>JAWNLM010000028.1:4910868-6138585 GCA_035042345.1 Drosophila fungiperda | reverse complement strand
AAATAATGGAGATATCGACGTTTTTCGCTTTTTTTTTGTTAAATTTTTAAAACGGTCATATCTTCGGAAATAATGGAGATATCGACGTTTTTCGCTTTTTTTTTGTTTAAATTTTTAAAACGGTCATATCTTCGGAAATAATGGAGATATCGACGTTTTTCGCTTTTTTTTGTTTAAATTTTTAAAACGGTCATATCTTCGGAAATAATGGAGATATCGACGTTTTTCGCTTTTTTTTGTTTAAATTTTTAAAACGGTCATATCTTCGGAAATAATGGAGATATCGACGTTTTTCGCTTTTTTTTTGTTTAAATTTTTAAAACGGTCATATCTTCGGAAATAATGGAGATATCGACGTTTTTCGCTTTTTTTTTGTTTAAATTTTTAAAACGGTCATATCTTCGGAAATAATGGAGATATCGACGTTTTTCGCTTTTTTTTTTGTTTAAATTTTTAAAACGGTCATATCTTCGGAAATAATGGAGATATCGACGTTTTTCGCTTTTTTTTGTTTAAATTTTTAAAACGGTCATATCTTCGGAAATAATGGAGATATCGACGTTTTTCGCTTTTTTTTTTTAAATTTTTAAAACGGTCATATCTTCGGAAATAATGGAGATATCGACGTTTTTCGCTTTTTTTTGTTTAAATTTTTAAAACGGTCATATCTTCGGAAATAATGGAGATATCGACGTTTTTCGCTTTTTTTTGTTTAAATTTTTAAAACGGTCATATCTTCGGAAATAATGGAGATATCGACGTTTTTCGCTTTTTTTTATTTAAATTTTTAAAACGGTCATATCTTCGGAAATAATGGAGATATCGACGTTTTTCGCTTTTTTTTTTTTAAATTTTTAAAACGGTCATATCTTCGGAAATAATGGAGATATCGACGTTTTTCGCTTTTTTTTGTTTAAATTTTTAAAACGGTCATATCTTCGGAAATAATGGAGATATCGACGTTTTTCGCCTTTTTTTTGTTTAAATTTTTAAAACGGTCATATCTTCGGAAATAATGGAGATATCGACGTTTTTCGCTTTTTTTTTGTTAAATTTTTAAAACGGTCATATCTTCGGAAATAATGGAGATATCGACGTTTTTCGCTTTTTTTTGTTTAAATTTTTAAAACGGTCATATCTTCGGAAATAATGGAGATATCGACGTTTTTCGCTTTTTTTTTGTTTAAATTTTTAAAACGGTCATATCTTCGGAAATAATGGAGATATCGACGTTTTTCGCTTTTTTTTTGTTAAATTTTTAAAACGGTCATATCTTCGGAAATAATGGAGATATCGACGTTTTTCGCTTTTTTTTGTTTAAATTTTTAAAACGGTCATATCTTCGGAAATAATGGAGATATCGACGTTTTTCGCTTTTTTTTTGTTTAAATTTTTAAAACGGTCATATCTTCGGAAATAATGGAGATATCGACGTTTTTCGCTTTTTTTTGTTTAAATTTTTAAAACGGTCATATCTTCGGAAATAATGGAGATATCGACGTTTTTCGCTTTTTTTTTGTTTAAATTTTTAAAACGGTCATATCTTCGGAAATAATGGAGATATCGACGTTTTTCGCTTTTTTTTGTTTAAATTTTTAAAACGGTCATATCTTCGGAAATAATGGAGATATCGACGTTTTTCGCTTTTTTTTTGTTTAAATTTTTAAAACGGTCATATCTTCGGAAATAATGGAGATATCGACGTTTTTCGCTTTTTTTTTGTTTAAATTTTTAAAACGGTCATATCTTCGGAAATAATGGAGATATCGACGTTTTTCGCTTTTTTTTTTTTAAATTTTTAAAACGGTCATATCTTCGGAAATAATGGAGATATCGACGTTTTTCGCTTTTTTTGTTTAAATTTTTAAAACGGTCATATCTTCGGAAATAATGGAGATATCGACGTTTTTCGCTTTTTTTGTTTAAATTTTTAAAACGGTCATATCTTCGGAAATAATGGAGATATCGACGTTTTTCGCTTTTTTTTTGTTTAAATTTTTAAAACGGTCATATCTTCGGAAATAATGGAGATATCGACGTTTTTCGCTTTTTTTTTGTTTAAATTTTTAAAACGGTCATATCTTCGGAAATAATGGAGATATCGACGTTTTTCGCTTTTTTTGTTTAAATTTTTAAAACGGTCATATCTTCGGAAATAATGGAGATATCGACGTTTTTCGCTTTTTTTTGTTAAATTTTTAAAACGGTCATATCTTCGGAAATAATGGAGATATCGACGTTTTTCGCTTTTTTTTGTTTAAATTTTTAAAACGGTCATATCTTCGGAAATAATGGAGATATCGACGTTTTTCGCTTTTTTTTGTTTAAATTTTTAAAACGGTCATATCTTCGGAAATAATGGAGATATCGACGTTTTTCGCTTTTTTTTTTTTAAATTTTTAAAACGGTCATATCTTCGGAAATAATGGAGATATCGACGTTTTTCGCTTTTTTTTTGTTTAAATTTTTAAAACGGTCATATCTTCGGAAATAATGGAGATATCGACGTTTTTCGCTTTTTTTTGTTTAAATTTTTAAAACGGTCATATCTTCGGAAATAATGGAGATATCGACGTTTTTCGCTTTTTTTTGTTTAAATTTTTAAAACGGTCATATCTTCGGAAATAATGGAGATATCGACGTTTTTCGCTTTTTTTTTGTTTAAATTTTTAAAACGGTCATATCTTCGGAAATAATGGAGATATCGACGTTTTTCGCTTTTTTTTTTTTAAATTTTTAAAACGGTCATATCTTCGGAAATAATGGAGATATCGACGTTTTTCGCTTTTTTTTGTTTAAATTTTTAAAACGGTCATATCTTCGGAAATAATGGAGATATCGACGTTTTTCGCTTTTTTTTGTTTAAATTTTTAAAACGGTCATATCTTCGGAAATAATGGAGATATCGACGTTTTTCGCTTTTTTTTGTTTAAATTTTTAAAACGGTCATATCTTCGGAAATAATGGAGATATCGACGTTTTTCGCTTTTTTTTGTTTAAATTTTTAAAACGGTCATATCTTCGGAAATAATGGAGATATCGACGTTTTTCGCTTTTTTTTGTTTAAATTTTTAAAACGGTCATATCTTCGGAAATAATGGAGATATCGACGTTTTTCGCTTTTTTTTTGTTTAAATTTTTAAAACGGTCATATCTTCGGAAATAATGGAGATATCGACGTTTTTCGCTTTTTTTTGTTTAAATTTTTAAAACGGTCATATCTTCGGAAATAATGGAGATATCGACGTTTTTCGCTTTTTTTTGTTTAAATTTTTAAAACGGTCATATCTTCGGAAATAATGGAGATATCGACGTTTTTCGCTTTTTTTTGTTTAAATTTTTAAAACGGTCATATCTTCGGAAATAATGGAGATATCGACGTTTTTCGCTTTTTTTTTGCTTAAATTTTTAAAACGGTCATATCTTCGGAAATAATGGAGATATCGACGTTTTTCGCTTTTTTTTGTTTAAATTTTTAAAACGGTCATATCTTCGGAAATAATGGAGATATCGACGTTTTTCGCTTTTTTTTTGTTCAAATTTTTAAAACGGTCATATCTTTGGAAATAATGGAGATATCGACGTTTTTCGCTTTTTTTTTGTTTAAATTTTTAAAACGGTCATATCTTCGGAAATAATGGAGATATCGACGTTTTTCGCTTTTTTTTGTTTAAATTTTTAAAACGGTCATATCTTCGGAAATAATGGAGATATCGACGTTTTTCGCTTTTTTTTGTTAAATTTTTAAAACGGTCATATCTTCGGAAATAATGGAGATATCGACGTTTTTCGCTTTTTTTGTTTAAATTTTTAAAACGGTCATATCTTCGGAAATAATGGAGATATCGACGTTTTTCGCTTTTTTTTTGTTTAAATTTTTAAAACGGTCATATCTTCGGAAATAATGGAGATATCGACGTTTTTCGCTTTTTTTTGTTTAAATTTTTAAAACGGTCATATCTTCGGAAATAATGGAGATATCGACGTTTTTCGCTTTTTTTTGTTTAAATTTTTAAAACGGTCATATCTTCGGAAATAATGGAGATATCGACGTTTTTCGCTTTTTTTTGTTTAAATTTTTAAAACGGTCATATCTTTGGAAATAATGGAGATATCGACGTTTTTCGCTTTTTTTTGTTTAAATTTTTAAAACGGTCATATCTTCGGAAATAATGGAGATATCGACGTTTTTCGCTTTTTTTTGTTTAAATTTTTAAAACGGTCATATCTTCGGAAATAATGGAGATATCGACGTTTTTCGCTTTTTTTGTTTAAATTTTTAAAACGGTCATATCTTCGGAAATAATGGAGATATCGACGTTTTTCGCTTTTTTTTGTTTAAATTTTTAAAACGGTCATATCTTCGGAAATAATGGAGATATCGACGTTTTTCGCTTTTTTTTGTTTAAATTTTTAAAACGGTCATATCTTCGGAAATAATGGAGATATCGACGTTTTTCGCTTTTTTTTGTTTAAATTTTTAAAACGGTCATATCTTCGGAAATAATGGAGATATCGACGTTTTTCGCTTTTTTTTGTTTAAATTTTTAAAACGGTCATATCTTCGGAAATAATGGAGATATCGACGTTTTTCGCTTTTTTTTGTTTAAATTTTTAAAACGGTCATATCTTCGGAAATAATGGAGATATCGACGTTTTTCGCTTTTTTTTGTTTAAATTTTTAAAACGGTCATATCTTCGGAAATAATGGAGATATCGACGTTTTTCGCTTTTTTTTTGTTTAAATTTTTAAAACGGTCATATCTTCGGAAATAATGGAGATATCGACGTTTTTCGCTTTTTTTTGTTTAAATTTTTAAAACGGTCATATCTTCGGAAATAATGGAGATATCGACGTTTTTCGCTTTTTTTTTGTTCAAAATTTTAAAACGGTCATATCTTCGGAAATAATGGAGATATCGACGTTTTTCGCTTTTTTTTGTTTAAATTTTTAAAACGGTCATATCTTCGGAAATAATGGAGATATCGACGTTTTTCGCTTTTTTTTTGTTTAAATTTTTAAAACGGTCATATCTTCGGAAATAATGGAGATATCGACGTTTTTCGCTTTTTTTTTGTTTAAATTTTTAAAACGGTCATATCTTCGGAAATAATGGAGATATCGACGTTTTTCGCTTTTTTTGTTTAAATTTTTAAAACGGTCATATCTTCGGAAATAATGGAGATATCGACGTTTTTCGCTTTTTTTTGTTTAAATTTTTAAAACGGTCATATCTTCGGAAATAATGGAGATATCGACGTTTTTCGCTTTTTTTTGTTCAAATTTTTAAAACGGTCATATCTTCGGAAATAATGGAGATATCGACGTTTTTCGCTTTTTTTTGTTTAAATTTTTAAAACGGTCATATCTTCGGAAATAATGGAGATATCGACGTTTTTCGCTTTTTTTTGTTTAAATTTTTAAAACGGTCATATCTTCGGAAATAATGGAGATATCGACGTTTTTCGCTTTTTTTTGCTTAAATTTTTAAAACGGTCATATCTTCGGAAATAATGGAGATATCGACGTTTTTCGCTTTTTTTTGTTCAAATTTTTAAAACGGTCATATCTTCGGAAATAATGGAGATATCGACGTTTTTCGCCTTTTTTTTTGTTAAATTTTTAAAACGGTCATATCTTCGGAAATAATGGAGATATCGACGTTTTTCGCTTTTTTTTTGTTCAAATTTTTAAAACGGTCATATCTTCGGAAATAATGGAGATATCGACGTTTTTCGCTTTTTTTTTGTTCAAATTTTTAAAACGGTCATATCTTTGGAAATAATGGAGATATCGACGTTTTTCGCTTTTTTTTTGTTCAAATTTTTAAAACGGTCATATCTTCGGAAATAATGGAGATATCGACGTTTTTCGCTTTTTTTTTGTTCAAATTTTTAAAACGGTCATATCTTCGGAAATAATGGAGATATCGACGTTTTTCGCTTTTTTTTGTTCAAATTTTTAAAACGGTCATATCTTCGGAAATAATGGAGATATCGACGTTTTTCGCCTTTTTTTTGTTTAAATTTTTAAAACGGTCATATCTTCGGAAATAATGGAGATATCGACGTTTTTCGCTTTTTTTTTGTTCAAATTTTTAAAACGGTCATATCTTCGGAAATAATGGAGATATCGACGTTTTTCGCTTTTTTTTGTTTAAATTTTTAAAACGGTCATATCTTCGGAAATAATGGAGATATCGACGTTTTTCGCTTTTTTTTGTTTAAATTTTTAAAACGGTCATATCTTCGGAAATAATGGAGATATCGACGTTTTTCGCCTTTTTTTTGTTTAAAATTTTAAAACGGTCATATCTTCGGAAATAATGGAGATATCGACGTTTTTCGCTTTTTTTTTGTTTAAAATTTTAAAACGGTCATATCTTCGGAAATAATGGAGATATCGACGTTTTTCGCTTTTTTTTGTTCAAAATTTTAAAACGGTCATATCTTCGGAAATAATGGAGATATCGACGTTTTTCGCTTTTTTTTTGTTCAAAATTTTAAAACGGTCATATCTTCGGAAATAATGGAGATATCGACGTTTTTCGCTTTTTTTTGTTCAAAATTTTAAAACGGTCATATCTTCGGAAATAATGGAGATATCGACGTTTTTCGCTTTTTTTTTGTTCAAATTTTAAAACGGTCATATCTTCGGAAATAATGGAGATATCGACGTTTTTCGCTTTTTTTTGTTCAAAATTTTAAAACGGTCATATCTTCGGAAATAATGGAGATATCGACGTTTTTCGCTTTTTTTTTGCTTAAAATTTTAAAACGGTCATATCTTCGGAAATAATGGAGATATCGACGTTTTTCGCTTTTTTTTTGTTCAAATTTTTAAAATGGTCATATCTTCGGAAATAATGGAGATATCGACGTTTTTCGCTTTTTTTTTGTTCAAAATTTTAAAACGGTCATATCTTCGGAAATAATGGAGATATCGACGTTTTTCGCTTTTTTTTGTTCAAAATTTTAAAACGGTCATATCTTCGGAAATAATGGAGATATCGACGTTTTTCGCTTTTTTTTGTTCAAAATTTTAAAACGGTCATATCTTCGGAAATAATGGAGATATCGACGTTTTTCGCTTTTTTTTGTTCAAAATTTTAAAACGGTCATATCTTCGGAAATAATGGAGATATCGACGTTTTTCGCCTTTTTTTTGTTTAAATTTTTAAAACGGTCATATCTTCGGAAATAATGGAGATATCGACGTTTTTCGCTTTTTTTTTGTTCAAAATTTTAAAACGGTCATATCTTCGGAAATAATGGAGATATCGACGTTTTTCGCTTTTTTTTGTTTAAATTTTTAAAACGGTCATATCTTCGAAAATAAAGGAGATATCGACGTTTTTCGCTTTTTTTTGTTTAAATTTTTAAAACGGTCATATCTTCGGAAATAATGGAGATATCGACGTTTTTCGCCTTTTTTTTGTTTAAAATTTTAAAACGGTCATATCTTCGGAAATAATGGAGATATCGACGTTTTTCGCCTTTTTTTTGTTTAAAATTTTAAAACGGTCATATCTTCGGAATTAATGGAGATATCGACGTTTTTCGCTTTTTTTTTGTTCAAAATTTTAAAACGGTCATATCTTCGGAAATAATGGAGATATCGACGTTTTTCGCTTTTTTTTGTTCAAAATTTTAAAATGGTCATATCTTCGGAAATAATGGAGATATCGACGTTTTTCGCTTTTTTTTGTTTAAATTTTTAAAACGGTCATATCTTCGGAAATAATGGAGATATCGACGTTTTTCGCTTTGTTTTTGTTTACATTTTTAAAACGGTCATATCTTCGGAAATAATGGAGATATCGACGTTTTTCGCTTTATTTTTGTTTAAATTTTTAAAACGGTCATATCTTCGGAAATAATGGAGATATCGACGTTTTTCGCTTTTTTTTTGTTTAAATTTTTAAAACGGTCATATCTTCGGAAATAATGGAGATATCGACGTTTTTCACTTTTTTTTTTGTTCAAAATTTTAAAATGGTCATATCTTCGGAAATAGTGGAGATATCGACGTTTTTCGCTTTTTTTTGTTTAAAATTTTAAAACGGTCATATCTTCGGAAATAATGGAGATATCGACGTTTTTCGCTTTTTTTTGTTTACATTTTTAAAACGGTCATATCTTCGTAAATAATGGAGATATCGACGTTTTTCGCTTTTTTTTGTTTAAATTTTTAAAACGGTCATATCTTCGGAAATAATGGAGATATCGACGATTTTCGCTTTTTTTTTGTTTAAATTTTTAAAACGGTCATATCTTCGGAAATAATGGAGATATCGACGTTTTTCGCTTTTTTTTGTTTAAATTTTTAAAACGGTCATATCTTTGAAAATAATGGAGATATCGACGTTTTTCGCTTTTTTTTTGTTCAAAATTTTAAAATGGTCATATCTTTGGAAATAATGGAGATATCGACGTTTTTCGCTTTTTTTTTGTTTACATTTTTAAAACGATCATATCTTCGGAAATAATGGAGATATCGACGTTTTTCGCTTTTTTTTGCTTAAGTTTTTAAAACGGTCATATCTTTGAAAATAATGGAGATATCGACGTTTTTCGCTTTTTTTTTGTTCAAAATTTTAAAATGGTCATATCTTTGGAAATAATGGAGATATCGACGTTTTTCGCTTTTTTTTTGTTTACATTTTTAAAACGGTCATATCTTCGGAAATAATGGAGATATCGACGTTTTTCGCTTTTTTTTGTTTAAATTTTTAAAACGGTCATATCTTCGGAAATAATGGAGATATCGACGATTTTCGCTTTTATTTTGTTTAAATTTTTAAAACGGTCATATCTTCGGAAATAATGGAGATATCGACGTTTTTCGCTTTTTTTTTGTTTAAATTTTTAAAACGGTCATATCTTTGAAAATAATGGAGATATCGACGTTTTTCGCTTTTTTTTGTTTAAATTTTTAAAACGGTCATATCTTTGAAAATAATGGAGATATCGACGTTTTTCCCTTTTTTTTGTTCTAATTTTTAAAATGGTCATATCTTCGGAAATAATGGAGATATCGACGGTTTTCGCTTTTTTTTGTTTAAATTTTTAAAACGGTCATATCTTCGGAAATAATGGAGATATCGACGTTTTTCGCTTTTTTTTGTTTAAATTTTTAAAACTGGTCATATCTTCGGAAATAATGGAGATATCGACGTTTATCGCTTTTTTTTTGTTCAAAATTTTAAAATGGTCATATCTTTGGAAATAATGGAGATATCGACGTTTTTCGCTTTTTTTTTGTTTAAATTTTTAAAACGGTCATATCTTCGCTTTTATTTTGTTTAAATTTTTAAAACGGTCATATCTTCGGAAATAATGGAGATATCGACGTTTTTCGCTTTTTTTGTTTAAATTTTTAAAACTGGTCATATCTTCGGAAATAATGGAGATATCGACGTTTTTCGGTTTTTTTTTGTTTAAATTTTTAAAATTGTCATGTCTTCGGAAATAATGGAGATATCGACGTTTTTCGCTTTTTTTTTTTTGTTTAAATTGTTAAAACGGTCATATCTTCGGAAATAGTATAAATATCGAGGTTTTTCGCTTTTTTAAATTTTTAAAACGGTCATATCTTTGGAAATAATGGAGATATCGAAGTTTTTCGCTTTTAGTTTTTTAAATTATTAAAATGGTCAGTTCTTCGGAAATAATGGAGATATCGACGTTTTTCGCTTTTGTTTTGTTTAAATTTTTAAAACGGTCATATCTTCGGAAATAATGATGATATTTACGTTTTTCGCTTTGTTTGTTTAAATTTTTAAAACGGTCATATCTTCGGAAATAATGGAGATATCGAGGTTTTTCGCTTTATTTTTGTTTAAATTTTTAAAACGGTCATATCTTCGGAAATAATGGAGATATCGACTTTTTTCGCTTTTTTTTGTTTAAATTTTTAAAACGGTCATATGTTCGGAAATAATGGAGATATCGACGTTTTTCGCTTTTATTTTGTTTAAATTTTTAAAACGGTCATATCTTCGGAAATAATGGAGATATCGACGTTTTTCGCTTTTTTTTTTGTTAAAACGGTCATATCTTCGGAAATAATGGAGATATCGACGTTTTTCGCATTTTTTTTTTTAAATTTTTAAAACGGTCATATCTTTGAAAATAATGGAGATATTGACGTTTTTGTTTTTTTTTGTTTAAATTTTTAAAACGGTCATATCTTTGGAAATAATGGAGATATTGACGTTTTTCGCTTTTTTTTACATTTTTAAAACGGTCATATCTTCGGTAATAATGGAGATAGATAGAGTGAAGAAAGCAGTAAAGAGAGACTGCAAAAGAGAGCGCACATAAATGACGAGTTTAATTTGTATGCAAACAAGTTGGCGGCGTTGTCGACATAAACACGACGATGACGGCAACGTTGACGTTGGACCTACAATAATTACACACACACACACACAAACTTAAAGAAATGCAAGCACTCACACACACACACAAAGCGGAGGACACCGAGCGGGGCAGCCATGATGGCTGCTAACTGTTTCCGCTTGCCGCTGAGTGACGGCGACATGTGAATGCCATGAATGAAGCATAACTCCGTATGGATACCCATTTCAGAGTCAGAACGGGGGAAAGAGCATGGAGTGAGATATTAGCGTCGGAACAGTATATGCATTAGTTAAAAACGCTGCCACGGTTAGCCGAGTTTTATGACATTTGTAAGCACTCAATATCCCTATAGCAATTTGAATGAGGAGTCCCTTTAGCCCTTGCAGAACTGGAAATGATATGGAAGACTACAGCACGCGTAATTAGCATAAACTTAAACACTTAATTTGTGAAATAACTGCATTAAATGCGAATAAACCAGAGACAAAACGAAAATAGGATTGCAAACCTCGAAAGCGAATTAAGTAAAAGAGCAACAACATCCAATCGAAAACTAAAAGTAAAACTAAAACTATTGGTGTCCTAATTAGTGTGCGTGTTCAATTAGAATCGTGGGTGTAGTGTTGGATAATTTGCCATTATAGGGTGCCGTTACTTGAATTTATTTAGCAGACAAAACTGAACTGGAGATGCCAGCGCTTGCTAAGAATACCTCTCATGAATTTCAAATAATGTCGAACACTTTGACTTTGACTTTGCTACCGTGCAATGCAATGCGATTGTGGGTGGCTTACAGATCCTTGTTGTTCCAGTTGTTGTTGTTGTTGTTTTTACTGCTGATGCTGGTGGCTGCCTGAAGTCGTGATTCCTGGTCTTGATGCCTGGCATGCCAAAATGCTATGAAAGACGTTTAGTTCTTCCTCATCTTCGTTCTCATTGCTTGTGTCGTCGCAAGAAATTCACAAAGAAAACAAGCAATGAAATCGCATAACTAACAATGAATTCCTAACTTGAAGCTACTTGAGCAGCCAAGCACAGGATGAACGTGGTCTGCTCCAGCACACGTATTTCTGCACTGCACGAAATGTGCGCTGCCAAGTCAACGCATCGACAATTGAAGTTCCCTGGGATTTGAGGGCAACAAAACCAACTTAAACCATGTTCTCTGACGGTGTCTAGTTGGAATGTCTTCATTCTTATGCTGTTTGTGTACGCGATAGTGGCGAATTCCTCTCGCATACCCTATACAAGAGATAATGCCGGGTTGTCTGCCCTTTTTTTTAGTCTTATCACTCACTATATAAATACTAAGTGTCTATAAATCTTTAAATATCTTATTAATAACATCATAAATTGCAACTTTAAGTCATGGAACCCATGACTACAGAGTATTGCGGAATCGAAATACCTCTCGTTAATTCGATTTCTTGACTTTTGCTGCATGAAGTGTGAACTGTTTGTTGCTTAGTTTAGTGGGTGCTCGCGTTTTTGATTTCTGTTTTTCTTATTTTCTTTAAATTTTAAACTGATTTTCACAGTCGTTTGGTGCGAATCAGCAGCAGGTTAAGTTTTTGGATTGTCATGCTATTTGGCATGATTTCAAAAGCCACTCAGCAAAACGCCAACACATTGCATTTATTTGTGAATCGCTCTGCAATGACTCATCGACATGGCAGACGTTAAACGTACGCTCGAACGCAATCTCGGAAACGTTTTCAAACGTACAGAAAAGCTTACCAAACGTCCGTAAACGTTTATCAAACGTTCGACGGTTTTCTATAAAAGCTGTGGCAATACGCTGCTTTTGTATCAGTTGAAACTGTGAGCAGCAGAGTGAACAGCAACACAGAAAAAGTAAGTTTGTTTATAAAGTGTGTATTTTCAATAAATATCAAACTATTATCAAAATACCAAAAGTTGTTATGGGTCGTATTTGGGGTAATAGTGATACTATTGAATTGATGAATCAGTTAATTAAACAAGCGAATAAAGCCCAAAACTTGCTTGTCGATGTCTTGGAGCAGCTGGAGCAGAGTCAAAGCTCAACGTTGACGAGCAGACAACTTTTCCGGAGCGGAGGGGAGCACAGAGATTGTCGTTTCGACACCGACAGTTCCGATAATGAGCTCGTTATCACGAGAAATAGTTTTGCCCATGAGCGAGGCCGGGAGAGGCGACGGCCAAAACAATCGGATAGAAAACGCGATCGTTCTCATTCGCGTGGACGCTCTCGGGGGCATTCTCGTGGGCGTTCCCACAACCGATCTCGTTCGCGCTCTCACACAAATGCCAATCATAAGAAAATGTCATTGGCTGTGACAATTTAGTGGCAAGGGGAGCTGATAAAATATTTTATTTAGAACTTATCAAATATACAAATAAATAATAAATAAATACTTAAATCTTATGCACAATATAAGCGTTTTTTTTTATTGGAATGGGCTCGATGTAATTTATTTAATAAAGATTATTATTTGTTTGGAACAAATACCGAAATTTAAAAATGTAAAATATCCATTTGTGGTTGAGGCTGTATCTTACTTAAAATTAGTTGCACATACAACTGAAATCAGTTGAACATCTATTGATTTCTGGGCACACATTATAAATAAATATAGAAATATATTTTTTTAAATAAAATAAAAGTAATGGTTGCAAGAAAATGTTGAAAAGCTAACTTCTGCCATATTTGACTGTGACTCCAAAACAAAGTCCAGATCCTTAGTTTCTGCCATAAAGTTGACGAATGTGTGTTCAATTACATAAACAAGCATAATAAACATTTTTGTTCTGCTTACATCAACAACAAATAAGCAGTAAGAAAAAACAGGATGCAAACATTGGAACAAAAAACTATTTACCGTTGGCATTTGCTGTTGCTGCCGCTGCTCTTGACTGGGATTTCAAGAGCAGGACGCAGGACCTACTGCTGGAGCGACTGCAGCATTGTTAGGAACTCTTCGCTTTTTTTTGTGAAACAATGGCACAGACTGCACATGACGGCATTTCATGTTGTTGCATATATATATATATTCATACAATCAACATATATATTAATGTATGCATTTTTGTTGCTGCCAGCTGCAGCCACAGCTCTAACAAGCTGAAAACCACGTCGTTTGCGATACGATGATCATCTCTATTAGCAAACGCCCCGAGAAATAAAGATGGATGCATAATTCAAGCGGGGAACTTGAAATGGAAAGACTCGGGCTTATCAACATCTCTAATCAGGGCAATAGCGCATAGTTGCCTAGCCTACCAGCGAACTCAATGCAAATGCCAACAATAATAACAACCACAACAACGCACAGCAAATAGATGATAAAAAATATACGAAAAAATAAATGTGTACAAAATAATTTCACAACAGGGCGAAAGCAAAAATAAACAAGCAGCTAACTGGCGAAGGTACAATCTTGAACAATGGCATCCATAGATACTTCTAGGAGCAAAATAATATACAAATATATTATAAATATATAAATATTATTTATAATTACAATAGTGCCGCGTATCTGGATCTTACTGTTCATTAAGCAAATATTTGCTGGCAATTGTATTGCGGACAAATAGCATATTTAATAAAATATTTAAGCAAAAATACTATGACCTGGTCCCATTGTGTAGCTGTCATTTCACGCCTTGCCATCGCTTTTTTATGACATGCCGACAACAACACTCCCAACAACACCGGGAACAGTCACGTCAGTGGCACGACAGCTAGCCCGGCTGGGGCAGGCGCTGTTTGGATTGATGCAGGTAGTGACTGGGAGATGGAAGGAAAGTCCATGTTTATATGAGGAGGCTGCAAGCAATTTAGGGTCGGGAAGCCAAGACGAGCGGCCTCCAAACATACAGCTAAAGGACTTTGCACAAATTCTAATAAATGTAAAAGAAATTGTATGAGGTTATGCCACGGCAGCTGTGAAAATAGCAAAAATTGCCAGGCAAACGCATTTACTGCGTTGCTTGGCAAATGAAAATGAAAACTAAACGAGTTTTTTGCTCGTCCAGGCAAGTCAGCCAAGGCAAGGCGAGGCAAGGCTGACTGGGTGATAGGCAGGCCAACAGGGCAGGAAGTCGCCCTTGTCGCGTCGTCCTGTCGTTCTGTCAGCAAATTGCCAACGCACTGCGTAGGGCAGGGCGCAGAATACGAGATATGAAAGTCTCGCGCACTGCAAGACGACACCAAGAGAAAATTGCTGAGCCAAAATGGATATCGTTTTAATTTTATGCTTTTTTCATTATTATTTTTTTTTTTGAATTACAACCGAAGTAGCGTGGGAGTCGCGTACGCTGGCTTGTCAGGTGTAGCGCCTTAAATTGGTTGCGCTGAGGCACGTTGCGCATACGCTGCGTTGTACATGCGGCTCTGCTCACTGCTGCTTGGCTGACTGCTTGGCTGACTTTACATAATGGTTGCTGATTAGTATGTTATATGTGTGTACGTTTTTGAATGTATGTGTGTGTGTGTGTGTGTAAGGGAGGCGGAGAGAATGCGTTAGTAATGAGCCTGACCAGAGTTAATAGTGCCTGCAACTAAGTAGGGCTCAAAATACATAACGGGGCACTTGCCATATGTATCGACCAAATACATAATGCCCCAAAAATGTGCATGCCTACGTGCGTACCATGTACGTACATACATATGCGTGCGTGTGTGTCAGTGTGTGTGTGTATATATGTGTGTATGCTTTCGGTGAGTGTGTGAGTGTGTGAGTGCGTACGCAAAATTCATGTCTCTATACGCACAACGGCGGCGAGTGCGAATCAATAATGATGACCTGAATACGTATGTTGCAGCCGATTAACTGGACATGCCCCGACTGCAACACGCCCGAAAATATGCAACGTGCAGCATTGCCAGCCTGCTATCCATTGTTGTTGTTGTGTTTCAATTTTCTGCTGCTGCTGCAGCTGCTTCTGCTGCTGCTTCTGTTGCTGCTACTTCGGCTGTGACCAGCCGCCTACACAATTTTTCATTTTCATTTGTGCTTTCGCCAGCTGTGTTGCGTTTACTCTTTTGCTTTCATTGTCTTTGCGTATTTATGTGTGTGTGCGAGTGTGTGTGCGAGAGTGTGTGTGTGTGGCATGCTTGATTGTACAAAGCGCAGCTTTCATCTGAAAATTTGTAAAGTGCCGTGAAGGTGTCGCAGCCTCTTACCTGCGCATCGCGTTTTACTACGATTCCATATACTAGTACACACACACCACACACACACACACATCTGCAACACACATACATGCCCATCTGCATTTGCGTCTGTGTATGTGTGTGTTTGTGTACGCCATATTTATGGGCCATGTGCATGTGGAATCCATGTGCTGGATCTGTTGTTGCTGCTGCTGTTGCTGTTCCTCTTCCCACATTTGCTGTCCGTTTTCATTGTGGGTCATTCCCGTTCTCGCTGTCGTTTCGACGTTTTTATGCTTTCAAAATCCGCTTTACACACACACACACACACATACATACACCAATCGTACATGCAGTTATGTACATGCTCTGGCCGTGGTGTGTGTGTGTGTGTGTGTGCGTAGGTTGCGTATACGCCGTGTGGCCCATTCTGAGCCGCACCTCGATATGCCGCTGCCTCATGCCTCGTTGTTTGTCCGTTTGCATTACTCATATACGAAATTCGACAACAACTGCAAATAAAAAATGCGCTCCAATAAAAAATTGCAAAATATTTATTCATTTACGCGTTTGACCAGGGCTGCAATGCACTAGAAAAACAATATTTTCAATATTTCAATATATTCTTACTTACGAACTTTAATTTAAGAATGCAAATTTAAATTTTCGTTTACGTAGAACTGGAGAATTTGTAAATATAATTGGGGTAAAGTCTTTTGATAATATATTAAAAAGATTATTTTCCAAGTATTTTTATTAGTTCGTTCAGTGAATTCATGTGTGGCATATTCATTGAAAAATAAATCAAATGTCAAGATTAGAATGAATAATAGTTTGTATTGTGACAAACAAATTGGCTCACTTATCGAGCTCAAAGCTCGAGCATTTTGAAAAAAAAAAAAAACACTTCATGCCTGGCTGCTTGCTTCTTTTATTAACCTTTCCCTTTACTGTTGTGGCAAAACTTTTACTATGGCACTAAATACAGGAATCCTTCAGCGTTAAGGGCTGTTTGCCTGACCGCATCGCAAATCTTTTGTCCAGCCCTTGGCTACATTCTCTTCAAATATAGTTTGCCAGCATTTTCTCTCTTCTCTTCGGCTTCCTTGCAATGTGCTTGCTGCATTTTATTTATTGTTCAGTGCATCTGCATGTTGTTGCATTCATATATATATACATATATATATATATATATATATATCTGCATGTATTTTGCCAATACACCTCAGAATGTGCATGCATATTGCTGTGTGTGTGTGTGTGTGTGTGTATATATATATTTTGTATTTACGCCTGCTCCAATTTATTTATTGTATGTATATTTGTTTATGTCGTATATACAACTTTCAACAAATTGATGCTGCACCCATTGTTGTTGTTGCACTATACAGTGTTTTTTTTCCGTCATTTTTTATTGGGCGTGGTCGCTTTATCGATTGGTTTTCAAGTGTGTGTGCGGTTGTTCTTTACTGACTGCAATGCAATTTAAATTATGCACGCACAAATAATTTAATTGTTTTAATTGCGCGATACAAATTTGCAAAGCTGTTAATTAAAGACTCGCACAAGCTGTGACCCAGCACATAAAATCAGAAAATCAGAGCAAGTGCTTATCAGTTGTGTTGCCACATGGAAAGCTGGCTAGAGCCTACCAATGAAAGGGCAGTCCCAGGGCTAAGGCAGGGCCATCAACAAATTTCCTTTCCTGTCAATTCCCAGCATTTTCTATATTTTCCTTTCTATTTCATTGCTTTGCTCTGCTTTCATTTCATTTCATTTCATTTCGTTTCGTTTTGAGCTTATCTAAAATTACTCTATACACAGCCACACACACACAACCTTTATATACATATATACATGTATATATTTATGTAGCTGTGTGTTGACTGAAAGACGCATATGGGGAAGGGGAAAGGGTGGGCATGTGTGTAGGCACGCGGTAAGATTAGAAAATATTAAGGTCAACAGGTTAGTGTGCTGTACCCAAAGGACATAAAAAAAGGCGGCAACTGAAACAGCAAACGCAAAACTGTTTCAAATTTGAGTTGAAAGTAGGTTGGGCAACACTCTCAAAGATACCCACACAACTACACACACATACGCACACGCACGTATTATGGTGGGTCTTCATGTGTGTGTGTGGGCGTGTGCTTGTGTGTATTTTGATTACTGCCTAATTTTGTGACGGGGCGAATGTAACATGGCGTATACTTAACGCTTTCGTTTTGGCTTTGGGTGTCGGGCATATGCAGCTTCCTTTTGACGTGAAGTGTGTGTGGTTTTTGGTTGAGTGAATGAGGGATTCTCCCGCCACCCGTCATCCGACACACACTTAAGCCCATTTTACCCCACTGCCACCAACACCATTTAACATTTACGTACAATTGCCAGTGTGTGTGTGTGTTTGTGTGTGTGTATGCAGCGAGGGTGCGTGCTGATGACGATGGCAGCAACGTTTCAGCAACACTTGTCGCAAAATGCCGCATTAAGCAACAGCAACAACAACAACAACAACAACAGCAACAACAACGTGCGTGGTATATAAAATCGCTAAAACGGCCAACATCCAACATCCACCATCCAACAGCCACAATCTTATTCTTGTTCCTTGTCGGTGTCACTCTTTCAGTTTAAGTTTTTCTCTTTTCAGACGTTGCTTTAAATGGTTTTGGTTTCGAATAGTTCATTAAATATTTTCTATGGCATCCCTTAAGATTCATAAGTCTGAATGCAAATGAATGCAGATTCGATTCGTGGTAATTGGTAAACGGATATTTTGTTTTAATTGGAGTGTACTTTGAAATATTTTATATATTATTTTATTTTATTATTTATTTTATATATTATTTAAATCCGAGTTAGACAGGTTGACCTCTAGCCATCAAAGGGTATTATAACTTTACTAAACACACAATAAAATGGGCCATAAATCGATAATTTTCATGAAATGTATTAAATATATTCTAAAAACAAATTGAAAAATTGAAATTAAAATTAAATTAATAATTGTATTGGGTATATCCTAGTCGAGCACAGTCAACTATTTAATTTACTTCACTTTTGCCCAGTGTATTTCCTTCCGTAGTGCTCCATACGGAGGGCGACTTTTAGCTATGCAACAGCACACACACACACACACACACACACACACATATAATGAAATACAGTCGTGAGCACACACATGTTATACGAAAACGGAGACCGTCGCACGGACAAAGTGTTAGCATAATTTTAGGCCCGAATGCGCAGCGTTGTCTTCCTGCTGGTTCTTGTAAGGCTTCTACTGCTGTTCCCGCTGATGCTGGTGCTGCTGCTTCTGCTCCTAATGCTGCTGCTTCTGCTCCGGCTTCTGTTGTGCTCCGTGTGTATTTGTGTGCGGTTCACTACAACTACAATGCCAGAGTGGGGCTCGTTGTAAGCATAACTCAACGAGTCAATGACTTCTTGGTGGCGTCGTTGATGTGCTTTAATATTAACAACAACGCCAGTTGGCCAACACACACACACACACACACACATACACACATGCACACATGTTAAGTCCCCTTTATGTGCATACGCAGCAGCGGTGGCGGCATTTGAAGAGCACATTGCGCATCAAACTGCCACTTAACGACACACAAATAAATTTGCAAATGAACACGTTCCGAGCGATGATGCTTCATGTACGCCACACCACTGTATATGTGTGTGTGTGTGTGTGTGTGGGTTGATAAGTATGTCAACAGCGAGTTTTTTTATACACCCTTTTGACTAAATCAGCAAATTGGCCACACTTAGACCGGTGACTTCTGCCTGCTTATTATTAATAATAATTTTTCCTTCGCTTGCTTCTAACATTTTTGCTTTTACTACTCTGTTTTTTTTTTTGGGTCGCCTTTTGCTTGGGGAATGGCAATTAAGCAGAACACAATCATCAAGCAGCAAAGCATAAATCAGCAAATTACCAACGGCAAAAGTAGAAACGGCAGCACCAGCAGCGACATCTGGGGATTGATATGGGTTGGGCGGGGAGGTGAGGTGAGGGGAGCAGTGAATAATTAAATAAAGGGCAACGTGATAAATAACAATCTTTCAGCAGGCGGCGCTTGTCGGCTAAGCGGAATCGCTAGGGAGATTTTTGCATTAAATTGATTAAATGCGCAGCACATGCAAAATGATAACAGCAGCAACCAACATCAGCAGTGAAAATTATCAACTTGGACCAAAAACCCGTCGAGACTCATAAAAATATGCCACTTAGCAGCAATGGTCGCAATGAGCTGGCTGGGCAGTAAGAAGCGGTATTATAGAAGAAATGTGTGTGTATGTGTGTGTGTGTGTGTGTGTGTGTGTGTGTGTGTGTTAATTTCAAACAGAACAAGAGGAATGTAAATGAAATTGTTGCTGCCACTGTTGCCGTTGCTGCTCTCTTGTCATGGTGAGCATGCGCAATGCGGTAGATTGCCAAAATGGCGGACTGTCTGTGGGAATAGAGAGCGCGATAAAAACTTGAAATGGATGCAGGAGAGTAAGAGATTTGGTGCTGGGTGCTGGGAGCTGGGAGCTGGGTGCTGCTTCTATTGTTACTGTTGCTGTTGCCTCGGTAGCAACATTTTGCCGCCGTAAATGTCAAGTGTAATGTCACAATCAGCAGCAATCAAATACGTAAACACACACACTCGCACATATGTATGGACATACATACATACATACATGCGTATGTAGAGAGAGAGAGAGAGAGTTGGACATGCATACAAAATACAAAATGCTAATGTGTGCGAATGCAGTTTTGCAAATGCAATGTGTACAGGAAATGGAAACGCATCAGCAGACAGCCAGACAGGCAGACTGACAGACAGACAGTCAGACAGACAGACAGTCATACATTTGGGCACTCAACAACAGCGCGGTTCATGCAACATACAAGCGAGTAGATGACATTTTAGCAAATATTTAGAGATTGGATTAGATTCCAAACTACACTGCAGCAACTGCGATGCGGAAAATTTCATGTTGATCGCATTTAAAGAGAGCATCCACAATTTTTTTTGATTTGAATCGCTCTGAACTGCACTTTTTAGGGATTATGTGTTAGATACATATCAATTATTCCAAAAAATTCAATTCATTAACAAAACTTATTTTTAAACTATAATTTTGTTTTAATATATTTAAATTTTTTAGACTTAAATTGTACTTAAAATTGTACAGTTAGTAGGCTCTCAGCATATACATTTTGTATCTCTTTTATATTTTGGTATTTGTAAAGCAAAACTTTCTGAATAATAAAAAAAAAGGTTTTGAAAAGCTGAGCCAAAACTAACAAAAACTCAAAGCTGCACAATTGGTGCTTTGGTCAACCTCAAGTCTTGACTCAAGTTTCAAGAGATGGCCGGAGACAAGGGCTTAGGAATGTGGGTTGCATTGGGTAGTTAGGGGGGGAGGGGCAAAGTGTTATTAGTTTTTGTGGTGTACGCTCATAAAATTTGTTCCTTTTTTAAAGAGATGCCAACGCGCGCAAAGTTTATCATATTCTTTTTTTTTAAGTTTATTTGTTTCTCCTTTAGTGTTGTAAAAGAGAAAATAATTAAATATATGAAAAAGCTGTGTTTATGCTTAGTTATAAAGTTAAAAAATGTGGCATTAAGTAGTTTGGCAGATAACTGACAGGATGAGGCAACGGGTTTAAGACCAAAGCAAGACTTTGATGCTGGCAACAAAACACACAAACTTAAAAAGGTTAAGTAAAATTCATTTTATAATAGAGGTTACAAATATTTCAAGCAGCTATATCGTAAACGAGTTATTCCTTCAGTTTTTTCAGATACTCTGTTTCATAAACCATAAAACTGTCAGCAAACATTTTGTTTACTTTTTACACTTCGCTTAAAGCTGTTTGCGTTTCGCTTGTAATGCATACAAGAGTTGCATTTACCACATTACCAGTGGCACACACACACACACACAGAACGCATAAATGTGGTGTGCTTCAGTGTGTGTATATCTGGAATGTCGAAAATGATGATGATGATGGTTGCCTCCAGTCTGTTGACATACACTCGCAAAAGCACACTTACACTTGGACGGGGAAGCGAGGTCCAGTTCTGCGTGGTTACAAGTGTCTAAAGCCTTTGTGGCCAAGCCAAGCAAAGTGGACCACATTTTGAGAATTGTTTGGTAAGTTGGTATTTCTACTAGTCATTTGTTAAAATTACATTTGCTTCACAATTAGTGGTAAAAAATTAGTAGTGGTTGAGGGCTTTCGCTGATTTTTTAGAGTATTTTTCTTTAATTGATGAAAGCTTTGTGTTGCTTGGCTTCTATTTTTCTGGCATTTTCTTTTTGAAGCCTTTTAAGGACTTTTGCCGGTCTAAATAGCAAACCGAAGGGAATTTGGCCAGCTGAAGTTGAAGTCTCTGTTGGCATTTGCCACCATCAACTGCAGCTTGGCAAAGTTATTGTTCCCCCAAGTGCGTGCAGAACATTTATATTGGCCATAAAATATATTTCATATATATATGGGAGTATACATGAAAACGAGTAACGCCCACATACATCCGGACGTACTCATAAAAAAACACATTTATATATATATTATATAAAAAAGTGAACACTAAGCTTGAATCCTGGCCATGGCATTTCCGTCCAGCAGTTCAATCAACTTTCATGGGTTCGGTATTGTGCACAAATTGTTTACAAATGCAATACCAGTTATGCAATAATTTGTGGTAGCAAATTAAAAGCGATTTATATGCAACTATAAATTCTCCCTTATGCCCCACAACTGACTAACAAAATCGATGGCCCAATGCAGCAAATATAAATCGAGCTATTCAAAGCACAGGCTCCAATCAGTTCAGTGCAGAGTGCAGTGCAGTCCAGGACTCTATCGAGTCCGGTCCACTGCCGTCCGAACTTACGAGGGCAGGTCAGTTCACAGGGCTGTTGGTGCAGCAGCCAACGCCCAATCGCCCTCAACATGGATAGGCGCTGATTGCAGGCAATTGTATATGGGTGGGGTCCACGCTGCGTTTGAATGACCGGAGACCACACAGCGAATGAGTGCTTTCGACTCGTGCTCACGTTGTATGTCATATATATATCTATCTCTGTCTCCCTCTCTCTCTCTCTCTCTCTCTTTCTCTACAACAAGCTACTGCACCACCTCACACATCTGACATTTGGACAGTCGCAGCCACCCAACGGTTGCATCTGCTTATTTGTATGTATTGTATTAGCTAACATAATGGACGCTGTGGCAGCAGCAACCGCAGGCAGAAGGGGGGCATTGCTCATAACGCAGGTTCTACTCATGAGTGTGGGGGTCAGGCAGCATTTACGTTTCCGCTTCCGTTTCTGGCTGCTGTTGTTGTTGTTGTTGGTGTTGCTGTTGTGGCTGGTGCAATCCAATTTTCGTTGCTTCTATGTTTTTGACACTTACAAAGTGGCTACGACTTTTGCTTTGGCATTTCTCACTTCAGCAACCGCACAAGCATCCGCACACACACTCCCCCTACATACACACACACACCCACACCCACACCCACACACACACAGTGTCACACATACGTACAGTGCCACACTCAGAGGGACCGCACCAATTTACAAATGTGTGTCAAAATCTACACACGTTGTATGCTGTATGCTGCATGCCCCTTGGCACTCCCCACTACTTTGCTCTGCTGGGCCTGTTTTGCCTGACTGGCGCCCAATTTTCATTGACGAGGTCAGCTTTAACAAAGCATAGCACTTGAGCCCTTATCATCATCATCGTCATCGTCATCGCCAGGAGCATGAACATTCTCACCAATCGTGGCTTTCTTAGTATGCCACGGTTATCCACATCTCCTTTACGCTGAGATACATTTTAAGTACTTTTAATAACTGATTTCTTAGAGATAATATACATTATATCATTAACATTTAAATTCCTGCGTATAAGTCTATAATAATTATATCAATTTTCTTTTCAAAAGCACTACATAATTTTGTTTTGTATATATCTGAATATTGTAAAATTACTTACTAAAATGAATAATATTACTATTTCGACTACAAGTTTGTTTTTTTATTTTGCTGATTTTTTACTCCTTAAATCCAATTATCATATAGGCTCTAAAACATAACTTCTGCTCATTTTAGCCAGATTTAAATTTATGGAATTCCATTTTACTGGAATATTGTTTAATTCTTCTGTACCTCATTCCATTGGCTTTAAAAATTGATAATATGGAATGTTAGGCCGCAATATTACAAATGTTGTGCATTAACGACATGAATTTTACACACTTATGACACCCAAGCGAGTCATAAAGGGAACCGCACGCAAATAACATTAGTTGGCGAAAGGTTAAGGAAAGCGGATGGAGGAGGGAGGAGGGTGAAGTGATGCTGTCAGCTGAGTTGCTGTGGCATTTATTAGAGTTGCCACGCGACAGCTACAGCCACAGCCACAGCGGCAACCCACAACGCGGTTTAAGCTCATGCCAAATGGCTGTCCATGTGACAGTGTCAGGATTGCCTGGCTGGCTAGCGGGCGGGCGGGAGGGAGGTTGGCGAATGGGTTGACTTTGGTTTCTTTCCTGGTGGTGGCAAAACATCTTATTGTTTTGCTAGGGATATCGCAGTCAGGACGCTCTCTAACAAGGCAGTCAAATTGTATTTGCATGCAAGTTGCTACGAGCTACATGCCACTGCAATGTCCTTGCCATCCGGCTTCCCTGCTACAAATATGCAGATGCCAGGCAACAGATACAAGGCAGGCAGGCAGACAGGCAAGCACGAAAAGCAATGCATGCGACAGCCACGACAGTCTAAGTGAATTTTATGTCGAAAACTTTGAAAAGGGTAGGAGAGGAACACGAAGTGGTGCGGGGAGGGGGGTGGTTCCTACAGCTTAAGCAACAAGTGCTTAGTAAATGTGGACCAAGCCATGAGTCCCAGTCTGCGCCTCAGTTGCCGTCTTAGTCTCAGTCTCAGTCTCAGACTACAGATTTCTATTTCTGTAGCATTTGCATTTTTGGGGCTTTTGGAATTTTAGTTTTTCTGTTTTTCTTTCGTTTCGTTTTTTTTTCGTTTTTTATTTTCTTTGCCTGACGAATCATGTAAATGCAAAACTAAATTGAAATTTATACTTTAAACCGCGATGTGGCGTTCTAAAGCTAATTGAAGTAATAAAATTATGCACTTAAGATTCCAGTATTCACGTTTTAATTAGGTTTCTGTCAGAAAGTACGCCATCAACTGGGGCTTACTGCCTGCAACGAATTGCATTCGCACCATAAAGATGAAACTGGTGACATTGTGGAGTCAGAGCTGATTCTGCTGCCACTCGTTGCAATTAACTATGAAACGCAATTGCAGCAAAGTCACTTGCCCCAAACCATAAAAAGATACGACAACTTACAGTCACGCACTTATGTGGCAGTTTTAGTTGCCTTGCAAATTATGAACTGCACAATCCAACCAGTTAAAACTTGCTCGAAAGCCATCGAAATAAGGCACCAGAAAGCCAAAAGTGGAGCACATGTCTCCATGCCCGCAGTTTAGCCAATTGAAGGGTGGCCAGCAGCTGCCAAACAACTAACGCCAATTAGAAATGTTTACAGCCATAAACAACATTCGTTGCCAGACGTGGCTCTTATTGTTATTGGGTTTTCCGTGCGTTGTGCGTTGTTTCGGCCTTTATTAAATTACTCGCAGTCACATTAATTTCTAGCTATCGTTTTATAAAACGCAATAAAGTGTAAAGCAGCTGCGACCAAAGCCCAAATTCAGTCTACCCAATACAACTTTAAATATTTAAGTTGTTGACAACTAGTATTTGTTTCATATCAATTTAAAGTAGAGCGATATATTGGATAAAATGTGAATACTTTAACAAATAAATGTGTTAACAAATTACCTTCGTTGCCTAAAAAGTCAGATCCGACCTAATATCATCTTTCTCATCTGTGCTGATGAAGGCCCACACAGATTTCCTAGCCAGAGCATGGAAACCTACTGCTCACACGGCTACTCTATATCCGTATCATTGTCGCTTTAACCCAGCCCTTGGCACGCATGCTGCATATTTAATAGATTTAGATGGCCGCATGGACACGTTTTGTGTCTAACAATCCGGCCAGGTCTTTGGGTTTAACCACTTGCTGGTTATGCCTTGAATTTTAAGCATAATTGGCTGCATATTTGGCCAGTGTATTATTTTACTATCAACGTTCAATTGCCACAAGGATTTATCTCACATTTTTTCATATCTTAAAGCAGTGCGCGCTGGAATGTTCCGCTCACATCCCCGTTACGGTTACCGTTACGGTTACGGTTACCGTTCTTCGTCAGGCATCGGCTGTAAGACAGCAAAACCTGAGCCAGTCTGAGCTACACGAACAAAAAGGTAATTCAATATCTTAATATCCGCATAGATCAAGTGCAGGTACGTGCAGGTTTGCACAGTTTGACTCGGGCGCCGTTTAACGTGAGCTGCGACTTTACTGTGGCTTCCCAGTGGATTGAACGTGGAAAGGGGGGGGTGAGCCAGTCATGAAGACGTCTATGCTTTTTTTTCTCTATATAGAGCTGGGGGCTGCGCTTGATTAGAGCCGTTTTGCATTTTTGTTTGGCTGCTCAACAATTTTATGGACAAACAACATTCAGTCAGTTATTTGGTAAGTGAGTCAGTCATTCAGTCGTCGATTTGTGAACTTAAACTCAAAACTCACTGCAAAGCGAAAGTGTTGTTGAGACAAGTTTTTGGTGCGCTTTGTGGCCAGAACCCCAAAGTTTCGACTTGTGGTTATTATTATACATAGACTTTTTTCTCCATGTTGTTTCGACCGAAAATCTCGTCGAAACTTTAGCAATAAAACTAAAAGTTTCAACGTTTATTGTCGCCAACTTGAAAGTTTAAACAATGAGCCACAGTTCATGAGCTACATTTTTGTGCGGGTGGCACCTCAACTGCGGCTAAAGGAGGCATTGCCCAGGGGTTGTCAGCATAATTAAAACCCAAAGCCAAGTGTGGGATATAAAAACTTTATAAAACGATAGTTGTTCGGTTTGGTTGCAATTAATATGAAAAAGATAAGCTGCAAAAAAATTAAATTAAAATTTAAAATATGTACACTATGCGCATTATATACAAATTA
This sequence comes from Drosophila fungiperda, assembly GCA_035042345.1. NCBI lineage: Eukaryota > Metazoa > Arthropoda > Insecta > Diptera > Drosophilidae > Drosophila > Drosophila fungiperda. The sequence continues at coordinate 6,111,957 of JAWNLM010000028.1, read as the reverse complement.
TAAAATATTGAAACTGTCGTTTGGCAAAAACTAAATTAAAAGTGGACTCATTGTGGATATATATATACGGGCTCATATTTAATTTAAAACGACGAATTTGTGCTGGCGTTGACATTTTTATTGACCCACATGCCTCCGCACACCCACACAAAAAAAAAAAAAAAAAACATATGAAGAAACTATGGCTAAAATTGCATTTTGTGACAGCTGCATAGTAACAGCTTACATTTACTATGTACACAAACTACATATAAAACGCACCATATATCGTTTTAATTCCCATTTTTAGTAAATAACATTTATTTATATAATTTCCTCTTTGCCGCTGCGTTCGTCTGCAAACAAATGCGCTTACAATTCATTTAAAATGTAACGCATACCAACAAATTCACAGTTATACCTATGTATATATATTTCAGCCATTTGCATACATATATATATAAACCGGACAACGGGAAGCCAGCTTTTTATTGTGGCATATTTTTTGTTGTGCATTTCATGGTGATTTTTTTTTATCGTGTCATCTAAATTGATTTTTAGTGTGTGTCGGATTAAGCAATGTAATACGCACATGGGTCCAGAGAGACAAAAAGGGCAGAGCTTGAAACTCTATACCAATAGACAAAATTGAATGGACAATGAAGTATTACTTAGATGGAGCAGATTCGGGTAAAATATCGTAAGCATGTTGGAAAATATAAATAAATTACATTCAAATACAAAAAATTCTAGGAATATTGTTATGCTAAGGAGCCAAAATGCCAACCTGTTGCCCGTTATAAAGTAAAGTTAACGAGATATACATATTCAAAGACTGCTTAAGAATACAGCTTGAAAGTTCGTTTAAATAAATTAAAAAGTGAGCGCCAAAGACAACCGCATTTCGGTGAGGGGCGCCGCGGCAAGTCGACGGCAACGAGTTGTGCATCTAATAAATGCCAAAAGGTTCGCTAAAGAAAAGCTGATTTTCTTGTTGTCGTCCTGTTGCTGATGGTCCTGGACAATTGCTTAAGAAACTTGGGAGTCGATTTGCCTTTGGCTAAGCGAACGTAAAAACTTTTTGCAGCATTGTAAACAAATCCCAATACACAATTCAATGCGCTTCAACACGCCTTAATGTATGCTATACAGTGAAAGTTGCAGAGTCCGACAGACAGAGATGGAACTAGTTACACACCGAGATGGAGACAAAGACAGAGGCAGAGGCAGAGGCAGAGAGAGAGACAAAGGATAAAAACGTAGGCAAGAGGAAGAGAAAACGACACGAAGTGGCTTTGAAAATTGTGCTGCATATTATTGTATTAGTTTTTGTTTTGGCCAAGGGTCTTACAGAATTGTAGCCCGCAAATGAAATGTGTATATATATATATATATATATATATATGTACATATATATATTTATATATGTATATCTATCTGTTCATGATGTACAGCACAGATGCGAACCATCATTTCACCCTTCTTAGCCACTCCACTCACTTTGTACTTCAATCTGTGTGTTTGGTCCTGGCAGTGTGCAGAGCCTCTGTGTGTTGTTGTTGTTGTTGCTGTTGTTGTTGCTGCTGCTGCTGCTGTCAATTGGCCATTGGCATTTTGTTTGCAAAACATATCAGAAACTTTGCCCAGACTCTTTCAATTTCTGCCTTGCTCTGGCGGCCACTTTTATGTGTGCTCTCAAGCTTTTGCCGCCTGTTCATTATGGCAGCCTTATTATAATAATATACTTATCGAGTGGCCCAGTTCACTGAACCTGGCTCAGCCAATTGAGCCATTAAATGCAAAATTTTCTACTTATCAAACTGATATTTCATAAAAATAAATAAAAATGAAATTAATTTCCGTTTTGTCTGCCCAAGCACACACACACCTGCTAAAGTTGCGGCCATTTTGTTTGAAGCTAATGTCGAATAGCTAAAAGGCCACATAGCGGAAATTAAACTTAAAATCCACAGAAATCAGATTTAATTGCCCATAATTGACATTCGATCCAACGAACAAACCAAAAATTCGATATTGTGCATTGTGAATGAATATTTAAGCGCTAGAAAACTTATCCGATAATAAATATTTTTCAAATAAAACTCTTCTCTTACCAAGATAGGCATTTTATTGATTTTTGTGGTTATCAGTTTCTATTTGTCAAGCAAACATATTAGTTGGTCGATTTCAATAATGCTCAGGTTTGTCTATCCCAACTACATACGTAAGGGTAAACATACACATACACCAGCGTATATATATAAAAGTTTGTATACTAACTATCCAGTATTATCAAATTGTGTATATCTGACAGACAAAGTCAATTTGCTTCAACTTTTGGCTAATATCCTGTCGCCGCATTGGCGAAACTATTTTCGATGTGCTATCGAAATTTTTGTTGTGATTTTTAATTGCTTTTGCTGGGGGCGCTTGAGTCTTAATTATAATTTGAATTGCTTTTACGACTGCCGCAAAACTATGGCCATTATTTTGATTGCACTGCTTTGGGCTTTATCATTTTTATACGTTGAATGGTACTCCGAAAGCTTTTGTTAATTTTCGCCGCATAATTGTTTTGGGGCTGTTGAAAACTACAGAATCCGTATGCGAAGTAAATTTTCGAAAATTGCTTTTTATGCTCATTAATTAGAAATACAATTTCCTGGGGCGACCAACAGCAGCAGCAGCAGCAGTATCTGAACAATGCTCAAGGGCTCTGGCCGACACCTGAACAACAAGACTCAGTAACATCCGGTCAAAAGGACGACCACCTGTGCTGACTGATGAGATTAATTAAGGCAAGGCAAACAAAGGATTTTAGTTTCATGTACATACAAACATGGCATGCTTGTTGTTATTGCTGATAGAGAGTTGTTGTTGCTGCCACTGTAACTTGTGACTGGCAGCAATGCGTATGCCTGTTGGCATTTTTATTGACAAGGAGACATTAATTACTCAATGACATTGTAATCAAATGTAAGCATTACCTACCAGAGCTTCTTGATTGTTGTTGTTACTGTACAGACTGTACAGGCAACTGGCTGTTCAAGTCAAAGTTCAATTTTGGTCTGTAAATCTTTGTCGCTGTCAATATTGCGTATACGCCACCATCACTCAAGACCAGCAGCGCTCGTGTTTACCTTTGTACGTTGTATCGTGTTCTCAGGACGACCGCTAAAAGTATGTGTGTTGGTGTGCATTTACGTGTGTGTGTGTGTGTGTATGGGTGTAGCATGTTTTATTAATTATGTAATTACGGTGCAAATTAAATGTGCGTTCTGTAAGCAAAGTATCTCTTGAGTTCTATAGACATTGCTGAAAAGGTTTTGAGCTACTTTAATTGCTTGTATGCATTAAAATAGTTAGCTTGTTTTAAAGAGGTGTTGTTAAGAGATATATTTGATAAAGAAATTGCGTTACATTTTAAGACGAGACAAGAAGTTTTGAGTTTAAGAGTAAGGTTAAGATGCAAGTAAAATTATGAAGAAATCATAATAAAGTGGTGACAAATATACTACATTTAAAGGAGTCAAGGTAAACATTAACAGAAAACAGTCACTAGATTTTTTAAAATGTCTTTTTAATCGCTTTAAAATAAATCAATTTTACAATCGATTAACTATTGTTTGCTAAACATTACCAACAATATGTAAACCAATGCGAAGAGACATCTGAGCAATCACAATTACGACATCAGCTCTCAAACTTTGTCATCTATCCAGTCAGCGGCACCTGAAGTTGAGATGACAAGCCGCAGTGTGTGGAGAGAGGTGGGACCTAGGACAGGACTGGCCTGACGCAGGCACGACACGACTATGAAAAGTTTCTCTTGGCTTTTCCGTTGCGCCGTGTGCCACATTTGTCTCGTTTTCCCGGCTGATGACATGCCACGCAGCTGCGGCAAGAAAAGGAGCATGTGCCTCAAGGGTCGCTTGACTGGTCTCGCATTACGCCAAGGCACGCATTTAAAATCCAAATTAAATATTTCCGCATGAAACTCAAATCTTACAACTGATTAAATATACCAACGTCAGATGAGAGATGCGAGTCCTGGCCAAATTGCTGGGGGGCAAGTCAAAAAGGCAGCGCACGTAAATTGCGACAAATGTGCTTCTCGTGTGTGTATGTTGTGCGTGAGTGTGTGTGAGTGTGTATATTTGGTAGGCAGAGAGACACTGGCTTTTTGGATTCAGCTGTAGCTCTGTCTACAACTAACTCACTGTCGCATTGCGTTGAATATTTTTAACATTTTACGTAAACTCAGCTACGTTGCTGGGGTAATTTTGTTGTTCTTTGCCCCCACCGAAAGCACCCCCGTCTTGCCCCAAAAACTTTTTCTTACACAAAAAACTCATTAGCCCGTCCAGAGCGGCTGGCAACTGTTCCCAAGTGCACGGCATGTGCAAGATGACTGGTTGTTCCTGCTTGTTTTATGAATCAAATTTAGCTGCTCGCATTCAAATTCAAAATCGCATTCGCATTCGCATTTGCCTTAGTATTTGATTCAACTTCACCTGGCTGAGTGACTTAGTGCGCAAAATGGGAAATGACAATGAGGAGCGAATGCCGCAGAAACGAAGATGAAACTTTGTCCTTTGCTTTAGCTTGTTGCACCCTTCACTCAGTCGTACATCCGCTTACCCCTTGGTTCATTGCCTCATTGCACAGTTACAACTTGTTCAGGCAACGACAAGTTGCCTCGTCCTGGCCAGGGCAGAGTGAAAATCATTTGCACGGTAAAACGTTTTTCGGTAAACTTGACTTGACTTAGATTGTGGAATATAAAATAAAATTACCAACAAATTGAAAATTGCATCCTGCGTGCACTGTCTGCTGTTCATCCCCTTCCCAACTGCCTTTTCTCAGTTGGGGCACGAAAACTTTTCTATTTTGTAACCAAGGATTATGCTATGAATATAAAATCTTGCAAATTTACACACATACACATGTAAAAAGTAACTATAAGTTGTGGTCGTGATGTTGTAGCGGGCGTTGCAGAGGTTATGACTCTGTGCATGGGATGTCTGTGTCTGATTGGGATTTCTGTGCACTGCAAGAAATGACAGTTTAAATTAATGACAGTCTAAGTCTTCATAAGCAACAATAATTTGCAATAATCTTTCTTAAATAATATTAAAATAATGTTGACTATATTTGAATAACTAAAACAGTTTCCGACCTCTTTACAAGCATGCAACTTTAACACTTTAGAAGTGGTCGTGTCTCAATTGTCTCTTCTCTAAGTTTTTATTTAAAAACTGCTCAGATGTGCAAACAAGTTGGTCACTTAGAAAGCGTCAAGCTAGTTTGTCAGATTGACGGAACTTGTTAGCTCAACGTCGCACTTTAAAGTATTCAGCAAACTGATGGAGTTCACAAACTCACACACAAACAATACACACACACACACATAAATACACTATGCCCTCGAGGTAAGTGAACTCAGTGTAGCATCTCAAATTTGCTGTAATTTAAGCAACTTACTTGCAGTTTTTGTCGCTGCATCCTGCATCCCTGCGGCCAAAGGAAGCGGAGAAGTTGAAGCAGCAGCAGCTGTTGATGCTGCTGAAAGCGCAATCATAAGCCAACACCTAAGCACGTCAACAACACTGGCTCCAGTCTCCAGGTAACAAACCTCACAGCCACCGCCCTGCGCCCCGTTATCTTCATCAACAGCAACAGCAACTGCTGTTGCTGCTGCTAACGCTATTTAGTGTGAGAGCAAGAGAAACTTTTTGCAGCTACGACTACAAGTAAAACTAAAATTTGCCAGATCATTGCTTCCGCTACGTGCAAGGATTCACTGAGACTGGTGACTGCAGCCCAGACTATGGCTGCAGTTGCTTGGCACGGATTTCATAGCCATTGCTGCTGTGCTGCATACATAAGCAATTTCTGTTTTTTGGCCAACTGCAATGTTATAATGCTATAATGCATATAGTACTGCAGCAGCAGCAGCAGCAGCAGCAGCATCGCATATGATTGTCACCAGTAAAAAACTTCTGTACAACTTTTTAGCCAAGCTTGTGTTTGGTTTAGCTTGTTTTGTCTGTACGCCCTTAAGCCATATGCGGTTGGCGCAAGTTTGGGCAAATTAAATGTTAATTACATTTTTATCGGGGCATGTGAAACCAAAGTCAGCCAGCTGTGGTTGTGCAGCCTGTAATCATAAAATTGGTGACAATACGCTTTAGAAAGTTGTCGACATATATATATATATATCAGAAGAAATATATATATATATATCTGAAGATAAGTGTTGGTTCTACGTATATTTTTACCTTTTCGTGAATAGATTTTTTGATACTTAAAGCCAGATTATATCAACTTACAGAGCATCTTTAATTCGATGTTTCTCGACTATGGTTTTCTTTTTATGTTGTGTTATTTTTTATTTGCTTGTGGAACTCGCTTTGAAAATAAAGTTAAACATAATTTCTGCACGGATTGCCTCTTTACAGCTGGCAAATGCGAAATCAGAAAATGCAGCTTATAGCTTCGGCTCTAATACTGACTGCTTACTGCGTGCTACTTGAGCGTAAATTGCACTGCTCCACCAGAGGATCCAGAATCCGAGTAGGAGTTCGAGTCCGAGTCCGGAACACACAAAGCCGCGCAGTCAGGCGAATAAAGTGTGGGCTGAGGGTAGCTTTGCGAGCGGCAACAGCAGCTCCAGTAGCAGCAAAAGTCAAGTCAGTCAAAAGCAAGAAGCTGCCATTGCCCATCTAGAGCTACAGCTTCAGTTTCAGCTCTAGTTTTAGTTTCAGTCATTGAGGCACTATAAAATAGCAATGAATGGTAAATCAAGCAGCCGGCTTTAACAGCTTTTGGCTTCATTTTGCCGTTGCACTCATTCAACTAGAAGGGGGGGCAATAACACTCATTTAACTGCAGTAAGTATATAATGTGCAAGACGCATATAAACAAAATCTGGCACAAAATAGGACGGTTGCAGAAAGGTGCTGCCCAACAAGTAAAACCTTACAAGAGCTTGTAATTAGTACAGGTGAACACTAATTCTGATGCAAGGTTCATTTACGGATTATCAAAGAAAGTTGTATAGAGATGGGGTCACATAATGGTGCAATTGCTGTTAATGGATATACTATTCAAATCGCAAAGAGCTGTTCCTAATTAATCAGTTGCATTAGTAATTAAGCGACCTTAATCACAAGTATTTCTCTGTATTTCAATGAATTCAATTATTTTAAAGTGTGATGATTCGTCTGTGGGCAACACATATAATTTATTATATATGTTAGTTTGCTGGTTTTACAATTGATTAAAACGAACATATAGTTTCAACAATAGTTTATACATTTTCTCAATCATTCATAACGAACTAAGAACAATCGTCCATTTTAACTTTCTGCATTTGTAATCAACTCGTTCATAATAACAACATGTAATTAGGTAAAACTCATATATATTTTACATTTCCTGGTAGCTGATTTTATGCAGACGAACGAAGCTGATAAACAATAACCATCAGATTTTATTGCTGAACTGCAGCACACCTGACAGCTTAACTATCTGTTAAAAAATAAAGGAAAACGAACTAAAAATACATTTTTGTTTTTATTGGCTGCCAAGCTTAAAAACTTTGAATTTCTATTAAATATCTGGTGCCCACGTCGTATACGTAATATCAGATTACGGCGCCGGCTTAAAGGCAAACAAACAAAGAGGAAAAACAAAAAACAAAAAAAAAGTAGAAAAAGCAACAACGGTAAATAGGGTGGGGGAAAAAAGGAGTGCAGCAGAAACACAAAACGCGAGCATAAAATAAAATGGAAATTACACAGAATCAGAGAGCGAGAGAGAGAGATAGAGAGAGAGAGGGACGATAGAGTGGGAGGAAGGATTGGGTTCGTTGAATCGGTGTAGTTGGCTAGGAATGGAGGTGCTTACGCTTTTTTAATTACCTCGTTTAAGGCAATGGGGGCCTTGAGCTTCCATACAACTGTGTGTGTGTGTGAGCTGTAGTGCGCGTGTATGGGTGAGCTTTAGCGTATTTGTATTCATATATTTTTGTATTTGTATTTGTTTGTTACTGTGTATTTGTGCGCGCTTTTATCAACTCGTTTCGCCGTGTTTTACTCACTCGCAGACGTTGCCATAAGTTTTAATTAAAATTACTTTGCCCGCTGCTGCTGCCTGACGGCTGCTGTTGCTCCTCGTGTTGTTTTTGTTGTTGCTGTTGTTTGTTGTTGTTGTTGTTGTTTTTCTGGCTGCTGGTTGAGTGTTTTGCCGTGTGCTTTTTGTTATTTGCTGTTTGGCCGCTCACACTCGCCAGTTGGGCTTGGTGTGTGTGTGTGTGAGTGTGTGTGTTTTTTGCGGTTTTTTGTTTCTACTGTTGCTGCTGGCGCCGGCAGTTTGTTTGCGGCCCGCGTCTCTGACATTGCCCCAGCGAATGACAATGGCGCGGTCGCGGCCGCGGCCGCATTTGCCGTCGCAGTCAATGGCCGATGGCTTTGCGCTGCTGCAGTTGTTGTTGTTGCTGTTGTTCTCAAAGTTGTTGCACACTTTTAGGCCGACCGGATATTAAAAGCTGTGAAAGTTGTAAAATATTGAACCCAACTCAACAAAAAACATATGGAATATGTATAAAAAATGAGATTTTTATATATTTCACAATTATATTATACAACGCATTAAAGGAAAACAAATTGAATTATTAATATGCAATTTTAATTAATTATATATTAATAATTAAGTTGTTTTTTTAATGCGCAACATATTTGAGATTCTGTAGAAATTCTTGTAAAAGTTGCATTTTCAAATATATGTAACGCACATGTTGAAGCTATAATTTAACAGATGTTAAACTGGGCGTACCAATTCGATGCCAGTTAGCATCAAAGCGCAGTTTTATAGGCTTTACACGCTGCTGACGTCGTCATCATTCAAACAATCAGCGAACTGTAAAGCGACACGCCAAAATGAGCGGCTCTAAGCGCACATTTCAACGCATGGTTTGGCTCGACTTGCCGCCACTCGGTGCTGCATCCAGCAGAAAGAGCCTTTGGCAGTGGCACAGGCGGTGGTCCTGGAGTATATTTGCCACATGCTGATAAGCAGACATAATAATAAAAAATGTATGAGCTGCGTCGCAAGCGGCAGGCATAATAAAATGTGCAAAATAAAATGAAATGGCGAATAACCACAGAGTATGGGCAGCAGGAAGAACAGGATCAGGATGGCGGCAACGGATGTGCGCCAAAAGCAGTAGCGGAAACATTGCACAATTTTGTGGCGACAGTGCGACCGAGGGAAGAAGGGCAAAGAGTGCGATTTAACAGCGGGTGGTGGACTGAGGGAACGCGACATAATGAAGTCAAAAGTTGGCCAAAGAGTTCTGAGCGTTTTGCTAATGAGAGCTTTGAAAGGCGACAGTGATTATCAGGGCAGGGCTCAAAGTTCAGATACCATTAAAAAAGACCACAGTCCAAAATACGCTTTCAACTCAAAGCATTCACTAGGTCAGCGAAAATCAGTGTTGAGATTAAAATTTGTCGAAATTAAACAGAAAGAGATTTCGCAAAACCACAAAAAAAAAGTTCACTTTTCACTAGAAACGTTTGTTGTTGCAGTAAAAATAAAAAAAAATGAGAAAAAAATATTTATTTTGCTGTTGTTGTTGATTTTCTGCGACAACATTCATGGCCTTTAGCATTAAGAACCGTCATAAATTTCCAAGAGAACACCCGACGATGTCTGCCTTTGATTGATACTTGAATTTATAGCAGAGCAGAGTAGAGGAGAGCAGAGCAGAGCAGAGGAGAGCAGAATAGAGCAGAGCAGAGGAGAGCAGACGTTGACAGTCACGATCCCTGTGACATTGGCGTTGCTGTTGTTTGTTTGTGCTGTCAACTTTATCGTTGTTTTTGTCATAAGCAGCACAATTTAATAATAGATTCATTACACACACATATATTATATTAGCAGCTCCCCTCCTACAAGGCACACACACACCGCACACACACACACACACACTGATACATATGCGAATTTAGCTTCCCTGTCAACAGTGCTCGGAAAATATCGTCACATTTTTCACAAGACATTTTGGGGATGCTTCAAGCTTCAAGCTTCATGCGTATCATTATGTCAACAGAAAATAAGTGTCTCTATACAGAACATAATAAATTGAATATATTTTCATCAGCAATAATAGCTAGCAAACACATTACAGCCTCAGCAACACAAAAAAAAACAACAATATCAATGAAAACATCATGTTAACAAAATTGCTAAGAAATCCTCAACAAATGGTAGCAATAAAACTAATAGAAGCTAGAGAAGGGTCTCACAATAGGGCGACAAGTGATATGTGTTGTAAACAAAAAGATTGGGGGATTTTCTAAAAATGTGTAACAAGCGAGAGTAGTCAGAATAGTTGCATTTATTTTATTTTCGCAATAGGAAAATGGAAAATGGTATTTTATTTTGGAATTGATATTGCTGAAAATATAAATTCAACTACTTATTATTGCTATAATTTGACAATTTTAAAGCAAAACTAAATGTGTAAGGATTATCTTCACCTGTTAGATAATTAGTAAGCATATCTATATAAAAAAAAAACACTTTTGGTACGATAAATATACTTTTTAAATTGTCCCTCGCATTTTTGTATCAGCATTTCGGCAAGCCATTGCATACTTATTTTTATGTAATAAAAGCACACATATATTTGCCCCGATATATTAAGAAAAAATGTCGCATTACGAACTATACTATCCTATCTTATATTTCTCGTATCTGTAACTGTCTGTCAGCATCTGAGCGCAATTGAAAAGAGGCGACGAAGCGCCAGCATTTTGGAAGTTTATTTGGCAGCCGGATGAGAAGTAGACGTGAAAACCGCCGATATGTGCCAGGCACTTCAACGCCATCAGCCAAAATGCGTCGCTTCGGCTACTGTTGTTTATCTGTTGCTATGGTTGTTGTTGCTGTTGTTGTTGTTGCTGCTGATGCTTATTATCTTGAACTGCCAGGCAGACTTATCACCAACGGAACCACATCAGGAGCAGTAAAGCCTTTTCCATAAGCAGTTGCGCCTCTTGCGACCGCCGGGAACTTTCAATAAAGTTTGCCGTCGACTTGGCATAAAAATTTCATCCCAGCACGCTTTGATATTTTATTTATTTTTATTTGTGTTGCCCACAGTTGATGTTCGTTTTTTTTTTTTGTATTTCATTTTGAATTCTCTCTTATTTTTCTTGCGGGCAACTTCTAATCAATTCCAAATCATTTAGCACACGCATGAGAGCTGTCAGTATGTAAGTATACATTCTGTGTGTGTGTGTGTGTGTGTTGGTTTGCTTGTTTGTATGTGCTTGTATGATTGTGTGTGTGTGTGTGTGTGGGGAGCAATCGACATTTTACTAAGGTCAAAGCTGTGGGGCTTTAAGACCGTTGCTGGTCATAAATCAGGGGCGTGACTGCGCACAAAAGGCAGCTGACAAAGCCCAAAAGCTGTGTGGGTAATTATGACTAATTAACGTGCCGAATGACCACCAATACCACAAAGTAGATCTTTCATTCTTTTCACATTCTCTCCTTCCGAGCTGTCCATCCTTACTTCTACGAGTTGCCCTAACAAAATCATCAAATTTGCCTGGAGCCAATATAAAAGGCTTTTGGCCAAGCCATAAAAACTTCGTCGCCTGCAATCCCAATGCCATTTTGATATGCCCCACACGCTTCACGGCTGATATACTAAACAGTGTTAGCTATTTATGGTTGCACATGGTAGCCGGCACTCGAAATATTATATCAGTGGCATAAATTTTATTCGAGAGGTAGCCACTGAAACAATGTCATGTTTCGTGACACCCGAAACTTGGTCACATGTGCATGTTTGCCGGGGAAATCACTCTGCTAACATAGTCATACATATATGACAAATAGATCTATCTATCAAAAAACACTTGAATCCGGTTCCACAGCTTTCTTTTTCAAAACTGCATGAAGTTTCAAAATCTGTTTTAAAATTTGAATATGCTATTGCCAAAAATCCATTCAACGGTTCGAACATTTTTTCGCTTACTTCGCACTTTAGAGCAATTTATGTCAGTTCATTTATACGATTCATGTAATATATTGTTACAGTTACAAAAAAAGAAGAAAATAAGTAAGCGTTGTCCTTAGACTTTGTTTCACTTTGCACTTCACACTTCGGTTGCTATCTTCAGCTTCTTCGTCTGGCTTGAAGGATATTTCTTCGGCTGTTATCCTTATTTATTCTCTGACTGGACGGAATACGCAACTTTGCACGCTTCTTTTGTTCGCCACAAATGTTCATAAATAAGTTGATTAGCTTTTTTATGTGTCTAGCGCTGAGCGACATTTTGAGTGGCAGCCACAAGAACGGGGCGCCACGGCAGGATGCAGCATAAGGACAGTAATTGAAAACGGTACTTAATGCGTGATTATTATATTCTCTGAAGCCTGCAAATAACATGATAAAGCGAAAAAGAAAAGCTACATTGATGTTCCTTAACATACACACACAGTTTGTGTGTAGATATATTTGTATGAATAAAAAATGCGTGTTAAGCGTTAATTCTGGTCAATGGTTCGCAGCAAATATAAGCAGCAACAGATTACGGATCAAAAAATCGGCTTAACTAAACGCTGTAGTTATTAAATACTAATTTAGTAGTCGGTTCTACTAACACTGCATTCAATTTACGAAAGAAATGTAAAATTTCAAAGATTTAAATTGCACATAAAATCCTTTAAAATAGCTCTGATAAACTTCAACATCAAGTAAAGTAGTCATTTTACAAATTTCTTGATCCAAATGATCAAAGAATGTCCTTGGTTAAAGCGGAAACTAACTCTTTGTTATTTGCCTATACCAACGTATATCTATATATATATATATATATATATATATATTTATGTTAGTATTCTCGTCACAATTTTAGGTTGCTGAGCTGTTGCTCGCCGCAAAACTCAAATCAAACAAAGTCAGAAACAGAAAACTTTGTTTCAACAACTTTTCGGGTTACAGTGCTACTAAGTATGCTTAAAAACTACTTCGAAAATTGTTTAGCATTGCCATTTCCGTTTGAAATACACAAAATGATTGCAATACAATCAATTTTAATACTCTACATTCGCAAAAAGTAAAGTAAAATGGTCCTTGCTCGATTACTGGTATAATAAAACTAACGAGTAATTGAGTAATAAAAACTTTTTCAAATATTAAAAAAATGTACTCCATTTGCCGAAAAGTTTCTAGTCTTGACGAGCTTTTTAGAAATATGGGTTTTTTGTCGGGTCTTTCCCCTTTAGAAATGTGACTGGTTTATCAAAGTCAGCTGCTTCAATTGTAACTGAAATTTATAAATTGAACCATTGAGTACCAGTAACTGTTTTTCAAACATTTTTTAATCATTTAATGTGCAACATCTCAAACTTTACCCAGCTCCAAATGCATTTCGCATAATTTGTTTTGTGCACTGAGACATGCAGTGGCATCAACGCAGCCCTCTTCCACCAACCCACCGCCGTTGCCTCGCCCAGTCTATTTGTATGCCATGTCATGTGTGGTGGTGGCAGGGCAGCGCGAGGGCAGCGAGGGCTGAGATAGGGCGGTGTCATGTTTGTATGTTGTATGTTGTGCCAAACAGCAACCCTACCACGCACTTGCACTCTCGCTTTAATGTGTGTGGCATGCAGCGACCCACGAGCCCCAAAACAATGTCATTTGTCCTTTGTGAGCTCACGTGTTACATGCAAATGCTCTTCCTGCCCAGAACAGAAGACTTACAACTCACAGCTTACAACTTGACGTTGTTGCTCCTGCTGCTGCTCCTGGTGCCCCTGCTACTGCTGTTGCTGTTGCTGTTGCTGCAGTATTTCTTTGTCTTGGCCAACCCAGTACTTATGGGGGAGGTTAAGAGTGTGCGCAAATAAATATTGTAATGATGTATGTGATTTCTTTTATGCCAGGCTTCACAAAAGAAGCTCATGCCTATCAGTTTATTGAAATCTCTTTAGCCAAACGACAACTCGGCTCAAGTGTCGACCCACTTGAGCACAATCATAAAAAAAAAAAATAATAAAAAAAATAAAAATGCAACATTTGTATGGCATTCATATTAATGAAGTAACAACCTGGCAATACAAAGTCATTAAAAACCTGCTAAAAGCATGTGCCATAAAAAAATCAATAAACAATCAACGAAAAAATGTATAAAAAAAATATATATTAAATTGGTGGGCTGAAGCGCAGCCTCAAGCCTGCAATTATGAGTGTGCAGTCCGTAATTCAGTTAAAGTTGCCTATGCAGAAAAAAAAGAGAAGAAGGAAACCATGCGAAATGCGTTGACGATTGCATTTTTCAAGTGCACAGCAACATGGGGAAAAGCTCTACAAGGTGGATGAAGAATTTAAAGAGTGTGTGATACGCACACACAAGCATACAAACACACACACACACACCCCCACATGGTCATTGCGTTGACGCGCGAAAAATCATGTATTCCAATTAAATTCAACGGACAACGCCCTAAAAAATATGCCGCAAAAAATGTGTGGCAACTGCTGTCAATGACAGCGCAAATAAATGCAACAAAGCCCATGAAAAACACACACAAAAATGAAAATCAATAGCACTGCGTATTTATGGATGCAGGCATGTTGCACACATACTGAGAGCTGTATATAGCTGCATCCAATATAGGCGGCATGGTCAAACGCTGTTCGGCATGCAGTGTGGGCATTTGTCATAACAGCAGCAATAATCAGAACGACAAGCCTACAACAACAACAACAACAACAACAACGACAACAGCAACAAAAGCTGCGCAGCCAGACGAGGTGCAGTGACAACAATAACAATAACAACAGCAACAACAGCAGCAACAGCACGGCATAAACACGGGAAACGGACACGGAATGTGCAGGCCCATCCATGTTGACGTCAGTCACACAGCGTGCAAATGTTGACCTACATACAAAACGCTGAGCAAACAGGCGTATAAATGCCACACCAACCAAAAACAAAAACGACAACAATTTTAACGGCAACTGCAACTGCAACAACAACAACAACGCGCAATGTAGATAAGTCTGCTTTTTGTCCAGTTGCCAACGCATTGTTAGATGTATGGGGAACATAGTCATGGCTATATATATAGCTTTATCTATAGCTATCGTTGTTTCTGCAGTCGGTCTGTGCTGTTATTGTTTTTAATTCTAACCAGCATCATAATTGTTATGTAGATTTATAGAATTGGGTTGGCAGGCTGCTGGCAGCAGGAGTCATCCTTGCTGTTCAGTGTCCAGCAGCGGATGTGGCAAAACCATTAAAACAAGCAAACTGTGTGTGTACTGTGGTAAATATACATAGTGCATAAAATTTCACTTGAACAGCATAATATATAAAAAATATATCATGAATTAGATTTCATGTAGTGATAGAATACTTCTCCGAGTATCTTAATCAGCATTTAATATTTCAAAAGTATACCAGCTATTTTTATATTGTTAGCTTTAATCAGCTTGCATATTTAAAATTGAATAATTTAAGCAGCAAGAAGTGAATATTTTTCTCTAACCCATTAAAGTATTATAAGAAAATGTATTTCTTTTCATTTTGGTTATGTTACGTTATATCTGATGATGATTTCCTTAACAAGGAATTGGTTTTTTTTTTTGGCATATTCATACGTATGGTAAGTAGGTTGATACTAATCCTTCGCCACAATGGGACAGCAACTGAAGATAGTTTTCACAACCATAGCACTCAAGGATTGGGCAAATACTTGAGCTTGTACAGCATTTACTGAGAATTTACGGAACGCATATTTATATCGCTGAAAAATATTGGCGTTGTTTTTAACACCCGAAAAGTGTAGATATTTGCATTGTCAGGCAATTTGTGAAAGTATTCTACAACATCATAATCACATTTGGTTACCAATGATTCAAAGACAACCCTCATTTTGCCACGCCTATAGCAAAAAAATATAAAATATATTTATAAAAATTAAAAATCACAACTAGAAATTTTTGGCGATGACCTTTACCATTGCTTTGCATTGAACTGTAAGTGCGATAAAAATGTAAAATATTCCAACCACGCGTGACCGCACAGTAAACTGTCAGCTAGCAATGGTAATTTAGAATGAGATTGATTTCGGTTACTTAATTTCTGTATATGTTGAATATTTAATAGAAATTATTGTAATTATATAGTCATTAAGATTTAAATGTATTAGCACAAGTTAATACTTAATACTTACTTTTGTCGTATTCCATTAGCTGTGAAATGAAAAGAAATGTGAAAATAATCCAATCTGCCAGTGATTAATAATGCCTTTTTGTATTTATAATTTAATATTTCCACATGACCGCAATTATTAAATGGTAAGTTATTAATTGTGGTAATGCTTTTTACTTTTCAGACAGCAGATAGAGGTCTACTAAAAAATGATGTATTTAACATGCAGAAGCTTTAAAAAAGCAAAAAAAAATAAATTTAATGTCTTTAAAAGAAAAAACAGCATTAACTTTGCCTTCCATCAGAGTCTATTCATAAAAGTATATTTCTTGGAATGAATGACATTGACGTTACAACCTGCTGAGTAGAAAGTGTAAATATAATCTATGATAAGCAAACAAGATAAAGGCACATTATAAATTACAAACTGTTAATTATATGAATCAGACAACAAAATAAAACAATCAACGTATTTATGAAATCATAAAGAGGAAATTGCTTTGCTGTAAATGAGTTCAAATTTGGTATTTAAACGTGATCTGTTAGCTAACAATGCTGTTTATTTATGTATACCGTAAGAGTTGTATAAAAACATTTTGACCCACTGTATCCATCTACCATTTGATCATACATCGCATCTGGATATTGCCTGCTTTTTTTTGGGGTTTGGTTTTCGTTTCAGAGATTGCCAGCTCGATTAGTTTCTCTCGGTTTTTGGCACGTTTGCACAGGCGAGTGCCCCAAAGTGCCAAGGCAATGTAGTGCCACCTGACAATGTCTAATGATGATGGAGTAAGTGCACCAACAACTACATAATCATGGTCATAACGTTAAGTCAGACAAGGCACTGCCTGTGGTTGTCGTTGTTGTTGTTTTTTGTTGTTGCTTTTGTTGTTGCTTTTGTTGTTGCTTTTGTTGGTGTTGTTGATGTTGGGTACGTGCAGACACGCGGCCAGTCAACCAACCAGACAACCAACCAGCTGGCAAACAAACAAACTCACGCTGCTCAGGCAAACGAGTGTTGCAGTGGTAAGTGGGCTGACTTTGAGGGGGGCGTGGCATTGGGTTGCTTGTGCTCTAACGTTTGTTATCGCATACAGGGAAAACTCTATGAGTCAATGACATTCTGGTGTCGTTCGTTGATGCGCGACACGGCTTCGTTGTCATTAGTAACAACACCGACACGCACTCACTGACAGCCATACACACACACACACACACACATATACACACACATACACTCTCATATGTATACGCACACCAATTCATTTGTTGGGCTGCTCTTGTAGTATGCTGGTCGCTGTGGGAAATATGAGCGGGTCCGGCAATAAATTTGGCAAACAAACACGTTTTGGCTTATGTTTTATTTTTGTTGCCGTTGCCATTGCCATTGCGGCCTATGTTTGGTTGTTGTCCTTGGCGTACCTAATGTGTGTCAACGACAGACGGCATTGTTGTTGAGGCTTTCCTTTTTTTTTTTCTCGTAATTTTGTTTCTTTTTTTTTGCCATCCGATTGTGATGCGGACTCTGATTCTGATGCTTTTTACGCATTCACGCTCCGCAATTGGCCAGCAGAATGTGAGGAATAGAAAAACAAATTATATGGCGCATGCTTTTAGCCTAAGTAATTATCATTTTTTGGCAACCAGCAACATTTGGCATGGTATTTGCTATGGTTTTTTTCTCACTCACTACACATAATTTCCCATGATGCTCATTAGCCGCATCCAGTGCTGAAGCTGGAAAAATTTATGCGCAGGCCGCATTGCCTTAAGTGTGAAATGGTTTGCGTAATTCCAAGTAAGTTGTGCAAATATATTACGAGTTCATAAATGTGTCCGCACATGTCTAGATTTATGAAAAGCTTTATTTAAATTCCACACAATGGAGTTTTTGTAAATTGATTTCGGTACTTGTTTATTATAATTTATTAATTTTATATTGTATTCTCAGGAAACCTTAATTCACGAGTGGCATCAAATGGGATCATAAAAAGTATCCCAAATAATTGAAACATTAAAGTGGGCGCTCACCCATTGAGCAAGGCCTTCGCCCAATATTTCTAGCCGATTGGCTGACCGCCCAGTGAAAACACTGTGCACAGCTGTTTGGAACCCCAACAAATCCTCGCCTGCTGCTGAGCCTCGTTGTCGTGCCTAACCACAGACAACAATTTGCGTGGAGCGCATGCGTCGAGTTTGGTGCACCGCCAAGCGAAAACACCACAGCAGAAGTCAGCAGCCGAGCGGTGTTCAAGTCAGTTGCTTTTCGAGGCTCGTAGGATACGCACGGCTCTGGCGGTTGATAAAATGCGGGAACTGATTGCGAAGTGAATACTTTAACTGAGTGCTGCTGTGCTGTGAGTGGGAGCGGTTCGGGTGCGAGTTCAAGTGTCAGTTGTTTCGCGGCTGTGGTGAATAGGCGCCGCCGAAGAGCACATTAAAGAGAGTACACAATCATCACAGAATCACAGAATCGAAGAGCTTGACAGCCTTGCTGTCGGAGCAGGCATCCCAGTAAAGCTAAATCCTTGCACGCGTGCAGTTGCCGGGACGGAAGTGCTGTGCAAGAGTGTGTGTGTGGGCGCGTTTATGCCCGGAGTGTTCCGTATATCAAATCAAAACCCATAACATCAAAGTTTACAAAATAATCAGAATTAAAGCTAGCAATTAATTACATACGAAAAACTGTGCCAAACATACAAAATTGCAAGCAAGTGTCTTAAATGTAGTGCAACTCAATTCAAATCAAAATTGCTCAATAAGAAAGTGCGTTAACCCAAAAAGGCAACTTAACAATATCAAAACAAAACAAACAAAACTCCAATCAAGAAATCAAAACAGAAATCCGGAAAGCATGTGGATTAGTAGCCGCCTTTTTGTGTTTTGTTTGCTGCTCAGGCTTGGTAGGTGCAACTTGTTTTCCTTACTCACTCCCTCACTCCGCTCGCCCTTTCTCTATCTGCCACATACAAAATAAGCCTTGCCACCGGCTTTACTTAGTCAACGCGCCAGGCACGCGCCGAAAAGTACGCTTAGATTTTTTGGTTGGTTGGTGTGTGGTTGGTGTGTGGGTGTGTGTGTGTGGGAGTATGTTTTGGTATTCCCATCAACAAATGTAGTCAGATTTCCTTTTTCACGCCCTCAAAAACTTATTATGCTAAGAGGCGCTGAAGCTCATAAGGATTTTAGGGGATTTTACGAGTTTTATGATGAATAGTAAAACTTGGCAAACTTATAAGCTTGTCATGTGTATTTTCGGCATTAGGGATAGCCACCTTTAGTGTAGCATACTTATTGGCAGACCCTTAAATTAAACATAACTGAATATATAAATATTAAACACAAGCTATTTTTAAATCAAACTTAGTTTCGACAGATATCAGAAAGCCATCACAGAGCCTTTGTTAGGATGCAGTTTCATGTCACTACCATAAAGGGGTTTAAAAGCAGCCCACAGAAAGGCATAAATGTATATATGAATACAAATGCCTATTGGGATCTGTTAATATAATTTATAGCTAAGCATTTTCTAAGTGCAAATGATTTGGCCAAGGCCATAAAATAACGGTCATAACAACAAAAAACTAAGCCAGCAAACACTCATAATCCGTATACATAATGTGAAATTTCCAAGGCGTCAATTTATGCTACAAAATGTGGGTGTTTGTGCGTTTGGTTATCAGAACTAATGAAATGTGTCAAAAACAGAGTCAGAGCACTCGATCGAACTGACAGGCCCATCGAACTCTTCACATTGACAGACACACGCAGACGTACATAAATGTGAAAGAGCCTTGTTGAAAATTTGATATTTTCCAATTTTCATTGCCTAGCTGGCTGTTTGCATTTTATGATGGCTATGGCAATAACAACAGACGCACATACTTTTGCCCCGGAATAAATGACTAAAATGCCATATAGATATTTCATATCCAGGAATATACATTTATACATTGAATGTTTTTCGCACCCAAGCTGAGGTTTAAGCAAATGAGAAATATGCAAATGAATTTGTTGCTCAACGTCTAAAGGGCTTTCACATTTTTAACGTTGTTATTTCATTTTCAAGCGGTTAAAAATAAACATAAAATATTATGCGCCGCATCAAATCAGCACCAAGAACAACAAAAATTCGATTAACCCAAACCTAGAAGCGGGATTTCCCTTAGCTGTTTCGACAAACAAATTATAAAATACTTTTGTTGGCTTCAGATTGGGCTGTTGCGCTCTTTGATTGATTATGTTTTAAATCCTATGTGGCAAATGCTTTAATTTGTTGTAGGATTAATGGAGTGCTCCGCCAACTTCATGCCAAATGTGTCTCTTGGCAGGGGCGCAGCTGGCTGTGTGATTTTGTATGAAAAATGAGTTTAGCCCAAATTAATAATAATTTTAATCCCAATTGTTTTCCATTTATATTGAAACACCTTTTTAAATTCCTTTTTTTATATCTTTTTAAAACATATTTAAGCATACCTTAAAAGAAATGAAAAATTATTATATTCGTTTCAATTTTTGTCTGGCATCGAACCTACTTTAATCGTGGCTTATATATATTTATTTTTTTAAATTAATTTGCGCAACAAACATTTTAATATCTCCTTGCCTTTTCGATGGGTTCGCTTCCTTTTCTTGGGGTTTGCCCTTGGTGGGTCGGTTTGCACTTTTACTTTAAATGGTCTTGGGGCCACTTGGAAAGCTTATTTTTGCCCCCTAGTTTGTTTGTTCAACATAGAAATTTAAAAAAAAAATAAAGTTATTTACAATTATTATTACTGTTTCCGTTTTTTTTTTTTATTGTTCTTGGCCTGAGAACGCTTGAGTTACTTCAATTTTTGGCCTACACAATATTGACTTGGCATACGAATTTCTCTAAGTTTGTAGGCGTGTGTAAGTGCGTGTGTTGATGTTTGTCTTGCTTAGCACAACAAAAAATTGAATTTTCTGTTTTTGGGTTGACTGCGCATAAGAGACGGATCATCATTTCCGGCATGGCCCCATTTTATCCGAGAACTTCCGATGCTTCGAGATTCTCTTAAAGTGTTTGTTGTTTAGCTTTAATGCGAATTGGCAACTTAGATTATGTTAGTTTTCGAGCCATAAGCCATGGAGGTGAGCAGAGTAAGCCGGCTTTTATGACCTGGCCATTATAGATATTATGTCTGTAGCATCATAAATACAAAGTTGCTCACTTGTGAAGTCAGACAACGGCACTCAAAACATACACTCTCCCAAAACCCAAAGAAATAATCCAAAAAAAAATTCCAAAAGGGCATAATCCAAAAAACGTCTGAGACGCAAAGCAACCCCTCAATTCGCAAGTGGATGAGAAACACACATTTCAAATGAAACCCAGTAGAAATGTGCTACAGAAAACGAGCGGAAATGCGAAGCAAAGCGCTGCCGGAGGAGGGAAGGCGGCAATCGCGTCTGCATTTGCTGACTGTGCAGCTGAGGGAGTGCAACGAACTGTGGCAGGCAGTTTGACAACCGGTTTAACTGGCAACAGTTCTGAAGCCGTTTGGCTTACACCTTATTTTTAGGACTAGATTGAAAAATTAATTTTAGCCCAACAAAAATACTTTCGTATAAATTACTGAATAATTGAATAGGAAGTATTATTTGAAAAGTTCACCTCTTAAGCCGAACTGAAATTAAAGCCGAATCTGTGTGTGTCACAGTCAATCCCAAATGTCCAAAAATGCTTTATGGCTTAGGGATGAAATCCGCATAACTGAAAATGTTGCGCAGCTGAAAAAAGAAATTCGCGTGAACGTTGAATTCATCAGTTGAGCCGCAGGCATAAGCCCAAGTCGAGGTGCTGAAAGAACAAGATGATGATGATGAGGATGGGGATGGGAAAGAATAAGATATGGGGCTCGGGACATACAAAAAACATACAGATCCAGGAACAACGGAATACTCGCACAGTAGCGCTCAGAGCGTAGACTTTTTGTTTTCCCAGGAAAGAATAAAAACCTACAAGTGGATGTGCACACACTTACACACACACACACACACACACGGGCATACATACATGTGAGTGCGCTTTGAGGCACATGCTCGTAAAACATACCCTTTCTGCCCGAAAAAAAAAAAATGAACCGAGTGCCAAGCGTACTCAAGACATACTTGCAATAATTTTATGGCCTGGCAGAGGCCTCGTCCTGCTCACCGCCCCGAACAGCGGGAGCCATGAAATCAGCGGGGAAAAGCGAAATGAAACAAGCACGGACAGGGACCAGAGACGAACAGCAAAAACGAAACCAGAAAGAAGTAACATAAAAATCCATGATGCCAAGCATAAAACAAAAAGCGCCTGGCCAGGCACAAAAACAACAACAGAAACAGAAACAACAACAACAACAACAAAAACAAAATATGTACAAAAGCAAAAAGAACAAAAACAACTCTAATTGCAGACACAATGAGTTGATGGTGCGGGGGCAGCCCGAGCGAGCGGGGAACGCTTTGTCGAAGTACGAGACTCCTAGCTAGTATCAGGCTTGAACGAGTTGCAAGGATTTGCACAGCGCCGCAGGGACAGTCGCTTGGGTGGCGCAGACAGCCCAGGCGCATTCATGTAGAATTTGAAGCGAAATGTCAATTTGAGAAATATATACCTACAAATATATATATGTGCACATTCACACAAAAATGTATACATATATATGTAGAAAAAAGAATTCCATGCCGAAGACAAAAATGTTATTCTAATTTAAGATAAGGCAAAATCTGTTTGCAAAGCGGGTCTAAAGAACAAAAGCACATTGAAATGGGCTTGAATGCAAAGCCTTGGTAGATGAAATATATAAAATTTAAGTGCTTATTAAAAAAAACTATAGCTTAAAATAATTTGATGGCATTTTTGGAAAATAAAATTCAAATATACATACTTAAAAGCCATTTCATATTTGCATATTATTATTTTTGACTAATATGAACTCAATTTTAGTCTTGACTAATTGTAGCAATATTTTCTTTATTTGCTAAGAAATACAAATATATCATTATTTTATTTGGATTCATATGAATATTTTACACACTGCAACTAATTTAGTTTTGTTTATTTTTTGTGTGTTTCAGATGCAACGATTAGTGAACCCTTCGAAACACATTTGCGTGGCCCCGGCTTTGTGATGGAGCCGCCGGGTCGCGTTGAGTTTTCGAATTCCTCCGGCGGCTGGCTGGATTGCTCTGCCTCGGGCAGTCCACAGCCAACGATCGATTGGGTGCACGCGGATGGCACGGCGGTTACGGAGATACATGGTGTGCGTCGCGTGCTCCGCAATGGCACACTTGTCCTGATGCCATTTGCGGCGGCTGCCTATCACCAGGATATCCACAATACGATCTACCGCTGCATTGCCAGCAACTCTGTGGGTCGCATTGTGTCGCGCGATGTGCAAGTGCGGGCGGGTAAGTGTTTGCCGGCCAGCCAGCCATTTTGGCATCATATTATATTTCGCCATATATTTGTATTTTTACATTTTTTTTGTATTGTCGTCTTTTTTTTTTTTTTTGTGGCAGTCGTGGCACAGGCCTACAAAGTGGATGTGGAGGTATTATCTGCGTCGCGCGGTTGCACCGCCATTTTGCGTTGTGTGGTGCCCACGTTTGTCAAGGAATTGGTACGAGTGGTCTCGTGGGTTCATGAACCCGCTATCTACATCTATCCCTCGTTGCAAGGCGGTAAGTAACAGTGGTAACAGTGGGCGCGGGATATGCTTACAACGTCTATCTGCCTTGCTGTCTGCATGTCTGCTGCTGACGTGGCAGCAGCAGCAGCAGCAGCAGGAGCTCCAGCAGAAGTCGCAGCCTCGGCCCTCGACTGCATCCTTGTCCCTGTAGCGGCTTACCAAGCCAACAAAGTGCATTGTTTGTTTGCAGTATTTGCTTCACATGTTTGCCTGCTTAGCTGCCATCGCTTACCTCATGTATATATATAATATATATATATATATATATATATACATAATATACATATATATACATGTGTGTTCATGCATGTGAGTGTGCGTGTGCCCTGTGCTTTGATGCATAATTAACATTGTCCTTTGGTAATTTGAGAAGCGCTCACATTTTGCCTTAACCCTGCAACCAAATAAGTTGCACTAATAAGTTGAACTAATAAGTAGAAAATCTATCCGTAAACGCTTCAAGGTGAAAAGTGTCTTAAATATTTATTAATGCTCCATTTTAATAGGCATTTATTGTGAATGTAAATTTTAAATTTAAATCTTACAATTATTTAACTGATTTTTAATTTGTATGGTTATAATATTTTTATAAATATTTAGGTCTAGCTATAATTGAATTTAACTCGGCATTATTTATAATAAATCTATATTTAATGTGAAATTATTTTTACTTTATTTAATTGCTTGAAAATTGTGTTTAAAGTGTTTCCAAAAGATAAAAGTTTGCCCTCCCAAAAAGTAAATTGCAGTGCATCAACGAAAAAATGTTTAATGATGGATGACTTTGGAATTACTATTTGCTTACTTCCTTCACAGATGGCAAATTCCATTTGCTGCCAACTGGTGAGCTGCTCATTCACAATCTGCAGGAGAGCGATGAATCGCAGTCCTTCCGCTGTCGCAGCATGCATCGCCTGACCCGTCAGGTTGTTGTCAGCTCTCCAACACGATTGCGTATTAACTGTGAGTGACCCAATCACATAAACTGACTGCTAAGACACACACACTTACACACACACACACACTCACACACACAGCAACACTAACCAATGTCAATCTCTACTCATACAGCACATCGCGGCATCATATCGCCAAGCGTTGTGGAGCACACATCTCATGTGCAGGTCTCCCAGGATGAGGGTGCGGTGCTGTTGTGCGTGGCACAGGGTTGCCCTTCACCCGAATACAGGTGGGTACGGTAGACGGTGTGGGTCCGGGTGCGGGGAGTTGGGTGCTGTGTTTAGGGAATGTTATCGATTACACTCCCAGCCACATAGACACATAACAGGCGAAACTTTTGTCGGTGACAGTACTGGGTTCGTAGCTGCTGAGTTAATTGGAACACATACACATCATCACACACACACACACACATGCATATATGCATTTAGGGTTGCCAATCCTCCAAATAGGATGCTGCCGGTGTGGCTACCCCATTAATTGTGTAATATGAGATTGTTGCCCACTATTAAGAACTTAATAAAATATGAACTTAGTTCGTTGACTAACTTTAAGTTCGACTACTAAGTGTTCCGCTATATGATTCTCTGATGTCGATCACGGTGCGTATGTGTAATGTGTGTGTGCTTGTATTGTGAGCCAGCATTAAAGACAATGGCATAGGTAATGATGTGTATAGTCGTTAAGCTGGCAGGGAGGCATCCTCTCGTAGGTAGGTGTAGCACATGTGTGCACACATAATTAAGCTTTGATAAGCAGACAAGTAATAAAAAACTTTTACAGTGTAGCGAGAGGGGCAGTGGCGGAAGGGGGTATAGATATCAGAGTTACAATACCAGACTGTAAACGGGAAACAAAAGAATCTATGAGGGAAGCCAGACAAATGCCATATAGATGGATAGAGCAGCTGAGCGGCAAATACAAAAAAATCTGTTGCCATTTCATAATTAATAAAGCTGAGAGTCTGAGTCTGGCAGACAGCGGACGGAGACATTGGCAAATGAGGCAACTGTGGGGATTAATGCAACATTGAACAAAGCGAGCATAGATAAAGCACATAGGCAGTGGGAGTAGGAGTGGGCTGGATGTGTAAATGGTTCTCTAATCCAAACTAAAACAGTTGGACCTTGAACTGGTTTATGCTATGAAAATATTTTATTTCTCTCAAATTATTAAAAATGATAGTCAACATATAACTTTTAACTGG
Source organism: Drosophila fungiperda (assembly GCA_035042345.1). NCBI lineage: Eukaryota > Metazoa > Arthropoda > Insecta > Diptera > Drosophilidae > Drosophila > Drosophila fungiperda. The sequence continues at coordinate 6,085,864 of JAWNLM010000028.1, read as the reverse complement.
TAAAGGAAATAATAATTATTATAGCATTTTCATTATTATTTATATACATTTTTTTATTTTGAGCTTCAGTCCCGCATGGGAGACATTTATGAATATATGCCACCAAATAATTGCATTTATAATCGTATGCTTAAATTAATATATAAAATAATTTTTTACAGCTGGTACACCCAAAATGGTGGTGGCCCGTTGCCTGTTCTGAGTGGACCACGGGTGCGACTTCTGGGTCCGATATTGGCCATTGAGGCTGTGACTGGCGAAGATTCCGGCGTCTACAAGTGTACTGCTAGCAATGTGGGTGGCGAGGCCAGTGCCGAATTGCGACTCACGGTGGCCACACCCATCCAGGTGGAAATCTCGCCAAATGTGCTCAGCGTGCATATGGGCGGCACAGCCGAATTTCGTTGTCTAGTGACCAGCAATGGCAGCCCCGTGGGCATGCAGAATATCCTGTGGTACAAGGACGGTCGGCAACTGCCCTCATCCGGTCGCATCGAGGATACGTTGGTGGTGCCGCGCGTGAGTCGTGAGAATCGCGGCATGTATCAGTGTGTGGTGCGGCGGCCCGAGGGCGATACATTTCAGGCCACTGCAGAGCTGCAGTTGGGCGGTAAGTAGCATTGACCAAAAAAAAAGAAGAAAAATGAAGAGAAAATAGAAAATACAGGACACGCCAAGTAATTGCAGCTAAAATATTTATATGTATATCCGCAACCACTTTGTCCACTTTCAGATGCTCCACCCGTGCTTCTATATAGCTTCATTGAGCAAACGCTGCAGCCGGGACCAGCTGTGAGTCTGAAATGCTCCGCAGCTGGCAATCCGACTCCTCAAATTTCATGGACACTGGACGGATTTCCGTTGCCATCAAACGGAAGGTAATTGAACTTGTTGAAAACGGGCTCTGCTCCATGCGCAGTAATCGGTGCAGTGCGGCATCGCGTATGGTGTGTGTGGCCTATGCAGGCAATACCAACTCAGCGGGCGGCACTGTAAAAAAAAAAACAGAAAAAAACAAATTGCGACGGAGACTGCATTTATTGCGCTCGTTGTGCATATTTTTTTTAACCATTTGTTTTTTTTTTTTTTTTTGCTTTTGGCTTTCAAAACATTGCACGTATAGAAAGTGGCTGACTGACTGGCGCGCCTACCGAGTGGGCGGCTCGGCGCCGGCTTCAGCGTTCATTCACTCTACTCTGGGGTAGGCGCATTCTATAGAGCTGGTGCAGCCCAGTCTTGTGTCTGGCCAAGGTTTTGACTTTGCCTTTCTATTTGTTAATTAAGACTTGGCAAGTGTTTTGTTTGCCTTACGCATTTAATTACATCTTTAGCGTGGCCAACAGAGGCCAACGGGCAACGGGCAACGTGCAACTGCCAAGAGGCAAGCAGCTTATTAAATTCTCTGTGGTACTTTAATGACATTGACATTTGCATTTGACAGTCAAGCTCTGCAAGTAGCTGACTTGTTTGGCGCAAACAAATAAATTGCAACAGCAGATCGATTGATTGGCAACCACAGTTGGTCTGCTCCCCTCCCCTCCCCACCCAACACTCCCAGTGTCTACTGCTGATGCTGTATTTTGCTGCTTTGATGATGCTGCTTTTCACATTGTCGTTTGGCATTTCATTTGAATTTTACCGCTTTTCATTCTCTGATTTTTCTCACCCGCCCCTCGCTTCTCTACTTCATTTGCAGTTTGTTGGCAGCTGCCACTAATTGTTTGAGTTACGTCTGTAATGATTTGCAAGTCAAAGTTGGTCCGTTGCCGTCGCCTGGTGACTTCTGTTGTTGATTAAAAAACAGCTCTAGTTCTTTTTATTAACATTGACTTTAGCTGTCATTTAATTTTTCTCTATTTGCAGGCCAATAAAAAATCTTGACAGAGTTTTTTAGCTACTGACTTCATTACATTGTTGTCTGTCGTGTGGCATCTGCTTAAATTTGCTGCAGTATTTTAATTAAAAACTATGCAATATGCTGACCAGAGGGCAAATTGATGAATTTATATATATATATATATATATATAGAAATATAATCCACCATAACATACCTTGTATACGAGATAAATTGCATATACAATATTGTTATATAAAAGTGCTGCGGCTTCCGTTAAATATCCATAAAATGCAGCAGAAAGAAATTAAATTTTGATATGTGAATAGTACAAAAACTTTAAGGTGGTCATCAGTTCGTTGGTTGTCTGTCTTTTCTTTTCGGACCAAGAGTTTTGGGGAAAAGTTTGAGTGACCATAAGGCGCAAATTGATTACAAGTGTGGCAAGTGTAGGAATTTTGTAAAGACATGCAGATATTTACACTCAACGCCGGTGGGTTTAATTTAAAAGTTATTTGAGCAACACAATTTTGACACATAATGCCGTTAGGCAATATCCTGTTACGCCGGCGGGGTGAGCGGAGCTGCCAACCTAATTTTGCTTGTGCTCCGCAATGCTGCATAAATTTCGTTGCTATCGTTGCGTGTTGTTATTGCTGAGTTTTAAGTGGTTTACATTATTCGGTTTAAAGGTAAATCAACTTGGTAACTGTATTTATTTAATACACACGCAGACAGCCACCCAGACAAGCAGACAGCCGGGCAAACAGGCTGAAGGACAGACAGACAGACAGACAGGCAAGCAAGGCAGGCAGCCTGGCAGCAAGGCAGCGGGGAAGCGGGGCAGGCGGGGCAGGCAGGGCAGGTAGGCAACCAGCCAGGCAGCCAGGCAATATTGAGGCTCTGAACGAGGAGCTGGAACAGGAGCTGGAGCAGACGCCTTGGGTCGGAAATTAAATGATTGCGCGCACGAGGTAACGCAACACTCAAACGCTCATTTTACGCCATTTGGAAAAGTTTGTCTGCGGCGTGTGGCAAGTGGCAAGTCAGGGTGCCTGTCTTGCTGTTAGCATGTGTGTGCCTCATGCGTTTGTCTACAACTGCAGGCATTCTGCACGAAGTGTGTTTAATTTTATATTAAAAAATTCACCGTTAAGTGCGGCCCAAATGCAAATTTGTTCGAAAATTACATAATCCTTTGAAATAAGCAAAGGATTTGCTCTGATCAGAACTGATGCATCACGAGATATAAGCTTGCTTGGCTTTAAATATAATATTTAAATCTCAAATATTCTCAAGCCAAGCTTAAATTTTATTAATACAAATTTAAATTCATAATTGTATAAGTTGCCCGACAATATTTCCATGTACCCACAACATTTAAGTTGAAGCTAAATCATTTTTAGTCCAAATTAAGCCACCAACAAACCCAAATATGCAGTCTTGCACAACAATCACCTAAAACAGCACACAAAAACCGCGGCAACTATTAGGTTTATATTGTTGCAACCAAAGCGTTTTCTGCCAAAGTCACACCCTTTGCCCCCTGGCCCCATTCATAACATTCTCCACACATCGCGCTTAAAGTTTTGCGATGGTGTTTAAGCTGTAAGCCACTGCATAGTGGAGGATGATGCGGTGGAACCCTCATCCTGCCACATGAGGATGTGTGCAACTTTGTTGCAATTTTGTCCCAGCATTGTTTCAATGCGCTCAAGTGTTGCAGTTAGCAGCCATGTCCATGGCTGAGTATCTGTATATATATATATATTTATATATATATATATGGGTTGAGCAGCTTCATTTTCATTTAAGTACAGTTGTTGTTCTTAACAAGCGTCGCGCAGCTTATGTGGCACTTCATATAGTCGCCAAGTTTTTTTTTTTTTTTTTTTTGGCTGACTTTGCCACTTTTTGGTGGAAATCTGCGTCCAGGAAACTGCACTCGCAAGCAGTGTGCGGCAAGCTAATGCATGCCTAAGCCTCGAAAAGGCAGCTACAAAACTTAATTAAAATTGTAATTACTTTGCCGGCTGTAACTCTAATGCCAATTGAAATGTTGCGAGTGCCACGCCCACAAACTAATGAGCCAGTTGCTGAGATGCTTCGTTTAACAATAAGACGCAGCAAAGCCGCTTGTATGTCGTCACGATGGGTGCTACATAAAGCTCGTGTGGGTGTGGTATGTGCCACATGGTGTGTGTGTGTGTGTGTGTGTGTGTGTGTGTGTGCTTAACATTGTTTGCTGTAATTAATGTCTATGCCAATAAGACGCTGAGCAGACGGCAGGCAAACACAACCGACTTAATGCCAGCTTGAACGCTCATAAAATCCTTTTTTCATTATTTACCATTTACCATTGCATGGTTCCATGTTAAATAGAAGCGTTCGCATTAAGTGGAACTCATATCTGATGGCACTTTCGCTGCTGCTGCTGCTGCTGCTTATGGGCACATGACATTGAAAGCAGTGGTGAAACTATGCTAAGCTTGACAGCTTGTCAGAACGACAGATTGACAGATTGACAGATTGACAGACGAACAGCCTTCATTACTGCTAAATAATGCAATGTTACTTATGCGCCGTGTTGTGTCGAAAACAAATGAAGCCCTCAGCCAAAGGATTTGGGTCATGCGGCATATGTGATGCGCCTTGTTGAGTACATGTGCATGTGCACACATACATATATGCATGTAGTTGCATGTTGTTGCTAGTTAATGCCCCTGGCCTGAGCGTTTAAATATTCAAAAAAATAAAAAAAAACCAAAAAAACAACAAGAAAAAAAGATGCAATTCTAAAATGCATATCGCAATGCGCATACGACGCGTGTGCCATACAAATATACCTTCTATATTAATGTGTGGTTTATGGTATTTTGATGTATTCGTTTTGTGGTTTCTTTTTACAGATTTATGATCGGACAATACATCACGGTGCACGGAGATGTAATTAGTCATGTTAACATAAGCCATGTCATGGTCGAGGATGGCGGTGAATATTCCTGCATAGCCGAGAATCGTGCGGGTCGTGTGGAGCATGCGGCCCGCTTGAATATTTATGGTATGTGCCACATTCGCAAAACAGACACAACTACAACATTTATGGTCACCCATCTGTGTGTGTGTGTACGAGTGTGTTTTTGTATGTGTATGTAGACAGCTACTTTACACATGCACTTAAACGTTTTTCAGTTCTCCGAGTTTTATTTTTTTATATTTTTTTTTGGCTACTTTTTGTTGCCTACTTCTGCTCGATTTTGTTTTACAACGTTTTCTTTTCTATGAGTGCTTCACGCTCTTCTCCTTTCCTTGTCTATCTTTGTCTTTGACTGCAGTTTGCTTTACAGCCCTAAAGTGTTGTTCAAGGCACAAGCACACACACACACACACATACACACACACAAACACGAATACACGTGCAGTGCTAGCTGCGGGGCTTTGTGAAGCTCTTATACCTTTTTTTTTCCAGAAATCAAATATTTTTGTGTCGCCGGGCAAACAAAATGGCGTTGCCAGGCGCAGTGAAACACAAACAAAATGACAGCAGTGGCAAAAAAAAAAAAAAAAAAGAGTGCACCATGTTTGCTCCCAACGTTTGCGCTGAAAGTTAAAATAAACAGGAGAGCACACCAGCTCGTAACTACACTTTAGAAAATTAGTACTGCTTTCCCCAAGTGATATCACATTTCAAAATTTTGACTGTCAATACTATAAGTATTTTGTTTTACTAGCAAACCATTTTTACTGTACGTAAAAGAATGAATTTTATTAGATTACACATTTTGTGATTGAAAATATTGTTCATTATTTTGGATAAGTATAGCTGCAAGCCCAATTCGTATTTATCTATACTCCAAATGAGAAAGGCCGTTAAAGTTAAAAACTTTTTAGTGTTCTGGGTTTTTGTTTACAGCTGTGCAAAAGTCGTTGATTACGCGACTTTTGTAATAGCTGTGATTACAAAAATCTCGCTTTAGCCAGACAGCGACACCAAAGCTCTCACGTATGACATGCTCGAATTATGCATATTCCGCAGAAATTCACAAAACCAGGCAGCAGCCACAGCATCAACTACAACAACAACAACAACAACAAAAACAAAAACGATAACTGTAAAGACTTTGTACGTTGTTGTTGTTGCCAAGCGGCATTTGCTGCATTATTTCCTTCCGCATTTTTGGAGAGGCACAACGAAAAGTGTTTCAGCAGCGTTGCACAAACTCTCAGGTTCTGCCGACTGTCAGGATATGCATATTACATTGTGCGCTGTTTCCTGCCCGGCTTGGCAAGCCTTGTTTGGTGTGTTTGTTGTGTTTGTTGTTTGCCATACATTTTAGCTGCATTATTAAATGAGCAGCGTGTGCATAAATCTGTTAGGCTTGTGCATTTGCTAACCTTTTGCTTGGACTCCTGCAGGTCTGCCCTATATACGCCTTATACCGAAGGTGACCGCCGTCTCTGGTGAGACATTGAATCTGAAATGCCCAGTGGCCGGCTATCCCATTGAGGAGATACACTGGGAGCGCGGCGGACGCGAACTGCCAGATGATATACGACAGCGTGTGCAGCCGGATGGCTCGTTAACCATCAGTCCGGTGCAGAAGCATACGGATTCCGGTGTCTACACGTGCTGGGCTCGCAACAAACAGGGTCACAGCGCCAGACGCAGTGGCGAGGTGACGGTCATAGGTTAGTATACATTTGTGGAACGCCAACTGTCGGCCATTTGGCCAGTTTCCTTCACAGCTTTTACGACGACAAGCAACGACGAGTAACAAAAAAACAACAGCATCGAATGACGCCAAGTGAAAATTACATTTTAATTATTAACAGCAAAAACTAAGTAGATCGTATGGCGCTTTAAGTTTTTGCTTTTGCTTTTGCTTTAGCCTTTAATTTAGCTGTGTACTCTGCATTTGATTTTCCTGTAATTAAATATGCGCAATAATCTAAGCTTAAAAGTTTGCAAATTAAAAATACAAACCAAAGTGGAAAAGAGAAAGTGTCAGCAAAGGCAGCTGCCGACCTTTTCTGTTTTTCTGTTTTTTTGTTATTTCATTTCACTTAATGAATTCGAGTGCTAATGAAGCGCGACGTTGATTAAATTTTCATAATTTGTAACCCTTTTTTTTGGTGTTTTTTTTTTGTTTCTGTCGCTGCGCATTTGCAAAGCAGAGAAGTGGGCCACAATAATTTTCTGGTTATTCCACTGATTGTTGGCTCAGCACAGGCTGTTTGTTCGGTTATTCTCATTTTTGTTTGCCTTGACAAAACCACTTGCAGTGCCACCGCGTCTGAGTCCATTTCAAACATCCATACTACAACTAAATATGGGCGATCGCGCCTCACTCACCTGCTCCGTGGTCAAGGGTGACCTGCCGTTGACCATCAATTGGCGCAAGGACGGTCGCCCCATCGATCCCACACAGCACATGTCCGTCAAGCAGGTGGATCAGTATAATAAAATTCTGGTCATTGACAATCTGGGCAGCGATCACACCGGTAACTATTCGTGTGTGGTGCGCAACTCGGCGGCGGAAGTGGAGAACTCACAAGCGCTCCTGGTTAATGGTAAAGAAATGAGTTATAAATACTCGTTTATACCGTATATCATATAATATATATAATATAATAATCATCTTTAGTTCAAAGTAGTTGAGTTTTTCGTATGCACCATGTTCAATGTAACCAACAAAAAAAAAAAAACAAAAACAAAACAAAAAAGAAAAACTATATCACTATCAAATTGTCAAATTGAAATTTCACTTGTCCTGCAAATATCCATGTATACCTGTTAATTATGTTGAGCAAAATCGATATTTAGTTAATCCATATATAGTTAATGAATATATTGTATCATTTTCTAAATCACTTTCACTTCAACTTTTTGGAATGTTTGTACAATTAAGTAAATTACTATTTCGTAGAGTTTAACAGTCTTTTAACAAAACTGCGAAGGTTTAGTTGTACATATATATATATATATATGCATTTGTGTAAAAACTAATTCAATTAGGAATCCGCAAACAGCAGCTCTGCGTGGGAATAACAACAACATCAACAACATCAACGACAACGGTTACAAGCAACAAGTTGCAAGCTGCAAGCTGCATGCTGCAGACTGTTGCAAGCACAGTTCTTAACGTTTCTGGTTGCTTTTTCCTTCCTTTCAGTACCGCCGATCATAGAACCGTTCGCCTTCCAGGATGGCCTGGCTGAGGGTATGCGCACGCGCACCGTTTGTGGTGTTTCCCGCGGCGATGCTCCATTGAAGCTGATCTGGCTCAAGGATGGTGAGCCGCTGCCCGATCTACTTGGTGCCAATGTCACCATGCTAGATCAGTATAGCTCGCTGCTGAGCATTCCTTCGCTATCGGCCACGCATTCCGGCGAATATACGTGCGTGGCCAAGAATCCGGCAGCTGAGATCAAATATACCGCTCTGTTGCAGGTCAAAGGTAGCGTACTAGGTTACAATCCAGCAATCTCACACAAAAAACCCAAAAAAAAAAACACAGATCTTAAACGCATACATATGTATTACCAAAATCACACCTAACACAGACTTTACTAACTGATTGCCCCTCAACAAATAATTTTTGCTTTATCGCTGATGTATTCAAAGAAAAGCGCTTCTTAATGGTTTTGAGTTTTTTTTTAATTTTTTCGTTTTACTTCTGAGAAACAAACTTTTTGATGCCTGTAATGTGCTCTACAAGCGAAATTGTAACTCAACGTTGCCCAAACTTTTGCTTTTGGCAAATGGTGCTTTGTTTGTCGTTTTCACTCTACGAAAACGCAAAACTAAATGAAAACTAAAACTAACAAAGCCAAAATATATAAACCAATCGCCCTGCTTAAAAAACCCATGAACTTATTTATACAAATCCTTAAAACCTTAAGTCGCTTTTGGCACGCTGTGGGTTTTTTTTGACAACAGTTTCACCAGGTAACCTTTTTAACTGCACTGCTTCTTTATCGCTTTTTAACCAAAAACCGCAAAAAAAAAAACGTACACATATATACATCATTATAAAAAGAAAAATAATATATATATATATAAATATTTTAATAATTTGCTGATCTAATTTTAGACGCTTCTTATTCTTGATAATTGAATATAAAAACAAAACTATGGCTGGCCGTAGTTGAAATGCGCTTTTCGCAAGTTTAAGACTTTTGAAGCATTTATAAATTCCAGAGTCAATGGAGCTCATAAGTTTATAGCTTGGAAAAGCGCACAAAACTTACAGTTAGCTGTAATTATAATTTATATAAAAATCTCATCGATTAATTAAAAAACATAAGCTGACTTAACATTAATTTGCTTTTCGCTTACTCCTTTTTTTTGCTATCTCAACAAATACAATGCTTAAATATTTTTGCTCCCTTTTTTGTTACTGCAGCTTCAAAACTTAGCGCACAACGGCTGCTGTTTGCCCACTCCCCTCCAAAAACAAATCGCTATCTACGTATAAAATAAAATAATAATAAAACAAACTAAATGGCTAAGCCTTAGCTCTAAATGTGTTGTGCTAATTAGCAATAATAAAATATAATAATAATAAAAAAAAAGCAGAAAGTGCTATAAATCCACAGAGGACGCGCTGCTTATGCTTCAATTTGGTTTTGGGTTTTAGTTAATTGCTTACACTATGCTATGCGCTGTACAAAACTGTGTGTGTGTGTGTGTATGTGTGTGTGTATGTGTGTGTGTATGTGTGTGTGTGGCGATTTCTCTACCCCTGCTTGTGTGTGAGAGTTTGGTCATTTGATGTGCAGCTGACAAAATGCATAAGCGTATTTTTTTTGCAGAGCCAAAATGAGAAATGAAAGCAAATTACAAAAAAATAAAAAAAAAATATATAAATTTAAAGCTTCGCAGTATTTGCTAATGTAGCTGAGAATGAATGTTTCATAGTTATGGCATGTTGTGGCAGCAGCAGAATATGCTGCACGTTTGTTCCCTTACGCTTTTGATTTAGCATGCAACTCAACTGTAACTGTAACTGTACATAAATTGCCTCCTCCTCTTTTTTTCTTGTGCCAGCTGCCACCCGCATGCGCATTGTGCTAGTAAAATGAATTTTAATTTAATTTATTTATGATTTGCTTGCTCTTTGCTCTGATTTTATTTTGCGCAAGTGTTTTTAAAATTGGTTTTTACTAGAATTTCGCCTGGATCAATGCTTAATTTACCGCAACATCGTTCAAATAAATAATAAATGCCCAATTTAGATATTATATTTATGGCGAAACGAGATAAAAACTTTTTTTGTTCGAACACTTGTGTGCATTCATTTAATTTTATTAATTTGAAATCCCCAGTACCCAGGCTGCTGTTGTGTGCAAAGATTTTTTCCAAACTAGTCGCTATTAATAAACGCGCTGTCGTAAATCCAAAACCTGCTTTATAAATAACATAAGAGAAGCAATCCACACAAAACCGCTAAATGCTTTTTAATTAATGCTGTTCATTTTCCATTTTTATACATAAACATAAAACTATTTTTTTTTTTTGCCTGACAAACAAAAGGCATATTTATGGAATGGTCAAATATATAGTTATTGGCCACATAAATTATTTATGGTATGGTCAAGCATATAGTTATTGGCCACATAAATTATAAAAATCCATTGCGCTGCAAGGCACGGGGCGTGGCACAGACATTTTTTCACCTAATTGTTTAAAGCCTATTTGGGTATTTGTTTTTGTATAATAAATATCGTTTATTTTCAGCTGCGCGCTTAACAATAAAACTCATATAATCATACATAAAAAAAAAACCAATTATGCATTTAAGTTGCAATTTAATTTTAATGCAAATATTTTTAATTCGCCTTGGCATGCCATTGTTTTATAATTTATGCGCCAAAGAGAGGCAATTTTAATGAATTCGTTGAACGACAATTAACAATAACAGCGAGGCAAAAAGCGTGGGCAGAAATTCAACAACTAAAAATAAGATGAAAAAATTGCTATAATAAAAAGTAATTTAAATATTCCTATTAAAAATCCTTGCACAACAACCACCAACTTAAACAATTTTCCCCATGGATTTTACAAAAATATCAAAATCCGTTATAAAAGCATCAAGTTTTTAATTTATTTCGATTTTGACTAAGTTGCATAAATAATTTTTGTTGAATTTTTAATGCAAAAATCAAAAACAGCATATTACCAAAATGATATGAAATACCAAACTGTATATTAGTTACAAATATTTTTCAATATTTGAATAGTCAAAAAACTATATATTTTGCAATTTTTACTTTGCCAAAAATCTTTACATTTCCTCTCAAAATCTCTCTATATCTCTCTCGCTATCTTGTTCTCTCTACATTGTAACCTTTCAGTATGTCTTAGAGACTTTTCATTTCAATCATTTGTTAATAGTTTTATTGCATTAGCCCAATTGCAATTTGATCATTTTACATATTACACGCTCCCACAGTTCCGCCCCGTTGGATTGTGGAACCGGCCGATGCGAATGTGGAGCGCAACCGTCACATAATGTTGCATTGTCAGGCACAGGGCGTGCCCACGCCCAGCATTGTATGGAAAAAGGCTACAGGTTAGATATACAAAATAAAATGTCAAATTTCAACAATTGTAAAATGAGTAGCCAAATCATTAACCTTATTTTTAATCTTTTGTTTTACTTCCCTTAACAGGCAGTAAATCTGGCGAATACGAAGAAGTTCGGGAGCGTCCCTTCACCAAGCTGCTTGGGAATGGCTCGATGTTGCTGCAGCATGTGAAGGAGGATCGTGAGGGGTTCTATTTGTGTCAGGCGAACAATGGCATTGGCACCGGCATAGGAAAGGTTATACAGCTGAAAGTGAACTGTAAGTATCGCAAGGTGATGGGGGATGTGGGATGTGGAATGGGAATGCCAAATGGAACGTGGCAATTTGGTTAATTGCAGCGATGTCATCTGCCGGGATTGCAATTGTGCTGTCTCTACAGATGCTGATGCTGCTGATTTTGCTACTGCTGGCATAATTAAAATGTGAATTATTTTGTAATGTTTTGCAGCCTCTCCATACTTCTCATCCACATCGCGTTCGGTAACCGTTAAGAAGGGGGACACAGCGCTGCTGCAGTGCGCCGTCAGCGGCGACAAACCGATTAACATTGTGTGGATGCGTTCGGGCAAGAACACACTAAATCCATCGACCAATTACAAGTGAGTGCCCTGAATCGAAGCTAATGCTAATGACTTGCCAATCTGCCAATCTCAATCCCCAACAGAATATCGGTTAAGCAGGAGGCCACCCCAGATGGCGTGTCAGCGGAACTGCAGATACGCACAGTGGATGCCACAGACAGTGGTCCATATTTTTGTCGTGCCAGCAATCTCTATGGTAATGATCAGCAGCTGGTGCAGTTGCAAGTGCAAGAGCCGCCACAGCCACCAAGTGTATTGGAGGCGACCATGATAAGCAGTCGCTCGGTTAACCTGAAGTGGCAACCTAAGACTCTCAGCACAGGCGATGTGTCCAAGTACATTGTAGAATATCGCGAGGCAGATCGTAAGTCCATTCTTGGCAAACTTGCAACAGATCTCTTTAATCTAATCTAATCTCCCTTTTCAGCCGTGCTCTTTATCGATCAGTGGCAGCATTTGGAAGTCAAAGATCCTCCCAGCTTCAATGCGCTGATTGAGAATTTGAAGCCAGCGACGCGCTACGCTTTCAGAGTGATAGCCGAAGGCAATGCTGGACGCAGTGCACCAAGTCAGGAGCTAACTGTACGCACGGAACCACAACGACCCGCTGGACCACCCTTGAATCTGTCCGCACGTCCGCTCTCCTCCACGGAGCTGCTAATCAGTTGGGTGGCGCCGCTGCCAGAGCTGCGACATGGCGATATCCAGGGCTACAATGTGGGCTATAAGCTGGCCAGTTCAAGCAACACTGCCTACAATTTCACCTCCGTCTCCGGCGATGGTGAGGGTGGCAATGGGGAGTTGCTGCTCAGCGGACTCTCCAAGTTTGCCCGTTACAATATTGTGGTGCAGGCCTTCAATCAAGTGGGTCCCGGTCCGCTCTCCGAGCCAACAGCAGCGCAGACCATGGAAGATGGTTAGCAAATGATTCTCTCAGTGTTTCCCATTCAGTTCTTTATTTATTTATCTTGCAGTGCCCAGTCGCCCACCGGAAGATGTGCGCTGTGCTGCGTTGACGTCCCAATCTCTGCAAGTGTCCTGGCAGCCGCCGCCAATTTATCATACAAACGGTTTGCTGCAGGGCTACAAACTGGTCTTTGAGCCCATCATTGATGACATAGTACCCAACAAGGATGAGGTGGAATCGCGCAAGACAACCGCATTGACAACTGTACTCACCGGACTGCGCAAGTACACCAACTACAGCATTCAGGTACTGGCACACACCCGCATGGGAGATGGCGCCATATCCAAACCGCTCTTCTGCCACACCGAGGAGGATGTGCCCGAGGCGCCGTCTGATATCAAAGTGGTAGTCAGTTCACCGCAGTCACTCGTTGTCTCCTGGCTGTCACCGACCGAGCCCAACGGCGCCGTTACCAAGTACAGCCTCTACACGCGCGTCGTAAATGGACGCGAGGAGCTGAAGAATGAGAAGCGCAGCCTGCCCTCTCAGCAAACCTACTACGAGACCAAGAATCTGCATCTGCACATGGAGTATCAGTTCTGGGTGACGGCATCGACGCGTGTGGGTGAGGGTAAAAGTTCCCGCGTTGCCTCACAGATTACCACGAATCGCGTGCCGGCCAGAATAATTTCCTTTGGTGGTGGTGTGGTGCGTCCTTGGCGCGCTACAGTCACACTGCCCTGCACGGCTGTGGGCAAACCCAAGCGAGAGTGGTTCAAAGCAGATGTCGCACTGCGTCAGGGCATGCACAATTCACAGCTGCTGGACACGGGCGAATTGATACTTTCCGGTCTGCAGCTGACCGACAGTGGCAACTATAGCTGCCAAGTGGATAATGGCATCGGCACGGATCGTCTGACCCACATGCTGCTCGTGCAGGTGCCACCCTCAGCCCCTGTGCTGTATGTGACCAGTGCCACATCGAGCAGCATTCTGATGCACTGGAAGTGCGGCTTCACTGGCAATGCTCCCATCACTGGCTACACTCTGTTCTATCGCCGCGCCACTGGCAACACGGATGAGATGCAGCTCTCCCGGCACGCCTCTAGTCACGAGCTGAAGGGCCTCGTCTGCGGCAGCACCTATCAAATACATTTGAATGCCCACAACAAGGTCGGCAGCTCCCCAGCCAGCATCATGCTCCACGTGCGTACCCAAGGACAGGCACCCGGCATGCCAGCATCGACAAGTCTGCTGGCACCCAACTCCACGTCGGTGCTGCTGCGTCTGCACACCTGGCCGGACAATGGTTGTCCTTTGATGTACTTTGTGCTACAGTACCGTGCGGTGACAGATGATCCCGACAAGGAATGGATTCTGGGTAGGTTTGAATCGTAATTCCAGCTTGAGCACCTTTGACGGGTCGCATCAGCTGGCTCCTATATATATTCTACCCCAGTTGGATATATACCCAGATTTTTACTATTTCAATTACTTTCGTCATCTCAGTTTCGAATGCTCTGAAGCCTCAACGGCGCGTAGTCATCTCTAATCTGCAATCATCGACGCTCTACCAGATGCGCATGGAGGCACACAATGTTGCTGGTGTTTCGCAGGCGGAGTTCAGCTTTGTGACACTCACCAAGGATGGTGATCCACCGCCGCCGGAGATTGTGCAGCGTGGTCAGCGCGGACCGAGTGTGTTCTATGGAAACGTTAATCTTCTTATACCCAGCATTGCTGCTGTCTCCGGCATGATATGCACCATCGCCTTGGTTGTCATCTGCTATCGGCACAGTAAGTTTTTACCAAGTGTGGAGTTTATTTGTTTACTAATTGGATGAGTATCTCGATGGATTGTTTGCAGAACAAAGTAATCATATACAAAAGGAATCGCTTGAGAATCGCGCCAACTCTGAAGCGGCACAGCGTGAGCGCTATTATGCCACAATCCATAAGGTTTCCATGCAGAACAATGACAAAATTCCGGGTAAGCGTCAGCTCAAACAGTTGATCGTAATGAGTTCCATCTAAGGCCTGGGGCTATTTCGCAGAAACCTCTGAGGACATCTCACCGTATGCCACCTTCCAATTGTCGGAGGCGGGTAACATGTCACAGCCGCATCATGGCGGACCAGCGAATACGCTGCTGCACTCGTTCATGTACCATGAGAGGGCGCTGGCCGAGGGCTGCTCGTCCCCACCACCAGCTGCGGTATTAAAACCAACCACCACCCATCACCACCATCACCACAACCAACGTCCACAAAAGACAATTCATAATTATTATCAGACCTCACCGTTTCATAATATCGTGCGTTTGTTTATTCATTTCTTTGATTTTAGCTCTCTTTCTCTATCTCTCTCTCTCTCGCTCGCTCTCTCTCTCTCTCTCTCTCTCTCTCTTACTCTCGTTGTTCTTCTCTCTGTCGGCAGGGGGAGAGATTAGTCATACAATTAGTGTGTATTTTTCTGTAGACTACTCTAAGTACTACGTGCTTTTTATGTTGTTCTCTCTGCTCGTGTCTTCAGTTCATCTAAGTTCCCATTAATTGCAATGCCGTACCGTAATTTGGGCATTGAGCGAAGCGCTCTGCCTCGTGCCACTTGTCAATCTTCAGTTTCCCCCATTGTTATTTTTTTTCTTTTCATTTCAAAAGCGTTTATCATCCCAAGGCGCTTTGTAGTCTCGCTAGTCGCTAGTCGGTCTGGTGTAGAAGGACTATGCCAACTAATGTCATTGTTTGTTTTATGCACAGTCGAAGAATCGACGTCGTCACTCACGCAAAACCGAACCTGAGAGTGAGGAATCCGAATCGGATCAGGATCAACTGACTTCTAGTCGCACTGAGTCATCCAACCAGCATGAGGGCAAGATCAAGCACAGTAAGTCCTAATCCACTGCACCCGGTTTCAGCATCTGGAAGATATCGTTTAAGATGGTCGTTTTCAAATTGAAGAATATGCTAAAGAATATACAAATTGAAAATCTTTGGACCAGAACACTTCCAGGTGTGCGAAGATTGTTTCCCCGCAACTGCATACAGCTCTCAGCTTGGAGCTCTCTCAAATGGAGTAATCTACTCGCTATTTTTCTCTTTCTTGCGTTATTTTTACTTTCCAGACTCAGACTCTAGACTAATTCAACATTTTCCAAATCACAACATATCGATAACTTATCTGTAGTAGACCGAGGAAACAGTGCTCAACTTTTGCCACTTTAATAGACTTTAAACTTGACCAGTACCAGTACCAGCACTGACTAAGACTACGAAACTGAAATGAAAATTAGTTATAAGTTAGCTATAAGTTTATATATATGTTTCCCCGATGCCCACATGCCAAATCTCTATTTTCCCGTATTTTCTTTCTTTCTTTCTTTACAAAAAAAAAAAAAAAAAAAAAACAATGTTAATGCTGTTACTGCGATGCAGGCATCATCTACCATGGAGCACAATCAAGCACATCCTCCGATCTGTCACCAATGTCCGAACAAAAATCATTGCCACGACGCGGTCGCTCCAGGTATCATCATCAGCAATATCAGTTTTCCACCAATACAACACCGCGTCATCACAATAGCAACAAAAGCAACAACAACATTACCACAAACACTGCCACAAATACAAATACAGCCACATCGGCAACAAATTCAAATAAAATTCTATCGCCCCGCAACGGTGTTGGTGGCAATTTGAAATCCATATCGAGCACATTCAAATCACAAGACTCCATACAATGCCATATACCCACATTGGTTAAATCGCCATCAATAAGCACACAACAACAGAAACAGTTCCACAAACAACAACAGCAACAACAACAACAACAACAACTGCTGCAATCGCAGTCTAATAATATCACCAAGTCCAGTCAGAACCCCAATCAGTCCCAGTGCAGCAGCAGTAGTTTGAAGCAACAGCAACCACTGCTGATCCAGCCCAAGCTCCATCAGCTCGAGCCGACGCCGACAACGACAATGCATGTTAATAATGGCCAGGAGCTGTTGGGCTTGGATGGAGGAGGCGTTAGTACATTAGCATCTGTTGTGCCCGTCACTTGCATGCCACCCTCCTCACAGTTTCGACCCATACCACACAAGTCCATAATGCCCGCGCATGAGTCACACCTCAACCACCACAATCATCATCAGCAAAATCATCATCAGGGCGGTGTCCCTGGCACCGCTCTGCTTAACCCGTCGACGGCTCTGCTGTCCTCAAAGTTCTTTACGGCACCGACGCTGCCACTGCCCAAATAGGATACGGCCAATGGGGGGAGTGAATACACAGGCGGTGCAGGTGGTGCTGATAGCAGCATTAGCTACAATAACGGCTATAATAGCGGCGACATTTCGTGCACCTATATGGATCCCATAGATCACACATGAGACTTGGCGTATGGTGAGGTGTGTGGTGGTCCTGAGGGCGCCCATTAAAGCAGCAGCCGGCACAATGACACCACCAGCCACCAGCCACCAGCCACCAACTACCACCAACTAGAACCACTACTTGACACACAACTTGACACACAACTAAGTCTCTCTCTCTCTCTCTTAAATATTGAATGCTTGAGTGTGGTTGCCAGCCAAAACAAAACTATAGTATGAAACAACTCTGGATACTCTTCTTCCCCCTTCCATTCAAAAAAAAAAAAACAAATTACAAACAAACCATGCAGAGCTGGCATCCTGCGCACGCTGCATCCACTCCAGCTGCAGGCCGAGTGCACCGCTGGTGCCTTCCACCATGGCGACCGTGAGGCCGGCGAGCATATCGAGCTGGCCGAGGTTGAGTGCGATGTGGATACGATCAAGAAGTTAAAGCTGGGACAGCGCTCCTCACTTTGGTCACGTCCAAATTCCACCACATCCCAGCTGCAGCAGGAGCATCAACAGCAACAGCAGCAGCAGCAGCAACAACAGCAACAACAACGTCAGCAACAAGCACCACACAAAAGAGCGCACTCAAAGTCACCGCAGCCGCAACAACAGCAGCCACTACAACAACAACAACAACGACCCCAACAACATTCACCCGCTCCAGGCCAGAAATTGCTTAGCGAGAAATCGGATTATTCGATATCAGTGTGAGACATTGGTAAGATCTGATCAAAGCCCGATCAGCAGTTAGGATGAGGTCAGACCAAAAGCAGACGTTAGCAGTAAATTCAAATTCAAATTTAAATTCGAATTGGGCGGCACTCAAGTCAATTCTAGATTGTTGAGTGCCAATTTAGATAAACAACAGTTGAGCCGTTTTAGTACCTACATTTTTGTAATGCCAACACTCAAACTCCTCCCGTTATAACCGATCCATGCCGCCTCCGCCTCCGCCTCCGCATCGAACCCGTAACCAGCTTGACAACATACCCAAAAACCACAAAAAAAAAAAAACTTAAACACAATGGAAAACTTTCGGACAATCAATATCAAAATTATTATTGCACAAACCACATCCATTGAACACACATCCCATTTGTTACTCTCCATTCCCAAATATATATATATATATATTATAACGCTCATATAACCGTATATGCAAATACATATTAATTAAATAAGTAATTACGATTACGATGCATGTTATACGGCATGCACCCAGAACCCAGGTCAGTTATCGAACTTCCAAATACAAATGTTGTATATATCCTTAATAATATATATATACGCTAACTTATACCTACTACTACTAACCTAGTGTTAAGTACGTTTACGACTATTGTAACTCGAACTACTAACTCGAATACTATTGAATACTATCGACGCATCGATATATATATATATATATATATATCGGATGAGGCGTATTAACTCGTACTACTTATAATCGAACTGTTTTTGTATGTAGAAAGGTTGTATGTAAGTATTTAGTATTTCTTGTGGTTTGATCAACAATTTCTTTTATAAATATATTTGTATTTTTTCGTACTGAAACTTGAGTATTTGTGTAAGTTTTCCAATTGATTCCGTTTTTAAAAAAAACAGCATTTTCCATTTGTAAAACGAGGAATTTAATCAACTAATAATTAACTCAAGACATATGCTGTGTACAAATCGATATATTTGTGTCTAAATACTAATTATATTTAGTAGAAAGTATTTATTATTGGCTCATGTACATACACAAACACACACACACACATATATATATATATAATAAATATCTAGTTGTTAGCGCTACTATAAAAAGTACATTTTGTATATAGAGAGACACATGCAAAACACATTAATAAAACTTGACTGAAAAAAACAGCTCCATAATGAAATGAATAATACAATGAAATGAAATGTTAACTAAATGTATTTGATGTATATTCGATGTATACACGAATACGAATCGCCAGCTGAATCAGTATTCATATATAATATGACACGATATCGCAGTATCTACACAATTAATGTTTCCATTACAATAAATTGTCGTTTTGTCAAAGTGTAGATAAATGTTTTTTAACACGCCAAGCATGAAAATCAAATAGAAAGTCGTAATCAAATTTTGACATATTGAATCAAACAGTAAAACACACATTGAAAAAAGAAAAATAAATACATAAATGGCCAGGTTAAGATCAGTAAAACACAAACTACAAATTATAATTAGTTCATATTAATAATCCACACATTAATTAGCTGTATTTTAAACTAGTCAACAAAATACATAACAAATTTAGCAAACAAATCAGCAGATTGAAAGTAAGCAAAGAGTGCAAAAATATAAAACTTTCAAAACAGTTTCGGAAACCATGTGCCAAAATTTCGTATAAGACAAGACAGTCAAACAAAAATCGTATTAACAAAATATACAATAAATGAGATCCAAATTGGATTTATTAGCTCCACAAATAACAATAACAAAACAAAGAATATATACATAAAAAAAAATAGGTATACAAATATTACAACTGACAGACAGATTAGAGCCGAGGACATTTATAAAAACCTTTGGCAGCCAAAAAAGTCTGCATTAACGTGTTTCATTTATTGCAGCGCCAGTTTCACAAAACAAAATAGTATTTATAATAAAATAAAAATAAAAAACTTATAAGTAAAAAACATTAAATATTTGAAATGAATTTATGTGCTGCACTTTTTTTAAATTTTTTTATTTATGTATATTCAAGTAAACACGTTGCAGTATTTTTAATCCGTTTTTATACACAATTTTTTTTTTATATATAATATGTAATAAATGGTTTATTAAATTTAACATCGAATTTTACGAATTTATTACACAACACAAAAGTTGCAAGTGAAAATCAACAAACAAATCAAAATGTGGCAATTTACTTAACAACCAAAATATTAAAAAAAAATACAATCAAAAGGCAAAACAACAAAACAATATAGTACTTACGTATGTATGGGTAAAATAAATAAACAACATTTTTATGTTTAACAATATAATTAGCACAAAAACTACAAAATAACAACTATTAATGTAAAAACCAAAAAAAACCAAATCAAAAAACATTCAAAAGTATAAAAATAATTTTAAAAAATCGTAGCGTGTTTCTTTTTATAAGCTTAAGCTCTTGCAGTCCTTTGCTTAAATATTTTGGGCCACATTGAGAATGATATGAATTGTGGGCATGGTAAGTTAAATTCCTGTCAGTGGTGGGTGTATAAGCTAAGCAAACAAAAACAAGACTAGTCACGACTGCATCCGTTATTTAAAACACTGCTGTTAACCCCAGCACGAAATACAAACTTAACGAATGTTACTTAACATGCCAACGACTATGGTTTGAATATTAGGTTTTGTTCCTCTGTAAATGATTTGACAACAACCAACTAAAATGTTATACTCTGTAATTCCAAAACAGAATAGGTAATGCGGTTGACATGTGTATTGAGTGAAACAACAGCAGTCGTAAGTTAAATCCCTGTCAGTGGTGGGTGTATAAGCAAAGCAAACAAAAACAAGACTTGTCACGACTGCATCCGTTATTTAAAACACTGCTGTTAACCCCAGCACGAAATACAAACTTAACGAATGTTACTTAACGTGCCAACGACTATGGTTTCAATATTAGGTTTTGTTCCTCTGTAAATGATTTGACAACAACCAACTAAATTGTTATACTCTGTAATTTCAAAACAGGTAATGCGGTTGACATGTGTATTGAGTGAAACAACACCAGTCGTAAGTTAAATTCCTGTCAGTGGTGGGTGTAAAAGCTAAGCAAACGAAAAGAAGACTTGTCAAGACCGCATCCGTTATTTAAAACACTGCTGTTAACCCCAGCACGAAATACAAACTTAACGAATGTCACTTAACATGCCAACGACTATGGTTTCAATATTAGGTTTTGTTCCTCTGTAAATGATTTGACAACAACCAACTAAATTGTTATACTCTGTAAATTCAAAACAGCATTGGTAATGCGGTTTGCGTATTGACTGACGAATATTTAACGAACCTGTTGCCAGTGTACTAAAGTTAACGAGCAAACTCCACAATTAACCAATGTTAGACGCACTCCACACATAAAGAATTCAATGTACTCTGTAACAGAAATGCTCCATAGGAAACGGTTATGCTCCTCATATTGACTGTTATACAAATAGGCATAAAAATGACCTGGGTCCTGGAATGTTGAGAAATTTCCCAAATGATAAAATAATTGGTTTGTCAACTCGGATCTGGTCATTGCTATGTTTGGTGTGGTTTTGTTGGTGCTCAGACAATGGATACCATCAATCACCACAGGCAGACGAAACACACACACACACTATCACACGCACGTAGGCACACACGCACACACAGATGATTTTTTGTGCGTTTAAATGTGAAAAATGTCGATAAAGTTAAGACATGACCAATAAAAAAAGGGTTAGCAAAGCAAAGCTGGCGTGCAAATAAATTTAAAAAAAAAATATGTCAGCATTAAATTTTGAAATGAGCAGCTAATTAATATGCAAAATAGCTGACAATTTTTTGTTTACTTGTCCTTAACCAAACCCATTTAAAAAAGTTTGTTTTCTTTTATTATTATTATTTTTATTGAATAACATTTGTTTTTTATATTTGCAAAATGAAATGGCAAAAAAACAATAGTGTGTGGGCGTGTGTGCGTGTGTGTGTGATATCTATAAATATAAATTGAAAGGGAAACCTTAGCAAATTTGTTGTTCTTTGTCACTTTGCAAGCAATTTTCATGCGACAAAAAAAAAATAAACGAAATCGTGTCTGGTCAGTTGTGAGCCACAGATAATATATATATATATATATATATATATGTATATATAATATTCATGAATATATATATATATATAGTGCGCACGTGACAATAAATGCGTCAGTTTGTCTTTTGGCATTTTGTGTATTTCGGTCATGTAACGGTAAAAATTGTTTGCATATTGTTTTGTGGCATTGGCGGCGCCATTGTGATTTGGTTTGGTCGTCGCCCAACTATTGTGAAACGTGTGCCACATTCAATAAGGCAAATGAAGCGATCGTAATGATGATGCACAAGAAGTTGTCACACACACACACACGCACACACACAAGAAATAAATGCAGAAGAAAACAAACGAATATCGACAAAGCAAGTTTCGCTTTCCTTTTCGCTTTTGTTAAGCAAATTAAATAAAATATTTGTGTTTGTGTGTGTGTGTGTGTGGGCCGTGCAGCAAACGGAACCTGGCTGTGCCACCAATTCATTGGTCACGCACGTACGCCTGCGGCTATGCAACGGTTTGTTGCCTGTACCAACTCTTGCAACCC
Organism: Drosophila fungiperda; assembly: GCA_035042345.1. Lineage (NCBI taxonomy): Eukaryota > Metazoa > Arthropoda > Insecta > Diptera > Drosophilidae > Drosophila > Drosophila fungiperda. The sequence continues at coordinate 6,063,221 of JAWNLM010000028.1, read as the reverse complement.
TCCTCCCCCCCCCCTGCGCAGTACCCATTTGCCAGCACTTTAAGCCACAAGTCTACACACTCAAATTAATGGCTGCCATTGCCATAAGTTATATGGCTGCATATTAAACATCTTGTGTCTTGTGTGAGTGAGAAAGAGAGAGAGATAGATAGATAGAGAGAGAGAGAAAGAGAGAGAGAGAGAAAGAGGGAGAGTGAGGCTACTGCTGCTGCTTGTCCCCAGCCAATGCTTTACGGCATTTACACCAATTATCATACTAACTCACACACACACACACACACACACTCACACACACAAATATACACAAACTGGCAGCCAACAAGTTATTTCATACTGTGATTGAGAATATATTGCATTGCTAATGGTCAATTTTCACACGCCTGCTTAGGCAAATGTTGGTCAATCCAGTTACCCCCCACCTCTTGCCACCCTTGCCACTGTCACGTGCTCCGCTCTGCTCTGCTCCCCCAACCTGCCCCTCCACTGTGCGTGTGTGTGTGCTGCATATCCCGAACGAGAACGAGCCGAGGCTGGCTGGTTTGGATAGACAAGCGTATCATCATCCTACGGTTCGGGTTTACGGGTTTACGTATTTACACATTAAGTGCGATCATAAATCAGTTTGGATTCAATTCACTTGGGGCCATGGAATGTGCTAATTTTACAAAGCAGCTTTAACTTCATCACGTGAAATGAGCTGAAAGTGCTGCTTACAACGACTAAAATAGACAAGTGCATTTTGTATTTTGTATTTTATATTTTATATTTGAACATCTGCTGGTGCTTCCCAGTTCCTCTCATGGGATTCTGCACTGATATTTACTTCCGGCCAGTGAGTGATGTGATGGCGCAACTATCATTTGTATGGGTTAACATGAGTTTGACACGTTCAGTTCCGGAAGCTGTCCGACTGACAGTCGCCTAGAATTTTAAAATTTGATGGCATGCAGCAGAGCGAGGGGGAGGGGGGGGGTGGGGCCGACAAGTGTGAAGGACAACAGCTCCTTGATGACGAAGGGGGATTCTTTGAGCCGCTGCCAAACAACGCGAAAACTTTGAAGAGCAGCCAGAAAAACACTCACACAAAAACAAGCAGACAGATAGACAGACAGACATAAGCACACACACACACACATACACACACACACACACACACTCACACACACACACACACACTCACACACACACCCACACACACACACACACACTATCTCGTGCCATGTCTGTCAGCAGCTACGCTCAACGCCATTTCAATGTCTGCAATTTACACACACTCAAACTCTCAAACACCCGCACACCCACACACACCCAGTCTCTTCCACTCTCCCTCTCCCTCCCGCTCTCTCTCTTTGAGTGACACTCGTTCCCCCGGCAGCTCGTCGTTTACTCTTGATGGAATTTGGCAATGATGCGCTTAAGTGCGTTGATTGCACAAAAATTGAATCTTAAGCAACATATTTGCATTTGATTATTTGTTGCTGGTAATTTATATGTAAAATTAGACTAGAAATGTGCTTCACACAATTGTTAAGGCTGCCACCAAATAATATTTATAAATGTGCGATTTATCGCTCACTTTCTGTGTGTCTGCTGGGTGACACTTTTTATTTGAATACATCCCAAAATGAAGCGTGTCTGAATTGCCAGGCAAACAAATAACAAATACCTAGAAACAAGATTTTTGAACACACACCAATATTTTAATAAAGTAGTATATATATATATATAAAAATATTTATGTAATATTTATGTTGTTTGCCTGCAACTGAATCGATGCTGATTTTTGTGGATCAATTTACTCAAAGCCACTGATATTTTAATGATTTAATTACGCTGTTTTAATATGAGAAAAATAAGTGGGTCGGCAGACATATCGATTTAAGTCTCCTTCATGCTGGATGCTGGGAATCCGTCTTGAATTACTCCCACATCCTTTCAATTTTTGATCGGCATCCTGCCTCCGCTTTCGTGTTTGCGGTCGCCAACAAAGCACGTTGAATGTGAATGTGTTGAAAACAAGCCAAGTGATGCAAATGCGGATGCGAATGCGGATGCGGATGTGAAAAACACGTAAAGCAAAATTGCACTTGCGTAAAAGTTTCGGTTTCTCCACATTTTGTTGCAAATAAATTAAGTGCAGGCGACGTTGAGGCTTATTGGCAAAGGATTCGCTTATTTTGAAAACAAGTACGTGAGGGCAAGGAGAAGGAGACGAATACACAGAGGGGAAGGTACAGGACAAAAGAACACTATAATACAGCAGAACAAATCTTAACTCGACCTATTTCCACTGTCAGTTAAATCAAATAACGGTAAAAATACACAAACGGAACTGTTTCAGTTAACAATTGTTATGTCCCGGCAGATATTATCAGGAGCAGCACTCTCCTGCATCTCAAGGATGTGCTTTGTACGAAGGATGTAGAGTTTTTACTTCTAGTCACATGTCAAAGTTAACAGATTGCCACAAAATAAACTTCATTTCAATTTAGCGAAATCAACGTTAACAAAGAAAATGTTAAAAGTCAATTAAATAGTGCATCAGGTGAAAATTCGGTGAAAACTCTGCTGATGCCACTTAATTAGCATAAAGTGTTTTTTAATCGTGTTAATTGCATTCCATAAATGATGCCCAACATGATGCAGACTCATCATGTAAATTTGAAGTTAATCAATAAATGAAATTACCAACAGGTACACGTAAAATTCAAATATTCACTCACCGGCTTTAAGTAATAAGTAATTGAAATTGAAGAGCTGCAATAATTTGAAATGCTTTTATATTTATATACAGAAGAATTGTCAGTTTTAAGAAAGAAATCATTTTTAAAGCTTACTCCGCATATTTAATTGAAACGGCTGTTTGCCAGCAGATAAATAGTTTTACAATTACTGAATAAAACTAAAGAAAAGTATTTGCCTATAAGTAGGATTTTAATGGTGAATTTAGTAGTTGAGGGTTGTGCATCCGGTTCGTTATAGACGCTGATTTTACTTTCCATTCCTTTCGTTTTGCATTTTAAAGAGCATTTAACTCTTAAGTAAATTGTTGAAATGCAAGCAGCTATCATAACTCGAAGTGGCTCTTAGATGACAGGCCACGGCTGGTTTGCCCGGCTGGCTGGCTATATGGATGTATGAATTGCAGGACAAAGTTTGCCGGCAGGAAGTGACAGTTGATTTAACACGAGCGCACATACACTCGCACACTCACACACACACACACACACACACACTCGCACACTCGCACACCTATAAAGTTGTAAGCACAGAGACGTGCATACCTTGTCGTTAAAACTTGCATAAGTCATGAAAATGCATGCACTCAGCTCCGACAGGCCCCATCCAGACTATTTTTTTTTTTTTTGTGTAAAACGACACAGAGCTCTTCCTCTTCCATTAAAAATGTCAACTCGAATGATTTTTGTGCTTTCTTCACTTTTCGCTTTGATGCAAATACCCGACCACAGCCCCCGGCTTAGCACCAGCACCAAAATCAGATCCAGCACCAGCAGGAGCATGGGCAGGAGCAGGAGCACCAGTTCTGCATACAGATTGAGATGCAGCCTCGAGTTTCGATTCAGTGACAGAAATTTATGTCAGCTAATTAAATTTAATGCGATTTTTGTGACATTTTGCACAGCCATAGAGCAGTCGAGAGTTTGACTTGGATATGGCCAGCTTACACAATTCTGACTCTGGAATTTCAAACTTAAAGCTGCTGCCAAAGTGCTCTTCAATATTTAAACATTGCTGCAGTCCACAGCTCGATGGGTTTTCTATTATGCGAAATAAGTTTAAAATTGAGGAAGACTATTTTCTTAAATTTACTATAGCAGCTAGCTGGAGCAATGGTATTTCCAAAATAGAATAGAACAGAATCAATTTAAAATATAAAACATATGTGAAACTTTTTTGTTTTTTTAGATGCATTTCGAGTTGAGTTAGCAGCTGTTTACTTAACTAAAGCAGTTGTTAAAGTAACAAATCTTTTTGATATCTATATCTATTGATATATCTTTCACTCTCTCCCTTTCTCTCTCTTTTATGTCACATCAGAATAACTTTCAGATTTAGTGCTACGACTTTATTAAAGTTGATTAAAGCTACTTGTGAAGTGCAGTTGGGCAAAATGTTTTGAGTATTTTATCAAATTTATGAGACCAAAGCCAGCAGTCCGAAACCCTTTGGCTTAGAATCATCTTTAGTATCTGTAGTATCTGTGGCTGGCTGCTTCTTACTCCGGTTACTCCTTACTTTTTTTGGTGTTTATGTGCTTATTTATTATTTCACTTTTATTTGGGCGGCATTTCTTTGGTTGTGGCTGGCTGTGCCAACCATTTGGGTTGACTTCCACAGGCTTCATTTTTATGGCAATTTGACGCCATTTTATTGTCACACCGCAGCGTTGGCCACTTTAGAGATGTCTCCGGCAGTCATAAATTCAGGCATGTTGGCCATTTTGTGGCATGCTGGGACATTAATACGTTGCCAATGTCCAATGGTTCTTCTGCAATTGCTGCTGCTCCTACTCCTAACCGGTGGCTATACTTAACTTTTATATATAATTTATTCTCACTCTCTCTTAATATAAATGAAAATTCATTTTTTGTCAGCATTTGAAATCGAGGTGTTCAGGCGTTTTTTAATTTCATCTGAGATCGCAACAATAGCAACAAATATAACTCCAAGTTCCAAGACAAACTTATGGCAGGAGAATCAACACCTCAAAAGCTGCGTTAAGCATTTGACTGCTGGACGTGTGTGTGTGTGTGTGTGTGCTGGTGCGGTTGCTTGTGTGTATGAAGGACACAGTAAGTAGCAAAATGCCAAACGCAAATGTCGCCAATATCCCAATGGCAATCGATGAAAATTTATAGAAAATTGCGCACAAATAAAATTTTACGTTTGTTTGCTTTTTCATTTACGACGGCAGCACACACACACACACATTCTCTCTCTCTCTCTCTCGCTCTCTCTGTCTCTCTCTTTCTCTCTCTCTTTCTCTTTTACATGCACCATCTATCCCGGTCTGCTTCTTAGACAGTTGTCATGGCTTATTGAAATGCATTTTCTTGACTTCTGCCCGTCATCAAGTTTTTTAGCCGCAACAAAACAATTTGCAATCCTGCAATTCTAGTTTATTTTCAATTTTTGTTGTTCTTTCAGCTGATTGGGTCACATGTGGCGAATGTGTGTGTGTGTGTGTGTGGCACAGCATGAGCTACGCAGCCCTGAACTGTTAATGTTAACGATTGTCGTTTTCCATTTCAGTTAATTGAAACATATAATGCCAACTCTGTGCCCCCAGCTAGCTCACATATTCAGCATCGTTTTCCATATTCAGTCTCCAATTCTCAGTATTTGGGTACGCTTTTTGTTGCTAATGTTTTTCACATTTCCAGCTCTATGTAAAATTTCGGAGCTGCTTTCGCTGCTCTTGCTTTGAGCGCTGATAGCACGGAAAAAATGTTGAGATGTTTTTATTTTATGCTTTTGTCCCGAAAAGTAAGCTGCTCTTACTGAAGAAAAGAGTTATTCATGGGTAAACTGTGTAAAATATGAACCCATCCAATTGTGCTATGCACTGAAAGAAAAAGATGCCTATTTATTTCCAGAGTGCCTTAGACTTCAAAATAAAACACAATTAAAACATTTAAAATTATTGTTAAATTTTATATTTGTTTTTTAATAGTAAAGCCTATTTATCATGTCAACATATCTGTATAAATATTAAATAAGGCTTAACTTAAGTCTCTATATAAATATTCATATAAATATAATCTCCACAAATAACTTGCTTATTTCTTTAGTTTATCTTTAGAACACACGAGGTTCAGCTGTGTGTGTGTGTGTGTATGCACATTAAGTAATTATAAAACTTGTACAATTTAGTTAATTAAATGCCTTATCGTGTTTATATTTTTATGTGTAACAACTTTTGTGGCACAGGCTGCATAATTAGCTTAAAGTTTAAGTATTTTGGCAAGACCGCTGGGAAATGAGGCAGGTAATGAAAAGAATAGCATCAAAAATACAGTAAAAACAACAGCAACAACACCAACAACAACAACAACTGCATAAACAAACGAATTTGGAGCAAGTTTGCATATTTTTTGGTTCATTGTAATTAATACAATTAAAAATTAAATTACTTTAAACTCAATTCTCGAGGCTTCAATTAGCAGGGTACCAACTCAGGGGTCCTTTTAGTCTTTTATGTTGTTGTTGTTGTTGGTGTTGTTGTTGTTTTTGTTGTTGATTCTGTTGTTATTAAAGCCACTGGCCGCATGTTATTGGCCTATGAGTATCGACTGTTGCCTCAACTGCTAATTGTGCTCATGCAATCTTGGCTCGAACACACAAAGCAAACAAATTAACCGCAGAGCAGAAGTCTCAAGCCGTTTCCAAAGACAAATAGCCAAATAGCCAAATATAGAAGCCGGTTGCACTTCATGCACTTCAAGCCAGACTCTTAAGTGTCCCGAAATAAAGATGAATGCAGCAAAAACACAAATATTGCATATCAATAACTTTCCATATATTTGTATATGCTAGATGTGTGCATATATATATATATATTTACATATGTGTGTGCACACATGAGTAGCATACATATATATATATCCATATTTGGGTGGGCGAGCAGATTTTCCACATCATTAGATGGCAAGGCACTCGAGTGAGCTATCCGGTGAGTTTTTTCTTCCGCTCGTTTCCCTGATGCTGCTCAGTTTTACTTGGCTTTAAGCATAACCGTTTACCCCCAACTGTTTTTGATACTGTTCCGAGTGCCATATAAACCCATCACACGCCATATTCATCAACTTGATTTTTTGTTTTTGCCATGCGTCTTGTTCTCAATATCTCTATCTCTATCTCCCTCTTTCCCGTCTCTCTCTCTCTCTCTCTCTCTTACTCCTTTAATTTTTCGGTCCTAGGACCTTCAATTTAAAAAAGCCCCAAAACGACAGTTGAGGCCAATGACAATCCCAATAAGTTGTACAACTCTATCAATGAGTAAAAGCTGCCCAGATGCCGGCTGAGCAAAAACCAATGTTGTTAACTATGAAAATAACGGGAAATTCGGTTTCACTTTCCAGACAAAGCTTTGGAAATCGCTGACTGAGAACACTTTCGTGTAAAGTTATAGCAAAAAGCTTCAACAAAAGCTGCTTGCCATCAACAAGCTTTGGCCCTGCACATTACATTTTTGACTATGTTAAAAAAGCTTCATAAAGCAAGGAATTTTATATAAAATTGTATTGTTTTTTTTTTGTTGTTTAATATTCCTTATTTCGTAGCTATGCAATTAAATCTAACGTGTTTGCTCTATCCCAAATTAAATTATAATTAATTATAATACACACACATAGAGGGATAGTTTAATTGCTAGTAGAGATAAATACATACAACTTAGGATAGATATATAGAGATAGTAATTAACAGTTAAGGTTTAAGGAACTTTCTTGAACTTGAGCAGACACTCGTAGAGTGTTAGATGCCGCGTCTCGGGCATTATCATGAAGACTAGCAATCCAAAGGCAAAGCTCAGTCCACCAAATATGAAAAAGAAGACGGAAGCCTTTAGGCAGTGCTCGAAGGAGGCCACCATTAGTACCAGTTGCAATGCCTGTTCGCAGATGAGGACGGCAGTAAAACATTTTGCCTTATGGGCCACGCTGAATGCCTCCGCAGTGTAGACCAAAGCGGGCACAGCAACGCCTGCTGCGACAATCACCTCGAAGACCAACATGAGCAGCGCACTTGCCTGTAGATTGATGTCGTTGTAGGTCTTCTTGGCCCACTCCAGATGGTGAAAGACGCCACCAACCATAACAATCGCAATGCCACCCACAAATAGCGACAGCCAGCACAGTTTGCGCCGACCCTGCCAATCCACAAGCAGTGCGCCAGCCGCGCTGCCAAGCAGGCCGCAGAATGCCAGCCAGTAGAGGCAATTCATATCGCACTCGAGGCCATGCCAGCTGACCAAGAGGAAGGCGCGATTGTAGGGCAACGATAGTGCCAGTGTGGCATAGCAGCGCAGGAAGAGCACCTTAAGGAACGGCAGCAGACAACGTTGCCAGCGCTGCCAACGACCATCCATTAGACCATCTGTGAACTGCTCCCAATCGCGTGTATTGTGCAGCTGTCGGCAATCCTCGCGCAGACGCAGCAGCTCCGTGTCCGATTGCGACTGGCCATTGAGTTGCTTCAGTGTATCACCCACTGCCATGTCCCGTTCTTGGCGCAGCAGCAACAACGGCGATTCCAGGCGAAACGACAGGGACAGAATGACCGCCGCCATGCCCAAGGCAACCAGCAAGATGCCGTGCAGCTGGTCTATGTGCATGGTGTGTCCACGCTCCACAGTGTACCAGGCACGCGCATAGAAGACCTGAATGCAAATGCCCAACCAGAGAAATATGCGCTCACAGCTAAGCAGCATGCCGCGTATAGTTTTGTGGGCCATCTCGGAGCCGGTAACCAGTGCCTGCACATGGGTCAATCCATAGGCCGCTCCCACGCTCACGCTACTATAGCAGGCGGTGGTGAAGTGACTTGGCAGCACCAGATTAAATATACCAGCCACAAGCAATAGTAATCCACTGGAGGTCTGAAAATAAAGGTAACCCAGTTAATGATGGCTTCAATTTGTTGCTTGATTAATTGAACATATTCCAAGAATTAAAAGCTCTTATAAAAAGTTATTTTTAAAATTTAGCAACAACATTGAGAGCCAATTTAATTGGGAGCGTAGGGGAAAAGAAATTTGAAGTAATTGCCTTATTTACTGTGGTATTTCCCGGGAATTCCCTCGCAATTATAATATTATTAAACCAAATGGCTAATGGCAAATACAAATTAAAATTTATCAGTTTATGAATGTGAGATAAGCAGCTAATGGCTGCAGCAGCACACTTACATAGGCCACGTTTTTGGTAACACGCTGCACAAAAAGCGACGCCAGCAGAGCACCGACAGCGGCGCCAATAAACCAGCTCATCATCAGATTGTGTGTGCTGTAGGTGTTCAGATATTTGCCAGCGGGCGTGTCAAATATCGACCAGGCCAAACGCATTCCGCAACCCACAAACACCAGCGAAGCTGAAGGATGTAAATATATATATATATATATATATATATAGATGGATCGCGACTTGCAGCTAGATAGGTTGCAACATACCCGCGGACATGGACTGAAATTGCAGACGATAGCGCCACATAAGACGCAGCCAGGGCAGTTTACCCTCCTCCTCAATGGTCGGCAGCATTGGCATTTTGGACAAACTTCCACTTATTTTTAGCAATAGCTAATTGCAACTGCACAACAATCAATTGATTTATTTGCCACTTACAATGCCACAGACACTGACACAGAAACTATATTTTTTTTTATTATTTGGCCTTAATAGTTATGAAACTTATCACTTGTGGTTTTCGTATCCGTCATTTTCACACACTGAGTATCAATTATACGGGATTTGACTTCGCTCTTGTCCAAGCACTTCCTCTTTTTGAGAGCTGCCCAGTTGATGTTCGCCTGACCGACCGGTTGCCTCTGGCTCTCATAAACAGAAAGTACACAGAACAGTGGTCTGAAGAACTCGACGCGAGGCTCTGATAAGATAAACACAACACAACTTCAAATAAACAAACAAACGCACAAAACATTTTTGCACGCTCCCTTATCAATAATATTGGGAATAAATAAATTAATTAAATTTGAATAGTAAGCTTCCAAAATGGTTAGAGTGGACACAAAGCACCATATAACAATATGGCCATATCAAGGTACGCATTTCATGCTCTACACTGACAGAAAAAAAATATAAAACACACAAATGAAAAAATAATTTAACAGCGCATAAAGTGAATTCTTTGATTTAAAGAACAAATATATTAATTTAAAATATTATTGTATGCATTGCTAGCTCATCGATGATACGATTTTTAAGTTTTGGAATGAGTATTTTCTTGTAGATTTGCTTTAGACGAGTTACGCTGATTTGAAAGGTAATGCAATGGTTATAAAAGTACTCTGATTTTTCGAGTTATCAATGGTTTATTATAAAAAAGTAAGTACAAAAATTGTTGTTTTTTATGGCTACTAAATATGTATGACTAAATAAGTTATCATTAAATGATAGTCTTTGTTGATCACGAGAAATCGCTAAATTTTACTTGTGCCTGGCGTAGCGTCAAGAATTTGGTTTCGGGCAGATACCAATGGCTGAAGACACAGCCCAAGAACATAAATATGCCAAGGCAAAAGAAATAGATGCAATCAATAGGCACACTGAGATCCACTTGGCAAATAGCCAAATGTACAGACAGCTCCATGATGTACACGATTGCGATGGACATTCGCTTTACAGAGAGGGGAAATGCCTCCGTGAGATAGACGGAGCTGGGTGCAAAGCCAAGTCCCGCAAAGAATTGAAAGATAAGCAGCAGCCACAATGCCATCCTTAAGTCGGAGAGTCTCACAAAATCCTCAGAGTAAAATCTGCTAGCCACACCAAGGGCCGTACCACTGCAGACCATGAAGCCAATCAACTGGGTCAGCTTGCGGCCAAGCGTATCCTGAGAAAATGCCCCACTGCAGCTGCCAATCAGACGAAGTATTCCAAAGAGTACATAGGGACCACTGGAGTTGCCATAGACGCTTGTGCTGGTCAACGTTAGCGTATAGATGACCAAGATGCTCGTGCTCATAGCGTAGAGAGCCCGAAGCAGGCAGAGACGCAATAAAGCTGGCAGAGCTTGGCACCAGGCTTGGGTTAGGCTCAACGATTTGTTATATCGCACATAGGAGATGTGCTCTGTCAGCTGCTCGTTGGTTTCCTTCGTGACAGCTCTGGGATTTTGCAGGCGAATCAGCGCATCGATGGCGAGTTCCTCCTCGCCGTGGGCCAGGAGACGCACTGGTGACTCTACGTTATATTTGTATGCCAAGCAGAATGCAATGAATCCATATAGGGCACATAATATACCCTGCAGCTGGTCGACGGTCAACTCATAATCGTTAGGCCAATTGGCGCTAAAAAGGATCTGCATATATATGCCCAAAGTGCAGGACATTTGTTCGATGGATGAGGCAATATTTCCACGCTTATAGCACACTGTCAACTCCCCAGCCATGACCAGAGTGGATGGCAGCACGAGTCCATTCGCCAGGCCATTCAGATAACGTGCTGCCAATATGGCCTCCTCTCCACTATGTCTGACAGCAAAAAGGACACCACCAATTAAAACCAGCATGCAGCTGAGTTGCTTAAAGAAAAAAAGGAAAGATATTATCATAAGATTATGCCATTTAATATAATAGTTTCGCTTACCGTAAGTAATTTATAGGTGAGGTGCTTGGCTATCAAAACTCCAAGTAGAGCACCAATGATGGCTCCGATGAACCAGGAGCTGCGTAGATGCGTGGAAGGCGTTAACTCATCGGTCTGACTATAAAAGCCAATGCTCCAGGCTATGTTCATGCCACCCGAGAGGAAGATCAAGGCAGCTATAAGTGAAGATAGAAATCTTGAAATAATAATATATCATTCTAAAGAATTAATTTAATGCTTACCAGCTCCCAAAGCATTTGCCTGTGGCTGATTGCGTGAATCACGATTGCAGCAACTATGTGACTGATATGGCTGTGGCAGTGGTGCAGAAACCATTGTGGTTTGTGATGAGGTTCGTTGGTATTCCATATAATTTTTTTGAACCTTTCGTTTCGACCAACCTTGTCGAGGCACAAAAGAGTACTACATGAGGCAACACACACATTTTGGACTCCATGGCGAACTTGTTTCCATTTGTCTTATCCGTTGGCAAACGCTTCTTATCGCACATCTATTGATAAAAATGAGTTGTCAATAGATTTTGTGGTGCTATCGCTATCGCACTGGGAAAGGTGCAACCCTTCCGCCCGTCACGTATATCTTTATGTTTATATTGGTTTCTAAGCACAATAACAAAGCGCATATAACAAATTTTTGTGTTTCTCATTTTCGCATAATGTTATTTACTAGAGTAGTAAATACCATATATTTAATCAGCTATGTTATCAACTTTTCACACTCTGTTTACTCATTACACTTGTGTGAAACGCATATAAAGTGTAGTCAACACGAAGAGACGACGTTTAGAATCGAATTGTTTGCTGTGACGAGCATTTCTTTATTTTCTACAAAAATCTTAAACCTAAATACATATGAAGCCGCTTGTAAGGCGACTTCATTTGATGTTTATTTATCTTAACGGAGTCGCTTGAAAGTTGACTCTATGTGATATTTTGTCATTAAAAAATAGCTGAGCTTTGCTTTGTCTCGTCTCTCTGTCTCTCTCTCTCTCTCTCTCTCTCTCTCTCTCTCCTTCTCTCTCTCTCTATTTCTGTCTCACCATATTTCTCTTTAACACTCTTTTAGTATTATTTAGTATAAATGCACAGATGTTTTTGTTGCGTCGTTTTTTTAATTTAATCATTTCATTGTACTAATCTAAAAAGATAAGTCTTACAATAAGTATTATTTTGTTAAACTAAAATTAGTCCTATATGTGTGAAGTTTAAGTTTTTTTTTTTATAGATTTCTCTTAAGGTTGTTTTGATACACTGCAGCCTTGGAACCTTCTCTGTGACGCTAGTGTCTCTGGCAGACTCCAAATGGACAAAAGGAAGACGAATATGTAAATGTCACCGATAACATAGAAGAACTCTTTGACTATGTCAGAATATGCAATTATAATGAACACCACAAGCTCAACAATAAAATTGAGGTTAATAAAGTTCTGCTTTACTTTCAACGAAGAGGTTTTGGCCAGGTAGGCAGAGCAGGGAGCGAAGGCCACACCAGAAAATAGCTGGAAGATTTGTATCAAAACAGCAACTCCATTGTAATCAGGAAAGTAGTATTGATAGCCTGTAACAATTGCCAAGATTCCACAGACTATAGGGCTGAGTAGTGTCGTCTGCTTGCGTCCAATCGAATCCATTAAATAGGAGGTGATAAAAACACTCAGCAGCCGACAGGCGCCAAATATGATAAATATCCCCGACGACTGCCGTTTGGTGTAATAATCGTCTGTGGTAAGCCACAATGCATAGTATACGAAACTGGATATGCTAATGGCATTGAGCACATGCAGAATGCAGAGTTTCAGAATGGCTAAACACTCCTGAGTAGATCTCTGCTCGGTTGACAAATCCATGTTTTCGGCTACATAAGGTTTATGCTCCGCCGGAGGTGTGTATGTTTCGCCATTTAAAGTAAATGGAAGTTGCAGGCAACGCAACGAATCTGTGGCAGAGCATAGTCCAATAAATCCAAACACTACGGCAAAAATGCCAATTATGCGATCTGCATTGAAAACATCGGCTTGGTATGTTGAGTCCGTGGTGGTTGTGTGTACCAAGATTTGCAAAAAGATGCCAAAGTTGAAGCTTAGCTGTTCCGTAGATGAGCAAATCATTCCACGCATATTTCTATATACGGCCAACTCTCCAGCAAGCGCCAATGTGGGTGCAAATACCAATCCATTTGCAATGCCATTTAAATAGAGCGATGCCGTCAAGGAATTGATATTCAAGTGGATGCTGGCATTGACAATGCCACCAATGATGGCCAGTATGGAGCAGAAAAGCTGTAAAATAATATCTGCCTATTGAAGTTGATGCTGATTATAACAATTACAAATGTGATTACCGTTAGGGCTCTCCCTTTCAAAACTTTGGGCAGAAGACCACTGATTGCTGCTCCAATGATGGCGCCAATGAACCAAGCGACGCTCACATGGGTTGTTATATTATAGTATAAGCGACTACGGAATCCAATGCTCCAAGCAATGTTCATGCCACCCGAAATAAAAATGAGAGTAGCTAAAAAAGAAAACAAATATCTATTATATCTAAGGAACTATCTAGTAAACTGTTTAAATAGTAAATTGCAATAAACTAAAATGATAGTTTACACATGACAAAATTAATTAACCAAACTTATAAGCAAATTCGGATGGTTTGTTTTAGCTTGATAAGCAACTATTAATTATACACATTTTGAAGTTGAAGAATTTGTTGATCGAATAATATTAAAATTGTGTAGTCGAGCAGAATTAGTGCCACATCGAAACTTACCCGCATTCAAGACATTCATTTGTGGCATATTAGTTCGGATTCGTTGGAAGAAGCCGATGAACTGCATTTGGACAGTGTTGTGCGAATGTGGTGTCTCATATTTTGATGGAGAGGGTATATTGTAGTGTTGTTGTTGGGGTGAATAACCATTTTGTGGGTATTCGTATTGAGAATATTCCTGCTGGGAGACACTGGGCTGTGTTGTCCCTGGCGGTGCTGATACGAAGCAATAATCCGGTGGCTCTGATGACAGATATTTATCGTTTTTCATTGTCGAAGTGCGTTTTGTTACTAAAAGCTCATCATGTTAGCCAGCGAGCTTTACTGTCATTTTATCAATATAACAAATACTGATTACGGAGTTTGCCAACACAGTTTTATTGATAAGCAAGCTAAATATATTTTGTTATATATTTGTTGTCCTGACCATTCCCAAAAGCGATGAGTGACGCGAATAGATTGGCACAAGGCTCTCAGATAGACATATAATCTTCAACTCCATTTATATATTTTGGTATTTCCCGTTTGAATTGTGACTAATATTTTTTGTTAATAGCTATTCTGACTCATTGTTTTTTTCCATAGAAATTGAATTTTATCTATATCAATAGATTAAAATTAAATATTTCGAATTTTTAAGGCGTGTTTATTGTGAATTCTAAATTTATTTATATTTTACATGGATTAAGTTGTACTGAATTAAAAGCCCTTGCTCAGCAAACCCTTAAATTTGTCCTGTGATTCGCGCAGTGTAGTTTGTCTGGTCTCTGGCAAACAGATAATGCCCATCAGAAAACCAAATATGGATAGTCCACCGACGACGTAAAAGAATATTTCATTAAAATCCATGCAAGCTATGATTATGAAGACCAGCATTTCGACAATATGGGTAGCTCCAATAAAGTGTTGTTTAACGCCAAGTGGATATGCCTCAGACATGTAAGCAGACGTGGTCGTGAAAGCAATGCCTGCAAAGAACTGGTAAACGCATACCAAATAAAATAAAGTATCCGAATTAATGAAGGAAAAGTTTCCAATTAAACTGGCAATTCCAAAGGCAATGCCGCCGCTGACCAGAAGGCCCAGTAATATAGGTTTTTTGCGTCCTGCTCTCTCCGTGCAAAAGAGGGGTCCCAGCAAGCGGATTATTCCAAATACAGTGAACTGCCATATATATATATAACTACTATATTGGCGTTGAATGGAGATTATCAGCGCGTAGAAGGCAAAGGTAGAAAGGCTCATTGCATTGAGGGCGCGCAGGTAGCAGAGCCGTATAAATGCAGGCAATGCCTGGCCAATGCTCTGGGATGTTGACATTTCCTTATTCTGGGCTAGGTAACGCTTATGCTCATCAAGCTGTGCATATGTTTCATTGGTTAACGTGCTGGGGCGTTGTAGACGCCGCAGTGCATCGATCGCCTGCTGTTCCTCACCATTGGCTAGCATTAGCACTGGCGACTCAATGCACTGAAGTACGGCAAGGATCAGTCCAATCAGTCCATAAACGGCAGAGAGAACGCCTTGCATTTGCTGGGCAGTAAAATCGTCATAGTAGCTAGATGAGGTGAAGGAACTCACATACATACATTGTATAAATACACCCACTAAGACTGACACTTGCTCAGTGGCCTTGGCAATTGATCCGCGCATATAGAACACTGCCACCTCTCCGACAAGTGCCATTGTTGGCGCAAAAGCCAATCCATTGGCAATGCCATCGAGATAGAGACTCGCCTCAATGGCTTTAAGATTAAGATGTGTGCTTGCAAGTACTATTCCACCGATTAGCACCAGAAGTGAACAGAAGCACTGTTTAAAAATAAGAAAATGCATGAGAAAATTATGGTTTTTAGTGTATTAATGCAATCATAGCTAACCAGAATAATCTTCTTTGGCAATTTGTTGGCCAGAATGCAGCTCAATAACGATCCAATAATAGCACCAACAAACCAAGCAACACGTGTATGCTGACTAAGTGGCACTGACTCAATTCGAAAACCCATGCTCCAAGCAATGTTCATGCCACCCGAGATAAAAATGAGTGAAGCTGAAATGATAAAATTTAGATTGATAGCTGTTAGTAGAATTTGGGGGGACTTCTGAGTAATCGATCGATCGAAAACAATTTTTTTGTTAGGCCAACCAGGTACTCCCTGATTCATGTAGATTATCTTATCGGCAGCAGTTTTTTTGACAGCTGACTAATTCCAAAAACCTTCAGTTGAACTTACCCGCAGACGCAGCATTTGATTGCGGTTTGTTCATCCTGTTGCGGCTAAACCAACCATTGGGCTGCACAATAATGGTTGTTGTTGTGGTAGTAGGTGGTACATTGTATTGTTGTGGAGGTGCTCCATCGCTCGGTTGCGGTGGCGCATAAATCTCTGCTGGGTATCCCTGCTGTGGATATCCAGGCTGTAGGTATCCTTGCTGTGGGTATCCTGGCTGTGGATATCCTTGCTGTGGATATCCTTGCTGTGGGTATCCTTGCTGGGGATATTCCTGTGAAGGTGGGTATCCATGCTGTGGATTATCTTGTGGTGGGTAGTTCTGTAAAGATCCGGGTGAAAAATATGTTGCTGGCTCTGCAGCCATATTTTTGTCGTTCTGCATTTTTCAATTGAGCTCAACCGATTCCAGCTGTACGCTAATAGTAACTGAAAGCTCGTACTTATGGCTAAGTTCTCTTTAATGGTTGTACTGGTTAGCCAGAACACTCACGGTTGGTGAGCTTACTGAGATAGCCGCTTATCGCTAACTTGATTGGCGAAACTTCCATATAATAACAATAACGCATTTTCAAATTCGAATTGGTGATAACAGACTTATCAATACTTTATACATTATCAAAATGTATGAATTACTTGACATATGAAACACTTGAAATATTATCAATGTGGTTAGAATATATTGAGCAATAGCGCAACCTCTACTGTTTTAAAAAGTAAACAACGGCTAATTGTGGTATGGTGGCAGAATGCAACAACCAGAACGGGGCTTCATATTAATATATATTATATATATAAAATATTTTATCAAGATCGAATAACGAGTTATCTACGATTACGCATATATATGTATGATCCACCCAAAGGCAATTTGGCAATGAAAATAAAGTCGAATAACTTTAACAATTGTTTTCAGGGTGTAAATCTCTCGCTACTGAATTTTTGTGATTTTTATCTTTTACGACTGGTAAATGAGTAATGTCAGATTACAGCGGGTTAATAAAAATATATTAAATTTGACATATTGTAAGCTGATTATATATTGATGTATATCAAATCTCAGTAAACTTAGGTTAATAAAAAGATTGTATTATAACAAGAGGTTTTTTTCATTTAAAATTTGTATTAAATGTACTTAAGAACTCTCCGCGTCTTATCTAAATTGTTATTTAGCTCTTATTTTTTAAAAATCCTCATTAAACCATTTACGAATCTTCAAGTGTGCCGTCATTGGTGTTGTCAGCTTCGTCTCTGGCAAACAAAAAATGCCAAGCAAAAAGAAGCTCAGGGAAATGCCACCGAATGTATAAAAATATATGCATATATCCGCTGTTGTTGGAATAAAGGTGAAAAAACTTATTCCTATAAGCATTTCGATAGCATAGGTGATTGCCACAAAATACGGCTTGACTGCCAGCGGAAAGGCCTCTGTAAGATAGACCGAGGATGCGGCATGCGCCACACCCGTAAAAAACTGAAAGCAAAATAGAAGAGCCAGCGCAGAATCCATGTTACCCACGCGATCAAGCACCAAAGCAAAGGAAATCGCAAAGATGCCGCCAGCAAAGGTGCCAAATAGAGTTGGCTTCTTGCGGCCAACAGTGTCCATTAGGAAGACAACACAGATGCAACCGCTGCAACGCAAAGTCCCAAATACGACATATGGCCAGGTGTGAAAATGGATAGACGGCTGCACGCCGGTCTCGAAGAGAGCACTCCAAACGATGGGAGTCAGGCTGAGGGCATACAGCGAGCGATGCGTGCCAATCTTCAGCAAAGGAACCAGACCGCGCTGTATGCTTTGGGTCAATCTGAGATCTTTATTGGTCGCAACGTAGCGCTTGTGCTCGTCCAGCAGCAGGAATGTCTCGCACGTCACCACATACGGACGCTGCAGATACCGCAGTGCATCCACCGCAGCCTGCTCATTGCGGCGCAGCAGAAGAAATACAGGTGACTCGATGCAGCAGGTGAAGGCCATGACCAGCCCGACGACTCCAAACAGAATGTCGAGCAGGCCATGAAATTGATCTGGTAGAATATTGACATTCCACTCCCTTTGCCAGATGGCCGTGTAAGTTAAGAGGATTAATATGCCAAAATTGTGATTTAACTGTTCCACAGCAGCGGCAAGTACGCCGCGCATCTCCCAAACCGACAGCTCGCCAATGGTGGTCATCGTCGGCACAAAGATCAATCCATTGGCAAAGCCATTCAAATATCGTGCCGCAATAATGGCATTCGATTTCAAAGGCATCGTCACGAAGAGAACACCACAGATCACAACCAGACAAGAGCTAAACACCTGTAGGCGAATCCATGTCATCCAGTTGCAAACCCTCAAGAAATTTGTTACTCACATAAACGGGTCGCTGCGGTGTGCGATGGGTCAGCAGAGCGCTCAGGATGGCGCCAAGGAGCGCTGCTGCATACCAGCAGATCTGCATGTGCACCGTCAACGTAAGCCGATCCAGATGAACTAAATGGGACCCAAAGCCAGCACCCCAGGCCACGCTCATCCCGCCAGATATAAAGATGACCGAACCAGTGCACAGTGCATTCCATTGCGGCTGATTCTTTCGGCTGCAACTTAGCCAACTTTTCTGCTCGGGGTCTTGGCACGGGGTCCGCTCCTGTCGGAAGGAGACTCGCTGCGTTCCTAACTTATCGCCTGTCATTGGCGTACTACAAAGAACCCATTGATCCTATTTATATTTATAAGTCACGCACAAACAGTTGCGTTTTGTGTATTATCAGCATATCGCTGGTAATTCCCATAAAAAAAAATTGAAGCCCGTTAACGTTAAGCTCATCAATCTAAATGCAAAAAAAAATCAATATATATAATAATATAAAGACTTTTAATTAATAGCTACTATTTTGCTGCTATAAACGGGGTGCTTTACCGATAAGCTGACTGAATTACAACCTCATATACAGAAGGATGAGCAAATGTGTGAGCTGATTACGAGTTTGTCATTGAATAATCACAGTTCACAATTTTCCATGCTCATTGGTTTAATAAAGCGTGCAGCTCACAGCTTAGACATGCACTGAAAAAAAAAATCCACAAATTCGCGCAACGGCCAACTACGCAACGAATGCCAATCAATATATGGGCGAACTTTGATGCATATTGGTCTAAATTTAACTGCCATATTTTACTCTGGCTTAGATTGGCCAAAACTGCAACTATTTTCATAACCAATTATTTAAATGCTTTAAAATATGCAAGCACAATTTGGTTTCAAACTCACATTAGCAAAGCTTTAGGCCAAATTTGTCAAAAACAAAAAAAAAGTAATTATTATTTTTATTCATTGTTGCAGCGTATTTTAAAAACTCACAAAATTGTAACGTGCAAAACTAAATTATATTTCTTCCTAAAATCACAATTGCCTGTCCGCTTTACTTCATTCCCAGCGACTTCTCTCTTCTTCTTTTGCATGTTGGTTATCGCACATTTGATATCGATCGACTTCGATATTAATTTTAAGAACAGTTACAATTTAAATATTGCAACATTATTAGCCTGTTAACTACATTACTAGAGACCTCCTAAAACATTACATATAAAATCATTTTACCCATTTTTCGAAGTGTAATTTTCCAAGCTGACATAAACTAACAATTTATGTGTCTGTTTATCTCAAAAGCGACTGTTTGCATTTTTTTTTTCTGCATTGCTGTTTTGGAAAATCTGGCGATCACTTACTTAAAGAGACACGCCCACTTGGTGTCGTGGTTGCGCCGCATTACATTTGCCATTTCAATGCGTTTGTCAGCTGGTCTATGTTACACTAGCCGATGGTGTGTTGTCAGGTGGCCAACGGACAGTGGGGAAGTGTCGGACTCAAGTGTTGTTGGCCCAAACGCCCAAAACCGAAAAAGTGCCAGGTGTAGCAAGTTGCACACACGGAATGTGATATAAGGCAAGTGGAAAATGGCACAGAAACTTTTATCGCAGGTGCTTTTCCTGCCTGTGTTGCGAAATCTCTCGCATCTTTTACAGCAAATTTAAGCGATTTCCGCCTGCAGCAGAGGAGGAAGGATAGACAAGCGTTGCCGGCCATTGGCATCCAAGTTTTCAACTAGCAACTAAGTTCGCGATAATGTTTGACTATGTGCGCACATGATACGCCCACAAGCATTGGCAGTGGCAGTGGCAGTGGCAGTGTCTGGGAAGATGTGGGTCTGTGTGGCTCACATTTGGCTGGCGTTAAAATAAATTTAATTTTATCGCTACATAAATACAGGCTCAGCAACAGACCAACACTTGGAGAAGGACTCCTTCGAGCTTCGAGCTGGTGCCTTGTGTGGGCTGGTAACCAATCGACTTGCCAAGTGACACTTCCGTGGAACTTTCGTTTCTTCTTCTTGTTTTTGGTTTCCTGTGGCCTGTCGCTTGCCACATTTTTACTTTTATTTACTGACACAGTGAGCTGCAGCCAATAAATCCCTGTGGCAACCTTTGAAGTTAAAGTTGTGTGTATCTGCTTGAAGATTTGTAGTTGCCTACATAGATATTAATTAGGCAGCGTTTGGGAGTCATCACATAAATGCGCAGCTATTTTATGACCACTCAAGCTAAAAATATAAATAAATGTTTTATTGATCGGCAACGCGAAGAGCTGCGTCCGTTCTGGGACAGAAATTTTATATGCTAACACAAAATGGGCAATTTGCCGTTTTTAAAAGATTTACGAGCTTTGGGCAAAATGTGTATCATCGCAAAATCGTAAAGCAATTTAAAAAAAAAAACGAAATAAAGAAAAAAGACTTCCAATGCTAAATTTGTCTTGGAACATTTGGCTAAGACTTACAAGTCAATAAAAATAAATATGTGTATATGCTTTTGAATGTGTTTGTGGCAAGCGAAAAGCATACATATTGATGTGACAACTGGAGGCTGCCTCATTGTAGCACATTGCGTACATGCCACATGTGCATAATTCACAATGCATTTTATGGCAACAATGCCAGCGTTGGGGCACTGATTCTCAACTGTCAATGTTGCAGGTGGGCAGATCTGCCTCAACTTTACACAAATAATTAATGCGATTTCATTTAGTGTTGCATATTCACAAAAGTCGTTTGTATAAACAACTGAATTAAATTTGTATTTCTTACACACACAAACTTTTCTGATTGAATGCACGAATTGTTTTTGTTCTTACAGATTTTGTGAATGGAAATGAACAGAAATTTGGTATTCTGGGTTTTTAACAATGTTTTCCTTGAAAAATCTATATGCTATAGCTTAGAGTAAGGAACCCAACTTCTTGGGTTTAAGGCAGGCTTTTTTGCTTGCTACCATTGACTGAGTGACAAATTGCTCCAGTGTCTACCCATATATATATATATATATATATGTTTGTGTAGCTCTGTTCCGCCATAAACAATAAATCCAAAGTTAATGTACTGAAATAATAGAGTTTTGTAGTTTGCTTGTGTGTATGTGTGTGTGTGTGTGTGTGCGTGTTGGGCGTGTGGTGGGGGTATATCATTATAATTTTTTTTTATTGTCTGGTTACTTATCGAGTGCACAGTTTAATGTTTTTTGCTCGGAGCCCTACTTAATTTGACAGGCTATAGAATTTTTATGTTTTCTGCTTAGATTTACATGCAACGTACGGCAAATGATATTTATGCAAATTTCAGCGGAATTGCCCGAAGTCAGTTCACAAATTAATTTATCTCAAAAAAGCCAACACAAATCCTGATTAACTTCAAGGCATGGAATATGCGAAAGCATGTAATAATAATAAAAAAGGGCAAGAAGATTGTCCGCCACGAAGACAAAACAATTGTGAAAGCCATATATAAATATATATATATATATATATCTATATTTCTATATGTATGTATGTATCCTTGTTGTTGCACGTGTGCTGTGCATGTGTGTACGTGTGTGTTGGCTAATGCGTGCTAATAAATTTCAGCAACATTTGTACCTTTTTTTTTTGTGGGGGGCGTGGTTTTATTGTTAACACAAGGCGGCGTGTTGCCTACCAAAAATTCCAATGCGTTCGCCTTTTGTCCTTGCTGCCATTTATTTGTTGTCTTTATTGCCAGCTACAATGCGACTCGCAGAGGGTTTGTCAAGCGCAAAGGATGCCTGAAATATGGCAACAATTCATTTGTAGTGAACCTAGCAACAGGAGCAGCAGGAGCAGCAGCAGCAGCATCAACGGCACAAATCTCATCAAATCAGCTACTATGCTTAAAGCTGCAGATCCTTTGCCGAACTCAGTTTTCATGTAGCTTATGTAAGCGAAGTTGTTGGTTTGCCAGACGGAGCAGTAGCCGTTCGACCAAGTGATTTGTTTTGCTTCGTTTGGCAACAAATCAGAAGATAAACGACATCGATTGTATCGAACGACAATGGTTGCCCCAATCCAAATTCCGTCCAAAAGGGTTGTTCTTGCAATATAGTGGCCAACGGCTTTTGCTTAGCACCGATAAATGTCACGGCTTTTAGTTTATATGCCGTACAAATTATAAATTGCAATTTTCCTATGGGAAACAACGCTTAACGCAAAGTTCGTGGACGTACAATTAAAATTGCATCATTGTGGTGGCAACAACTGTTGTTATTTTTGCTGCCCCACAACTCGCTCATGTTGCACGTAAACATTTTAATAATCTCTTTGTTCGGGCTATTTTCGATGGCATGGCTCCTCCAACTCATGTTATTGTTGCTGCTCTAATTTAATTATGCATAACGAGCGACTTGGGCGCCGGGACGCCCGCAGAGCGCACAGTGGGGTAGCCAAACAGGTTTTGAAATAATTGAAAACAATCGGATTAAAATGTGCACAGCGGTTGGCAAAAATTGAACTGGCCAAAGGAACCGGAAACAAATGAAATTATCAACATTTACATACATACAGATTGACCAGGTCAGGTGCGTGCGGATATTATACATATTAAGGCCAATGACCAGCGGGATTAGTGACATAATAAATGATTAAAAAACAGCAAAAGTGATTATGAGCAATGAGCAAAAAGCAATGAATAATAACATAAAAAAAAGGCATCACATTATCCTTTCACACCAGAATTAAAGAAACGATGACAAAGGAGTATATACTAATTATGTATTACACATTACATATACATATATACAAGCAACTTCAATTGTTAATTAATTTTATGCTATTTTTATCGCGCATTCCCTCGACATGATCTCCTCATTTACATAAGCAATAACATTGTTAAAACAATCAAGTTTTATAAGTTAACACCATGATACAACCACCTGCCACAACATTTGATTATTTGAGCAAAATGGAAATTAGTTGTACTCTCGCATTTGTTTTCCCGCTACGCGGCGTATGAGTAATCTAATTAAATGTTATGTTTATGTTATAAGTTAAAACCACACTTATACAGAAACTTGCAATGTTAATTCGGCTTCTTCATATCATCATAGTTGGCACTAAAATGTGACTTTATTTCTTGGTTGCGCATTTAACGAGACAGTCAAGATTTTATGCATCCGCTGGAGGCCTAGTAAAAGTCATAATTTTTATGAGCACTTTGCCCTCAAACGATGGCTAAGTTTAATGCATCGGTTGACATAATGGAGAACTTTAAGCTTAAGCTACCTGCCATAAAGCTTAACTTAGTTGCTCTGTTGCCATGGCTCAAACTAATGGCCAGGACGATGGCACGCGCATAACCCTGCACATAAATCAATCATAATTGTCCTTGTTAACTACAATCATGAATATTTCGGCGAGCATAAAGCAAATGACAGTCATGCCTCATATACATAACCGCACAGAACCCCCTCCGCACATCCCCTTCCAAATGCCTGACACATTTTACAATGTGTGTGTGTGTGAGTGTGTGTGCTTGTAAATTTTGGATGTGTTCCTTATCCTAATGCGCCACGCTTACAAACTGTAATTGTTGTCCCGTCTTGCAGTAAATGTCAGACCGTAACCAAAACTTCGGCATATATACAAGTATTTAAGTACGATATACTAAAATGGGTTTTAATTAATTTTAAGTCCGCAACGCATTTGACAACGTCAAATGGAGTTCGATCAGGGTCTGGCTTCTGATCTGATTGTCACATCACATCACATGTTTACTTTAGCTAATTGATTTCCTTTCAATGCGCTGATTCGCATGCAAATTTGTTGACCGCTTCGAACAGAACTGAACCAAATAGAAAGCAATTTAAGGTAATTTCTACAAAACGACGGGTTTTCATTTTGTTTGACGGTTCAATTGGAGCTACTCAGCCTTTTTGTATGTCAATGTACTGGTTTGTGTTATTTTCATCGTGTATTTGACAGTATGACCTCAATCCGCCCAACTACCAATTGGCAGAATTATGTAAGAGTAACTATTTAACTAGGTTTTTATTTTATTTCTTGCTAATATTGTATTCTGAATTTTTGTAAATTAAATTTAAAATAAATGTTATGGACAGTTTTGTCAATATTTTTTGTTCATATTCCATAACTTGCATATTATATTTGGAAACACGCTTATAGTTTGCTATTCAAGTGGTAATTGGGAAGGCCATACCTCTATCAAAACTCAATTGATTTTTAAAATCCTTGACGTTGTAATAATAGTTTGACCTGTAGATTAATACTCAATTTGACGTTGTCGACACGATTATGGCACCATGCTAAAATAAATACCGCCAGGTGATGATTTTTTGGGAAGGGTCAAAACTTTTCATCGCCGTAACCTTCGATATTCAAAGGTTGTCTGTTTTTTAACAAGGTGTTGTATATCATCGGAAATAATACTTTAATTAATTTCTAAAATATATGTGAGTGTAACAATTCCAATTATTTCACTCCCAGAAGCATACAAATTGCATTAAAACAAACAATAAATTGCATTTAATTGCTTTACTTGGCTTGTGCCAGAGTAGGAAACAGTTTGGCCTGTTGGGTTTTATTTGGTATTATTGGAATTTAGCACGTACGCAAGATGACACCATTTGCAGCTCATTTGCTACTACAGGGCAGCACATAAGTCTTAATTGCTAAACTGCCTTCTAAATCACTGAAAACGACAGGACTTGACACGAATTGGCCGTAACTATGAGTTGATGTAAGACTAGGACGACTGTCACCGCTCGCAACAATTCTGTTGTTCTACAGTTCTTAGTACCCATTGCCCGTAACTCGCTTCAATTAGTCAACAATTACCAACGGCAATGCAAACTGGTATGGACACTGCCGAGCTGCATGGAATTACAACAGCCCGCAGAAGACAGTCGAACCGAGTTGACAGCTCAGGTTTTGGAGTGTATGGAGGCCTAATGGCTTATGAGTAGTCACGTACCATAATACCATCTCTCTGCTCTCTGTAGGATGTGTGCATAGTTCCTATGCCTGGTAATGAAGCACGCGAAATCGCGTCAACTGCAAAACAACAACAGTAACCAGACTTACTACAGCCTGACAAGTTTATATCTCAAATTTGAATAATTACACAAGTTTAAAAGCGCTGTCGACGGGACTGCAGTTGCCTGTGTAGCCAGTTGAAAGTCAGGCATTGAAACAGAGCCTACTATGGCTCGTTACTGCTATCTGGCACATCCTGGCGGGCTCACTCCTTAAACTTTTGCCAGCCTCGCTATACTCGTTAATAAACTCAAATGAATTCGCTTAATCAACACAGATGGGCTGCTCATAGCAATATAGCTTCTGGTTTTGCTTCTTGCAATTTCACCTGTATTTATGCTTTTTAAATTTACCCAACCAGCCTATCGGTGACGAAAATGTAATTAAATTACATTTTTTTTAAACATTTCCCAACATGTTATTTTAGGCTGAAGAGGATTTCATGCAATCAAAAAGTAAATAATATTTTTCTTAACAGTTTTATCTGTTTTCAGCGTGTAAACGAAAGAAAAAAAAAGCAAATAAAAAAGTTGCGCTTGCAAAAAAAAGCTACAAAGTCGTCGGCGGGCACCAAAGCCAAATTCGTTGCCATTAAAAACGCATTATCCTTTGTGCTTCTTTTATTACTTTTTATTTGAAGAGCATGAAGATTAAGGCTATATGTGTGTGTGCCTTTCTGTGTGTGGGAGTTTTTTTTTAGTTGCGTGTTTATGTGCTGTTGAGCCGTAAACAAAACACAATAAGACAATGCATAGAAAAACAAAAATTATTGCAAATACAAAGCGCTGAATATGTTTACTTGATAATAAATATTGCTGGAAAACGCGAAAGTAATGAAAAGAGGCAATATTAAAACACTTTTTGCCAAAATAGAAATCAATTGTCTTTCGATGAAAGACACAAAAGAAAAGAAAATAAAGCAGGGAAAAATACGGCCTAAGATGGAAAATATTTGATGCGACTTGCCGTTGCTGCCAATTTGAGAGCCCTTTTTCGCATGGCTGCCAAAGGATTACATTGGATTTGTATTTGATTGTAAAAACAAAACAAATATACAGATTAAAGGGGGCTAACCAGACGAGGCTCTGGGGAACTGGGAAAGTGGGGAATAATGATTTACAATGTTGCCAAAATAGATTGTAATCCAAATTCGAGCTATCTGCATCTGTTATCCTAATGGAAATCAGTCTCTTGTGGATTACTAAGCAGTTTCCTGTCTCTGGGAAATACAAAATAGACAGGGTTAATCACCAAAAAGGTCTAATCAAACCTTGCCAAGTAATTACCTAGAGCAGCAGCTTTAATATATTGTTAATCTGTCTATTTAATTTACTTTCCTTTATTTTACTCTATTTCAACAATTTTCAATTACCTAAAAGTCTGTATTGAAGCTTAAGGGGCTTATTTCCTACATATTATGCTGGTACTGATTAAATGTATTTTGGTTCACTTAACATAAGTATTTATTTGAATCACTACCCATTGAAAATCTACAGGGATAATCGTATTTCTTTGTCACCAGTGTTTTACACATTTTATTTAGTATAATTCCCAATGAGACAATTATTGAGGTTATTGCCTCAAATGTGCAGACGCCACATTGTTCTTATTGAAACCACCTCGGCTGTTGCCAGGTGCATTGAATGGAGCAAATTAAAAAGGGCATAAGTAATGGCAGAAGGGAGGGATATGATATGCAAAAAAAAACCGAGTGTAAAAAAAATGACAAAGAAACTAAAATTAATCGACGATGCATATGAATTTAGAATAAAAGCACAAGCGAGAACATTTTGTGCAGCTGCCTTTGAAATAAATTTCCACAAAAGAGCGGAAAGCTTGAGTTTGTCAGTCCATGTGGGTGTGTGTGTGTGTGTGTGTGTGCATGTGCACCTTCGTGAGGTAAGACGCCATTCATAATTCACCAGCATAAATTGTATGTAGTGGAAGTGACGGGCGGTGTGCAGACCTGTGAAAGGGCGTGCTCGTTTTTGGCAGCCGTATGTAAAGGTTCCACGAACACTTTGTCTAACGATGCACTTTGCACTGGCAATTGGCGTGAGTTTTGTTGCTTACTGGCTGCCACAATCAAGAGCAATTCATTTTGTGCCACGTCAGCACACACATGTGGCAAAGCGGCCTTAACGCCCGACAACAGTTGTTTGCTATGGATAAAAACAATAGATTTCAACTATTTTGCTTGGCCTTCGAATTGGCCAGATTTCTGTGCCGTTGCGAAACTTTTCAATCTCTCAACTCTTTAAGTTGAGATTCATTTCTGGCAGACATGTCAAGTAAATAATTTATTTTATAAATTCTAAAGTAGGATTAACACTAAAATATGCAGATTTTCACTGGCGCGGTCAAGTGTGCCCCGAAAGGGTAAATGTAACAGTAAAAGCAAAACAAAACAGAGCTCTAATCCCAAAAAGGTCAGTTTTCCTTTACCATGAGCAAAAACCTGTTCCTCAAGCAGATTAGCAACAAAACAGTGTTAAGTTTATTTATATAGTTCAAATGGCTGCATTTTTTTCTTTCTTCTCGATGCTTTCAATCTCCTTTCTGTCAACTTTTTGCAAATTAATTTTAGTTTTTGTTCATGTAAATCTAAATATATTTCACAGCACTTTGCAGAACATTATTTACAAACACATGCAAGCTGAAAATTATTGTGTTAACAATCTAAAATATAATATTTAATAATATATTGTCTTGGCATAAAGATATTAATAATATATATATAAAAAAAAGTAAGACTAAGATTTTGACTAAGATTTTGATAGTAGCACATCCACCTTAAATTGATTGTTATCTTACATACAAAATAATCAATAACAAACCTTAAACTTCGTGTTAGCTCAAACTGTCAATGACTTCAAGCATAACATGTGTTTTTCAGCGTAAACTTACAACACTTGATTTCAGCCTTGTTTGACACATTGACAACAAATACACAATGCAAACGTTTGCAAGTTTTCGATAGCGTTAAATTAGACATCAACTTGGCAATGAACAAGTCACACGCTCTCCATTCAGACACACACACACACACACACACATACACACAACTTAAACAGAAACATAGTCAGCGAACACTGATACTCTGTGGAGCTGTTGTCTGACATCGCTTGACGCTTATCAACAGCGACAACTACCAGATACAGATACAGTTAGAGAAACAAAAACATTCCATACAAGAGTCGCCATGTAGTTCAGCGCCTTGCAAAAACACAAAATGCAGCGTGCACAACATTTAGTGGGCGTGCCCAGAGACTGCCATGTTGAAGGCACACCAGACGCCAAGTCTGCATTCTATTCACGCCCATCGCTCTTCGCTCCGAGCTCCGAGGTCCGCGCTCCTCCAACGCCTGGTTTGCATATTCAAGTGGCTTGCTTGCATATGGCTTTATCAGAGCCAAGGCATCGCCAACGCTTAAAACAAACAATGGTGCCCATTACTCAGCTCAAATGTATGACCAGAAGTCGTGTGTCTATAAAGTGAGATTGTGTGTGTGTACATGGTCATATAAATATAACATGCCAGCAATGGTCATACTTCTATCTTTCTCAGCGCGGCACAGATCTCGCTCAAGATGTTCTGCTTAAGGGCAATCAATGGCTGCACGCACATCAAAGCCCGCCCCACGCACATATCTTCAACTGCCGCAAACAATTTTAATATATAATGCTGTCAAAGAGATAAGTCAACTATTTTTAATCATCAACGTTCAACTTTTTTAATATATAGTTGTACAATTTGTAAAATGTATTTAAACTCTATTTTCTTCTTTAATATGGATATTGTTCGATGTCGTTCTTGTACATTTAATTATATACCTACCTAAATATTCTTGGTTTTCACGCAATTTGTTGGCAAATGTTCAGGTTTGCGAAATTTAAGTGAAACGCTCAAAATTTGGGTGGATGGATGCGTTAAGGTGCCGACAGCAGCATCAGCAGAAATGAAACTTTTTGCTGTTTTTATAAATGTTTATTTAGCAGAAAAAACGCAGGAGAATGGCACAAAAATAAAAAGAATGAAAATGCCTGAAAGGTGAGCACAATAAGAACAATGAGCTGTCTTTTTTGTCCTAATGCCAAGGCCAATGGCTCGACTACAGCTTTTCGGCTGCTTTTTTTTCTATCTACGCTTTTTGTCGATTTTGCTTTTTCGACAATAATTCCGCTACTTAAACAGATTTCTGCATTTGTGTAACAAAGTTTTATTTGCTGACAGGTGTAAAATTGTTTTTTTTTTTTCAGTCCCGCCTGATACAATTTTTTCTTGTCTGCCCCTACTAATCTCTAGCCATTGCTTGCCGCGCAGACATTTGGTGTGGATAATTGCCAAGCTGAAAGCAACAGCAAAAACGATTAGTTTAATAGTTGCCATTAATGTTGTTGCTTTGGCTATCATTTTGCTTGAATGTATCTGTATCTGTATCTATAGTTCGACTACGCATACGTCATTTTGGCTATTACGTGCATCAATCAAATGAGGAGGACTTGCGTAACACATGCAATATATAAATAAGTATACACACATCAATTTACGATATACACACAATAAATAAAGTTTGCTGCTGTTTTCCTTGTGCCACAATTTCAGTTGTGCTGCATATTTTGCACATGGCTGCTAGTCGAGTGCATTGCCATCTTTGACAGCATCATCAGACAGAATTCTCCTTGCTTTTGGCCTGCACGTGCATATATTTTTTCTCTATTTTTTTTATTTAATATAAAAAGTGTTCTGATAAATATGCACAGCTTGAAATATTGAACAGGCAAGTGTGAAGAGCTTGAGTGCAAATACTGTTGAGAATATGTGTGTGTTGCACGACTTTACTTGTACAATTTGGTTACACAAAGTTGGTTTGGTAACATGCAATTTCAGCGCAGACAGTATGAAAAATTGTTTGATAGCTTGTTTGCCCATTGCCCAAAATGAATATATCAATAAGCAAAAGTGCATATTTTAGATTTGCTATTCATGCATTACGTTAAACTCCTTAGTGCACGTGGGAAATATCTTTCAGCACGCCATTTGTTGCATGCAGCTCTATGAGATATCTGCACGCATTTGATTCCTTATGAGATCCACAATATCTAAATACTTGCATATGTGGAATAATTTATCAATAGATCTTTGAATACAAAGTTGTTAATTTTAAAGTTTTCTAATAAAATGAATTAAAAAGTATTGGCACTTAAATTTACTTATCTTTTCACAATCACCAATTATAATGCCAATGAAAAAGGGATAATAAAATGAGCGGAATAAAAGATCAGCATATAACCTTCATAAAAAGCAAAGAAAAACCCAATTTTGACTGAAATAATAAAATAAATTAAATTCATTACTGATTGCCGCTGCGTGAAGCAATAAGCCGCCGAAGAAACAGCGAGCCAGACCAAAAGCAGTTGTGCTGAGTGTTTATTTAAAAAAAATAAATTACATTTTAAAAGCATCATAATTCAACAAAAACATTGCCAAGGCAAGGAAGTGGAAGGCATCCAGCCAGGCGGACACCGAGACATGCTGACAAAGCAGTCCCGCGCCAGTCTGGCCAGAAGTGGAGGAGCGAGACTTCTGCTCCACTGAAAATTCATTAAGCATGTTATAAATGCTGGAAATTTATAAGTAATTGTAAAGGTTTATGCGGTTCGCTATGGCTTGGACGTGTTTATCATCACAAAGACGAAGCCAAAACCGAAGGCAAGCCACATAATTTATTTAAGGACCAAATAAGGCATCCTCTGCGGCATTCAGTTTGACTTTGCCACTGGGCACAAATCGTTTAGCGCAAATAATTAAGAGCAAATATATATCAAGCAGCTAACCAATAACAAAACTCGGTCTGAGGTTGGCAAACAGAGAGCACTTTAACTGTTTAAAGTTAGCTAACTCATATGCTTTCAAGTACAGATGCATTTCCATGTAACATTTTCATTTGCATTTCCATGCAAACTTCAAAGCAATATAATTCACTTTTGTGCATTGTGGATTCTAATTACTATGGTTTTGCCAAAGTCCACAATGTTTGTGTGACTGTGGCAAAAGCAACTCAAATACGAATGCATAAAACACACACATGCGGTTCCCAAATATGTATATGTACATAAGCATTAGATGAGTGTAGCATTGGTCAGCTTAATATCTAATCAAAACATCAATATTTAACATTCAGATGATCTATGATTTAGTTGAACTGACCTTGCTAATCAGCTGTTATCATTTAAGGGTATACTTAATGTGCTACAGGAAATTAAATATGTGCTATTCAAAGTAGATAAGGCGTTAATGTGCTAGAAGCCTAAAAAAATGAATAGCCGAAGTCAATTTACACTTTAATCAAATATGTTAAGATAAGATAAGAGCACAACATACATTAAGTTAAGCAAAACAATTGGAAAATTACTTCATTTAACACACATTTAGTAATATTGGTATATCAGGTGAATTAAGATTGCCAGTCAGCTAATGGTACTTTAAATACACTTTCATTTCTTGGCAAATGAATGGCATGTGAGTCAATTCCAGCAAATAATTCACAAAGCGTTTGGCACAAATTAATGGTGTTATTTTTGAAACCTTTTATGCACGCCAGCAAGGCAGAAAAAACAAAGCAAATACCAAAAAAAAAAAACAGAATAAATAAAAAAAAAAATAAAGAAAATGGCAAAAAAAAAACTCACGCAAAGCCAAGCTCGTAAATTTGTTGGCCATAAAAATCAATATGTTAATGGCCAAAAGTTTGCTACAGTTCTTTGTGAGAGTATGTGAATGTGTGAGTGTGTGTTTTTGTGAAGAGTGACACTGTTGAAGCATAAATCCTATTGTCAACAATGGCCAGCAGCATTGACATGCGATGCCAATGTTGGCGACATTGCCGAAGGACGTGCAGGATGCAAAGGAGATGCCATGGCCAGCGGTTGTATTCAATGCACCGCAGCGTTAAATAAATACAATAAATACATATGCGGACATACAATACATACATACATACATACATACGTACATATAGCATATACACCCGCAGATGTGAGCACAACAAAACCTCATTAAACTGTTAAATCTATTGACAGCGGCTGACATTGCAGTTACCGATGGACAGATGACGAAAATGATTCAGACGTCGACAAGCAAAAATGCCGAAATCCACAGCGAGCTAAAGGGACAAAAAGTGTATAAAATTTAAATTACAATTAAGCGTGGAAAATATGCGCAGTGTTGAAATGGGGGCTGACAGCTTTTTCATTGGAAGTATTGACCAAGCCAATATTCGGCTGCTCCTCGAACCACTACGTAAGAAAGTAAGCCAAGAACGACTGTAAAATTTATGTAAAGATATGCCAATCCACGCCTACTGAAAAAAAGAACACCCTCTTTGGCCTGCCGTGGGTAGCATTCAATTTGTGGAAGACACCCGTTGAGCTCAAAGCCTCTCGATTCAACTTGGCTGTATTCGAATCAACTAAAATTGATTTATGGATATTTTTAGAGACGATGCCTTTAGCATTGGCTATGGAAAACTTTAAAGCGTGTTGCGTGTCAAGAGCAAATATCAAAAATCGACATTTGAGGCGTGGTAGTAAAACCGCTCGAAAATTATAGCTTTCAGTTTGCGCGAGAATCGTAATAAATTTAGAAAACTTATATACACATCGCGACCCCCTTGGCCATTTCATAAAGTTTGCTCGCAATTGCAGCTTAACGCTCGGCTCGACTGCCTGCCCAACCCCCATTGTTGGGCGGAAAACGAGTTTCAACTAGCTGAGGTCGCTACCAGATGGCAAGGCTTAATCCTGCCCAACGGAAAGTACGTAGGTGCAAACAAGCGTGGCAAAGAGCGGCTGAAGAAAGAACAGCAGCATGGATGAGCCACGGAAGTACTTGACCTCGACAATGATATACGCTGCAAAGCACAAACAAATAAAAAAAAAATGTAATATGGTAATATAAATATTATGAACTTCAAGGCAACAGAAACTCATAAGAGCCAAAGGCAATGCATTCATTAGTTTGCGGTATACACTTGCACTTAAAACAGGCCTCACTCAAATGTAGAGTATCAATGTGTCATACTTCAAAAAAAACATATAACAATAGATAGATATATATATAATTTGAATTTATTTCTATATTTCCAAAGAGTGTACTCGTCATATTGACTATTTGATCTTTCGAGATTGTAAACTTAAATTTTGATTGCCTTTCCACTTTTGTGCCGACAAGTTTAATCGCTTTGCTTCGCTTTACTACCAACTTCCTACTGCCATGTTGCATAGCAGTAGACGAAATAATAATACCTTTTAATCCTTACCAAACTGCAGGGCATCTGGAACAACTTGCCTAAGTAGTAAGAAAAAACTTTTGGACGACTTAACACGCAATCCAAAAGGGGCTTAAAGGTTAAGCATTATAATTTTGAGCATTTTTTTTTTATTTTTTGCCTTTCTTCGCATTTTTTGCTCGTAGCCATTGTTGTTGTTGTTTTTTTTTTTTGGGTTTTCCCAATTCTTACAATTGCCAAAGTTAAAAATAGTTTTAAAACTTCGCAAGCGGGCGGGGTATTGGGCAATTGAATTAAATTAAAGGTGAATTCCATTTTTTTTGTTTTTGTTTTCAACTGAAGTTATTCGAATGCAAAAATGTTTCTAATTTTTTGTGAGTCTTCACGTTAACCAGGAAGGTAAACTAATTTATGAGCTCCCCGGTCACCATGTTCAGATATTTTGCGATTGTATTGCTTGGTTATTTATTGTAAAATACCCGCACACTCCAAAAACTGTTAGATCGATACGGCGCAATCAATGGGCACTGGTTGGGGAGAAGGGAGAAGGGCTGAGCAACTGATTGCGAACTGGTCGTATTTAATAATAATTTCTACATTTATTTATGCCGGTTGTTGGTATCGTTGTAATTGTTGCCAATGGGAGATTGGGGGCAAAAGACATGCTCAAGCCGTCGCTTTGAATTTGTAAATGCCCAGGCAGGCATTTTGGGTAGCTGAGTTGCCAGTTGGGCTGCCATAGGAGCCATTGGCGTGCCAAACAAAAATATTTAACACTTGTGCCATAAACTATTGTCAGATGGTCTCGTGGGAGCCCTCGGGTAGCAAGCAAAATCAGCTTAATGTAGGTCGTGGTTGTATATATATATAGTCTTTTAAGCTCAAAATGTTAAATACAATTATTAACAGTTTCCTACAAGCAATAAAAAATGTAATTATTAGTTGACCACAACACATATAATACAATTTTAATTATCAACCATTAAAAAGTTCAGCTTAAACTGAATGTTTGCCTATTTATAAATTTTCAATTATTTTTATCATTAAAATTACACATTTCGCATGCCATGAATCAAGTTATTTAACAATTGATAAAATCAGATATATAAAAGCGCATATTTTTGATTTCTGCGATTTTCCGGTTTTAAAGAGAAAAACAGACGTAGCCAGCTGGCAAAATTAATTCATTTTTATTGATATATTTCCCATTTATTTATTTGAACATTTATGGAATGGCGCAAATAAATATTGACAAATATACCATTTACTTTGGCAATACATTTATATTGCAGTTGGCTCTGTTGTACTTGAATACATAAATTTATATATGGTCATTTATATTTTATATGTCTATATACAAATGGAGCAGATAACAGTTCTTATAGGTTGCATTAGAACAATATGTAAATATTTGAAAAAAAAAACCATTATATTTTCGTAGGTGACCTGCATTTCTTTTATTAAATGAAAAATATTGAGAGAAATGTAAATAAGATTTTAATTAATTAATTCTCATTTTTACTAAATCATATTGATACAAATTCAGCATATTTTGAAATTTCTTAATTATATATAATGCCTTTCAAACACTGCAAATATTTG
Source organism: Drosophila fungiperda (assembly GCA_035042345.1). Taxonomy (NCBI): domain Eukaryota; kingdom Metazoa; phylum Arthropoda; class Insecta; order Diptera; family Drosophilidae; genus Drosophila; species Drosophila fungiperda. The sequence continues at coordinate 6,027,583 of JAWNLM010000028.1, read as the reverse complement.
CGTTTTTTTTTTACTACCAAACCACCTATGCAAAACTCTAAATATATAGGTATAAATGTAATATCATATTTCATTGCGCAACTTGTGCGTTTGGCTGAGCACAAAGCAAAAATTAATTTTTGTTTTAATGACAGCGATAAAGGAGGCTGCCAAAAGGTTACAGCGAGAAAGAAATATATAAATATATATATAAGATATAGCCAAATGATAATTGTTGTTTGGCTTGCTATTTTGCATTAAAGGTGCTTAAGATAACTCACAAAAGACTGGAAAAGAAGAGAGTTAGCCGAAATTACAATGGCATAAAATGCGTCGATGAAAGAGAGTGTAAGGAAAATATTTGTACTATAGAAGGACTGGCATAAAACAAAGCAGCTGTTGGCCATCTAATTTGGCTGGCAGGCGCTCATTACGCAATTAATTATACGTCACGTTGTTCGCCTATGGCCGAAATGTAGAAACCGGGTTGCAAGTCGTGCCAGAAAATGACAGAAAACAACTAAAACCACAAACATAATGAGATAATCTGTCCAAATGCCTCATACGCTTGGTTGCAAGGAACAGCATCCAAATGGGGTCGCTTATCTCTTCCTCTCTTCCTCTCTCTCACTCTCTCTCTTATCTCCTCCTTGGCCTCTTTCCTTTTCCAGCTGCTGTACTAACACGTTCTCAGTGATATAGAGCCTGAAAAATGGCAAGTAGAAACGTCATGCGAAGTGAACTTTTGGCTTTAATGGCACTATGCGCTGTTTTTAATTAGCAGAGAGCGTGTGAAAAAAAAAAGTGAAAAGGAAACCAGACGAGCAGCAAAGATGAAACCGAGAGTATGCCGCAAATGCAACACTTTATATGCATTTTTTCTTTTAATTTTCATTTTTATATGCGGAGGCTGTGACGACGACGATGTTGCTCAGCCTCAGCCTAAAAATTTAGGTTGCTATTTCTTGCGGCACACTCTCTCTCTCCACAGCCATATCAACAGCCATTGGTATAGCCACTGCCGCGGAAGTGGATGTTGGCAAGGATGTGCCCCACTGAATGTGCCTGGCTTTCGTTATTGTGTTAGTGTTGGGCGAGTGCATATAACTTGTAATTAGAGTGCAAAAAAAAACACGCAATTACCATTATGTTCGCCGAATTTCTCTTTACGATTCGTGCGCACACTAAATGCTTGGTAGCAGTTGCAACAACAGCAATATCAACTGTGGCAAACACTGCAATGATTATACCAGCGTTGTCTCTTAGTTGACCCCAATTTATTTTAAATTCAAAGCGCTTTGCTTAAAACACCCTCAACAGTCTGACAGGAGGTCGGATTTTTCGCTAGAGTTCTTCTACTTTTGCAGTATTTTTAAACCTTACTCCAGGTCACATTTACAAAGATAGTAATGGCCATATTTACAAAGTATGTTAATAGAGAGAGAATAATTTAATATTAATAAAAGTATTTTTCTACTCTAAGCCAATCGTCCTTTCGTCACTCGTCGCATATTCAATGTGCCCATTATTTACGCTTTGTTTGATAAATTTCGCTAGCGGCTAAAGAATTGCCAAGACCAAGTCCACAACTATCAGATATTTATCATTCAAGGTCACAATGAAACTGACATTTATTTAGATATAGTTGTTGCTGACTGAGGTCAAGTTGTGACTGACATTTATGAGACTAGAGCTCGCCCGAATATGGCGACATTTCACATTCCGCATGCTTAGCAATTCAGCACATGGCTTTTGCTTATTCTGGTACGCAAAATTACGGAACGAACTCCCCAAGTGGCGACCAAAAGCTGTGTATAAAAATGTCTCATTGTGGTCCAGAAATCGCCCACAAAATCCACCAGAACTATTTTTTGGTCTCGTGCTGAGCAATAAAAGTGTCCTCACTGGCCGGAGACACTTGTACAGTCCATGTCCAACCCATAAAAAGGGCGCATGTATTGAATCTATGCCACACACACACACACAAACACACACATATACATACATGTTGAGGACACATCTGTGTGTTTGGCCAGGCTTACGTACTTAGGCAACAAGTAAATGTGTGTGTTGTCCAGAGCTAGACTTAAAATTTGGGTTAGAAGACTTTTGGCCAGCTACGTAACTACATTGTAACATTTGAGTGTCAACGGAGAGTCGGAATAAGCTGAGACTTGTTTCCGGCTAAGCCGTTTTTTGTGGCTTCTGCGGTTGCACGGATAATATTTCTGCTACAGTTTTTAGCTGCACCCAGGGAAATAAGCTTGTTTTGAGTTTCGACTGCCGAAATGTAATTGCCATAATTGGTGTGTACCTGACCAAAAAAGATGTCAAAGACAGTCATAGCTAATGACCTGATGAGCTCACTGCGAGGGCAGCTAACTAAATTTAAAAAAATCAATAATTTTAAGTGCCTTTCCCGATAAAAAATAAATAAACAATAAATGCATATTAAAATTTAATTGCATTTGGTATTCCCTAACTTAAATAGTAGAAAATATTCTAAATTAAAACACAATATTTAGACAACAATTCATAAAACAATTACCAAACTGATGGCAAGCTTCAGTTAGTTTTTTTTTTTGCTGCACCCTCGTCCAACCACAAATAAGTAAGTCAGAATATTAAACTAGATTTCAGCAATTCGAATGTGGGAGCTGAAGTGACTCCTTTGCATTTGAATATAAAAACCCAGCATTAGCAGTCTGATTGCCATTGGCAAAATTCAACTTTATGGCACAATAATTATGCTAATTTCAAACAAAGTTCTGCCCGGCACTCCCTGTGCCCTGTTGCCTGCCGTTCTGCTGTCCTGCGGCCTGTTGTGTTAGCATTGCAAAATTATGAGTATGAAATCGAAAAAGTTTCAATCATCCACGTGCAGGCTGCACAGTTTTGCACAGTTAGTGGTTTGGTGAGTTGGCAGTTCGCAGCTTTGAAGTTGCAACTTTAACGCCCAACATCGCACAAAAGTTGAACTCATTTCGGTGCTGCAATAAAACGCTTGAAATGTTTTTTAATATGCAGTAACTTAACCCAAATCGTTGCGAGCCCATCGGCTCTTGACCCAAACTTTCAAGCAGATAGAGCCAAGACGCAAGCCGTTGCGATACTAAATATCCATCTGATTGATTGATTAGATGCACTTTATGTTAATTTGTGCGAGCTACAGGCAGGATCTTAATCACAGTACCCTGGAGTGGCGAATGGCACAATTTCTTAATTTCATGCACCCAAGATTGCACTTGAAACGCCACTTCATTATCCATCCAACAGTGGCGTTGCCAACCATTATAATTGAGTGCAAAATTATGCATTGAATTTGCTCAGGCAGTGCCACACGTTGCACTCACCCCTCTTTCTTCATCCTGCTGATGGCGTCGTGTGCCCATATAAAACAACAAATAGCTGGCTGCTCGGTAACCACTATGTTGCTAAAGTACCCTGGTCATATAATAAACAACACTGGCAGGCTAACGATAAAACCAACACCAACAGCAACAACAACAGGAACAACAATAACAGCTCAACATCCATGGCTAATAACAGTCAACTATGCTGGACGGCCCATGCGGAGAGTGGTGGGGGTTGTGTGTAAGCATGATGTTAATCTAAAGCTTCTCCAGCTTTGTTTACACTTTGGCTTTAACTCTCCTTAAATACATAATAATTTTTAACGTTTTAAACATATCTATTAAATATTGCATGTATCAATATAATATTAATGCCTTCATTTCAAATTTAAATGTAATCAATAAATTTAAATTTAGCTCTGTTCATATATTTGTGATAAATAAAAAAGAAAGTCGCGAAATGTCAATTTATGTTGCATACTTTCTGGCGTCGCACTGAATCAAATTTAAAGTTTTAAAGCAAAACTGCGCAGTCATAATGCAATTTCATTTTGTAATGCTACACGGGGCATAATTTTTGGTAAACACTAAAGATTAAGCAGCATTAGAGTCAAAAGCAAAGCAAAAAAGCAATAAAAAGTAGCCGCTCACAAAGCCACAAAAGAAGCTGGAATAAAGGACTTATGTAGACTGATAAGGCTGTGGAGAGAGGTGGAGAGAGGTGGAGAGAGGGGGTGGCGAGGAGTGGAGTGGAGTGGAAGTTGGGCAAGGCCAGGCACCACGTTTGCCAAGCAAATATTTACAAGCTCATTGCGCAATGCTTGCCGTTATAAATTTGCAATTATATTTAACTGTTGGTCGCTCGTGGCGTATACTTAACATTTAGCGTATTCAACAATTCGCAAACTTGTTTAGCCAATTAGCAGACGGAAGACGCTCAAATTTGCATGGCTAAGAAGCTGCAATTCAAAAATTTATGCCAGGTAAATTTACTGTTAAAAGTTGTTGCCAACTGCTTCGCAATTAGCACGGCTGTAAAGTACGCTACAATTTATTCTGTTTGCAACTTGTCTTTGGCCTCGTTGTCGTTGTTAGCCGCTCTACTGTTATATTTATATTCTTTGGTCTACACTTTTCAGTTTTGTCAAAGATTTGCATTTCCAATTCGTGTTTTGAAACTCTTGCTCTTTATTTTGTATGCTGAATGTAAAGAATATATCTAAGTTGGGTTAGTGCCTTTTGAATTACCCTTTTTATATATATGTTTTTTTTACCTTCGCCTTTATTCTTTACCAAATTTAACCACTTATCGCTTTGCCATTCGAATGCAAATGCAAAAAATCAAATGGCATGTTAAAAATGGAACATTGCTATTGAAAATCTTAAGCTAGCAACCTATTGACCATGTCAATTGCTGGGGTCTTATCGGCATTTGGCATTGGCAGCCCTTTTTGCTCTTTTCTCACAACTGCTGCTGCTACTTTTTGGTTCTGTTCTTGGGCTTAATGGCATTTTGTAAGCTGCTACATTTTGTTTACTATTTTCAAGCTGCCTCTTTTTGCCCTTCTCAACCGTATTGTTTGGAATTAGGCATACAAATTGACATGTTTTGCTAAAAATAAATTGCGTAATTTCGGATTGTTAGAGAGCAAGCAAGCAGAAAAGAAACAATTCAAAGAAATACATCACAAAATGCAATTCAGATACGATAAGAGCCAACTTTTGTAGCGTTTTGATGTTGTTTGTGTTCTTCTTACATGTAACCTGATGCTTATGTTGATTTTCTGAGATTGCTACCATGGTCCAGGCATTTCGGCATGTGTGTGTGTGCTTATGGTGTGTGTGTGTGTGTGTTTGCTTATTTGTTTGTGTTTGCTGCCACTTTGCTGCACTAAATTGCATTTAATTTTCAGATTTGCGTTCTGTGTACAAGTTGCTCATTTTTCTGCCTGCTGTTTGCAACACGGCCTTCACCCAAATAATTCAGTAGCCGCTTATGTGTGTGAAACTGTTTGGGTTCCTAACATTTATGTGAAAGAACAATGCACTTATGCGCACACTCATTTAAATATATGCTGGCCCCTCGCTGGGCGCGACAAACAATGCAAGATTTTTGCATATTTTGCGACGCTTAAAAATTCGCATATACCAACATATTAAAAAAGCTGCAAACATTAGAAATGCGTATATAAATATACATAAAAATATACATATACGCTTGCAGTTTCCGTGAAAATATAAAAATATAATGAAATGTTTACATAATGATGCACTAAGCAAAATATTATTATAATACTAAAGAGAGGCGACTAGCAGATAAAATTCAAGAATTTTTAAATATTGGCAGTTTAGTTCAATTCAGTACCAACATATTAAAAACGCTGAAAAAATGAGAAATTCATATATAAATTTATATAAAAATATACATATATGCTTGCAGTTTCCGTAAAAATATAAAAATATAATAAATTGATGCACTAAGCAAAATATTATTTTACAACTAAAAATAGGCGAATAGCCGACAAAATTTAAGAATTTTTAAATATTGGCAGTTCAATTCAGTACCAACATATTAAAATAATAAAAATATAATGAAATGCTTACATAATGATACACTAAGCAAAATATTATTACAATAATAAAAAGAGGCGAGAAGGAAATAAACTTTGCGAATTATAAAATATTTGAGAGTTGCCTTAAAGCAAAAAACAATTAAATATCCGTATATTATTCTCTTTATATTATAATTTATTTTTCTTATAATGCTAATAAAGAAATGAGAGCATTTTTATATATATGTTTAGTAGAATTAGTATATGTGTAATGTTATTTTTTTTTAGATGAGTGATTAGGTAAGAAATTAACCGCTTAATTAATTTTAATTGAGTTGCAAGAAAATCTATTGGAGACATTAGGTAACACGTCGAAGAAACTCTATTCGAATTGAGTTGCAGTTAAGAGTTGCTTGGCTCAGTTGACACGTTTTTTGGGATTCAAGACACGAACAAGTTTTGCACAGCAACGCTTAAAAACTTTTGGAAGGACTTGAAAAGAGGATTTCGCGAACTAAGCTTATTTTGGAAGGCGGTGCGATTTTTGGCCTTGCTGTGGGTGTTTGGGATGTGGCCATTTGGAAGCGGTTACTTCGACGAGATTTGCATAAAATTAAGGTTTATTGTAACAGGATTCGGTGAATTGCGTGAAATATTAAACTTTATTTGCATATTGATGGGCCAGCGAAAGATTCTGCTCCAACTCAAACGTAAAGCTCAATCCTTTGACAAGGGTCCAATCCAGCAATCCGCAATGTGTTTACTTCAATTTTATTAGGTAAATATTAGCGCAGGTCGATTTAATTTACGACGACCTGTCTAAACAATAAATCAGCCTGGACCAAGGCTCTACGGAACAATGCCATTGAATTTGATTATTCAATTGCGAAATTCAGACAGCGGCAATTTCAAGAATATGCGAGGATGCATACCATAGATATCTAAATGGCGAACATTGCTCGAAATATTGTGGCTCTAGAGCTGCATCCTATGGTCAGATAATGACATTCTAAATGCACATCGCTTACATAATTGAACGCTTGATAACAATGGCCACAATTTGATGTGCAATGCGGTGTTGGATAATTTATGTGTCAAGATACAATACAATAGTAGAGAAGGTTGAAATCTACTAGGCAGAAAAGAAACCAAGTTTGTTTCTCTATTAAAAATTAATTATGTTCAAAGTACATAAAATTGTATTGGGGCCACGTAGTAGGCCATAAATTTGCCAACCAAACTGACTTTATGGCACAATCTTTTTAACTAGGGACTGTGTATATATACCAGGCAGTGGACTGGGATACAAAAGACACGCAACAGGTGCAGCACGTGCCCCGAGTGCTGGCTTCAAATATTACTGTTTCCAGCTATGGTTCCGGTTTCCGGGGGGCATTCACTGTCCAGAGGCTGGCCCTTGTCTGTTGTTTAATGCATGCTCCTTCACAGAGCTAGCCCCAAACAATAAATCACGAAAAAATGTTGTGCCCCAGACTTTTTGCTTGTCTGCTTTTTGCATTAAAATTTACAACCTACTAAACAAGAAACCACACCAAATATTTGACGGGTGCACACGCAAATATCCTTGTATGAATAATTATGCATATATTTAACATTTATCTTAAATAGAGCCACTGTGAAATTTTAAATAAGCTTTTGAAGAGAATGACAATGAATATAGTAGAGACAATAAAGAATATTTTACAAGCTCCTTTTGCCTTATTAAGTCGGATTTTGTAAAACCAATTACACAAATCAGCCAAGCATCAGTTGGCAGACACTTACTGAAGTGGCAGACAATCTGGCTGGAAGTTGAATGTCCTGCGATTTGCCTGCCTTTCCTTTAATCATTTGTGAGATATTGAGTTATTAGCGTGGCAGCCTAGCGGAAGGATTTTGTGGGCTTGTCGTTGCCTTCTTGAAGTGTTATTTAATGTTGCCTAATGCAAACCTCATTGACAGTCGCGTTGCCTATGAAACTTTGAGTGGTTGGGCAGGGGGGAGTGGGGAGGGGGAGGGGGTGGGTGTTGAAGGCGGTTGTGGTGTCGGCAGCTCAGGCACTCAAGCATTAAAGCGGCAGCAACCACAACAACAAATACAACAAAGACAATGTTGGTGACAACACTTTCGACGGAGACTTGAAAATAAAAAATTATCTTTGAAAGCAGACTTGGTTTTCTAAGTGTTTGCGGCTAATTTGCTTTAGGTTTGGGGTTTGGGTGCAAAGCGATGAACATGTAAACAGTTTATCTGCTTCATATTAGCTTGAAGATGGCAAATTAAATATTATCTTTTTTACATTTATCATACTGATAATATGTCGCCATATATTAGCATATAGAGAAGAGGGTTGCTTTTGAATACAACTTTCTTGCATGAGTAAAACATTAATTTAAATAATTGCAGATTCTACAGTTGATTTTGTAATATAATTGCTGTACTTGCTTAATCGCTAAAAAAAAACACACAATTGTAAGCCAACTGACAACTGCTTTTTAAACGCAAATAATTATTGACTGACACATTTAATTCTGACTCAGAGGTTTGTTTATAAAAAGCCAGTTAAAAGTTTTCAACTAGTTAGTTGGTGTATCAAAATGAGTGTGTTGCGTCTATTATCGCTAATCCTATGCATTCTGCTTGCAGTCGCTCAGGATGCGCCACCAACAGGACCCAAAAATCCTTATTGCAACCATCAGCTCTGTCCAAAGGGCAAGAGACATGTGTCGTGTGAAAAACAACCAGCAGTGAGTGATACATTTAAAGATGCTCGTAAATGCTAAATATTCGTATCTATTCTAGGATTTAAGAAGATCCTGCAACATACAGGAATCGCAGCTGGTGAATATGTCTGCCTACTCTGAGAATATTCTCAAGGCACACAACGAGAAGCGTCAACGCTTGGCAAATGGTAAGAATATGACGCTGCCAAGAGCTGCCCATTTAGTTGTGATGCAGTGGAGCGAGGAACTAGCCACCCTGGCCAGTTATAATGTGCGCAGGTGTCACGCCAAGCATGATGATTGCCACAACACGGCCAACTTTAAAAACTCTGGCCAAAACATCATTGTAAGTGTGGTTTGGTCACTGACTGCTCGATCATCAACGGCATTTTTTGATAGATGTTCAACATGACACGTCTGGTGGAGCCGCTGTTATTGGAGAAGATGTATCCACGGCTAATTACCATTGCCACACGCACTTGGTGGTCAGAGCACACCAATACCAGCAACATGATGACCGCGGCGGACGTTGAGCACACCCATTGCTCAACGATGCCCAACCAACATCAGTAAGTGGACAGTTGCCTTGTGGTTTCTCTCCGAATACCTTTAATTCAACCCAAACTCAAACTTCTCCAACAGTCCCTTTCGCCATTTTGCTGTAATGGCTGTGGAGAATAACACGCATGTCGGCTGTGCCGGACTCCACTATGTGGCCAAATGGATCAGCTATTTCAAGCTGACCTGCAACTATGCAGAGAATTCCCAGTGTGGTCGCCCCATCTATCATTTCCGCGCTGTGGGATGTCTCACTGGGTTCAACACGAAGCACAGAGCGCTCTGCTCGAAAAAGGAAATATTCACCTAAGTCCGAATAGTTATATACTTGAATATTCTTGAATATCCTCAACAAGACACAAATAAAATGCAATGCCTATACGATTGGTGTCTAAAAATTGTAAAATGCCTATTTATTTCATTTCAATGGCACTTTCTCTATTGCGCGTGCCATTTCTTTCATTCACAGCAGATACGAGATTTCGCTCGACAAAAGCCATTGCAGCGCTTTTTCTCTGCAAAATGAAATCATTACGCATGCAAAATTCAAATGGCGCAGCATCAAATTGGAATTTCTGCCAATTTCCTGTGCATTGCAATAGACCAGAATACTGACTATTGGGGTTAGGCTTTGGTATATGGGTGGTGGTTTATGGTATGCCTCTCAGGATGCGGAGAATTTGAACTTTTGCATGACAAAGCAATTACCTATACAAAAGCGAACCGCCAATGAATTCGATGTGCAGAGAATGAGAAAATTTCGATCGCATAATTGTATGAAATCTCTATTTTATCTACAAAATAAGCATAATACCTACTATCGAAAATAATATGCGATTTATAGCATTGAGAACATTTTCGATATGCTGCAAATACATATTCAACACATGCATCAACCAACAACTGTTACGTTTTTTCTATTACTTGGACTAATTAAAGCAAACTAAATTTATTAATTATATCCAGTATTTTTAATTAACCAGCTAACTAATTTAGCACATCTGCTTTTCGCTTAGCTGACTCAATGAGCGGAAATTGGGATTACATCCGAGGCATAGCTGGAAGTTAGGTATGATTTTTATTCATATAACAAGAGTAAGAGGAGAAAATGGTTCCTCAGCAATTAAATTGATACAGACTCAGAGTATTATCAGTTTATTTCTAATATACACTTGACAGCAAAATCTTCACCTTTGACACCTTTCTCATTTAATAGGCAATCCGATTAACACTTGACTCACATTTCCATTTAATTATTTTATACGACTTCATTTGATTGGAATGAATCTGACAAGTGCTTGGCAAAAGTGTGAGATTAACTCAAAAGCGAACTTAAAACAAAATGCGAAAATGCTGCGATTCAAGACTTTTAAATCGGCTTTTACTGAGCCGGTGCAAAGAGCAGTCGAATTACATTTAACCTGCCATCATCTATATATTCTCAAACGCCCATTCACTCTTCTCTTCTCTTGTCTCGTTTTCTCGCTCCCTCTTAATCTATCCCTTCTCTCTCTCTCTCTTCCACAGCATCTTGTTGCTTGGCTGTATACTACCAACTCCTGGAAAATCATAAATGCGCCACTTCCGTTGCATATAAATTTAAAGTGCCGTTTTTTTAAGCCTTCTTCAGCCAAAAAAAAAAATAATATTTTGAAATATGTTTATGAAATGACTGAGAGATGCTCTACATCTACGTCGTATGTAATATTTACATACACTTTTCGATGCAGAAAATAGTTTCATCAATAATAATTTTATTACATTTTGGGTTGATTTTATTCTAAACTTATGTCTCCTTATACCAATACTGTTATTCACTCTGACGGCAAAAAAGGGTATGAAATGGGGAATAAACATAAATTTGTAGCTGCTATTTTGTAGATAGTTTTCGTGGGCAGATTTTTTTTTTTTTTATTGCAACACGCAACGTGTTCTTGTTGTTGCTCAGCCGCAATTTGTTGTACTTTCATTTAGATTAAATTTGTTGAGCTTGTTTTGCTTGAGCGAATCAAACAACGGTTTTTAGTTTGTTTAGCTGCAAATAGTTCAAGAATTTATCATAATTTATGATCAACTGATTTACTGCTCATTTGCAGAGCTCCCCCAATTCACTCTCACACACACATTCAAACACACATAAATATCTATTAAAGCTGAGCAGTCAGATGCAAGTGAAGATTTACGAGTCGTGTTGGGCAGCTTTTGATAATGGTTGCATTAGCGTGAAGCGCTTCAGATTGCACTTTTGTCTACCCTCAACCGAGGGTGGTGTGAATTGTGGTGTGGATGGTCGGTTAGTATTAGAGAGCGACGATAAACTGTGGGGCACAAGGCTCATCTTCTCTCAGCTTTCAGCTGGCTGCTCCCTAACACTCATCCATCCAGACATTCAGACAACGTCATTATCACTGTGGAGCAGCTCATCACGTATATATGTCTGCTGCTCGCATGTCTGTTCAAAGCGATTGGCGGTTTCCTTTTGCATTTGCCCTTTGACCCATACATACAGCTGGCATTTCGTATACGCAACGCGTAATACATAAAGTTACCGCTGAAGCGAGCAAATGCTTTTTGCCAGCCACTTGGCCGCATTTGGGTTTTATGGTCTGTAGCCAGCGGTCTTGGAGAGTGTATTAAATGTAATGGAACACACTCCTTCGAGTCCATACAACATTTATATACCTGATTAACGCTGAAACCGAAAACCATTGCAAATAATGTGCATTTTGGGGTGTTGCAATAACCAAATACAGACAATAATTGGGCTGCTAACTGAAGAAATTACTTAATTTAATGATAGAGTAATGGCAATCGTATGATATTTTCATGCCACTGAGGTACACCTCGTTAGAAGGGCATTCCAAAGTCTGGGAAACAGCTACATTTTTTATGATCAACTTCATGATGGCTCAAGCTTTACGTTTATTAGCATACTTCTAGGCACATTGGCTACGGCTACTCAAGGTGCGTTTCATGGCATACACGGACATCTAGTTGTCGACAGCTCTTTACGACTTCATTAAAAAAAGGCTCTGACAAAAGTGTGGGTTGCTCTCCTTATTTTTTCTTTAAGTTGGCTTCATTTTTTATGGTAGCATTGAAAGCCAATTGATTTAATATAAAATTCCGTTCGGCCAGACAATGGGACACAGTAAAAGGAGCCTTTAGCTAAAATCTAATGAAATTTATGCAGCCGCTGCAATGCGGCTGCACATGAATAACAACTACAGGACATGTACACCTAGCACATAAACACACACACACAAACACACACACACACAGTGGAGTACATAACGGTAACTTTTACCTGTCGTTGGCCCCAATTTACAATACGGCGCATTTTGTTTGTCTATATGTTTGAGTTTCTGTGTGTGTTTGCTGCTGACCTACTTCAGGGGCACAGGACGCGGCGCGCTTTCACTTTGGCTTTTGGAACTGGGTTTCGTCTATGGCTTCGAACATTTTATGAACACTTTGGGGCCGCCTTTGTCTTGCCTCTTAGTTTAAACTGCATTGATGGCCAGCTGGACTCCGTCCGCAACCACGTTCCAGTTCCTCCCCGTGGCCGGCATAGTCCTTGGCGTTTGCGCGCGCATGTGGAAGTAACAGTTTAACGTTTAAACATGCCCAAGCTGCGCCCAGCTCACACACACACACACACACGCAAGCACATATGTGAGTTCTTAGATATATATATATACGTGTGTGTGTGTGTGTGTATTGTTTTCAGTTTTGCAAACTAAATTTGCTCATATTTCTTAGCTCACTTGTAAAGTTTTTAGGCAAAACAAATACAATTTGTGCTACATCTAACTGATAAAAAGACAAAATAGAGCAGCAAAAAACCATCTGTTTAAAATTCTGAGAGCAGTCTGCTAAGGCTGAAAGATGTAAGAGTCTGCGGTGTTGGTCTTAGGTGTCAGTGTCTTGCCAACAGGAAGGAAGCTTTTCAAATGCCAAATGATAAATGCTTTTTTAATGGAGCTGCTGCTGAAGAGCTGAGCGGCGCCAAAGGCAGACAGCGTCTGGTTTTAACAAACAACTTCCTTGGCGTTACTGTTGAAAGCCTGGCAAAAATGGCAGGATGCGCAAACGAGCGCCTCTAAGCGAATGGGTACCCCAAAGACGAGGGTTGGCCATTTGAGAGCCCTGTGTTGCAAGTCCATTGTCTTCGTCCTAAAGGCGTACCAGATGATTAAGCTAATGTTTCCCTTTTTTTCACTCGCTAATCGGTTAACTTTAAACTCTGCACTTTTTCTCGCTTAATTCTTCAAGCACTTATATGTCAGTTTCGAAATCAATTGCCTCGTTTTAGGCAAAACAAATAAGCGACACGTGTATAATGGATTGGCTGGTGCTTCCATCCCGGAATCGACGCAATTGTTTTAGCTTTCATTTGCTCAATCAGCATTTAATGCAAGCTTGCAATTGTTGGCCATTTTATGTTGGGCTTTTGCGGCCTTTTGTTTTTACTCAACGTTCCAATTTAATCAATATTCCAAACACAAACGACGGTCATATAGCCAGCCAACCCGCCCAAACTCCGAGTCCAAAATTGTGGCTAAACAAAAACTAAATGCCATACAAACACATCCACACCCTGCCACACATATAAAAACCCAATTTAGATAGAGGGGGAGGTAAAAGGATAAAGCGAACAAGGGATTCGAACGTGTGCTCCTAAAAGCATGCCACGAAAATTGAAAACTACAAAATGAAACAAAAAATTGCCATCTGACCATTTTAATTTAGTGAGTTCTGATGGTGCTAAAATATACATACATACATATATATATATATATATATACATATAAACCGATGTAGACGAATGTATTAAATTAACAAAAAAAAAAAAAAACAACAACAAAATAATAAAAAAAAGCTGTGAAAGCAGCTTTGCTGTAAATTTGAGAAATTGAAATGAAAAATTATTAGTCCGTGCTTACAGTTTACCCAATTCAGGTGTGTGTGTGTGTGTTGAAGTGTGTGTGCATGCATGTTTGCTCAATCTAGGTGTTATGTGAGTGCGTTAGATAGTTATTGATATTGCATGGCTACCCAGCTGACCGTAGGAAACAGTAATCAATTGTAATATTGAAAGCGAGCTCTAAATTTATGGGCAGCTGGCAGCCAGACTTAATAGAAATCGTTGCCCGGCAAAAGCAACAGAGGACCGTCAATAACTTGAAGCGATTTACGGAAAATGAGCGAGAGGCAACAAAATTTGAGAGAAGGCGGATGAACGATGGATTGGGTTATGGCCGGGTCAAAGTTAAATGATAGCTGTGAGGCTAAAATATGCTTGGGAAATTGCTATGAAATTACCCCATGGTGAGATGATTTCAATATGAAAAGATTTAAAGCTTTATGGCTGTGGTATATATCAAGTGGATAAACAAATTCTTAGATTCAAATCAAGTTGTATTTTGAAAAAAATTTACCATGTAATCTACTCTTTTCATAAATGACAATTTGTTGAAAAATGTAATTAAACCAAATGGTTGCTTTTTTTATTAGTCAGTACTTTGCTTTATCAATTCTCTATTGATTTTCATTATTGTGCTTTTTATTTGCATTTGTGTTCATTTTTCTATGTAAAGATACTGTTTATTTATCCAGAAATATACACAAAAATGAGATAAAATTAAAATCAAGCTATTTACAATTGAGCTATTTCTCTTTTGCGCTGATTGTATTGGATTGATATTGGCAATAAAGTAGTTTTAATAACATCTATGGCAAACATAAAATGTAGAACAATTAGTTAAGTATTTTATACAAATTCTGCGCATAAAACCTTTACTATTGTCTCCAGTAGCAGACATTATTAACACATTTCGCAGGTGGAGTATCATGCAGCTTACAACCTTAAAACAAGTCATAGACACAAAAAAAAACACACACACAAAAGGGTCCAATTGGGCCAGAGAAAAATGTCCCCCATCAGGGACACAAAGAAAAAACCGCAACTATTGTTGCAGCTGTCTGACACATATAGACAATACATAACGAAGCCTGAGTCCTGCCAATCGGGACCCACCATAAGACAAAGAAGATACAAAGAGTCTGTGGGGTAATGTTGCATATCCATTGTAATGCAACAAAATATGCTACAATGATGGCGATTGTTGTTATGTAGATTTAGTTTAATATGTTGTATGGAAAATTGGAATGAGACACAATACATGAAGGTACTTCGCTAACTTCTTTAATGAAGATTCGAGTTGGCAAGTAGGTGATGTCCGGCCAAGTTACGAGCTGCAACTTCGGAGCTGCAACTCTGCCACTGCAAAGAAGTTTCTTATGCTGCCACAGAAAAGCCAAAAATGAGGTTAACGCGTGCACTTAACGACTCGAGGGTCGTTGCTGTCGCTGTCGAGGACGATGTCGAGGACAACATTATAAATCAGAGACAGGCATTTTGCAAGTGGCAGTCATTGCGAAACTCCTCCTGCTTAAGCGCATTGCCAACTGGTATTTTTGGAATGTGTGTGTGTGTGTTTTTTTTTGTTGGCTTACAACTCAATTTAGTCAGTTTTTAATGAGCAGCAACTACAGTGCACATGTTGTGTCAATGGGCGTGGCAAAGGGCGTCACCTTATTTGCATTTGCTAAGCGCTTTTGGCTTCGCAAAGCAATCGACCTGCACCATGCAGGCCCTGTCATCTCGAAAGGCATTTGCCTCGTTTTATGTCACGTCATTTATTACCGTTTGTGTCGTGGCTGCTATTTCATGCCCCTTGGCTTGTTTCCTTGCCTTCCCGCATCGTTGCCTTCCGCTCCATTCAATCGTTACATATTTCCTGTATGCTGTCCTTTTTAGAGCGACGCTCTGCTCGTCCTTTGTGTGTACTGTCCATTGACAGTTTGGCCTGTCAAGTCCTGTGTCCTGTGTCCTGTGTCCTGTGCCCTTGCTTGTTTGTGTAATCGCATAAGGATGGCTCAATAACAACATGACGAAATCGGAATGAGACTGAATTGGGCTTGGCTGGTCTGTGCCAGTAATTGTGGGTCGAATTGAATTTGTATTGTGCCTACCAGTGCAAAATTGATTGAAACATTTACGTGAATTCATGTCCTTGAAATTGTTGGCCATATCTCCGACCACTGACCATCACAGAACACAGTAAGTAGGCAGTGTCCAGTGCTGTGCACAAAAATGCCAAGGCGAGAGGATTGCATTATTTATGGGCTTAGTGACTTGACTACATGTTTGCCACGTGCCCAACTTGTTGGCCTGAAAACTGATTAGGTTCAATGATATTTTTGGTCTGTCAGTTCCCCAAGCACATTGAGCTGACTGCTGTCTGGCTGCCGACTGGCTTCATATATTTTTCATGCAACTTGCGATGCCAAATAAAACAAATTTTCACTTAAATATGAGCAACGTTAACCTTGAGTGCCAAATTTCTGTACAAAAAGCACAGATACTTAAACAAGAAAAAACATTAGGAAACTGTTTGAGCAACAAGTTGTCTTGGCTTCCTGAGTGTGTATGTGTGTGTTTGTTTGTGGATTGTTTTTTATTATTCTTTTTCTACCCTGAGCTCATTCAAAATGTGTACAAAGGGTAAATGGAAGCTCTGCTGAAGTATGTAACTGGCAGTTTAATATTATATATATATATATATTTTATTGATCGGAATCAACAGCAAAGAATGATTATCATACTAGCCATGTCCTTTTAGTCGGTATCAGACAATTTTAATTTGGAATGTAAGCTCTCGTATACATAGCAGATTTAGTTTATTTTGTGCATATATTTCAAAAAGCAATTAAAGTCAGGCTTAATAAGGGAAAATCTTTAAAATTTTCATCAGGATAAGATATATTTATGAGCTGGGTATTTTTTAGTCGGACTACCGAATTCAATTTTGCTTTTGCTTAAAAGAACGCACCAACAGCCAACGATATTATGTAGAAGTTGTGTACATCAATTTAGACTTTCCAATATAATAAATAACAATATAAGACATGCAGTCCATAAAATTGTAATAAGTTTTGTTTTCGTGGCTTAATGAGACTAAGCCCTTTTAAAATATGTGTATGGTGTATTTTGAATAATACTTTCAGTTGCTTTACATATATTAAATAAATTACTGAATGGGCAACCATTAATAACTTCCACAATTTTTATTTTATTTTTTTTTTGTTGCGCCGTGCGAGGGGGGTGTGTGCGCCGTAATGAAGCCAATGTCATGCTTCAATATATTTTTTAATATCTGAAATGGCGCTTTTACAGTCATACAAGAAAATATACGCACCGACTAAAGGAAAAACCAGACGTACGCAGTTAAGCGCAAAATGGCTAGTTTAATTTCCTTAAGTGCTCACAAGGCGTATGAGTAATGCGATGAGGACAACTGCATCAGCGCCGGAAAGTAGTCTGCAACAAGATTTCAATTACAAAATGTCAAACATGCCGCAGATAGCCGCAACTGCTGCCATAGCAACAGTGTCGAGAAACAATAAACAGCAACAATTGGAACAACATCAGATTGACATTTTGAGCAGTTTTGTGTATTATCAAGATGTTCGCTTAAATATATATATGTATCTGCGTTATCATTGTCGTTGTTAAACAAGACACTTAAAGCACACACACACATTCACACACTATATGTGGCACACACGCACCCACTCACACAATATATGTGGCACACACACAATATATGTGGCACACACACACAAGAAATAAGTTAAATTTTATGCTTTTGTCTGAAGTTGTAAAACAATGCCCTCAACTGTATGTTTGTATGCCGGAATATATGTATCTTGTATCTTTTTGTGTTGGCTCAAGTCAATTGTTGTTCGCTTGTGTGTGTGTGTGTGTCGCTCTATGTATTTACTGGCGCCGGAGTGGGCGTGTCTCCCTTATTTTGGCCTCGGGTACGCCCTGAAGTGCGCTCGTGTTGTTTCTCTTATTGTCACTTGTCTGCCTCTTGTGCACTGATTGTTTGCATAAATTAGCATAATTAAGCAAGGTTAAGTAGTGCTCCAGCTCTCTCCATCTTTAACTAATGCCACTACCTTGAATCGAAAATCTCTAGGTACTACAATGAATTTTCTTTAAAAACCTTCGAGCTGCTCGATGAAAAGTTTTTCGAACGTCAAAGCAATTGCGCAACATTTTTTTCGGCAAACTTGTGACCAGCCGTGCACAAAAAAAAAAATAGATGGAAAATAATGAGAAGAAAAAGAGGACAACGGACAACGACAGAAAATGCAAAAGTAGGAAAATAACTGGAAAAATGAAGAAGGCACCGCCAGGCGTATACGCAATGCAATAACCAGGAACCATTGTCGCCGGCAGTCGTCGCCTTGTTAGCCTTTTGCCATTACGTCGTTCATTTCCATTTTGTATGCGTTTGCTGGTTTCCATTATTTGGCTTTAATTGCTGCATGCATGCTGCCAGGCCTCTGCCGCCCATTTCTGTCTCTGCGTGTCAGTGCGTTATGTACGTGATTTAATTAAAATACGCAATACACAAAATGCCAAGGCTACCGAAATTGACTTTTTGCAAAAAGTGATAAGTTTCCCCGTGTTGGTTCAAATTGATAAGGCGAACAAATTCAAACGACGAAAGCGAGGCATAATTAGGCAAATTAACTGTAAATATATATATATAAGTATACGTTATTATGCGGAATACTCATATTGCGTGCGTCAATCAAAAAGTAACCTGTCAAACGCCAGAAGTAAGTACTCGTATCAGCTAATTCCCTTTGCAGTTCCATTGGCAAGAGAAAAAGTAAATTTATGCGTACACGGAGGCGGACGTAATTAGTTGGCCAGGTGGCCAGGTGGACGGACAGCTTGGTAGCTGGAGGCAGGCAGCAATAAATAAATTAACATAAAACAAACAAAAATTAATGAATGAATAATTGATTGGGCTGGCCGCGAAGCAGGCGAGCCCAAGGCGAACCAATAATAAATTATTTCAATATAGCACAGAAATGGCAAATGTCGATCAACGTCAATTACGAACCAGCCTCACGATGCTGAATTGCAGGCAATTTTTATTTTCGTTCATTTTGTTAGAATATTGGCAGAAAATCCTGGTCGTTGCTATGAGTATTATAAGTATATCAATCAGCCAACAGCTGCTAACCTAATCCCCCCATTCGCGCAAATCGTCATAATTTATTAACAATCGCATTTGAAATTTAAAACTCGAATTGTCAGAATTTGATACTTGATAATCATTTCAGTGTTGATTTTACTTGGAATTGCCATTTAATTTTGGGCTTTGAGAGAAAAGTACGAATAACATCTGAAGTTGTTCTGTTGTTCTGTATTAATTAAAGAGATACAAATACAACTTCAGCAGAATTAAGTGAACTGTTAATTGAATTAAACGCAATTGACAAGTTCGAGCTGGAACTTTTACTATGCATATTTCATGGACATATCTATGTCTCTCTTTTTCCCTTGTAGGCGAAAACACTTCACGCATAAATACAATAAATAAAACTTACAGCCTCAGCGGAAATAATTAACACGGCATCAGGAAATATTGGGCGTGGTAAGCATTTTCTTAGTTATTTCTGAGTTTCTGCAATGATGATGATGGCGATTTTGGAAATGGAACTGGTAATAAATGGAGGGGCAATGCCTTGGCGCAAATATCGCTGTCAGCACTTTTTTCGCAGTGCAATAATAATAGCAAATAATTATAATTAAACGAGTTGCATTGATTTGTGACTGTTCTCCACCCGGAAAGGTGCAATCATATTAATAAGTGCAAAATTGTCACATCCATCTGTCATTCAATTTAAATTGTAATTGTAAATTGCATCTCATATTTTATAGTTCGTTGTTGATTGCACATTTGGCTCTCATTAATGACGCAACTGTAAATAAATTTGAGTAATTGTTTGCCATTGATCAGCAAACTTACACTGCATAAATCAATGCGAATTAATAGCTTTTTTCATTAATATTTGTTGTATTTTATAGAAATGCTGACTTTGTAGTGCTCTTTTAATGATATGCTCAATTGCATCGAAAATAAAACAATGACACTTATTGCAAGTGGCACAGACAACTTACAGAAGAAAAATATATATATTTCAGTAAAAAATTGAGTGTCATATAAGCAAAATAAATATTCACATTAAAGTGATTGAATATATATTAAAAGAGATTTTAAGAGAAGAGCTTATATGCAGTATAAATATAAATATAAAATAGTTGGACCAAATACTAAATTCCATTAATAACTTTAGGTTTCCTGCATGAGCAGTCAATGTGGTGCTATCAGGTGTCATCCGTTACCCGAACACGTTGTACGGTTATCAACTATCATCATCAATTCTCTTATTATTAATTTGTTGTCATATTGTCTCATATTAATTACGAAAACTTTTCTTTCACCCCCCGAATGGCAGGTGAAATGTGTTATCCGAGAACAGGCGTAATTTATGGATATTTATGACCATCCAAGATGAACAGTCAGGGGGGGGGGGGGGGTGAGAGAAAGGCCTGCACTTGTATGTCAACAGTCGCCATTATAATTAAGATTTTTAATAAGAATCTAGCTGAACGGTAACATCAACTAATCGGGGCTTTACATCTCATCAATGTTGTTCTTGTTGTCGATGTTGTTATTTCATTAAGCTACCAGCAGACATTTAATAACTTAATGCGTGTGTGTACAAATGATGAAAGTCGTTTAATTCAACAAATTCGTTTTCGTATTCGTTTTTGTGAATTTAATAAGCTTAATGCGTGGCAGAACAACGCTGAGCGCATTAAGCACCAAGAACTTAGATGAATTTCCCAAGATATGCTGGGGCACACCCGAAAGACAGACACACACACAAACACACACACACAGGCAGGCAGTCGACTTGTGCGCAAAGCAAATGCAATTAATTATAATTTTTAATTAGCTCACCAGAAAGCAGCTAAAGACAACAACAACTATAACCGAATACAAACACATACAATGTTTCACAACAATAAAAATTAAAAAAAAAAAAAAAAAAACAACACAAACAACTAAAACTCTCTTTTGATATTACGAACGCATGAAAGTCGACACGCGATTAATAAAAAAAGGACATAGCCAAGTGGCGGGCGGTGTACCTGAGGCGTGTCAGCTCCTGACAACAAGTGAAAGGTATTTAGTCACGCGGAAAGAAATGTTTTCCTTTATTTAATACAGCACGATATTGGGGGCACAAGTGAGAAGAGTTACACCAACGGCATGCTCCAGCAAGCTGGACGCGAATTAGTAGCCAACTCTAAACAGTGTGGGCGTGGCAACACTGGGAGCTGGCCGCTTCTCAATGTGTTCTTTACGTGCGAATATGAAATTCTCATTGCTGTTTGGTTACGCATGCAAGATACGCCTCAAAGGATTATGAACACTGACTGAAGCAAGTCAGGGAGACAACCCTCTAATATATCACTCGAGTGGCCCGGACAGCACAGGAGTGCCATCACTTTGTCGCAGCTAATGTCTCAAGTTAAGGCCACTTAAGGCATTCACTTTCAAGGCCACATTTTCTCAGCTGTCTGCTGTCTGTGTTGTCCGCTTGAATCGGCTCAGCTTTCTTATCCTTGGCTTCAGCGCCAGAGTAAGTAGCTGTTAAGTCGCAAATTAAATTTTGGACAACCGCCCACGACTCAAAATCGGAGTAAACTTAGATAGACTGACTGTTGCTAATTAGGCAAAAATTACATTTTAAAAGGCTTTCAAGCATAAAATGGAAAAAGTTGATGGTGAAGCCTCCATCTGCCTCTCCCCCTCCCAATTGCCGGTTGCCTGCATCCACCAGGAGGTCATCGTGCGAAGTGCACACAACTTTTACCGCATCGTCTGCTATAAATAAATTTGACAAAAACGTGATGTTGCACATTTTTGGAAAACTAACTTTTAAACCTTGTCATGTGTTATAAAGTGGGCCAAAGACTTTTATATAATTGAGATATATTTCCATTCACTAAATTCATACGATAATTGCAATGAATTTTATCTCAATAATATTTATTAAAACAAAATCAAAATTGACTTTACTAATAGGCTTTCAGATGAGCGCACGATTTGCAACAAATTTGTAGAGCTTAATTTGTGATGTGAAATAAATATGATATTTTGTATGTGCTACATTGCACATATTTGCTAATTCAAATTGGTCAATAAATTTATATTTTCAGTCAATTTATTTTCAATCTGTTTAAATGCTATAAATATTTCAGTAATATTTTAGTCTTCAATGCGAACTGATTTTTATTTCAAGTGAGTTAAGCCTTGGCATACGGAAATTATTGTAGGCCACTTCATAAGCTTTTGCGATTGTAATATTATAGTGGTCACACTTGCTAAGCCAATAAAAATCATACCAAATAGAATGACAAGCCGCCAAAATGTCAGCCACTCGTCAAAAGGGATTGGCAAACGGCCAACAATGAAAAAAGCTGCAAATATGAAGGCAAACAGCTATTTGCGGCATATTTTACACGCCTCTCTGTTTTATTTACACGCAAGGATAAGAAGAAAGGACCTTGTACTCGTTCCATTCCTGATTCCGCTGTGACTCTTACGATTTGCACAGGGAGGCGGCCAAAAAAAAAATATTTGATATGTATGAGTGTGCATATAAAGTGAAAACATTTACACATGTTTGATTTATGGGTCAAGTGTGTGATAAAACTACCAAAGCGAGCAAAGCGGCCAACATACACGCACACACACTCACTCACATACATACACACACACTCACTGACACATACAAACAAAGAGACATGGAAGACCAGCGAGAAGATGAGAATATGATGCTGGGATGTGCCATGGCCATGCGGAGGAATCAGAGTAAATCATGCAAAATAAAACCAACGAAATATTTCAGAAAATTATGCAGTCGCAAGGATGTCGCAAAAGGATGTGAGAAAAGTCACAACTTGAGCGCCTTGACGCATGAAAGTATGCAGAAATACAGCCTTACAAAATAATAACCAAAACATAAACGGATTTCATATTTCCCATACTTCACGCACTTGGAGCTCGGAGGTTATGACTCATAAAAACGTATTTAACTTAAGTGGCAACAGACAAAGCAAAAAATGACTCCTCTTTCGTACTGGCAGTGGACGTGGTCAGTATAAATTCCAATAAATATTTGCACATATATCGAAATTAATTGGAATTTATTCATTCGCAGTGAATGCATCTACTGCATCGAGTGAACATAATTGGTCAAAGCAATTGGGCAAAATAGCCAATTCTGAAAAAGGATCGGGCAATTTTTCAACAATTTCATACGCACAAAAATAAACAATTTGTGTTTAAATTTATTGCATCAAAACTATATTCTTAGTGCAATTTGAGAGCAACTCTGATTTATGGTCACAGAGAAAGGCTGGAGAGCAAAAATTGAAAATGACAAATTGCATTAGGATTGGAACAACAACAACAACAACAAGGCAAGGATGACCGCAAAAGTGACAGCACAAAGTGTGCAAAAAGTAAGCAACAATTTTCGGTCTATGTGCACATTTATGAGCATGTATGATGACACCAACAACAAGAACTACAACAAGAACTGCAACAATAACAAGAACAGCTAAAACAATGTTGAACATGTTCAAAAACCAATCCTCAGCAAGTAGGATTTGTACAGCTTTATGTGTGTGTGTGTGTGTGTGTGTGTGTGTGGGTGAATGTGTGTGTATTTTCGAGATACAAACATTCACGCAAATAGGGATTCGGTCAACAGTGACCGCATTTAGCGCGACGCAAATGAAAATAAAAGCAAATACCAAACAAACAAAACCAAAAACACAAAAACACTAAAACACAACAAATGCAACAATTTTAAAACAATTTTCTGATCAAAACGCATTACTACAAACTACATACAGCAATCTCCTACATTGTATTCGCCAAATACTCCCAATGTACAAATTTAATTATCTGCAAACCACAAAGTTTTGGCTCATTCTTTTGTTTTTTTTTTTGTCCAATTTTTTTGTGCGAACACCGCATGAAAAATAATTAATATTAAGAATGAAAAATTGCTGAATATATATGGCGCCCAAGGTCTGTGCTTAGGTAGTGTCTGCACGAATAACCGCAGAAATTTCATTACATGTGTAAATTATAGGCGAAAAAAATTTGGTAAAACAATGAAAAAAAAAGAAGAAAACTCAAAGAGGAGCTCAGAGCAAAAGTCAGAATATTTATTGAAATATTTCTTTGATCGTGTGTGGGCCTAGCAGTTACAAATGAGCTTTCAACAATTTAAATATATTAACAGAGATACATCAAGCCAAAAAAAGATAAGAATTTAATAATAATAATTAAATAATTAATTTCAATTTAAAAAAATGATATAATTGCGCAATGAAAATTGTATTTTATGTAAAAGTACTGTGAGAAGCATTTGCCCTAAAGCACTGAGGATATCTGCTTTTCATCTATTTTAGATTTTTATGACATATTTTTAATGAAAATATGGGCTTAAATTGGTGTCGTAAATATGCTAGTCGTTGACATATATTGAATCAATTTAATAAACCGCTTTGTGGATGCATTGAAATGTCCATTACAGCAGTTAAACGCTGTTTCCATCTATTGTATTTTGCATTTACTTCGACAACAAGGTGGATCGTTCTGCAGACCCATCAGCCATGGAGCACACATGTAAATTGAAGGGCAGATACATATGTGGGTACGATTTTCCAGTTGGCCGGATGAAGGACGGACAACATTTGGCAACCCGTGGCACAGTACTTGCCGGGGAGCACTTTACTGCCATGTCAATAAATTATGTAGTGGATTTTCTGCGACTCAAAGACATTAATATTAAACCTGTGCTCCCAGACTTGTCTGTATGCTGTTCTGCGTTTGAATTTCTTTTTACATGAGGCAAATAAGTCGACTGGTTTTCACTATGTACACATACCTCAAAAGGGAATCAAAATCGAATATTTCTGACTTGGCAACAGCTTCCAATAAATTGCAGATTGCGAGCGACAAATGCAAAGAAATAAATGTACAAATTCAAGTCATATTTTCACATTAAAAATATATATACGCCAATAATAAGAGCAATACTCAAGGCATCCTGCTATTTACCAGCCTTAACGAAAACGCATCATGCCACTGTCAAAGGAGCCCGAAATGTTGGCCCACTTACCAGCCAGGCAAAAAAAAGTAAATTCCTCGTCTCAAATTGTAGTGTGCTTTCAGGCGGCAGCGTGTTTCATCGCAAAAAAAAAATGCGATTCAAAGCAAATTACGTTGACAAATGAAAATGTCACAGTGATGATAATTTATTTTGCCATTGTCAATTGCCAGTCGCGCCAGCTGGCAAGCATTCCTGAGACATTCCAGCTTTCATCTGAAATTGCCAACTAACAGCTGTGACCCGAAGCCAGAACAATGTGCAATTAAAAGTAGCACCTGGCAATTACCAAGACAGTAGGTGAAATTTATCTGTATAAAGAGCATACATAGTCTGTAAAAAAAAATAAGATGTCATGGGACATTTATAAAGCATATGAGATCGATCAGCAACAATGATATATGTAAATCCAAATACTATCTAAAACTGATACCATTTCTCAATTTTAAAGATATGCCATATATTTGATTTTTTTTTTTTGCTGTTTATAGAATTTAGATATTGAAGTTAAAGGGAACAATATTTTTGATGAGCTCTGTTATGTGGCATTATTTTTTGTATCCCTTTTTTTGTTACGCTTCATATGCGTTGAGTGTTGTCGGTTGTTTCTTACGGTTTCCAGCCAATTCGCCTTGACGCGTTTTGCGCTATTAAACTTTTGGCATGATATTGCCGTTATTTGCCTTGTGTTTTGCGGAGTAGAGCTCAGCATACAGCTGAATACAAATATATGTACTTACTTGTCATATAATAAACTTTTATGCTAACGGCCTCTGATGCCATACCGCAAGGATTCACACATGGCCTAGGCAGGAAGCCCAGGGGACAGCACTTTATGCGCATACCACATACCACACTGCACTAGTCTCCGACGTCCCACTGAGTCCAGTCAAAAGTTTTCATACTTTTTGGCTCCGTCTTTATTAGGCTCAAAAATGAAAATACCTCCGCAACAGGACTCCGTCTCCCATTTTGGTTTTGTCTATTGTATACAGACCGTTAAAATGTTTTTCTGGGAATATGCAAGAGTCCTAATGGGGGCTGTGCCAAATATTTGCATAAATCTTTTAGGCACAACGCGCCCAGCCAGGAGTTTGGTCCCATTTTGTTTATATTACTCATACGCAACGTGTATGCAATTTATTATAACTTTTTTAGCCTTGCGCTTAAATTGTCAGTGGGTAGAAAGAAAAAGCAGAGTTTGTTTGTTATTTGTATTTCGTATCATTTTCGTAATAACTAAAAACTTTATTTAAATGTTTGCCGCTTTTATTCATAAACATAGTTAATCCTAATGCTTATTAACGCTCAGCTGGCGCTACTCACTTAAACATTAAAACAACTTTATAATTATAATTATAAAGTATTTTCATTTTGTTTGCAACAAAACATTCTTCTCATAGTCATCATCTCTGTGACATTTATATATGCGTGAAGGGTTTTTTTTTATTATTTTTCTTTTGATTTTATTGTTATTTTTATATCTGATTATAATACTCAACTTAACTTTTATACATACGTATTACACACATTATATATATATATATATATATATGTACTCTTTGCTCTTAACTGCAATTATTGTTGTTGTTATTATGTTTGGTTTTCGTGTTCTGCTTTATGTTTATAGTAACATTAATTTACTCATTAAACATTCATTTATATGTCGCGACTAATTTCGCTGGCATACATTTATAATTTTTAATTATTAACATTAATATTTATGACTGCAAATGGTTTTTTCTCTGCGAATATACATTTACATATTCCTACCACATACAATTTGAATACAGCAGCTTTAATTTATACGTACCATACATGCAATTTTATTTACAATTTTGATGAAGTTAAATGCCGGGAACAGTCGGGCGAATTGTCATCATGATATTTAATAGACCTCCGCCCATTAAGAGTGGACAGTCGCATGCATTTTTAAAAATGTGACACATTAAACGGCGCCAAGCTCAGGGTGAACCATTTTGCAGGAGGTACAGGAAGACGCCTTGGGAAATGGAGTACCTGTGCAACCATGTGTTATCGACCCAGGCGGAAACCGGTCGAAATGTTTTCAGACTAACTGAAGCCTTGGGCGCTCTGCCTCCGTGGACAGTTTGGCAAATGGAAATGCAAATATTTTCTTGACAGCCAATGGCAAAGTGAGTTGCAGCTTTCTTGGGAAATACGGCCGGGAATGCTGAAATAGAAGTTCCTTGCGCAAAACAAACAATGAACTGCAAAGTTTGGTGCTGGGCAAAATGTCCTTGATACTTTATGAGATACATTGGACATGTGAATGACATTCTCCAGGAAAGAGATAAGCATAACAATTTAGGTATCCTGCCGAACACAGAAGCAGTAACAGTAACCCAACAGTTAACACCGAAACTTAAAACTTGAAATGAATTGGTATTTTTTTAAAAGTTGTCGATTTTCAAGTAATTTGACATAGGAAAATCTTTAAGAATTACATGATGCTTATAGGATCATTGTAAAAAATATAAAAATATGTGAATGTATAAAAATGCATACTCGACGATAATTGTCTCAGAATGGATAATCGTTTATATTTACATTGATTATGAGCTAGGTCTTAAAAATGCATTTGATTATCATAAAACTTAGTATAATTGATGTTGAGTACAAATACCCACAAAATAAA
Organism: Drosophila fungiperda; assembly: GCA_035042345.1. Taxonomy (NCBI): domain Eukaryota; kingdom Metazoa; phylum Arthropoda; class Insecta; order Diptera; family Drosophilidae; genus Drosophila; species Drosophila fungiperda. Next base: position 5,999,625 of record JAWNLM010000028.1, on the reverse strand, counting down.
CCATATATACAACCAATTAGGCTAAATAATTTTTAAATATATATCAAAGTATTGCAACATGCCCTAAACAATTTGAGAATCCATTGGCAAGATTCTTTACTCTTTATAGTATTTACGAATATATCAACTATACGATTTTATTTTAGTATATATTATTGCTATGAATTTACTGCGGTTTTTTTGTTTGCCCATTTAGCTAACATATTTAGTGTGGGCATAGAACTTTAGGCAAAAGTTTTATGTACATAGCTGGTGTTGCCCCAAGATCAGCTTAACCCAGCCCACTTAACAAAATACTCACTTACTTACAACTAGGAGAGTAAACCAGGAGCAATATCAATATCAGCAGTAGCAGAAGCACCAGCAACACCGAAGGATGCTTCATGTCTAGCCGCTTATCATTAGCTTAACAGTTTCTGGAGGAATTATTATCGGATGCCACCACTGTCTCCATCACTGCTGCTATTGGTCCTGCTCCTGCTCCTGCTGCTGGTACTGGTGCTGTTGCATTGGTTTATTTGTGCGACAGGCAGGCTTTACATCTTGATAGCTCTCCAGCGGGCTGGCCACTTAGTTACATTCGCTGACTTGGCTACGGCATTGGCGGTGGCATTTCCGTGGTGCTGGCAATTGTGCAGCTTTAATTTATCACCGTGCAGTTGTCCCACTTGTATTGACATGGTCGGACGACGTTGACGTTGTCGGCTGGATAGCTTGTTTAAATTTACCGCATAAGCTGCTGCTGCTGTTGTTCGCCTCTGCCGTTTGACACGGCTCAAGTCGTGCTACTCTATCGCCATCTTCTCCGCCTCCTGCTGCTGCTCTACCGCCAGATCCCTGGAGCAACAGAGTGCAGCAGGCTTCCAACAATACAAATACCGCGACCATTGTGCTAATTACTTTGACTGCCTGCGTTGCCTGTTTGGTGTGACAGGTCCAGGCCAGTGCAACAGCAGCGGGCGCTGCATTCGTTTGCATGGCTTCGGGTCGCTCGCCTGGGCAAAATGAGCAAACACAGAAGAGAAATTAATGCAGACATGGCATAAATGAGTTACAATTTGTTTGACCTTTCTACAAACACACAGTCAGGCAGACACACAGTCAGGCAGACACCCACACCGACCCACAAACCAACCACAAAGCCCCCAGTGTACTTATTCCTGTTGCGGTTATTTCGCTATAGTTGTTGTTCAAAAATGCATAAAGTTTGTCAAGCTATGGAAAAATTGCAAGGCATTCGTACCACCTCAATGCTGGGTGTGTCCTCCATCCTTCAGATACATATGCGTACATGGCCAAAGAGGTCAAGTGGTAGCTGCAAATACTCTCCATGAAGTTGTCAGACTTGAAAGCCCCCCAACTGCATCTGCAAGTTGACAGCTTCTGTTCAATTCTATTTCTTGTTCTTGCTTTATTTACTAGCAATTTCCAACCAATTATTGAGCGTTTAAGCCCACTTCAGCTAGTGTGCCCCACATAACTATATGGTTTTTTCACACATATTTATGGTATACTCACCCTGGAGAACGTGAACGCGTATACTGGCAATTTCTGTATTCGATGGATAGCATGAGTATTTGCCGGAGTGCAATAAATCGGCATCGTAGATGAGGAGAATTGATTTGGTCTCCTCTGATTTAATGGTCTTAAATTTCAAACGACCGCCCCCAGTCTCCTCGCTGAGCACCTGTACAAATAAATATGTGGGTAGGTATTAAAACATTTTCGCAGTTAACTTTGCCTTGAAAATGCTAAATGCAAAAACATGTTTTCTCATAATCATAAAAGCTCAAATTAAATACGTTACGTATACGCAGCTCAGCTCAAACAAAAGCGCGAACACGAGACGCGCCCAACGCTCGTAAAAGTTGAAACGCTTATCCAGCGGCAGTTGGATGAACCTTGTGTTTTTGGGATGAGTGTGAGTTTCAATCTGAGTTTAAGTGCAAGTGGTGTGTATCGTTGGTGTGTGGATTCTCTGATTTTTCATTGCCCTTTTGTGCGAGGGCAAAACTTAATTATTGCAAGATAATTTGAGGCGCAAAGGAGAATTTAAATTTATATTTAATGCGACTATTTTTACATTCTCGTCATTTTCATAAATTGATTGAATTCTGATACGTTGCTTACCTTGTCCTGATGATACCAGAAAATGTGTGTTGGTGGCTCCGGACTAAATTTGATGATGCATGTAAGATTTATGGTGCTGCCCTTATCCACATAAAGGTCGGGTCCGCCGAGTATCGTTGCTGTTGGAACTGCAAAATAAGTAGTTGACAAGATTCATGAGTCCTTTTATGCATACAGACAACTGAAAAAGAAACGAGTTGCCTAATCGAAACAGCAAATCATCGTTTCAAAATCTCAGGCCATGTGAACTATCCAACTTTGAATTTATCAGCACCTGCCCCATGTTGGCTCGTTCTTAACTGGAAATTTGCTGCCTTCGTTCTAATTAACATTCATTTTCTCCTTATTTTGTTTGTCGTGGATGCCACTTATGCAACGATATATATGCTTAATTTGTAAACAAAAAAAAAATATGAGCAATGTTAGTTCAAATTATAAATTGCCAAAATAATTTAATAAAAAATATATTTAAGTATTTCCTTAGTCACAATCAAGTTTCATATTGAAAATCTTTCAAATGTGACTTTTCTATTGATTGAAAAATTTACTAACTTTTGTATACACAGTCTTAACTAAAAATTTAAATACAACTCACTGGAAACTACTTAATTTCCGCATTGACTAATACCTTAACTCTCTTTGTTAGAAAACACTTGTTAATTTCGATTTCAAATATTCTCAATATAAGCCACTTACGTCTGGCTAATAAATTCAGTTACTTATCGGACAACGATTGGAATGCATCGAATGCAATTTGTTGTTGCTCTTTTTTTGCACTTGGGTGCTGCAGAATTTTGTCTGGCTATAGACTTTTGCAATATGACTGAATGCCATGGATTGCAGCATCTGGGTTGCGATAATGATATGGTAAGACTTGATATGATGGACAAAGTAAATATTATTTAAGTCCTTTATAGACTTTTCATAGCAGTTGCATGCAAACTCACATGTTGGTTAACATGCAGTTGTATCGGAATTACCTGCTTAAAATACACAATAAATATCGTGAGGATGTGGCAGCCGGAACTATCATGGGTCTACCAATGGCTAGTCACATGCCAGAGTTGAAATGGCATGCAAAACTGGCTCTGTTGGCCGAGTATCATGTGAAACGATGCCTTCAGTCATTGTCCATGTACTGCATGGCATTGAGCAACATTCCAGACCCAGCTGTTAACTATGGCTCAAATTTACTGGAAACACAATACCTTCCCAACTACACGCCGTCATTGAACTCGGAGAAATTGACTGCCCAAGCGGAGCAGTGGATGCATCAGATTTATAACCTTGTTCAGGGCGATCCACTTGGTGCCGAAGTCCATGAGATCAGGAATATACTGAACGACGAAAATCAATATGTGGGCTGTGCAGCGGCGGACTATTCTGACAGCGTTGCCAGCCAATTTGTACTAATCTGTTACTATAATCATCGATATAAAGAAAGTGACATAATCTATAAGAATGGCACTTTTGCAGACTACAATTGTCCCCACGGCGTCAGTGAAAACTATCCAAAACTTTGCAAGACTCTGACATAAGTGTCTAAAATTCAAATAATCTAAAGCATTATATTTTAAATAATCTGAAAAGTTTCTTGTTGGCTTCAAATTTAATTTAAGTGCAACTTGAGACATGAAAACATATTTGCAACAATATTTGCTATGAAAATTGTTGAGCCAAACTAAAAAGTATGCAAGAAAAGTAACAATATGACAAAGTTATCCAAAAAAAAAAGTACTTCCGCAGACAAATTGTTCGTTTTGAGGGAGAAAAACCTTTCCTAGCCAAAATCACTTGCCGCCACATTTGACTTGACTTAAAAGTTCACAAATCTGTCGCAAAATTCATGAACAAAAAATAGTTTTTTAAAATATCAAATCAAAAATTAAATATCAAAAGCATGGGTGTCAACACTTAGTTTAGAGCTCGTCCAACTGTAACTATCCGAATTTAATGTTATGTCACATTTCTTAACAAACCCGCAACAGTTTGGATGGGTCCAAACATTCCAGCAAACTCATTATCACTTGACTGATAAACCCGATCCGACGCAATGTAGAATGCTTCATCGTTGTAATACTGCTGCATCATGCTGCTCGTCTCCTCATCAATGATATCTGGTTTGTGAATATTGGGTGCAAGATGCAGAACACCAAAAACCATAAAATAAATAAATAAAAAGAAATTATAGTGAGAAATTATATATTAAATAAAACAAATAAGTCAAAATTATAATAAATTTGTTGCTCCATGTACTAAACAAAATCAATTTTAGATTATAATAACAATCAACAAATTTTAAATAAAATACTTAAAAATTATGAAAAATAACTCTCAACATTTTCTTTTGAAAAAAAAACGAAAATAATTGAAATCAATAGGCTATAACCATATGCATATATCCCATTTGTCTAGCGAATGCATTTTTCGCACCATCAGAACCAGATTTTTTTTGTGGTTTTCTTTTGTATGAAAACAGATAAATCAGAATGTGAATAGTTTTGACAGCATTTGTTTGTTATTTTCACAGCAGGCCAGATCCAATTTCATTATAGATTTATCCATAATATTCAGCAACGTTGTATCTTTTCTCCACTTTTCACTGGCACTTCACTTTTTCCATATTTTTTGGGAAAGCCATAATCCCCTCTACCTCCTGTCAAATGATGTCCGTTTATTTTTTAAACGAGTTGTTGATGCTGCTGCTGCTGTTTTGTATACTTTTACAGCGAGATTGTCAAGTGTGCATAATTTATACATTTGCAAATTGCATGAACATGCACATAATATAAAAATGAATAATCCTTGCTACATCTTTTTCTGCGTGGCAAAATCGCTGGCATTCGCAGCCTAAGTTAAAAAAATTCAGAAATCCTGCAGCCGTATTCTTTTCAGATGTACGTGTAAATACATAAAAGTCCGGTCTTTATGTTTATTTATATATATAGTGAAAAACATGACACAATTTTTTGTTTGCCCTCACTCACCAACTATGTTTAAATTGACGGAATAACTGCGCACCGGCTGGGTGGATATTTGGCATTCGTAGACTCCAGCATCTCTCTGCTGGGCCCATTTTATTTGCAATGTCCATTCATCAATATCGCGATGATAAGAGGTCTGAAAACGCTGATCCGTTGTATAGGTATATGTCCCCACAGTGAGAATGTGAAGATCACGATGACGAATCCAGGCAACCTGTGAAAAATTCAAAATAATTGTTAAACCTCAACAATTTCAAACTTTTCAAAACTTATTCGATGTTCAAAACAATGGCATTTCAATCATGGGTTGTCGTTCAGAACAAATTTAGAAACGCGATTGTCGGTCAAAATTCATTATAATATAATTTCTGCAAAAAATTAGCAAGTGATTGTATAATATATTAAAAGCGTATTACTACTAATTATTGTAATTATACAACAATTTAAATTAAGCGCTAATAGAAATCCATTTATTTAAAGTCTCCCTCTAACCAAAGGTATGTAAATGAATATAATTCGATTTTATCCACATCTGAAATTGCTTTTACTGCGTATGTGTTAAAGAGAAGAAAAAAAACCTTGGCTTGAATACTTCATTAAGTGCCTTTTGTGCAGATTCTTTAGCCACTAAACGCTGATTTGCATTTTGATTGAGCTAGGAAGAAGAAACTTTTGTCAATTTGGTGGCTAATGCTTTGGTTAGACACTGTTTCCGCTTTCACTCTGTCAGCAACACCAAAGAGCAAAATTTTATGCAATCTCGCAATCTAAATATTAAATAACTGAAAATTAGTGTGCGCTACGCATGACAGCGCCGGAAAATGATACTTCCGTGCTCTCAACCTCGACATTCCTTTCCGCATTGGCCACTACATTTTGTACATTTTTCATGTTTCATTATATATCTGTTTTTTTTTGTTTCAGAGCTACTACTTTTTGGCAAGTTTTGGGCGACTTGTTTATGCGGTGGGCAACTGCTACTATAACCAATACTCGCACACATGCACACATGGGCAGACAGGCAGGCAAGCAGACAGACAGGCAGGCAGAGGGACAGACAGACAGGCAGACAGAAAGACAGACAGACAGGCATATAGACAGACACTGCGTCAGAGTCAGCCAACTGTGCCAGGCATCCATCTGTGCAGTTTCAGTTGCCGTCTGTCTAATTCAGCAATAACAGACCAGGCCTGCAAAAAAAAAAAAATGAAAATTTTTCCCGTCAGAGTTTTTGCCGCACTGGCAACATAAATTTACCGTTGGCCAAAAACGAGCCGCCAGTTAACTAGAGAAGTTTGCCCAACAGTCCCCAGTTCTATCCTACTGTTTCTGTCTGGATGAGTATGTGTGTGTGTGTGTGTGTGTCTGTAGTTTACTGATTGCGGAAGCGGATTTGGCTACATGGAAATCTATGACCTCAGTCCAGGGTGCCAAAACCAACGCTAAATCGCTTAACGTAATCAACGCTGGAGCATTTACAAGTTCTGTGCCCATGCGAGGAGCACCTGCAAACTTTCTCATGATAAAATGCAGGCAGCATATGTATTTCGCATGGGCAGAAATGTGTCCGCAATGCTGATGTGTGAACCACAACACAATGCAGTATCAATTTGTGTGTAAGGATGTGTGCATGTGTATTGGTAAATTGCATCGAATTTATTTTAAATGCCATGGCTCATTTCGTGTTCAGTGACAGATTGTGCTGCAGTGACAGCCAGGACTCCGTGATTCACCCAAACCCCTGTGAAGTTCGTTACCCGACTGCCTTTCACATGGCAACCAATTTAATTAGATTGCTGTAATTCAATACTCTGTTAAGCAATTGTCCAAAATATGCCTACAAGCGGGAATATACAAAACTTAAAGTGCTTCTCCTCAAGTCAGTAGACATTTGAAAAATGAGACATTAATTGCCTACCAAAAAATATAGCCAGTGGGCTGTAACCCAGCCCAGCCCAACCCCACCCAATCCAATATGTATATGTGTCTTTTGGGCTCGTTAAGCAAAGTTTTTTGACTAGGCTGTCGGAAATCAAGTGACGTCATAAAAATAATGACATGTTTGGTCAGGGTACAACATGGACAACATGTGTTGGCTTGTATTGGGTGCCTTTACTTCGGTTCATTGTTTCAACGTCACGTATTACATAATAAACTGACAGTAAATTTAATAAGCGGCTGCCATTATGGCCCACACACACACTCACACACACAAAGGAACCACATATGTGCCCTATGGCAGTATTATATACTAACTATCTAAAATGTTCGGCATATTGCCAACACTTGTCGCTACATTTATGTTTATTAAATGTAAATAAAAATAAACATTATTAAAACAGACGCCTCTGCATCCGGAGTGGAGCTGTAATCCTTGGTTACCCAAACTTGTGTTATATGATTTTTTTTTAATTTTTTTCTACTTTATCTCTGCAGTGTTGGTTACCACAACTACAACTTGAGCAAGCTGTTGTTTTGTATTATATATATTTGATAGATGCTATCTTATGATTTGTATTAAAGCTTATCTTCATCTCTGAAGAGTGTCTGTCGTACTCACCGTCTTGTTGCCCAAATGCTTGACACGGCAGCCCAAATATGCGGATTTGCCCACAAGGGATGTTATATTTCTTGGCATTGTCAGATCGAAATAGGGCTCATTCCATTTGTGGCCGTGCGGATAATGTAATGGTGGCAAATGTGTTGGCTTTGAATCCGCATTATTGTGATTGTTGTTGTTGTTCACAGATTGCCGCTGGTAGCACAATGTAATGCCTGAAAAATACATTAAAGTGAATTCAAATTATATATTTATATACATGCTCAGATAACAAAAGAAAATTGTATCATTATACGTTATTTTCCATTGGCGATGCGAATAGTAATCAGTGTTGTTTACCGCGAGACTTGATCGCAATTTTGGCTGTACTGAAATGAACATATAACATCAGCTAAGCCACCTGCAGGACAACGGATACTTGGCTACTTGTGCCACGTCAAGGACATTTGCTAATGGCGGCAACATGAACTCGAGTAAGTGTCAGGACGGAAACAGGAAACGGCTATTCGGAAACTTAACCTTAATACATACTAATTGTAGTTAAATTGAAAGGATGACACAACTTGCACATGCACACTCGCACACACACGCACACACACGCACAACAAAGCAGCTGTATTAACTTTGTTTTCTCCTTCTGCTTGTGTAACTTAAAATAAAATTGCGCCAAATGACATACTCAAGTGTCGGTGGCAACTGCAGGTGCCTCGCTAACTCTTTAAGTGTGCCCTCATGGAGTCCCAGTTTTAGTTGTTTTATTGTTGTTGTTGTGCCTGGTTGTTGTTACCAGTTTGTTACTGATTGTTGTGCATTTCATTTATGGGCCGCTAGCAGGGGCTAATTTTGTAATTACACAACGCGTCGGCATTTGCGTAATGAAAACGCAATATTTTTTATGATGTACCGAGAGTGCTGACTATGAAGTGTTCTAATGTTTATGCTGTGCTATAAAAAAAAAAAAAAAACACATAAAAAAAGACACGGAATGGCAACAAAAAGTTGTAAACTGCAATTTTCATTTGGCCAAAATACAAAGTGCGGCACAAATAAAAAAAAGGGCTGGTAAGTTGAGAGGCTTATAAAGTTGGTCATGTCAAATTGAGAGGCGCCATAAAAAGGGTAAAAAAAATAAAAAAAAACAGGGTGCAAGTTTTTTAGAGCTGAAATAATGTTAGCAACAATAAAGGCACAAACAACTGAAACAACAATAACAAATGAACAAAGTTTCAACAAAAATGTCAAAAGAGATTTGACAATTGAAATGCCACAAACTATGTGTTGCAAGGAACGCTAACCATATGGAAAAAGTGAAGAGAAAACTGCAGCCAAACCACAATTCCAGAAGCAAAATTGAGTTTATGAAAGCTCGAATTACGTCAACTAGCTTTAAAATCTTTAAAGCAGTTTTCCGAACTAAATTGATCACCTCAAATTGCACTCATCTTAAAAGCAAAATTCGAGATTGATTTATAGAATAGCATTTCTGTGGTCCAATGCAAATCAAATTTGTGGTACTTGCTTGCATCACAAGTCTTGTTTACTCAAGCAGCCAAGTGTCGTTTAGCCCAGGAGCACTGAGGCACAGCTCGTTGTTGTTGTTCTGCTGTTAGGCAACTGGTAAATTCCATGAAACTTTAAGAGTGCTGCCCGAAGCACTACAAGAGTGCCTTTGACAGGATTAAATAGTGCTGGCCAGCAAGACAGGCGACCGTGCAGCAGGAGTGGGCGAGACTTTGAATGGCCAGGCAAACACTCAAACGAAGTGACTGCAAATAGCAGGGCTCCTCCACTGGCTCGATAGCCATATGGGTATTGCTTTTATAAAATTGTAAATAACAGGCAGGTGGCTGAACGCCTACATCTCCGACCACGCAAATGTATATATAGCCAGCTTGCTCTTATGTAATGGTATTTCCAGCACTTCCATTGACTAAGTAAAGTTTTAACTAGACTTAAAAAACAGTAGAAAAACACTATTTCAACATTATGAGACCAATACGTGGACAGTTGAAATAAATGACAAGCCACAATAAATGGTATTTATGGCACTAATTAAAGGGACAATCCATGCCCAATTTTTGTATCTATGTTCTGTGTGTGTATATTTAATTTCGACTATAAATCAATTAAGTTAATTGTCAAACATTAACCATCGTCATTCATACAAAACCAGCTTAAATATAATGTATACTACTCAGAGTAGGGTAAAACAGATTTTGGTTGGAGGAGCAGAAGGAGCAACCGTTGACAATTTATGATTGATTGGGTTTGTGGCAGAGAGGTCAGTGCGGCCATCATTGACCAGAACAACAGAACGTTAGAGTCGGATTGAACCCTTACTTTAACCGGGACCGCACTCATTGCTCATTTGCATATGCCGTGTTGTGCAGTTTCTGCCCTTTTGTCCTGTGTCAACCCCTCGGCACGGCCCATAATGAATCATTGACGCATTGCTTGGGGACTCATTTTACGTAAAATTAGCTTTGGCATCCGCTGCAGACGTCTAACGACAAAACGATTCATACGAACTGGTACATGGTACACACGATTACAGCAGAGCTGTGGGTTTTACACCTAAGTAGTCCTGAACTATGAGCTCAGCTCATAGAAGCCAAATGACATTGGCAACAATGGCCATAAAACGCTTAGTACGCTATTTGTGAATGTATGTGTCTGCGGGGGAATATGTGTATGTGTGTGTGTGTGTGGGTGTGTGTATACTGTTGTCTTCATAATGGTCTTCAATACTTAATAAGCAAACTCAATGCCACCACACAAGTAAAGCGGCAAAAGCAAACGCATCCGATGAATGCAAGCAATGTGAACAATATTAAAATTGCAATGAAACTTTAATACTCTTTTTATATATTTAATGATATATTGTCAGTATTTTATTTCTTATATAATAAATAATTTGCATATAATTCCAAACCAATTCAAAATATCTTTCGTTTGGTAAATTCCAGTTAATTAAAAAAAAAAACCAAAGGTTGTAAAATGATTTTTAGTTAAGTGTAGCATAAAATAACAAAAAGAAAAAATGCTTTTTAGCTACTTTCAGGGAAAATGTTACCTCAATTAATGATAAGTATCAAAGTGCATAATAATCAAAATGCAGCCAGGCGAGAGACGGGCCAATGAGTAACTTGGTGCCAGGTGTCAGGTGCCACATCCAGACAGCGCATTCGCTGGGAAGGAGAGTGTAAACACAGTACCGTTGCTGATGTTGCTGTTGCTGATGTTGCTGTTGTTTTTGCTGTTGCTGCCTTGTCAAAATGATTGTCTTACATGCATTACACGTTGCTTGCTGCCGAGCAGCAAGTTTCGGGCCATTGGCTCACCTTATGTATGCGCCATTTTTTACCTGTTTTTCTTTTGTTACTTTTGTTGCACATCGTTTTTCATATGGAGCAACAGCAGCAACAAATAACAACGACAACCTACCCAGGCTTTTTTTTGTGCAATTTTCACTGCAATTTTTGCAGACTGGTGACTGGCGAGCAAGGCAGGAGAGGAGCAGGAAAGTGAAAAGTGGTAGCAACCAAAGCGTAGTCCAAATCCATGCCATGCCTGCCCTCTGTTGGTCATTGCCTGTTAACACACCCAATGGGAGTTATTAATGTTTGTGGGGCTTTATTTACGGTTTGCTGGCAGGCAGGCAGGCAAACATCGGCAATGAGTCGATTTTTTACGAGTCTCGGCGGCAGCAGGACTCGCTGACAGGCAGGAACTACGATGCCAGGTCCTGTCGGCCCCCACGCAGTTGATTTAAATTTGGAGTAGTTAATTTTTAACCCAATTTTCAGCTGCCTTATTTATGTGAAACGCCCGTTTAATGTTGCACTTTTTTATTGCCTACAAACACATCACCTCTTTAAAAGCTCTTGAATAACTAAACTCGTTCATGGAGGATGGATGAGTGCGGAAAAACTGTGAGTAGTGAAAAAGTATTAATGAAACAGTTTGTTTCTGAAAACTTTACTTCCATTTATGTAATTTAAACATTTTCCAAAGCCTAACTATATCTATTTTCCGCAACAGATCAGACTTTTGGATAGATCTCAACTTTTCAATTTGAGTTGGCTGTCATGTTTCTCAAGTTAATTAAATTTTAATTGAAGTTGTATGTAGTTGTCTGCCTCGTTTTTCCCTTTAAACTTCTACATCCGGATGTACACAAGGATTTCGATAAGTTGAGTTAAGGATTTCAAGGATTTCGATAAGTTGAGTTAAAATTTCCACAAAGACTGTAATCAACTTTAAATTAGTATAAAATTCTCAGTAATCTAATTTGTGTCATTTTATCAGATATATGATTAGCTTCATTAAAATGTTGCACTTGCTGTCTGAGGTTTTCATGGAAATGTATGTCAATACGATGAAAAATCAATAGGCAAAACGGTTCCAGGAACTTGGCACCTGATTAAGTATGCATTATTGACAATGCGAGTCAAAGAAAACAACGGATTGTCTGTGAACCGATGGCGACTGTCGATGTTGATGTCGTTGACCAGAGTTCGGTTATTATTAAGTGCATGCAACGGAACACGACAACATGTGAATAATGTGAACTGCCAGCGGACGGAAGCGGAAGTGAACGTTGGGGGCGGCCAACCCGTGTGCCGCCCCAACTTAAGTTTGCTGCCGCTGCGTGTGCGCTTCATTGCATGTCCAGTTTTGAAGCGAGCATATCCGAATAATTATTTTTTTTGCTTTGCACTGCTGATGTTTTTAAATTTACTATTGTCGTCGAGTTTTCAGCCATTATTACTTCAGTCATGGCATCTGTGGGCGTGTCAGCAACAGCAGAGAAATGCTAATTAGATTTTCCAATTACTCGAGCATGAAAGTGAATTTAGTCCGGGCAAAGTCTATGAACTGTATAAATATTAAAATTCAATATTTGCTTGACACGCCATAATAGATGGCAACAACAATTGTCAGTTATATTCAGTTAAATATTAATAATAGTTTCCCATTCACGGCTAATAGAGACAAAAATAAAAGAATCACTCTCCACTGTTTGTATTTCAATTAGCAAATAAAAATATATTGATATGCGTCAAAAATAAATACCGTGAAGCCCCTTACAATTTCAAACAAAAATATTTGCACAATTCACACATCAAAAGAAGTCTAACAGAGTTGCTGAACCAACGAGAAAGAATAAGAAATAAAGCAAAAAGCGTGAAGAGTTTTCTGTTTGATGTTGTGTTGCGGCGGAAATTACAAAATTGTAAAGCTTCACTTTCCGGCCGTTTGCATGGCTGTCCGTCCGTCCGTCATTGGCCATCAATCAGAGCGATCAATGGTCCAGCGACTGTTCATGTGTGTTGGTCAGTGGTGTATGGGTGTATGTGTGTGTGTGTGGAGTTGTGCGGAGTTTGTTTGTTCGTGTGTGCACACTGACCAGGCGTTAATTGAATTATGTTTGCCGCGCAATTTGCGCTGCGCTCAAAAAGAAACACTAACACTGGGTCAAACATTAAAGAGTTTAGCAAAGTAAGTTCAGTTTAGAATCAAGAAATCTGTGTGAATCTTTGAATAAAGCATTAATTTACAGAAAAGAGTAATCAATAAATCAATGGAGTCAAGCCAAAAAATAACTATGTTCCTGATAGTTAATTGCTATAATTATAAGTGACTTTAACAAGGGTCTTGATTTTCAAATTACTATTCTTTAGTTTTAAAATTATTGGTAATCTCATCAATAATTTGTAACTAAAGCCTTTAATAATTTAACTGTTATTATGTTGCTTGCGAATACACATTTGACAGGGTAATATACCACTTGAGACAGACCAATCCTGAAACGCCCACAATAATGTGTAATTTATTTGCTTAGCAAACAAACAATCAAATGTCAATCGGACCAGCTGAAATTACCCAGGCTCAAAGTTAGCGGGAACAAAAACTAGCTGGCCGGAATGCTGAGTACTAAACGTATATATGAAACAGTAAAACTTAATTTACTGTTTATGCCAGGACGTAATGATAACTGTCGACAGACATCCGTCGAGTTGGTGATTGGGAGTCATTTCTGGGGTTTTTGTCTTGGCATCTGCTCCGTTGCGGATTTTAGGATTAATAAGGCAAGTTTGTACAACGCTAATGAACTCGGCGCTAAGCTCCCAGAAATAAACTGACGAACTGCAAATGAGCGAGCAACAAAACGCAGAACGGCTCGTATGGGTGATAGCCAGATTAGTTGGCCATTTGACATTTTGCCCACATATATGCATATAAAATTGTATGGGCAAACAAACGAAACATTTGCGCTGATTGCTAAAAGCCGTCGGCTGCTTTTAGGTTTAGGATTCCAGCTGTATATAAAATATAATGAAGAGAAATAACTTAAAGTGACGCAGCCATAAAATAAATGGGCCGGCAATGGGATGTTTTTGTGGCCGAAATGTTATGCTTGCGGCCAACACATGCTCACATTTGTATAAGTGGTAGTTATCTAAATATCAAATACCAACTTTGACCAAAATATCTTGGTAATTTGCATTGGCAAAAAGTTGTACCTACGAAAACTTGACAATCCTTTTTGCTGATCATCGGCATGGCTAAAGGTTTATTTGGCTTATGTATTATGGCCTATATGATATTTGCATGGGCACACAAAAACATTTGCGGCCGCCTTTAATGTCGCAGCATTCATATAGGGAATTCCAGCTGGATCATAAATCAAAGTCCCTTACGGCTTTTATTGGACTTGTTCGAGAATTTGTTTACGATACAAACAAACAACAAATGTCATCAAATGGCATTTGTATTTTTAGCAAAAATTTCATAAATCAAAAGTTTTGTTACCCTCCAAAATTTCTTTGGGCAACTTTTGATTGCCTTTTTAGGCATTTGGCATTTGTTCTTTGCTGCTTTTGGATACATTTTGCATGACAGAAATATTTTGGCGTAAACTTTACGGTTATGATAGGTCACTTTTCATTTGTATCTTGGTGCGGTGTTGTCCGACTCATAATTAAATAAATTTTAATTTAACGTTCTGACACATTTGAGTGCTCATTAAACATTCAAATGGCGTTTATTTTGGCAACACTAAATCATGCATGTTTTGTTTTCAGCTTCAAGCACACTTCTGTAATTTATGCTCATTTCAAACTATTATTATACTAACTTGTTTAAATTCAACCACATTTAACACAACAAAATGTTAAAATAGATCCAATGCCATATTTTGTTTGCTATATCTAGCACATTAATTTAGATTTTACGAGCAGGCATAGCATAGACCAACAAAAATCACATCAATATTGAAATGTTAATGGTGTCGCGGGATCCCCATTTAAAACATATAAAAATACGCTTTATTCCAACAACTGTACGATGAATGCTAAATATAATTTGTTGAACACAACAAACTATTTGGAAAACATTTTGAGGTATATATATATATTTATATGTATATAAATAAATAGCGAAAGAGTGAAATTATATTTAGCTGGCATACCAACTTTAAGCAAAGAATATGTTATTATTTCATATAAATATAATATATATATATTATTTTAAATTGTTTAACAACTTTAAAAAAAGATTTTAAATGTACTAAACAACTACGTTTATATAAAGGAAGCGATTAAGAAAAATGTTTTTATAACCAGTCAAGCTCTAAATTTTGAAATTGCTATTATTATGCATTTAAAAATTGCAAGTCTGCCATAAAATGTTTTTCTATAAAGAAACGGTGCCATAAAATTCTCATATTCCTGAGCAATATCGTAGAGTATAATAAAATATATGTATATATGCAGAGCAATTCACATATATTTAATTTTAATTTAATTTATGCAGTACATCACAATTTATGGTACCAATGGCTTTACATGCTTTTAATGAGCTTTGCCAATGCAAATTGTATTTGTCAAATGAACAATTCAAATTTACAACACAATTAACATGAAGTACGCACAATTTCATAAAATGCACTAAAAAATAAATTTATGCATTTATTACAATTGTACAGAGTGAAAAGTGTATATTGTGTGCTGGGCCAGGGCTTTTAGTTACCTGGCTTAAACCAGGATTGAATTTAATTGGCCAATATTTTAGGTAGCCGCCATTTGGGCGTCTATTAATTATCTGTAAATGTGACAAAAGTGAAGTAGAATTACGTTTTTAAGAGCTTCTCACTTGGCTGGGATTGTTTTTGTCTCTTTGCTTGGTTTTAATGATCCCGAGATTTGACGACATAACGGCATATTAAATGCAGAGGAACGCAAGAGGATGCTTGCTAACGATGTATACTAAAAATAAAGCAAAGCAAAAGACGAACGAAAAAAATTGCCTCAGCCAGGCCAGGCCAGGCCAGGCCAACATTATTAATAGGCACTTAAAACTGTGTGTGGGGGCAAGCTAGAGTACAGCAGGGGGAGGCTGGGGTGTCGGTGGTCGGTGGACAAGGACGGACGCAGTAGCAGATTACGAACTGTGGCACACTGATGAAGACACGTTTTTACATTTCGTCTATTGACGTTAAAATTAGATGCCAACTTGTCGACGACGCCGCGTTGTGCCCCAGTCTCGGCCTCAGAAACATCGAGTATCATATTTTAGTTGCAACCCTAAAAATGTTGTTTATGGTGATGGGATGATTCCGTGAGTGAATGGTGATGAGCTGGCTCCGCCACCCCCTTCTTCACATGTAGGCGGCTGTCATAATGGCGATGATATATGGTTGCCCAACAAATTGACACACAAATCAGCATGTTAAGCAGACCAGACTGGCGTGAAATATTGTTTTTCAAAGTAATACTTCTAGTTTATAGTTGAATGCACAATATTTATTTATACGTTATTTATAAATGTATTTTGTTTTTATTTATCCCTGCTTGTTGGGCTCCAGTGGCTCCACATCTTTGTATTGCTCGCCAATCTTGCATAATGCGGGATAAGTTCTATCAAAGCCATTCTGGCAATTCAAGCTTTTTGGTCTATATATGGCATGATCAGGCATAAAGTTGCTGGCATAGTTGCAGACCATTAAAAAGAGTTTTGCTTGTCCTTTGGTAAATCGTGCTGCTGCACAACCAACATGTGTGTTATTATCGCGTGCCATCACCGCAAAATTGCGAAAGGACCTGTCGGAAGAGGGGCAAGATTAAATAAAATTTGTTAATTGCATTTACACATGCTCACTCGAAGACCTTGGGTTCTTTCGGAAAGTGTTCCAGTTGCTCCCGTGTTATGTTCTTGTACTGATCCCACCAACGAACAATGGTATTTTTGATCAGCTCCTCATCCGTTGAGTGAGACGCGTTGTGCACTGCCACATTTTGACCGGAGTTACGAAACTCAAGAGTGTTGTGGCATTGATCATAGTGCAGGGCACATTGCTTTACATTAAGTTGCGCCAGCTGCTCCAATTTCGTATTCCACTGCATTGTGGCCATTTTTTCGGGCACCTTGAAGTTCACTAACTTGCCTGCGGCAAGCACATTACGTTGCAAGTTGTGCTGAGTGAGAATGAGTGGCCGATGCTGGGTAAGATTCAGCTGCTTCGCATCGGGTGGACAGCCTTTGCCTATACCCTGTATTTGGATTATGCCATCAGCTGTGTGTGGCGAGTTGCTAATGTTTACTTACCACTTTGGGCCTGCAGGCAATATGCTTCTTAAGTGTGGGGCACAGTCCTGGCTGACAATAATTTGTTGTTTCGTGTTGGCCCATCGCTTGATGCAGCAACAGTAGCAAACCCGTTGCGAGTAGGTACTTGCAACACTGATGCATGCTGTTAAGTGTTTGTTAGCCCATTGCGATTGGATTGTACCATTTATACTTAATTCACTCCATTTGGCCAACTCAAGCTGTGCTGCTGCGACAACTGTTTTTGGTCAAGAACAGCTGTTTCTGAGACTAACTCATAACTAACACAGCTAAGCACATAAGCAAACATGAAAACAGACACACAAACACACAGATACACACAAACACACACAAAGACACACAACTACATCAAATTTCATGAAAATGAAACTTACTCTTGTTCGGATGATATCAATGGCAAAGGTGCACAAAACTGGTCAACTGAAGAGCTTGCCACATTGACTTGCCAAACTTGACACCAGCTCAAAAAAAAACACAAAAAAAAAACAGAAGATTAAAAGGAAAGAGAGATGAGAGCTGAGAGCTGAAATGTAAACGCAAAAATTCTTTTCATGCTGCAATTTAAACAGCAAACATAAAAAAAAGTTCTCTGAATCTCAGATACAATTCACATAGAATTTGATAGTATGATGGTGAAAGCGAAATGAAAATGGCGCCATGTCCTTGTCGCTTACTTTTTACCTCAATTGAAATACTTTTCTTGACTACAAGGACCTAATGGACATTCACCTGCAACAGTTTTTTTTTTTTTTACTTTGGCACAATATTTCAAGCCAAAAAAAAAAACGAGGGCCGTACAAGAAGTGCGAGCAGACAAATGATTGCAAACAATTGCCAGCGAATGAGTGTGATTAATAATATCTCTGATTCTTAAAGCACCCTCGAAATGCTATTACTCATCTTTCCCTTTTCTTTTTTTTTACCAACCTCTTACTTTTATTTTTCACTCCCGCCAGGCATTATAGCAACTGTGACAGTAAACAGTGGTAGCCATAAAAAAGTAACAGCAAATAGCAATAGCAGAAAATATGCATTTTTATAAGATACTTGCAAACGACATTTTTGTATTATTGCCAAGCAAATTAAAGTTCAAGCTAGATTGTCGAGCAGCAAAATATAATAGATAGATAGATATAAAATGCAAAGTTGGGTATAAAAAAAAGTTACTTTAACAAGAAATACAAAATAAAGACTGCAATCTGAGCTCCACAAAATCATTCACAGGTGCAAGTCCTGTCAGTGGAAGTTACTATGACTTTCCTTGCAAAGTTGTTGCATTACATGAAAGTTGAGATGCGGAAGGAAAACGACAAGAAAAAAAATAGAAAATAAAATCTTCGGCTTACACACGCATTTCACTTAATTGGATTTGCTTTGCTACGATAATTTAAGGCTAATAATTGTAGTTTGTAATTATTTTTACGAAGATTAAGCTTTGCAATGAACTGCAGCTTAAATCTAACAACTAGGTATGTTCCTCACACAATCCCAATCCCATCCACAACCCCCTTCCCATTGTTTCTCCATCTGTAGATAGATTTCTTCCTGTCTCTTGTGGCATCCTTGAAAGTAAATTTCAATTTAAAACATTGTGCACATATTTAAATATTCGAATATATTCAAAGTTAGTTTTTGTATGCCTCTACGGATATTACCCATACATCCATAAATATACACACAGAAATATATACAAACTTGTTCAACTGAACTCTCACATTGGGGTTAAAATCAATTTCATTTAATTTCCTCAAAAATCAGCAACGCCTTGCCAGCAATGTCCTTCGACTTTGGTTTTCTTTTGATTGGCGGCAATTGGCAGTGAGCTTAGTATATACACACTCACACACACACACACACACACACACTGCTGAATGTGTGTGTGTCAGAGCGGAAATTGAAATTTTCACATATACATTCACACATTCACATTCACAGTTTGAAATTATGCAGAGTAAGAAGGAGTTTAGAATTTGTTGGCTCCTTCCCATTGCCGCTTGTAGCATTTATTTGCATATTAAAAGGCAAAAATTTAAATGATATGCATGCAAAAGGCAGCCAGGCGTAAGTATTGTGTGTGTGCGTGTGTGAAGCTGTGTGAGTGGCTCTGAGTTCGTGTGTGTGTAAGTGTGCAATGGGTTGTCAATAAAACAATGACAATGTCGCAACAGCAAATGCCATTTCTTTGGCTTTATGCGGCAGACGTCTTACGGCTGTCACTTAAAATGCTCAACTCAATTCGTTTTGTCACGTCCACGACGAGCACCGAGCAGTCAACCAACTGAGGAGATGCCTGAGCTTCAGTTTATGTCACGCATTATTAACACACGCCCCATTTGCCCCATTTGCTGTTTGCCGGTTGCCAACTGGTTGCACTAGTAGTGGCAGCATCAGCTACATGTGCAACACACTGCGTATGCGCAACGCCGAATGTCAGTCAAAGTTGTGGCAGAGTGTCAGCAGTGCTTCTGACTGCTACTGTGGCTTCAACGGCAGAGTCGTGAGTTGATTGCTAAACCCATCGCAATGTCAATATCATCCATTTGTACTCGTTGCATGCTGCCCCATATTTATGTGCACCACATGTCGCGCCAGCTTCTCTAATACCCTTGCAAAGAGAGAGAGTATTATAACTTTGCCAAAAGTACTTTTGTACTCTATGCAATTATCATATGAAGCGTACAATTTTGTAATTAATTACATTTTTATATATGGTTTACTCGTTCAGGTTTGATCATTAAAAGTTATAATGTAATTCTACGCTTTGATTTGAGCTCTTAGAAAACAATGTTTTATGTATTCATGTATATACAAGGGTATCCAAATTTCTACAAAGTTTAGAAAATTGCACACTCTTCTTCTTTCTTTTTTTTTTTTTGGAGGAAGGCTGAGATTTGTTTGCCGTTTCCGTTTGCTTGCCATCCCTTTTCATTTTATTTATTTTACATTGTTGGCGGACAACGCTTATGCAATGGTTCTTGGCACGTACCGCAAAAGCTTGAGTCGTTGAACGAGTGTGTGTGTGTGAGTGTGTGTATGAGTGTGGGAATGTTGGAGTGTGCGTGTGAATGTGTAAAATATGAAGCACTTGCACTAATGAAAAGTCTTGTGGCTTAAGCAACGTGCAACCAAAGAAAGGCATTTTACAAAGCAAATACCTTTATATATTGCTGCGGGGCATAGAATTTTTGAGAGTTTGCCTAGAGATCTTTTCAGCTTTTTATTTACATATTCAACTATAAGTGTAAAATGTGAAGAACATTTCAGAAGCTTTTGGTAATTCATGGTATTTTATTTTATTTTATTTACGTATTTATCTTGTGTGCTTTTGGCGTTGGCTAAGCGGCTTATTCCGTTTTTTTTTTTTTTTGTTAATATTCCATTACAAAAGTAAAAATAATTTCATCAGCCGCATAATATGCTCTTCACTTAACCCATAATCGGTGGGTGTGGCACGGTTCAAGGTCACATTTTTACAAGAATTCTATCGGATGACGTTGTCTACCTGAGGCACACACGCACACTCACACACACACACACAGCCACATACACAGCTGTGCACAGCATGAACAATTTGTTTCGCTTGTGTGGCATGTGGTCGAGCACATTGTCTATGCCACCTAGTTTCAGTCAAGTTAGCATAGACTCCATCAGCATCTTCATTGGCAGCGTCTCCCTCTGTGTCTGTGCCACGCTCAATGTGCAGCACCAGGGACAAAACATACAATCAGCCGTCGACCATCGACATTCACTGACACGCATCGCGCCATATGCTTTTGGCTTTATCTACAGCTCCTTATTGTCCTCATCGTCGTCGTCGTCGTCGTCGGCGTCCTTCCAATGGTCCCCACATCCATGTTCCACAGTTCATACCGCATCAGTATTTGCCACAACATTGTTGATTTTGCCTTGTCGCCGACGTGGTTACCCCAACTCTAATTCTGATTTCTTGCCAACTGATTTTCTGATTTTCGCAGAAAATCGTGGCAACATTTTTGAGCGTGCAACATGGTGCAGACGGGAGCGAATAGAGCGCGCATGGGGTGCGTGTGCTCATTAAATACGCTTTGACATTTGCTGTGCGTCGTGTTCACATTTAGCTTATCTTGTTCAGACGGAAGACAGCCAGACACGCCGGCGAGCAGATGAGACAATGAAACGGCCCTCTTTCCCCACACCAGTCCCTTAACTGTGGCCCCTATCAGCGCCTTGTCTGGCATCGAATCAAACATGTGGCACGCCAGCCTCAGCCTCAGCGTCAGCCTCAGCAATTCCGAATTTATGCAACATGGCTATAAACACCCTGCGCCAAAAATTGAAATGTATAAACAGCCCACACGTAATTAGCTGCCTTAAAAATTTTAATGCACTATTAAACCATATGGCTCGGGGGAATTTTTAATATGCAAACCACACAAATCTGTGTGGTGAAATGTTTCCGTTTAAGAATCTGACAATCTCTTTTGCCTGCCTTTGCCACTTCTATGTTCCGTTGCCACAAATCCGCATAATGATTATGTTGTTGTTTTTTTTAAAGATTTTTAACGCTCGTGTTTACGTTAAAACCCAGAACGCTTGAAGAGGTACAGTGAAGCTAAGCAGAGTCGAAACAGAGGAGAAGTCGACGCATTTCTGACATGCAAATTTTATGCAATTTTTTATGTGACGCACTTGGGGCAGAGTTGGGGGGTTAAAGTCAAGAGGTCGCTGGCTTGTTGGCTTGTTTCACTGCTGTTTAATGTTTGTTGCTAACATCGGAATTTTACGCTGTGAACTGCTGTTCTCTTGACCCCACTTTACAGAGCCCTCCGTCATGTAGTGCAGTGGTAATTAATATTATTTTTGTTTTTCGCACAAATAAATTATGCAACACATTGCATGGCTTTTAACGAGCTTTTAAAGCCATTTTGTACAGCAATTTGAGTTGTAATTTTTCACATTTGACAGCTGGGCAGCTGGGCAGAAAAGCTGAAGAAAAGAACGAAGTGAAATTGTGAAGTTTTTTCAGGCAGCTCTGTGCCAACTAATTAAGAAAATATTTGCCCAGCAATTGCACGGGAAACTAACGCAAGCGTTGAATGGAAAATGGTTGAAATGCGTTTAAAAATGCTGCAGGAAATCCCAAGCTGAGTTTCCAACAACAACAAAAATACGGCCGAACAGGCAGCCAACCGTGCGATGGCCGCATGTATGGCCATGCCATGCCGCCTGCAGAGATTGCTTCTCCGAACGGGCTCAGCCCGCATCCAGAGCATCCGACTACAAAACATTTCTCGGCAATTGTGTGCCAAGTGCAAGTCCTAGATGAAGGCAGCTGTGTCCTTGCAGAAAAGTAAAAAAAAAAAAACTATAAGAAGTGGAGCAGGATATACGTATACATGAATCTGTATATATGACACGATTCTTATGCACTTTTGCAGAATGTCGCTGAGAAAGTGTTGAATCATCTATATTGCTTGTTAACTGGTAAAACAAAGACTGGCTGAGACAGCTGAGAAAAACAAAGTTTATTAACCAACTTGATTCAAAATGTATGCGAAAGATTTTAAAGATTGAACACGTTTTCAACTCAAAGCCAGATAAATCTGATATAAATTAGATGTCTGAACCAGATTGATAATTTCGTCTTGCTGAATTGTTTTGAGTTGCGTCCTTGTCACATTTTCATCAGTTGGTTATTCATTCTCTTGTTCAGCGAAATCAGTGCTGAATTGGGTCAGGTGTGATTGTCATGTTGTGCACACACACATTCAAGTAATTTGTCGTCAATTTTGAGTGACCATTTCTCCTGTGCTGATGGACTTCGTTGCTTTTCTCTGGTGACAAGCAAGCTGTCCACCAAGTGTATATGATATAGCGCCATCAGTTTTATGATCAAATTTATTTGCTGCTCCAGCATGTTAAGTTATACAAAGAGTGTCCAAAATGAAGCCATAGTCCAAGCATTGGTCGTTTGGTCCGTTTCCCGCCCCAAAAAGGGACATCTCGAAGCTTTGCTCATGCAAATTGAAGTGCGTGCGTGAGGCGCCTTTGACTTTAATGAGATTCACTCAGACAACAGACGCACAAATGAGCTGGGCGTGCCACGAATAGGGAGTTGG
Organism: Drosophila fungiperda; assembly: GCA_035042345.1. Classification (NCBI taxonomy): domain Eukaryota; kingdom Metazoa; phylum Arthropoda; class Insecta; order Diptera; family Drosophilidae; genus Drosophila; species Drosophila fungiperda. Next base: position 5,976,223 of record JAWNLM010000028.1, on the reverse strand, counting down.
GGGGGGCAAAGCCGCATGCCGATGGCGTTCATGTAAACAAGACAGCCACATGCCACATGCAGCGCCACAAAAATTAATATTTGTGTTAATAAAAGCCAGCAGAGAAGAAGCAACGTCACCATAACAAAAAAAGAAATATAGAAAAAAGCAGCAGCAACAACAACAAGGCCAAAACCATTGGCATTGGCTGGGCAAATCTTTCAGTCCCTAGCATTATGCTCCGGCAGCAGCAGCAGCAGCAGCTGTGCGCTGGGTAAGTGTTTACATTACTTGTTTGAATCCAAGCACGCGCATTTTGTCGAGCGGATGTGGTATCTAAATTTGAGGCACAAACGTTCGCAGTTCGGTCGATAACAAGGAGAACGTGCCAAACCGTCGAATCTTTCGCTGCAACTGTGACTCTTGACAGCTGAAACATGTCGCTGGAACTGAATACAACCAAAAACCCAACTCTAGCTCAATCCTAGACCGATGGCTAACCCTAAAGCGAAACGGTCTCGCAATTGAAGCTGTGCAGCATACAATTCAATTAAAAAGTTTGTTTTTTTTTTTCGGTTTCCTTTTCAAATAACTTTCACACTCACTGTCTGCCTCTCCCTCTCTATCCCTCTCCCTCTCTCTGTCTCTCTCTCTCTCTCTTTCTCTGGTATTACCGCTTTGTGGGGGTAAAATGACGGAGACGTCTCCATTTTTTCCATTCCAAAATCGCAAAAGCAACGTTAGTTGAATTGAAAAGAAAGCGAAAGATTGAAAAAAAAACGGGTGAAAAGGTGCACAGTGGCAAAACTAGTGTTACAGTGGGTAAAGTGGGGCATTCTGGTAAGTGTGGCGAATATTGTTAAGCACAATAATAATAATTCATCTCAGGCTAACATTATAATCGTTGGATTATCGAAAGCAATTTCTAATAAACTTTATTTACCAATGAAATTGGGTCATCACATTTATCATTTATTTATTACAAACACCTATTTGTTATTGCCCAATTCGAAATAAATCTTACCTGGCCAACAATGACTAGACAGTTTTGCCACAAAGTTAATGGATATGTTCGATACTTGTGATACATTTTACTTATTTTTTTTATATAGATATAAATTTAAGTTTATTTGATATTCATTCTGCATGTACAACTTTTAGACAGTTCACACTTGTAAAATAAAAAGTTAATTAGGTTTTTATAAAGTTATGTTTCCGACTAACTGTTTTTGCACTCTTTTCACCCATTGTTTGCCGACTGTTGTGGAGCATCTGTTCGCCGCCTTGCTGAGTGGTAGCCATGCTCGGTCCCACTCGACATTCCTGGACTACTCCTCCAGCTGCCTCACTTACATCATTGTATGTGGTTTATTTTCAGTTTGTCTTTTTTTTCTAGCACCCACATCAGCAAATGGAACTCAAGTGAGATGAAACTTCACACCATTTTCGCGGAGCACCCAGAACGATGCGGACAATCCACTTTGGCACAACATTGATGCCGAAGGAGCAGCAACATCTGCTCAGCAATGAATGAATGAAATGCAGCTGCTCCTGTCTAGGAATGAATGAAATGCAATTAAGTTGATGTCGATGCTTGTTTACTGTTGCTGACTGAGTGACTGAGTGAATGAATGACTGGCAAAAACCACGTTGATGTATTGTAGAACTTAACAGTACGAAGAAATAACACCTGTGAATTGGCAAACAGGAAATGAATTTCCAAACGTGAAGTGAGCAACAATTGTGTGCGGATTACTGATTTTCTTTGGAACTTCACCTGAATGCCATTACTGAAATGTCACTTAATTAACCTAATTTAAAAACATACTTTAAAACATACTTCTATCGCTCAAACATGTGTGTGTATTTTTAGCTGTTAATTAACTGAATGCCAACGTGGCTGGGCAGGGCAATTGCCAGTCAGCAGCTGCTGCTATGAAAAGCTGTTAAGTCACGACAACTTTGCAGGCAACAAATGGCATTTAAGAACACTTTTCTCTACACACACACACACCACACACACACACACTCACACTAACTTCCGCAACACGTTTAATGTTGACCCGGAGAAGGCTTTGCATATTTGGTATGAGCAAACTGTTGTCTGGGCAAAAGTTGAGCAAGTATTTTTCACAATCATTTCACAGGGTGCACTTTTTGCACATGAACATGTGAGTGACACGCCCACACACTTAGTGGGCGGCTTGCGGCGTGTCTTCATAATGGATTCCCTAGCCTGCCAGCCAAGAAGGGGGCGAGAAAATTTGCGGCTACAAGTTCATTTATCATATGCTTGAGTAATTGAAATTTCAACGCTCGAACCATCAGACCAGACAAGAACAAGACCACATCGCATAACACCACATGACGCCCCACCCACCCGGCCAGACCAGACCAGGCCAGGAGACCATTACAGAGCAGTCTCGCTGGCAATCAATGTGCGCCCAGAGAGTTGCCCGGATCGCATCCTAACACCAAACCCCGAACCCCAACTAAAAAGCCAATACATTAGACGCCTCTGACACATTCTGCTTTGAACTTAATGGATATGAAATAAATATAAAATTTATAAACTCACTTACTCCCGGCATGCTGCGTGTCCTAAGCATATGCAAGAGTATTAAGCAAAAAAAAAAACAACAACCAGAATAACCACACAACCAAAAAAAATATATATATTAATAAAAATAAAAAGTGGCCACAAAAAGGCTTCTTAAAGACAGAAACTAGCGGCCAGAAACTCAATGAATCTGCTTGAAAATCGATTGTGGATTACTCTTGAAGCGTTTTTCATTTTAACCTCATTTCTGGGCATTCTTCTGGCATAGGTGTATTTATTTTTGGCCCCAAAGGCTTGTTGTTTGAGTTGTGGGTGGGAAATTTTCTAGGGGCTGCTGTCGGTTACGCATCGAAGCACAAATGATTTATGTTACACAAAGCAAGAATTGTGGCCGCACCTTGCAGACCGTCCACAAAAATATAGAAAGAGATATATGGAGAGAGGTGGGACGAAGAGGAGGAGGAGGTGTAGGACCAGGGTCTATTCGTATGCCAACCCATGGTAACCACATATGTACCCCTCATAAATATAAGAGAATTTGAAGCCATTTGCCCACCAAGGCTGGTGACACATAAACGTAATCATTTGACCATAAACATTGAACTAAATTCAAAATCAATTTACCGGAATAATAAAAGCGAACCGAGGTCGTTATATTTTGTCCCTGGTGATGCTATTCGACGGGGTCTGGGATTATGGGCACATAGCTTGTGGAACCACTTTGTTGTTGCCTTTATATTGGTGCAATTATTTCTACAATTGACAATTCCATGGAATTCCCATTGAATTCGAGATTTCCAAAAAGGTTAAGTGCCATAAAATGAGTTTTTAATAATTACCCGAGTGTGTTTGAAGTGTCATTTGTTATAATTCTAATGGCAAATCAATTGCATGGGCGAAACAAAATATCCGCCCAAATGAACACTTATAAATATAATTTTTAAAAAATGGACAGCAGCTCCTATTTCATTTAATATGGTGCCACACTCAAATAAATATAGATGGTCTGTTTTTGGCAAACACTTATGAAAAATTGCTATAAATAAGTAGATTCTACATTAGTATAAATGTGTGTGTGTTTGTAATCTGTCTACTGGGCACAACTTGGCTTATTGGCCATGGTCGAAAAGCAGTCGACCTGCCAAGCGGCAACAACTGCAACAGACTCTGGCTTATTTATGCCTTTAGGCAACCTCAGCAACAACCAACATAATAATAAAAACAACAACAAAACAAAACAAAACAAAAAAAAAACTATAGTAGGCAAAAGTCAAGTGAATTTCCTTTTCTAGCCAAACACACAATAAAAATGTGACTAACACACACACGCAAACACACACACACACACACAATACAGCAAGCGAAGGATCCCGAACAGGATGAACGAGTTGCTCGCATTGCCATGAAATGTATTTTGTTATGAATTTTTGTTACATCCTTTTTCATTTTTGGGTTGCTTCTTTGCTTCCATTCACTTCCTTTTTTGCAATGGCAGTTGTGGCAGTAACAGAAACAGCAACAACAACAGCAACAACAACAACAACAAAAGCAGTAACAACAAAGATTACGAGAAGGACGCAAACACATCCGTAAACAATTTGTTCATGCCCCTTTTATTTTCATTTATTTTTTGCTTAGCTGCTTTTCCATGGCTTCTTTGTGTTTATTTGAATATGATGCTTTCTGATAAGTAAAATAAACAAATGTTTTCAGAAATTGAAAAGCCAACAAAAAAATGTTTTGCGAGAATTACTGTCAAAAATAAGTAATAAAAAAAAAACATAAAACGAAAATAAACCAGGCCCAAGTGGAAATAAAATAAAAACCATGGAATGGTTAAATGGGGTGTACAAAGTGGCAATCAGATTTTAGGATTTGAATACAACAAGCAATTAAAATAAAGAAAAGAAATAAATATAAAAATATATAATAGATAAAGAAAAGATGCTTTAAAGTTAGGTAATTTACTGATGAAAATAGCACAAACAGATTATTATTTTCGAGTAAAATATAAGTTGATATAAATAAATAAACATTTTGTGGAAGTAAAGCATAAAGAAAATGCGCAGAGTTTATATAAGAAAATTGCTGATTTGCAGAAGCTTGAAACATGATTAAAATTAATTGAATAAGCTATTGCTTTAAATCAAACTTGTGACATCGAAAGGAGAGTGTTGGGGGTTTGGTGTAGGGGGGAAATGATTTTGCTGTTGCTCGTATTGCCGACGGCATTTGGCTTTCCTTAAATGTGTGTTTCCACCCATTCAGATGTGTGTAGAAATACACTTTGTTTGCACTTGTGTGTGTATATGTGTCGCTTATGTACATTTGGGAAAGTCAACGTAATTTTTCTTTCCTTTTCATTCGCTTATTTGCCATTTCATTTCCATATGCACAAAGTAAATAAGTAAACAATTGAAGCTTACTTGCTAACTCAGGGTTGTGTGTGTGTGTGTGTGTGCTTGTGTGTGAGTGTGTGTTGTCTGGGGGGGGGGGCGGACATTGTATCAAATGTTGTAGGTGTTGCCTTGACAGCCAAAGTTAGTCAACAGGAGCAGCACATCCTTGATAGAGCGCAGGCAGGCCAACAACTGCACTGGCTCAGTGACATGTGTGTGAAATGTTTGCCGTGTTTTAGATCGGGTTTTTTGACATACAAAAGGAGCTTGGCAAATTGGAAGCCAAGAAGCAAAGTTGATAGGATATGCGCGCGAATGGATGTCTCGGAAATATTGACTTGGATGTGTCGGTGCGTTTGCTGAAGGATAAACGACAGGCTGTCATTGTATTTACACTAAATTTCAATTAAATGTTGAGGCCTCGTTGACATTGACGGCACCAGCAGTCGCATTGGAGACAAATGCAAATAGAATTCGACACTACTGCGAATTCAAAATAAATAACAGCAAAAAACTAAATGGATCCCGGCATAACAAAAACAATTGCAAATGCTGTCACCAAACAAATCTCAACAAAGTTTACAAAACAATTTTATGCGGGAAAATGAAGCCACTTTTGGCAGCACAGCAACAACAACAACAACAACAACAACAACTACAAGGCTAAGAACAAGCAGCAACAAACGTCGACTGTGGTGGGAAGGAAGTGGTGAAGGGTGGGCAGCATAGCTTGTGCGGATTTGCTGACTGGATTTAAAATGGAAATTATTTGAGAAAACCAATTCACTTTATTACTTTGGGGCATACGCAAAGTAAAACAAAAACAACAAAGAAAAAAAAAGAAACACGAAAAAAAAAGAAACAGTAGCAGCAACATCAGGAGCAGCAACAGTAACAACAACAACTCAAGGCAAACGACCATAAAAATTAATGCAATAAAAACACATGCCACAAGAGGCACAAGAGGCAGAAACAAGCAGCAACCTCTGAAAGAAAACTGATGGCAATGTAGTCGAAGTTCAAAGGGGGGGAGGGAGGACACCAACTGAACTAAAAGCTGACAAACAGAGCAACTTAGAGGCAACCATGGCAAAAAAAAGAAGTGCGCCTTATATATTCAGGGGAACCAACTCATGGAGTTCACCAGAAGAAAACCTACATAAATATAAATATCATATTTATCATATTTATGCATGGTTATTTTCTGATTATTGCCTCCTCATCTGTCAAGACTAATGGTTCGGCGCCACTTAATACAATCTTTGAGTAGCAACATTGCGTCTGCTTTTGATGGAAACATTATTTTTCTTGGCTATCCAATTAACTGCACTCTCGAAAGGATTCATAACTTTCAGTACAGTCTAAAAGGCTGTTCTTCGATATTTTCCAGATGGCTTATCCTGCTATGCAGGTCGCTTGGACTATTTTGCTTATGGCATCTTAGTGCCAGCCCTGCCCTGCATCTGGTAGCAATTAAAAGGAGCGCTCTGCTGCCTCGAGCCTTGGGCTTTTGTGTTGTTGCCACCGCTTATGCTGTTGCCACGCTTGATTGAGCTGGAAGCTCTGCCACTTAAAATCGCGGCTTTAGTCTTGGGCGTAATTACGCTTTTCAATTATGCATAATTATGTGCAGAAAGCAATTTGTGTTTTGTCTTTTTAAAGTTGCAAGCTTAAATTGTGGCAGCGGCAAGATCTCTTCCCCATATTCGCGCCCGTTATGCGATATGTCTGTCTGAGTTGGCCTAAAGCAGAGCGACCACATTTTTGTTTGTTTGCTTGTCTGCTGCCTGCGGTTGGCACTGGCCATGTTGGCCGGCAAGGACAACAAAAAAACAACGGCAAAAACAACGACAACGACAACGGCAACGACAACGACATCGAGATCACAGCGCAGTGCAGTGCAGCGCAGCAGGCAGACATAAATCAGGATTTCCGCAGGGCCCGGCCAACAAATGTTTTTTAAAGGATTCACAGTGGGTGCTGCCTCAACAACAAAAGCAATAATAACTTGGGGGTCGTTTGGGTTCGTTGTCGCTGCAATCGCACATAATCTTATGCATGTTTGCATATATATATATATATATAGTATAGGTATAGGTATGGGTATGTATTTAACTGGGGTTAGGACAGCGTTCAATTGTCCTGCGCCGACTTACAACTTACCCATCATGCAACAGAGCAACGTCGAAAAGGTCAGCATTTTGATGTGGGTTTGGGCGACCAACGCACGCAGGCTTCTCTCCTCGATTCTCGCTCTCTCACTTTATGCTTCTCCTTCTCTTTGCCTCTCCTTGGATCTTTATCACCTGCAGTTGTATTTTCGCTTTCCAACTATGTTTTTGCTATGATTTCTGTATCGATTCGCACTTTGTTAACCTTAAGTGTTTTATAGCTGCACTTTTAACCGTTTAATAGTTGTTATTTACTTTTTTCTTTCACTGTAAATGATATTTTTATTCATATAACACACACACACACAACAACAACAATAAACACTCCCTTCGACTTTTGTGCTCTTTCCCCGTTCGCCAAGAATTAAAGACTCGCAATGACATTTAAAACACTTAATTCCAACGGCAGACAATTTAATCTTTTAACGTTTCGTTCGTTTTTCAACCTATTTGTTATTGTTGTTGTTGTTGTTGTTGTTGTTGCTGTTGTCGCATTGTTGCCGCTGCCTATGCCAAATATTACTTTTTGTGTTTCACTTTTCCCATTTCCTTTTTTAACTTTAGCCTTTTATTTATGCCATTTTATTGCTACTGTTCTTTTTTGCTACGCGCTTCCAACAGTTTTTTGCTGTCTTTGCCAAATTGATTTTGTCAGCTTTGTAAAATTTAATTGATTAAATTTATCATTGTTTTTATAAGCATGCTCGCTCCGCTTGCTGCTGTTGCCCATTTTCACCCAATAGAAGCTACAAATTGAACAAAATGAAATAACGAGAAAACCTATTAGATTTCAACAGAAATGAAACATTGAAAACAATTTCTTTGAAAATGTATATTAGGGATGACAAAAGTGAATTGATTTTATAAAGTTTTTAACAGGTACTTTGTATGTATATATATTTAAATATGACTGTATAATATCGTCTAGTGTAATGAGTAAACAAGAATGATAAATTAGTTTGTAAAAGTTTTCTTTTTGTACATGAATCTCAGTTAAGTTAAAACCTTAACCAAATTTAGGAAAAGGAAAATCAATTGAATAATTACCACCTGGAGAACGCCTTAATTGAGGGCCTTAACTGAATGTATAATTTACAAATATCTCAACTATAGTTTCGGTTATGTATATTTAATGGGCCACAAGCCACACGCATGTCTATCTAATATTATGGAGCCCCCCCATGCCACAAAAATAAACTTGACCATGCTTATAATAATCAAAACAGACTGAAGGCAAAGAAAACATACAAAACAAATAAATAGATTTAGGTACACAAACACACACACACACACACACTATATAATGTGTAAATGTGTGTGTGTTTTTCATTATTTATGGGGTAAATGGGTGACGAGAATCGGCAAATGGTTTGCCCTGCAGGCTTGTCACGCCCCCTCCCCGACAAACGTTGGATTTGGCCCTAAGGTCTTTCCTTATTTTCCCCCCCCCCCCCCCCACCCCAGCAGTTTTATCTATTTTTGTATTTGACGTTATGCGCTGTGTCAGCTGGATATCAATCAATTCCAGGCTGCGGCTGGGTTAAGTTGAGCAACCCAATCTTCTACATCAACTGTCTTGATAAATCTACTTGGAATTACTTGGAGCCGTTGTTGCCATCGACTTTTTTCGCACGCCACTTGCAAATTTGTCTGTGGCGTGTTCGGTTCATTTAGGGGCAAATTAATTGCAGATTTGCAGCAACACTTTCAGCTAATTACAAAATAAAAATAGCCCTGGGATGGGATTGAGGCACCAACTCAATGGTACATTGACTGAGGTCAACGGAGACTGGGGCAGATGCCGAGATGAGCAGTGGCAGCAGGCATCTTGGTTGTTCTTGCACCCAGTGGTTGCCACTTGTCGCTGTTGCTTCCGTAATAGAATTAGAGATGGCAGCAAAACAGAGGACAAAGCTGTTGCTGCTCTCCTCCCTCTCTCTCTCTTTCTCTGTCTATTAATGCACACACACAAGTTCTTTGTATGTGTGTGTGTCTAGTATGTGTCAGTGTAATTGTTGCCTAAGGCTGTGAAAGCTCAAGTGAAGTCCACTTGTCGCACACACTCTCCCTCTCTCCCTCCCTCTCTCCCTCTCTTTCTATCTCCATCTCTTTCTTTCAATACGTCTCGGTATGTTGTGTGTGTGTGTGTGTGTGTGTAATTGCAAACGTCTGCAGTTTGTTGCTCAGCTCTTCAGCTCTGTTCTACTCCCTCTGGCGATGCTTGTCATTACATTAGTATCCGTGATTAGATGACGTCGCAGTCACCTTCCCTTTCCATTGATCCCTTCCTCTTCCCCTTCCCCTAGCTTAGTTAGTCATTTCCGCATTGCGATGGTTCAATGGCTCCCCGTGCGGCACTGCTTCGCATTGTTCCATGAATATTTTATTGATGCCAGAGCATTGTGTGCTTAATTTGGTTTGGTTTCCATTTTGTTGGCTTGTTTAGCTAAATTGTAAGCCATTGACGCAGATTTTCCCCGCATTTAACCTAATGATTATGGCCAACATCCTTGATTCCCATCTGTCGTGAGTAGGTAATTTGATGATAACACAATATCTGCGTATGATTAGAGTTAATTCAGGTACTAAAACAATCAGATTAGTATTTCTTTTATTATATTTAATTTGTAAGACGATTTATGTAAATTAAACTTGTTAACCGATTTTCTGCCCATTTGTACAGAATTATTTGTTACTCAAATATATTTTAAAATAAAGCCAATTATTATTTTTGTGGCAATTTGTACAGAATTATTTGTTACTCAAATTTTAAAATAAATCCAATTATTATTTTGTATATTTACTGATTGTAAACCAACTTCTATAGAGACGTGCCAAACAGTATTTTACTGAAGTTTCCCTATCGACTTTATTTTGTAGCAGGTTCAGCATTGATAAGGTAACAAGAGGCAACTTGGCACTTGTCATGTTCGTGCTTTTAGTCTCGACACATCAATGTTAACTTGTTTAATAAAAGTGGGCTAAAACTTTTCTCGCCTGTCTTCAACTACTTAGTGCAACTATCAAGAATAAAGTTTGTTTTTTGGCATAAAAACATTCGAAGCTGTTTTCCGTCCTGCAGACTTGTTCAACATGTCGTGTGCGAAATAAATTACTTTACGCAATGCGCATACGCAATGTGTGCCCGCTGGCGATCATTCTGCTCGTATCTCGCTCCCACTAAAAGCCTTTGCGCACTTTTCGTTGATTTCTTTATGTGTTTCCTATTCATTTTTGTCAGTTTTTTGTAAGGAAATATTAAATTTCAATTTATTGTCGTTTGGGAAAAGTGTTGTGTACACAATTTGTTTTGACGCGTTATTCCATTTATCGAACGATCTGAAGATCAAAGACGATTTACTACATTTTCAAGGTGTTTGTATTGAGTTTGTTTTTTTTTTTTTTTTAATTTGTTAATTTATTTTCACGTTGTGGTAAATGTTGATCTAAATATAAAAGCAACTTAATTTGCTGCCTGCTAATGAGGCAAACGGCTAAAGAGGGGCATTAGGTGCGTAGGTGCGTAGAGGGCGGCGGGTGGAAGGAATGATGGGGGGGGAGACGATTAGAGGGGTTAGGGGCAGCACTTTTCTTTATTTGTTGTGTGTGCGTTTTGCTGTTTTTTTTTTTCATTTTATTAGTTTCGTTTCGTCTTTTGTCGGCTGCCACAGCTAACAAGTTGCGAGCAGCAGCTAACAAAAAATAACATAAAATCGCAAATAATTCGAAACGATGTCATAAAAAAAATCGCGTGTGTCGCGCGCACTTTGCTAAGCAGCCCCAAAAGGCATAAGCTAACGGCAGTTACAACAATGGCAACAACAAAGTCCTTTCAATTTCATCTCCTGCCAATGTGGCAATGTGGCAATGAGCGTTTTCCTGCGTTTTCACACGTTCAAAATTTACGACTTTGCCACTTTTTGAGTTGCTTCAAAGAAGAAGTTGGTCTCAACTTTTATTTTACACACACACATGCACACACGCACACACACTCACAGTTTCATACTGCTGTAGATAAATATTCTGCCTCGATAAAAATCAACTTGTTTGTTTTTTAGCCGCTGGGCTTTTGTTGTTATCGAATTCGTTATCGAAATTGAATTTTGTTTCGGAATCGAGCTCGCACACATTACCCGCTGCGTTTATCTCGCATGCGTTCACCGTCGTCGTCGCACACAAACTGAAACTGAAACTTATTTTGGGGCCCAGCAATTGGCAGCTGACGCATCGAGGGAACCTTAGCCTCCAACATTATCAGGACGAAGCTTCGTTCTATTGCCTCTTCGGATTTTGTTGCTATCGCCTTTATGCTTTCGGGCTTCGTCAGCGTCTCTGGTGTCGTCGTCAACGTAAGCCAAAGCCGAATGTCAATTCGCCGCAAAGACATTTTCTCTTCAAGCTAATTTGTCGCTCACTGATTTGTGCTCTTCAAGCAGCCAAGCACAAAATGGTTTATTCTGATGCGTCTGGCACAATATAAAACTGAATGAACTATTAAAGATAATCATATCTTATATAGCAAATATAAATTTAAAAAACAAATATTTAATTGGTGTTCTAAAATTTATAAATATATTCTTATATATATAATGTTGCTTAAAATTAATCAGAGTATTTATTTAACTTAAATGACCTTTTCATTATGCCATATTTTATGAATTGAATTGGTTAACCATTAATAAATTCTTTGGAGTTTTCGCGAAGTTATGGCAATTGAGAATGACAGCATGCGAAATTACTGTTATTTTACTTATACATAGATTAACAGTATTATTTTCCTAAGGTCTCGCCTCGATCTTCATAATGAGAATCTCATTTTTGGTAATTTTTACTTGCACACCTCTCTTCATCAGCCGAACAAAGAGCCGCACAACGTAAACTCTGTGTTGGACCCAGACAACAGCATCCACAGCAGAAAAATTTAAGGTCAGTGCTAGGCAAACATGAAGAGAACGAAGCAAAGAGCGCGCATGCGCATTGCGCATTGCTCACTCTCACTCAGCACTTTGCGGCGAATTGGTGGAATTTTAATAAAATTTACATAGCGACTTTACATAAAAAGAACTAATGACAATATAAATTCACATGACGTTCGTCTGATTGCCGCAGATGGGCAACGAACGCTGATGTTGATGATGCTCCACTACGCACGAATACATATATATATATATATATATATATATATATGTGTGTGTGTATTTGCGCTTGTGTTCGTTTTGGGTTTTATCTCTTGGGGGATAGCTAAGAGTTAGGCAAATACAGCACTAACCGTTATCGCTATGGTGAAAATCAGTAATTAGCGTAAATTGAGTTGGTAAAAAGCGCAAGTGCTTAATTCCGACGCAAGACCTCCCACACCACCTCCCCCAACTGCCACCCACAATAGTTACCGCTTGTTGCGGTTGTCACAGTTCCTTTGCTCATTCGCATTGTCATCATCATTGTTGTTGTTGTTGTTCCTTCATTATGTGGCAATTAGTTGGCGCTTTTGTGGCAAGCCTCGACGACACCTTCGATCAGAGCAATGTTTTTTGCCTGGACAGCAGGTAAAGCCCATCTGCAGCTTAGCGAGCTAATTAAACAAGTTGATTAATTTCTACTCCCCCCTTGACCTTGACCAAGTTGCCATGGGGCAAGTTTTATGCTTGACTTTGCCCAGCCACTTGAGCATAGTTTTGATAACTTTCGACCAGGCAGCCAGGCAGTGTGGTGCCTCAACTTTTTTCCACACCGTTTGTGTGAAGGTGGCACACATCGTTATCTTTGTCTAATGAGGCAGCATGTGGTACGTCTGAAACTATTAAGCTTTTCCAAAAAAAAAAAGTTTCACTCAAAAGTTGCACATTCGCTTTATATGTTTTCCAACTTCAACTAAACTAAAGTCGAATTTTATATTTCTTTCAAAATACTCGGAAATTTGTAGTAAATGATTTATAAAAGTATCTCGCTTAATTTTTTCGAAAAAATAAAATAGGGCATTTGGACCACCCAGTGGGGTTATGCAATCAGGTCCAGCTTGGAATTTAATCATCTTTGCTTCGTTTCAGTCATTGTTGCATATTCAACAACAATTGCCACTGGCAAAACTAACCAACTAATAACAAATGCAAATGAATTCTCAAAAAATTTTCTTACTAAACAAATTTTCGTATTTTTCGCTCTGGCTGGCAACTTCTACAAATGAGTTTTGTTGCCACAGCAATTGAATGGATTTAATTTGTTGCTGTAAAGGATTTTTACAGCATAACTAAAAGCAACAATTACGTTGCACAATGTCATGTAACAAGTATTTAAAGTGAATCCAATTTAAACATTTTAAGACACCAAATCACACATTGTCCTCTTTTTAGAATACAACATTCAATTTTCGACAAGAGCTGGCCAAAAAATGTGATGTGTGTCCTGAAAACGAAATTAGTTGCGAAAGGGGAACAGCGATGTTGTGGGTTAGGATGAGGGTATGGGGGGGGAGGGGATCTGAACACTGATGAGTTCACTTCACTGAGCAAATGAAACGATATTGTTGTCAATTTAGGTGCAACAAAGAACAACAACAATGAACATCAGCCAGGACAATACAAACAACATGCACGACGGCGACAAAGAAGCCAAAAGTTTCCTGATGAGGGGATGCAGCAGGCGGTGGCAGGTGGGGCACACAGCTACATAAGCAAACAACAACAAATTGCATGTCCTTCCGCTTTTAGATGCTGCACAAAATACGCACTTATATTTGCTTTTGGGGGGGCTCTTTTGTCCAGAATCCACCTGCAGTTTTAATGAAGGATGCATCATTCTCGTTAGTTTGGAATCTACTGAAATGCAGCTGCATGCAACAACTGCTGAGGCTGCCCCCTTTGTTTGAAGAGGCACGACAGAAATGAACAGCTATTTAAGCCAAAAGCAGACTTTCAGATACAATTTGATTGCATCGATTTGATGGGCGAACAAAAATTGTCACACAATCAAAATTGTCTTATTTTAAATAATTTAAATAAAGATTGGATTGTTTCCATTTGTAAACTGCGACAGTAATATATAATTTAATTATCAAATAAAGAGAGCAAATAATTTAAATAAATAAGTTAGTCATTACAATTAGGTTAGTTGGAGGAGGGCAACTGCCTGCCGCTTAGAGCCGGACAACCTCAACGCCCTGCGGTGTGAAGAGGGATTCGGCGGCCAATTTGAGCTTCTCGTTGACCAATTTGGCAATTTTGGGCGTGCGACGCCAGACGAGTTCGCGGGTCCGGTCGTGATTATCCTTGCTCTCCACCTCCACCTACAGACCACAAAAAAAATAAATAAAGCAAGAAAGGATAACAATTAGGGCAAACTGCATGGGGCACAAAGATGTGGCAATCGAGGCTTTACCTGTTTGGGCTGTTGCACTTTGATTGACATCAAGGTGGCCCGATCATCCAGCACACTGAACTTAATGCGTCCGATCATCTCGTTGGTCCTGGCCGTGGCGCTCTTAACGTTTCGCACGCTGCCCCGCTTGAAGGACTTCTCCACGCGCAGAGTCAATGGGCCCAGCGTGAATTTGGCCTTAATGGTCGAATTGCGTCCTTCCGCATCGCTGATCACTTTTACGTTGCCAACGCGCTTCAGCGACGCCAGACCCGACAGACTACCCTCCGCTTTTTGCAGCTTCTCCACTTCCGTACCCGCCTTGTTGGCGGCCCCACCAACACCCGCGGGCTTATTGTAGTTGCCAGTTCCAGTAGCCTTCAGGGCCGCACCACCACCACCCGGCTTTTTGGGGTTGTGCTTATGCGCCGCCTGCTGTTGTGTGACAGTGGATTTCTTTTGGTTAACTTTGGTGGCACCCTGCTCCCTATTGAACACGGTACGAGTTTCCGCTTTGCCAGACTCGGATGGCACCTCCTTTTTGCCATCCTGCTCCTCCCGGGCTTTGAGGCCGAGCTCAGTCTGTAATTGCGTCAATTGCTCCTGCAATGTGATTGACTCGGTGCTGCTGCTGCCAGCGGGCGATGGGGAGACGGAGGCGGAGTTGGAGGAGGAGGCACGCGGCTCCGAACGAGTGTTCTTGCTGCAAGTCAGAGAGATTGACAAATTTGCATCATTTGCTTTGACTTTGCCCTGATTTGATGTCTGCTTCTATACCCTTGCCGACCAAGCAGCTGCTCGACTTTGTCAAGTGGCCAACTTGTCGTTGAGTTAAATAATTTCTTGCTTTTGACCAATTATTAAGCGATAACTTCAAAATCTAAAAGATTTCAACTTTCTCTTCTTAAGTTGCCCACTTTCCTCTATTCCCAGTTTGACTTACAGTTTTTTGTGTGTTGTCGCCTTTTGATTGCCACTCCCCTTGGTCTTTGTTGTGGTCTTCGTTGCAGCACCAGCCCCATATGTGGGCGTGGCAGCGCGTCCAGCCAATCGTACAACAAACGGATCATAATTGTCGGAAACAATGCGATTTATGCGAGAGAATATGGCATCGATGAAATGATTATGACGCGCTTGGAATGCATCCGTTGACATGTCGATGACATTGTTTTTCAGATCACCTGCCCGCCGCAGTAGAAGATTGGATGTTAATACGCTTTCATGAGCCCGGCACTCTATTTTATTTTGTGTGTGTGTGCGAGTGTAAATGTGAGTGTGTGTGTGTTAACATTACGGCACTGTGGCCACATGCGGTGAATTCCGCAACATGCTCTGTCATGCAGTGCTCGCCACTCTCTCTGTGTGTGTGTCTCTAATTACATGTGTGTGCAGGTGTGTGTGTGTGTGAGTGTGTCTCCATTATGTGTGAACCCCACACAAATAGCCCTGCTCTCATATGATGTGTGGGCGCATGTGAAGAGTGAGTATAATAATAAAAAAATAATGGCAAATCATGTTATAAAAAAAAAAGCATTGACATTCAAGCTGGGCAATTACTGGCACCAATAGAAACACTTAATCCATGGACAAACATGCCAGGAAGGTGCTGAGGTGTGCATATTAAGTGCAATATAAAATTAGCTTAACATTAATATATGATTTATATATGCTGTGAAAATTGATTTAAATGGATTTCAGTTAAATTTACATTTTACAAGCTTGTTTAAAATGGTAAATAAAAATAGCGACTGTTTCTTATAAGAGGAATCCCTAAGGGATTCGAGTTATTAATTTATATATATAATCATAAAAAAAAGCTTTGCCTAGCAGTGAAAATATTTTTAGCTATCTATAAAAAATACTAAGAAAGCTTTTACAATTCTGATGAAATATTAATTTGTTTTTTCCATCCTTCAATCAAACACATATTCTGAGTTACATATAAAAACGAAGATTGCTCTGGTAATGTGAGAAATAATGAGCCACTAATGTGCCATTTACATGCTAGTGAGTGTGTGTGTATGTGTGTTCCACCCGCGTTCAATCTACTAGACAGTAAAATAGCTGACATCCGGCCATAAAAGCCTTATTTATTTTAAGCTGTGCCCTTTTGTTGTGGTTAATTAAGGCTAATTTCTACTGACGTTCATTGCGACCATTTTTTTAATTGGCTTATTAAAAATAGATAAAAGACAAGTTTTTTTTTTTTTGTATAGAATAACCCAATCCAATATACCAATACATATATATAGAAATCAAAGTATAAGTGCAAAAAAGTTCTATTTGTATTACAAACTTTAATGAGTTGATAAAACAGAGCAACAAATGATTTTTTTCTAATGATGAAAGTTGCTTGATAAGACAGAGATAGACAGATAGTTAATAAGAGTAAAAAAAAGAGAGAACGTGTAACCAAAAACCCTGAAACTTAAAACTTAAGCAAACAGTGAAGCTTGAAAGTGTTGTTGTTTTGGGAGGAATGTATAAATAAAACACATAAACAGGTTTTTATTTGATTTTTTCAATTGATTTGTCAGAAAGTTGTACACAAATTTCATTAAAAAATTTATTTAAGTAAACTTTTGTGTGTTTTTTTTTTTGTGTATGTGTGAGCAGCTTTGCTAATTCTTTTTTTTTTTCTTTTTTTCTTGTTTTGTTTTTACAATAAATAATAAATAAATAAATAAATAATAAATTACAAAATAAATGAACCTAAAATGCAAAAGTTTAACAAAAAACGTTTTTGACGTTAATTTTCATTTATGTGAAAAATTTTGGCAAATTGTGCGCTGCCTTTCAAGCGTTCAACTTTCAGCTACAATTTACAGTTGAATTAATTTTGTCTTTTGTTTGTTTTTGTTTTTTTTTTTGTATGTTTTTTTTTACAATTTGCGTTATTTACGTTTACGGAAAGTTATGCAAGCCAGAAAGAAGCCAAAATAAAAATAGCCAACGATTAATTGATGTCAATTGTAAGCCAAATGTGTGAAGCGTGAGTAAAGAAAAGTGAGCAGAGACATAGACAGAGTGATACACATATAGATATATAGATATATGTATAGGTATAATTAGGGATAGATAGAGAGAACTTTAGATATGCGCTACAGATTTGATGCATTTATAAATTCCGCGATTACTTTTGTTGTTTTGTGTCAATTAATTACATAGAAAAAAAGTTATAAATTATCATTAATAAATTACACTAAGTGAACAATTATTGTTGTTGTAGTTTGTTGTTTGCTATTGTTGTTTACAAACATAGAATTAGCTATTTATCTATGTGTGTGTGTGTGTGTGTATATGTGTATGCGTGAATGCGTACAACACGGATAGCAACAAAAATGTCTGTTTTTTTTTTTTGTTGCATACCACGAGGCGAGTTTTTCACATTTTCATTTCAGCTTTTCTTAATTCTTTGTATTTTTTTGTTTTGCTCTCCGAATATTATTTCAACAATTTGTGCTTCAGCATTAAACATTTGGTTGTTGTGCGTTTCATAGTTGTTGTTGTTGTTCTTGTGGTTGTTCTTGGTGGTTGGTGGTTTGGGGGGTGGGTGGTGTTGGTGGTCTTGTGAAACCGTCCGTGCGTAAATAACTTTGAATATAAACGTAACAATTGTGTGTTGGGGGGGAGTGAGGGGTAGATGGGGTTTGTTACTTGTGTGAGTGCAGCTTGCAAATTTGCATTCGCATTTTTATTGTGCTCTTTGTTGTTGTCATTTTGCAAATAGTTTGACTAGCACCAAACTCTCAATCAACTCAGTTCGAGGATATTGTTAAAATATTTTTTTTTACTTATATATGCAATTTGTGTGTGTGTGTGTTTGAATTCGTTTTGTTTTGCATTTTAACTAAAACTCAAAGTAAATAAATAAATAAATAAATAAATTAGAAATAGGTTTTGTTGTTGCATTCCTGTGATTTTTTGATCGAGTTGTTGCTTTTTGGGATTACAAAGATAGTCAGTGCAGGCAAAGAATTATGCAATGTCCGAGAGATTTCATGTGGTCCTACCCAAAAAAAACAGTTGGCAACGTCTTAAGTCATTTCAATCTGATAATTTGTTGTTGTCCCTGTCATTTTGCAGTTGTTGTTCTTATTGTTGTTCTGATTGTTGTTGTTGTTGTTGTTGTGGCAATTGTTTACTTTTAATGCTTGAGCTCTTTTTTGGACTTCTTGGAAGCACTTGTTGATTTTTTGGCTTTGGTTGTTTTTGTTGCTGTTGTTGACTTGGACTCACGTGCTTCGCGTCTGGCCTCGATGACGTCATCGCCAATAATATCATCATCATCATCGTCGTCATCATCGTCGTCAGCCTCCTCGTCGTCACCTGTCAGCGCACCTGTAATTTCATCGACTCCATCATCAATATCATCATCACTATCACTAACATCATCATCATCATCATATTCATCGTCCTCGTCGTCATAGTCATCATCGTCAGACGCTGCACCGGCGCCAGCAGCAGCAGCAGCAGCAGCAGCAGCGGGCGCTGCAAGTGGCTGTCCCACTGCCACGCCCACTGCTTGCTGGGCAGGAGCAGTGCCGACAATTAAATTGTTATTGTTATTAGTGTTCTTTGTTGATGTTGTTGTTGTTGTTGTTGTTGTTAAATGCTGTTGTGATGATGCTTGATTTGCTGTTATTGTTTGATGTGTCCCATGTTGCTGTTGTGGCAGTTGTTCTTGTTGTTGTTGTATTTGTATTTGTTGTAGTTGTATGTTGTGTTTTTGTTGGTCAATTGCATTCGTGCTACTTAAACTAGGGGTGCCACCACTAATACCATCTAAAAGTGCATCTTCATCGTAAAAAACATTTAGTTCACCTTCGTTGTTGTTGTTGTTGTTGTTGCCACCGCTGCTCGCTGCCTGTGCGGCCGCCGGAGCAATAGCCACATCCTCAACAGCATTGCCAGAGGCAATGGGCTCAACGGCATTGCCACTCTCAGCGGGCAAATCGACACCATCAGAGATGCCCGAGCTCAGCGCGCTGCTTGCAGCGGGCGCCACTTCATCTAGTGCCTGGACGGCCACCGGGGCTGGAGCGCTCTGTTGTGCACTGGCAGCGGGCGCCACCTCATCATCATCATCGTCATCATCATCATCTGATAATGGAAAAGGGAAAAGAGGCGAACAGCACAAGTAAATTTAAATGGTCGACTCAGTCTTATCGATGGTCCTTACCGCCCAGAATATCATCGAAGAGTCTGTCCAGGTAATCATCGTCATCGTCGTCCTCCTCTTCATCGTCGGCGGCGGCGGCGGCTGCTGGCGCTGCCTGGCCCTGGGGCGTGTCATCCTCCTCCTCGTCGTCATCATCTTCCTCGTCGTCATCATCTGTAAACCCCGAAAGCAAAATAACTGCGTTACCCAAAGGAGAGGAGAGCATAAAATTCTCGTTAATAACATCACACAATATGCAAATATCTTTGTTGCAAAATGGTTGCTCGTTGAGTGCCTCATTGTGGTTGCAGTTGCGGTTGCTAGTTGCAGTTGCTAGTTGCTAGTGGTGCTTCTCAGTTGGTGCATGGTGCTCAGGTGCTCAAGGGATCGGTGTGCTTACTTAATATCTGTGTGTGTGTGTGTGCGCTTCTTTTTTTTTTGTCACTTTTTGGTCTGGCTACCTACCATCATCGTCATCAACCAAATCGCCCAAATCCGGTTCATCGTCATCGTCATCCTCGTCGTCGTCATCATCATCGGAGGCTGGTGCCGCCGCTGGTGCCACATCATTGTTGACCGCCTGCTGGCGTGCCACGGCCCGTTCGCTCCTCGAGAGCAGCTGCACCGGCGATGCCTCAATCTGCAGCAGCAGTGCACTAAGCACGCACAGCAAAATCACGAATTTCATTTTTGGTTCGTCTCTGCAACAGACAGATCAAAAAAAAAAAAGTTGAACTAAAATTGTGGGTTACATTTAGGTTCAAATTGGGGGCATGCAGAACTTTTACTTTTGCGGTAAACCCAATTTGTTGCAGTGCAACACTTTCTTTTCCATGTGTTATAAATTACATATTTATTGAACAAAAGCCAACTCTGACTGGCCAACTAAGTTAAAACAGTCAGGCAATAAGATATCAAAGAAAGCAACTTCGAAGTATGTGTGTGCCTGTGTGTGTGTGTAAGTGTAAACATGTTTTTGAACTGCGACTCAAAGTTGCCGCCGGGCGCTATCCACATGTCCATTTATTTGGCACTTGACACACAACAGCAGTGGGTGCAACAACAATAGCTGCAATAACAACTAAAATGCTGCAGGCGCCATTTGACGCCGATCCAGTTGCCACCACCGCCGCCACCGCCACCACCACAGCAGTAGCAGGTAAAGACACAAAGACAGACAAAAGTTAGAGTATTGGTAATTAAATTACAGCATTTTAGCTTTTGCCTCACAATTTCTAATTCAACTTTTGCTCATTTTAAACGGACTTAAAAAAAGAAGTAATATTTTAACATTTGTTGTCAAAGTGAAATAATTTCTATTTGCTTGCTCAAAAGTTTTTAAATATATTTAGTTAGTGGGTTGAGAAATGTATAGAGTCCTAATGGGTAAGGGTATTTGTGGCATCCATGTGTACATCCTGACTTTCCATTCTGGCATTGCTTTGTTGCTGGCTTTCTGGCAGTCGACTGCGATTGCCGTTGGCTCTTTAACCATGACAATCAGCATTGCCAACAGCCAATGGCTGTAACAAACAACCGCAACAATTGTTGCTGCTGCTGCTATTGTTGTTGTTGTTGCTGCTGTTGTTGTTGCAGTTGTTGTTGTTGTCACACTGTCAAGTGCGGCTATTCCAAGTGAAAGCGACGCCAACGTCGACTGAGCTGCCACGAACAAGTTTTGTGCGGCAGCATTGCCACAACGATTTATTCAATACTGTTGTTATTGTTGTTATTATTGTTATTGTTGTTGTTGTTGTTGTTGCTGTTGCTGTTTTTGTTGGCTACCTGTCCGGCAACTTATTAAAAAAAAATGAGTAAAACGTTTTCAAAATCAAGCTCAACTTAGCGCTGATAAGCAAACGTTGGCTAAAGTGAAAACCCAGTGACCTAATGGCCAGCCCAAAATAGTTGGCCAACAGTGCAGTGGTTCTGGCCGTGGTTTGGTTGGCCGCTAAGGGCCTCTCCTCGGTTTGCTGATAGTCTAGTTGATAAGCTCAGAGTCAGCTCGGATGCGACTAAAGACTCTTCGCCGCGAAGCGCCGCTTAATTAAAACTTTTACGATGTACATTTTGAAGCAGCGCTTATAAAATTGGATTCCCCAAGCAGTGCACTGCTTGTGGCAGTGGCAGTGGCATTAGCAGAGAAAGCGAAATTTTTGGGCGTGCCACTCGGGCAAAGATGACATATCACCTGCTCGGCAGGCACAAGACTCGCGCGGTGCTAAGCAACGGACATCTGTTTGTGGCAGGCAGGTGCCACAGTGCAACAAATTGAATATTAATTGAAATATGAACAGCGTGCGTCAACTTTTCGAAAGCTTTTCTCTTAACCTCAACTGAAATTTTACCAATATTGTATGATTTCAATTAATTCTTGCTTTTATTCTGTTTATGTGGCAGCAGTTGATTTTCATGTTAGATACTTCATAATACTAAATTAACAGTACTCAAAATATATATATATGAATAAATTGATGAAGAGAGCACTTGACATTTGACGCCCACTGTGAATGTTGATGGTTTTACTACAGCGTCTTCAGTTGGGGTACTTATAAACTCTGTTTATTGAAGTCTACGAAATTGCATTTACTTTGCCAGCAAGCATGTGTCCTCTTGCCACTGCGGGGCACAACCCCAAAAGCTGCTCAATATTCTTCCATGTTCTCACCTAAGTTCAAGCATTTTACGCATCATTCTATAACAAGCAAGAACAAGAACAAGAACCAACAAAAGCCGCACTGCAATGGGAAAACTTTTGACAAGCTTTCCCCCATCACCCCCCCCCCCCCCCTCCACACTACGCCCTCTCGCCTATCCCATCACACTCCGACCAGTTGGTTCTGGTTTTTGCTGCAGTTCACTATTGTAGGCACTAACTCATATGGAACGCTGCTCCCACAATATTTTAATGCACCATAGAAAAATGCAACTAACCGTGTGAGCATTTTACATTAATATTCATGCGAGTGGCAGACGAGGAGAAGGAGGAGGAGCAGGAGGAGTAGGAGGATGTGGAGCATTGCTAGAGTGTATGCTATGCACTTGCATGACAGGCAGCAAATTTACTGAAGCCCCTCGCCCACACACCCCACATATGAAGGATTATTGAAGTCGAAGCTTTCCACCACCAACGCATCGCATCAACTTGATCCCTATCGTGGCTGCCAGCGGCTGCTGCCTCGTCCTATCTGCGTTTGCATTGTCATATCAGCGTCATATCAATAAATATGCTGGCCGTACAAAAGGCCACGCGAAAGCGCCCATAAAAGTGCCTTGGGATTTACATATCAGAATGTTAACATCGCCGTTCCAGCAAGCTCTCACTTGCTCCCCTTTGTCTTTGCTTTAAACTTGCCACACATACTGACTGACTGAGCTGGGCGACATTGTTTTGCCGGCTGCTGCTGCTGCTGCTTTTTTTTGCTGCGGCTGTTGTGGTTAATTTTCCAAGATAATGGCAAAAGAAGTGAAGAAGAAAAAATAATCTCTACACGTGCCGCTTGAGGTGACACGCCCCGTGCTCAAGCACCTGCAGCCGCAGCAGCAACATTTTGCCTCTTTGTCTCCCAATCTCACATCATATTTATTCATCTCGCTCATCCCGCTTTCTGCATGAACTTGCATGCCGCATGAGCTAGGAGCTGTTATCGTCGCATCGGAGCCACCTGGCGGAACAACACTGCACCACACACACTAACTCTTTGCCAGGCATCTTAGCCAACTAAATCATTTGGTCTCGTCATGATATTTTATGAATACTCTATTGATACTCTATTGCCAGTTATTGATAACAATTCCTGATTATGACTTGAAACAGTTTGAATAAAAAATCATAAATTTGTTCGTCAATTCAATAATAGTTATTACGGCCAAAATTATGCCAGGCATTTGTGAAATCTTATCACTCTTGAGAAGGGTATTTCAGAGTCGAATATCCTCAACAGTCGCATTCATTTATCCCTTTTTTCTATCTTTGAAACTCGGCAAACTTTTACATTTCTTGTCATAAACTAAGTACACAACAACATAAAAACGGTTTCAACTTTTTGGGGTATGTGAATTGCCGAGTGGGTTTGCTGTCTGATCCACTCAAATTTCGAAGAAAAAAATGAAAAAAACAAAAAACAAAAACTTCAATGTCTATGGCGAATATTTCTCTGTTAATAGCTTCTACTTTGGCTAAGTGCATGTGTGGTGTTGATGTTGTCGTTGTTGGTGTTGGTGTTGATGCTGAGAATGTTTAGAACAACACTTGAGAATGTTTTGTTTTGGCAGCAAAGTGCAGGAGCAATGTAAACAGCGTAAACTATAACTGCGATGCCAGGAAACACTTAAATTAGCCACTAGCCCGTATGTGGGTCAGTTTGTGAGAAGAAATCTGTGGGAAGGCATGAGAGATTACTCAACGAGGCAACGGCTGCTCTTTCTACCATTTCGATGGCTGACCACAGAGCACATATGAAATTGGAGCAAATTGGGTTGTGTGGCTTGTATCTGGAGCAAAGCACATAAAAAAAATTCCGGGTATGGCTGTAAAATGCTCTGCAGATACAATTTATGACCCAGGCTATTTAACAGTCCGGGTCCAAGTCCAAGCTTGAGTCGTCTTTGGTTTTTTCTGAGCTCTAAAAATCAATTAAAAGTTCTTGCCCAAGACACTTCCAAGGGTCTTTTCTATTTCTAGTTTCTGAACTATTTTTGGGTCAACAGTAATTGTGGGGTGGGTTTTTGGGTGGTGGGGTATGGGACTTGGTCATGGCACACACACGATACGATGTTACGATAATCCTCAGATTTTAACACTGTTAATCCAATGCTAACCTTGAGCTGCCCTTTTGGTTATGATAATGGTAAACGATGATAATAATTGTATATTGTTCTGATTTAGTTACTTGCTTCACACACCGTAAATTTGGATTTTTTATTATTATATTTTTGATTTTGATTAGTTTATTTTTTTTTTTATTACGATAACCGATTTCAGTTTGAGTTTAAGTAACCGTTGCTCACTCTTTGAGTACCCGTTGAAGACTGTCGCTGGTTTAGCTTCTCTCGTATGCTTTTTAGCCCCATGCGATTCTTGACTGACTTTCTTTTTTCAACGTTTGCTTTTTACCTGTTTCTCGCTGGCGGAGTTTTTTGGTTTTGTGATTGTAGTTCTGGTTGCTTATATTATTATATGCTGACGAGCCTCGTCGTTGGTAATTTTCACACCGCCGCGCACTCAACTGTCTCGCACGACTGACCGTCTGCAACTGATCGTGGCTGGAATCTTCAGTTACCAGCATAGTTGTAGACAACACCGTGAAGACACCGATCCGATCCGATCCGTCCCTCCCCCCCCACAATTAATTTACATTGCTTTCTTTGCGTTCTCTGCTGATAGCCTCTCTTTTCTCTCTCTCTCTCTCTCTCTGTCTTGACCAACTTGATTTTCAAACTTTTTTGGACTTGAGCTTGTGCGCTTTATGGGCGGATCCTATGGGAAAGTATTTGGCACAGTAAACGTCTGGTTATTACAGTTAGCGACGAAACAGGCTTAAGCTTCATTTAATTTGTTGTATGATGGGTCTTTATCAAAGCTGAATTTAGATTTTTTTAAGTTAAGTATCAACAACTTGCAGTAAATTTAATTACCCATTTAATGCAACTTATTTATATCTGTGTTTAAATTTAATGCTTTCATTAGCTCACATTTATTGAATTATTTTTTAATTCATTGGGTTTTTTACTATATCAGAAATAAAAAATTATTAATTTGTTTAATATCCACGCGATTGCTTCTGAATATTGAGTGACGCTCCCTAACCCCATTCCGGACATACCAATTGGCCAGCACAATGAGTTTATGCTTGACAAATATAGAATGAATAATATATATATACTATGCATATCGTGTGAATATATATGTGCATATTTTATTGATGAGCTTTTTCGCGCTTCGTCAGTCAAATGAGAAGTGCTAATTTCCGAAGTATTGTGGCAAAACAAGCGCATTAAAGTGAAATCGTTAGCCATCAAGCAGTACATTTGTATATTCGACTAATACAAAATTATTAAGAACAGCAACTGATATCATGACGAAGATGATGCTGATGTTTACGATGTGTATAAAAAAAGGGGAAAAACAAAAAACATTTCAAAAAAAGTTACTCACATCTCTGACAAGCTGCAATTAATAACTTGCATTTCATTTTCAATGTCCGGGACACAGTGGACCAAGGAAAATGGGCAGTCAGCGAGCGGAATGTCAAAGTCAAAGCTTTCCCACACACGTTAACGCACACACACACACACCCACACCTACATACGTACAAACACACGTTCTCAACAATACGCGACAACAGTTTCGCCGACAGCGCAGTAAGCGTCTCAAATAGTATAACGTGTTCTACCCGTTTATAGTTGTTGTTGTTGTTGTTGTAGTTGTAACTGTTGTTGTTGTTGTAGTTGTACTAGTTGGGCAAAAGTTGTTTTTATAACAGCAGCCCAAAGCTTGGTCTGTCTATAACTTTCTTCGCAACTTGCTGTCGTCGTTGTCGTCGTAGCATTTGTTGTTGTTATTGTTGCTGTTGCTGTTTTTGTTGCTGTTTTTGTTGTTGTTTTTGTTGCTGTTGTTACTGTTACTGCTGTTATTGAGACAGCAGGCAAGTATGCAAGTCTTTGCACAGCATTTCAGTTAACAGGTCAGTGGAGTTTCTCAACTTAAAAACTTAGCTCAACTTGCGAACGTATTCAGTCTTTTGCCGCATAATGTTACGAAATTTTATGTAATGTGCCGAAAAACAACAACAGAACTCGCTAAAAGAAAAAAATAGTACAAAAAACATAGAAGTGCTTCGACTAACGTCAACAGCAGACAAATAAACAAAAAACTTTCATTTAAGATAACAAATTTTTTGCTTGGCGAAACTTCAACTATTTTAAAGCAACTGCGGCAGTATCATTGTTTTAAACACAATATAATTTAACATTTTCCTCTCTTCATTTGGAAATTTGTTTTGGCAAACAACTTGATAAACACAAAACAATTATGCGTTGCGGACCAACTGCCTTGTGGATAGATGGGCAGGTGTCTTGCCCCACCGAAACAAACAGAAATGTTTGAACTTAGTTGCACCTAATCAAAATGTATTTTGCTGTTTGGTTTTGTTCAACATTTGCAGCAACAAATCAAAATCAACTGAGAAGCACCCGTTCTTTGAGTCCAATCCAGAGGCGTTGCTCCATTTTACTAATTAATTTACTCAACTTTCATGAAAACGCAGACCTTTTGGGGCTGATTAGTTTTTGCAGCTAAAACAAACTTTTTGTATGGTATATAAGTTAATTTTTGGTTTTGTTTTTGAGGGTTTGTTGATAACTCATTTTTCAAGTGGTTATTAAAAATGTTAAGACATAAGAAATCAGTGGATTTAAGATTTATGATTATATGTATGTGATTATCGTATAAATAAATATTTCAGTCATATATCTTTACGGTCTGAAAAAATCATACTTAGCCTCTATGTGCGCACAAAATTAAAAAGATATTATAGCATTTTCCCTCTGGATTAATGGTTCAATGGCTCAAATTATTAAATTAATATTTTATTCACTTTTTTAATGCTAATCTTATTATAATTCATCCGTTTTGCTTGACAGCGAATATTAATAATATTAATTGTTAATTGTTGAGTACCTCAAATTAATTAAGTGTTCGAGAAATATATCACATTATCCAGACTAACAACATGACTATCAACTCGGTTCGAGTAGCGTTAATGATTACTTTCGTGACTGTTTGGTTTAATCTATTAAATATCTTGGCCCTCTTTTGCTTATTGTTTGTGAACAGGCAGACACATTGAGATTGACGTCGACAATTAAATGCTAGAAATTATTTGATTACTAACCGTTTTTCTTGCCAACTCAACGTCTCGAAAAAAGTTTCGCTTTTCTTTCGGCTTCGAATAACGCACAGAAAAAAAAGTGAAATACAAATGCCAAAGTATGCCTAATCTGCCTGCACGTGGGTTATTTTTGCTATTGTTGTAGTTTTAGGTGGGATTATTCATGAAAGCGTAGCTCTGTGCCCAGAATAATTAGCAGGGCCACTGTTGGATTGGATGCGCCAGTTGGACTGGGAACAATTGTCAATAAAATAAGAGAGGATACCGACCATTTTATGCGTGTGGCTGCCAACTAATCGATTTTCAAAGCGATTTTTAGTTAGTCGCTGCTGCTGCGACTGCTACCTGATTATATGCAAAATGCGTGCGAACAATTTCATTTCATTTGAAAATTCAAATAAATTCGTCTAAGCCAAACCGCAAAAATTGTCGATGTGGATTTATATTGGGCTTCAATTTGTTGTTGCTACTGACATTCATTTGCACATTATATTCAATTTTTCGTGCTGTACATTGGCAGTGGCCAAAACTGTTGTTGGTCCACGATGAATTCATTCACGTACAATGACGACGACCAAGTCGACGACGTCGATGGCCGCCACTTCAATTGACCGTTAAGACATTTCAAAGTGGCAAGCTTAAAGCTTCAATCTTCGAGCTCTAAGTTCGAAGTGGCTTCCTTTTCTTTTGTGTCACTCATTTCGCATTCAATGAGCAGCACATCCATCGAACGAAAGCCGAACCGAGCCAAGCAATTTCAATACGCACCAGCGCAAAATAAAAAAATAAAAAAAAAATACAAAATAAAAATGGTAAATGAAAGTGCCCTCAAAAAGTTTTCTAAAATTTGTGCGCTTGGCCCAAAGTCTTTTGGGTTGGGCTACTACCTGACCATGCCCATGCCCATGCCCATGCCCATCTTTATGTCTATCCGATTTAATTGTGTCGCATTGCAATGAATATGCAGAGAGAACTTCAAAGCTCAGAGCTAAAAAACTAGTCTTGTGTCTTTCAATTAGCGAAAGTCTACAAGCCACTAGAAGCATTTCTTTCAATAATCTATATATATATGAATCGTTCTACAAAAAGAAAAAGTTATCAACGACGACATTCAATGATATTCATTTTTACTTTCATGCTTTTGCCACGGCTGATATCCAATAAAAGATATGTAAATGTAAAATCAGCTCACAACTGAATTAAGCCTATCGAAAAAAAACGAAACATACATATAAAATATGCACATACATATACAACTTACACGTACATATCAAATATATATACAGAGACGATGAGCCAAGTGGAAGTGGAAGCATCTCGAGTGACTCTCGCACAGGAAGGGAAAGCTGCAGACGAACGTGTTACTTTATATGCAGCTGTGTGTGTCACACACTGTACGTGTGTGTCTGTATGTGTGTGTGTCTGTATGTGTGTGTGTGTGTGTATGGTATTGTGACTGAGTTAATGTGGGGCTTGTTTCACAGCTTCAAAGAAAAGCAAAAGTCCGCATGAACATTACGGCCAGAAATTGACATTCTTTGCCTCCTCTCTCAGTCAATCCGAATAAGTAAATACAATAACAACAAAATAAATACCAAAAAACTGGCTACAGGCACTTTCTCTTTCTTTCACTGCCGATAACAGTAACAACAGCAGGTAAAAAAAATAATACATGACAAAAAAGGGAAGCACAATATCAATGACCAACATCCACAATAACAACAACAACAACAACAACAAAAATAACAAAAATTGCTCTTATTACAATTGTTGGCATTGTTAATTCTGCTGCTGCTGTTGCTGCCTTTGAGCTCTTTATAATTCAAGTATAGAAACACATACATATTTATTCGATTATATGAAGAAACTCACTTCAGGTCTCTGGGTAATTGACACTTTAAGGCAATAAAATGACTGCCAGAAGCAACGAAGGCATTACACAGCACAAAATGGGCGTGGCATCATGACTACAACATTAAACAAAATGGCATTTATGCTCGTAAAACTGTCAAACTGATTTGCTGGCAGCAGCCAACACCAACAATCCCAGACGAGTCGACAACGGATCAGCCTCAGACTGATGAGATTTGAGCACTGAAATTCAATTATAAATTCTTGTATAGTCTCAACTGATATATGCAGATATTATCAAAACACGCCTGAGACAGAACGAAATCGATTACCAGGCTAGAATATGAATGTTACCAAGGCTTGAATTAATGAATTTAGTATGGGGAGAACTCACATGATTCAAGGATATTTTTCTATTCATTCCACTATCAACCACAAATCAAGGAGCAAAGTTTCAAATGTTGGAATTCGTATAAAAGCTAACATATTAATAACCCTTAGGATGCAATTACATAAAATATTTGTAAAACCACAAAATCAAAGATGAGACAGGTGGAATCTCGTCCATCAATTGAATTTAAGTGTTTTTTTTTCACATATTATATTTCTATCTCATTTCTCCACTTACTAACAGCTGTGTAAATTCAAGTTTATCGCTTTCAATTAACAAATTTAATAAATATGCAAATTTTCTGAGTATGCAATTACTTATAAATAATTGATTTTTATTGCTGTTGTTGTTATTATTATGTTGCAAGCAGACGAGTAAACTGACAACATGTTGCATCTGATTTTGTTGATATACATTTAATTGCCATATACACATTAAATGGCCAAAAGTGCTGACTCTCATTAGATATTCAATTCGTTGTTTGGGCCTGGTCGAAAATTTATACATACAAACAAACATATATAAATTGTTGTGTAATGCCAATAAAAAAGTATCACATTTTTTCACTTTTATTGAATTGAATTATGCAAGCATTTAACACATTTTATGAAAATCACTTTCTTTTTACGCACACATATAAATTAACTTAGTGTCATGTTTGCGTGTACTGCGCATTAAATAATGTCATTTGAATTAACACCAACATTCAATGGGATTTTCCCCTCCCCATCCCATTCCGGCCAAAAACTTGGTATTAGCATAACTTATGGCTTATACATTTTGTAGCATACTTTTGGGCGGCTCTTGAAAGTGGCGCGTGCGTTTCAGCGTTTATCAGTTGCGGTTCCCCACAATGTTAATAAGGCAAATATTTGCATAGAATTTAGGTGGATACACAAACTGGAAGCACGCTGCCCGTCTCCTGCTGAGGAACTTTACCGGACAGCAATTACGTTGGAAGCCAAGGAAGCCGCCAGTCAGTGCACGACTTTGACTTTGACACTGACAGGTCTTAGGGGCCAACGTCTTCGGGCCAAGTTGCCTGCCCGTGCACATTTGTATTTTAAACATTCATTATATCCAGTCAGTAAAATCAATTTGATTATGTTAGGGTATGCTAATATCTACCTTAGCTTGGGAAATTTAAATATTTTTTTGAAATATATAATTTTTTTTATGTAAAAATTGAGTAACTTTATTGTTTGCAATTTGTACAATCACTTTACTTTATTTACAGGATACAGGATAGCAAATTATATGAAGGAGGGATTTTTCTTCATGGAACTGCTGCTCATTCGCACGCAACGTGAATTTAATTTGCATTTGCAAATGCAAATGTATCCCAAATCTGAACAAGCTGACCAACTTTAACATCTCACAGTTGTTGGAGCCTGTTCATTTTGGTGTTTTTCTATAATTGGATGCCGTTTGGTCTGGTCAGCTGCATTTCCTTTGTGGCACAAGGTTGCGAGTCGAGCGGCATGTACTAATATGATTAGAGATGGCGTGGGGCAAGAACAAAGTGAACATTCTTTTTTTGCTCTCTTTTCCTAGAAATCAAATGTCACACAAACATTGCTCGATGGTTGGTAAACCAGGGCAAAACACAGGCTAACCTTGACAGACCTCGAATACCACAGCAGCCCGCTGGAAGCCCCCTGTTTTTAGCTGGAGCCAGTTGGTTGCTCGTTTCATGTTACCTGCGGCTTCTACTTTTGTTGCTTTCCTTTGGTTACGCTTCTTTTGCTTATTATTGCCTCGGCTTCGGGTTAAACCAAAATCTTTAAGGATTTGCCAGCGCTTGGCTTCAATACCTGTTGTCGTTTTGGGGTCCGGCATAGCTGACCTGGCTGACACCGGCAACGGCTACTCGTCTTGGCCGGCAACCCAACTTCCGGACGCAAATTCGATTTTCGTCGCATTTTATTTTGATTTCAATTCAATTTTCTTGTCGCTTAGGCACGGTGAACAATAATTAGATGTGCCGAAGACTGATACTCGCATACGTTTAAGCTTACTATATACTCAGAAAAAATAATATGTATATGTATATATATGAAAATATATAAGAGATTCGCATGGGTTAGATTAAGGTCAGCTCGTTTCGATTTGGCCAAAGTGCACAATCAGTAAAATTAAATTGGATTTTCATTGTGACGAACTGGACAAGGCCATCGTTGGCCACCAACATCATTGTACTTGTGGTCAACCGAGACAGTCAAGATGCTTGTCCCTCAATGGCCATAAACTTTTACTACTTTATGGCTTAAAGTTAAAGCTGCATTGTTGGCCCCTCACGCCTGTCACTCAGGCTAATGTTTTTTTAAACGATGCCGCCGCTGGCAGCTGCTGCACAATGGGATCATAATTGAAAGTTTGTGGTGAGAAATCGTATGCAAATTAATATGCAAGTTTTCTTCTCTTTTAAATATACTCGATATTTAGCGATTTATATTAAAGCATTTAAAGCATCATCGTCTAGCTATATAATATTTTTTTTATTTCTCTTGTACTCCATTTACAAATGTCACTTAACAATTACTGAATTCACATTGTGATTCAATTCAAGCTGGCGCTCGATATTATTTGAGGACCATCAATTTCTTTTGATGTTCGCGTCATTGTGCGACAGGCACAGCTCCTTCTGGGATTGAGAATTGAGCAATTGCATGGAAACGCAATTATTGTGTGTATTCATCGTGCTCCAACAATAATTATTATTGATCGCGTTTCAATTTGTTGTGCATTTTTTATGCCCCGCTTACAATAAAATCCATTTGACGACCGGGACGAAGGCCAGCGACGCCACCAACGCCACCAACGTCATCGATGACTCTTCTTGATGATATTACAAATGCGCTTAATGACACCGCGTTGCCATTTGCCAGTGAGCCAACCAGACAGGCAGCCAGGCATCCGTGAAAACTCTTAGCCAGCTCAACAAATATTTACTTACACGCTCGATGCTCATCGCCGCGTGGTTTGTGATTGGGCCTTAATGCATATGAAATGGTAATTACGCATACGCCGTATACCGCAGCGGAAGAAGTTCTGCCACTTATTGTCGCTCATTTATCTTATTAATAGTCCATTGGCTGGAAAGATGGGTGGTGGGAGGAGGGATGGCAGAGCACAATTAATCAAGCAGCTGGATAGAAGAAGTTACTCATCATCAGTTCAATTCAAAATGTCGCTGCATTTGTCATTTCTATAATAAAC
Source organism: Drosophila fungiperda (assembly GCA_035042345.1). Taxonomy (NCBI): domain Eukaryota; kingdom Metazoa; phylum Arthropoda; class Insecta; order Diptera; family Drosophilidae; genus Drosophila; species Drosophila fungiperda. The sequence continues at coordinate 5,943,247 of JAWNLM010000028.1, read as the reverse complement.
TTCGGGACATTGAGAGTGAGGCATCAACAATAAAAAGTCTCCAAATGTTTGGCAGTTTTTAGAGCTGGCTCATAGTCTAGACGCTGTAATTGTGGCCAACATAGCGTGTGCTTATTTCTGTTAAGCAGCGTTCCTTACACCCCCCAGCCCCATCCACTGTACGTTAGTTATGGCCACAGCTTATAGCATTTCTAGCATTATATCAGCTTAGCTCCAATAAATCACAGTGCTGAGGAGCAACGCTTTAGTTTTGACCTGGCTTTTAAATCAAAAGGTGTCACGATAGAGCCCAACTCCCAGCAATGGTCGCCATTTTTGTGATGAGGGTCGCTGCAAAGTATGCAACAGTGGCAAATACAAATACAAGTTGTTGCCACTGGAGCCACCAGCCGCACAATGGGGTCAGCATGAACATGTTAGCGTTGTTCGCTTAATATGTATTTATTTATTTATTTGCACTGTCCAACAGTTGTCCGCTTGTCACAGACAAAAGTCGCAACTTGATTTATCAACATTTACATAACAAGCAAATTTTTTCCTCAGCGTTTTTTTTTATTTTTATTATTTGCTTTAGCTTTCGTTTTGTTGCACGTTGCCCAATTAGACGCAGTAATAAATTGCTGAACAATGGCATTGGGAAGCCGGAAATGAAGACCGGCTTTGCTGGCTGCTTCTGGCTCTGAAGTGCCGTTAATTAAAAAGTTTTCATACAAGTTAATTGAAATAGATCTCGATTGGAGTTTTTATTGATATTTTGCTTACACTGACGTTTACCGTTTGCTATTCGCCATTCGCCATTTGCCGTTTGCCTTCTGCCGTTTGCCGTTTGAGTTTGCCATTCTGCCATTGCTGAAAATGAAACTAAATAATTAGTTTGCTGGCCTCTTTTGGGTAAACTTTCTGGCAATTCAAGTGGTGAAGTTGCTTGCCAGACTGTTTGCCAACAGCTCAAGTGGCAGCAGTAGCAACAGCCAAAAGCAAAAGCAAAAGCAGTTGCAGAAGCAGTACTCAAAATTGGCAGCAGTCAAAATGCCAAAAAGTTAACACATTATTAGTATTTGGGGTCTTTTAGCCAAATGCATTTGACATTTCGGTATATGGTATTTCATTATTATATCAGCAGGGCAGCTGCCAGCATAAATTCAAAACTTAAACTTCAAGTAGAAACATTCTCGCATAAACAACATATTAAGAGCCGATTGCTTGGGGCATGTACAGCGCATAAATAATGGAAAGAAACTTTTGTCAATGCCCCAAGGGACACCCGAGGCGCACCCTTTCTGATAAGGCCAAGCACAAGCAACAGCCGGAGCAGGCCAATAACAAAATCAATATTAATTTGACATCGACATCGAGGCCAGTATTGCCATTGCCTTTAAATTAAAACTTAAAAACTTGCCCTGATGGCGAGCTGCCAATACTCTAACCGATTCGGCTCAGTAAATATTGGCCCACTCGTGGTTATACTTTTAAGGCCAAAACAGAAGAGACTATCTGATTTTTCTTAGGTGGATTGCAAGTTATGCGGAGCGTATCTATTCCTGTAGTAAGTCTGCAAGTCCCTTCGAGGAGTTTCCAATGCGACAACGGAGCCCATCAAGGCAAAATGTTGTTGGCCAACTTTGTTACAGCAAGTTTGGAACATGGCACAGCTGTGGCTTGTTATTGTTGCTATTTACCATTAAAGTTGCAAGTGTCGTAAACAGTTTGCGTTTAATTTAATGGGATTTTTCTTTCAATTTGCATTCTGCAGTCAGGCAATGCAACATAGATTGACTATTGCCAAGTTTACGTGGAACCGCAACTATTTCCATTTTCATTGGCCGTAATAAGCTTTATTTGCAATTAAATTTATTCAATTGCCGCGCCAAATGCGCTAATTTGCAACGCACAAATACGCATAAACACAAACACACACACACATACACACACAAACACACACACACAAACACATCCTTTATTTTATTCAGGGTCCGCAGTCCGCAGGAGTTGCCAATTGTTTTTGGCTTTTTCACATGTTTAATGCAAGTAATCAACATTAAACTAGGTTTAGACAAACGGGTGGCCACCGAAACCACATTAAATTTGTGGGTCAACACACACACACACACACAGACACATATGTATATAAAAACACACGCACAACACAGCAGCTGCTACTGTCACATTACCATAATTTCATTTGCAACAGATGCGGAGTCCAATTGCCAACAGTTGCGATGCAGAGTTCCATTTATATTTCCAATGCACGACTCAAATTTACTCGGAATGTTTGAAGTGATACACAAAATCTACGAGTATTGCATGTTTTTATAAACTGATTTATATTGAGCTGTTTATTTGCCGCGTCAGCTTCACTCACTTAATATATATTTCTATGAATATTCACCAGTTAATATCTATGCCACAATAAATAGCCCCACACTCGACTCGACTGGAGGACGAGTTCTGCTCGGCACAGCCGTCGGAAGCTCTCTCATTAATTAAGTTCGAATTCGGTTTTTTTTTTTTCATTTTTGTTGCCTTTGCCTGCTGTGATGAGTCGCATGCTGCAAGTGGCACTCAGTGGCGTCGGGCGTGAAGGGGCTTAATTGTGGCATTGAGGTATAGTTAACTAACCTTGCCACACCTCTGTTGCCAACAATACACTCAGCATGACGATGACGCTGCCACAAGTGCCGCTCAATCTTGTTGAGTAAGCGCCACTAATTTGTTTTTTGAGGCCAACGGACGTCGCCCACTTTCTCCATTGTGTGCCCCATTCTTACCATTGGAGCGATTGCTGCGCTGGTGGCATGCATAATTTATTGACCGTAAACTCGCATCGAATTGTTTTTGCACGTGTGGGAGGCACACTATATTGTTGCGTCCTTGCTCCAGGTTTATTGAAGACCAGCAAACAAATATGCTTTTAACAAGCAGACGAGCCAATAGGACCACTAGCCCTTCCGATGTATATACATATCTCAAAAGTTGCTGTGTACTTCGATCCCCAAAGGTTCTCAACTCAAATTCTACGATGGCCATGCAATTTCGTCATTAAAAATCATTAGCAAAAGGTATTTGGTACCTGCCTGCCTCGCATGATGAATTTTTGGATAGCAGCTGCATGCTCCAACCTACATGCTGCATGCTCCATGCTGCATGCAGCATGCTGCATTCTTTATGGCACCAGTAAAGTATTTTCATTAAAAGCGCAAGCAGCAGGCGATGACATTGTAGCAATTCCCACACTTACGAAGCATGCCAGCAATATTCCTTGGCGACATGGAATATTGTGCTTTGAAATAACTGCTTTGACATTTTCACTGGCAGCACAACTAAAATTGCACATGAGTCCAAATAGGCCAAACATAGAGCGGCTGTCCCACTTGAATCTAGACGAGGTCTATGAACAGCAAGAGCAGTTGAGGCAAACAATTTTCCAATGGGCGACATAGCTTTATCAAAGAGTGTTGAAGTGCGTCAGTTGCAGGTACGTGTTGTATGTAGTTAAAGGTAAACATCTCGTTTTCCACATATAAAAGATCTCGGCATTATATTGTACTATACAATAACTACTTTAATATTAGTCAGACAAAAGTATCTCAGAAGTGTCAAGAGATGTGTAGCATCTCCAAATAGCCTTTGCAAATTGTGGGCCTTTGAGAAGGCATTTTTAAGCATATATCATCCTCATCCTACTCGGAATTGGATATATTGTTTGACCTCCAACTGTAGCTTGGACTGAGCAGCAAAAAAGAATAATTATTATAAAAGTTCATAAACTGAAAAAAAAAAATAAATAAAATCATAACTATCAACAAAATGATGCGATAAACTTTGCATATAAATCAAATCGCACATCCCAAAATTACACACAGATACACAGATAAAACTGTGGATAATTATGATTGCAACAAGCCACAGAACCGCATAATTTTGTAATTTGGAGTGAAGTCTGCCCCACATCCGGCTGTGCTGCATAGTTTGCGCTAATTTTTGATTTTGTTGCAATAACATACTATATAGAATGTGGCATTAAAACAATTGTATTGCTAATTGTGAAAAAACTTATAAATTGTGTTTTGCAAACATTTCGTTAACAAATATGTATGGCAATTAAGGCCACAAAAATGCAATTAACTGTGCACGCAATTATCAGAACTGGTAAATTGGTTTTGGCCAAGAGACACAGGCGATATCTATGTATATCTATTTTTAGGAACAGGTGAAGCACTCCACAGACAGGACTCATCAAATGCAGATAGGCAAAAATGAAATGGAAATTTATAATATCCAATGGCAGGTGATGTCAACAACCTCGACGATTGGTCAATGGCCAAACTTAGGGCTCAAAGTGATGGCCTGTGATGTCTTTGACAGCACTGAACGTGATTTCCTTTTGATGAGGGTTCAATATTTGTTTGTGGTGTGTGCAACAAGTGTGGCACACCTACCAACACAGAAACAGCAACACAAAATAACGCCTACGGTTTTCATTTATCAAATTGTGCAAACAAAACTCGAACCAAAGTTTGTATCTAAATTAATCGAAAGGCCTTTCCGTCGAAAGGCGTTTGTCCGTCTCTCCAAAACAGCTCTTTGCTGGGAAATTGTGTCAACATTTAAGAAGCGGCGAAATGGAAAATTTGACTTTTAACTAAAAAATTATTTGACCGAAAACAAATTTGGAAAACGGCAGCCGTTAAAAAAAAGAAAATGAAATTAATTAAATTAGTTTAAAATGTTATTCACACAGCGTTGACGAAACAGGCAGCAATATTCAACTCTGACTGTATTTTGCCACAGCCAACAAATAAAAACTTTTATTATCCCTGCTCAGCAACGATGTCAAATGTCCTTAGGCGTTGATCCTTCTGCAGTTGCTGTAATACCAGCATTCAGTGCAGTTGCAAGAATGCTTTGTCTCTGCGCATTCGAGAAGGCTTCTTTTTGTCACCTGTGCATGTGAATGCCTCGAATACTTGTGCCGACTTTGAATGCATTTGCCTGAATATGCAGATGTTGAACTACTTATTTGCCAGCAAATGCTGTCAATGTAAATGAGTGCGTGTTTGTTTGAGAAACTTCTGCGTAGCAAATATTCATTTACACACACAGTGAAGCATTTCTAAAGCACGACAAACCAAGTATTTGCTCCAATAAGAAATGAGCTGAGGAAATGAAAAAAGTTGTATTCCATAAGTTGGCGTCATTGGTTACAAAGTAAATATTCATTCAAGCCTCATCATTACTCATTAACTCAATAGCCTTTAAAGAGCTTAATATGCTAAAATTTATAACCTATTTAACTGATTAATTATTCAAAACTATTGCGCATTCTTTAAAATAATTCTCCAAGAATTCCCACAGCTCCATTTCCCATATATCCCGTGCAGCCGGATGATGCCTTCCCTTACCTCCACACAGCCTGAGCAACACGCACCTGCTTACTCGGCCTCCTTCAATCAATCATTTATTCATTAAGTCATGGTCAATTCAGCCGCTCACTGTAAGCACCAACTTTACAAGCAAACCATTCGACAATTTTAATAAAAATTCTTAAGTTTAATTACGTTGAACAATCAAGGAGGAATCCAGTTCACACCCAACTCCAGGAACCCACTTTTCGCCGTCATTGTCGAACTGTTGCCCTAAATGGTGTTAAATATTTGAAAATCTGTGCTTTTCTATGGTACATTCCCATTGCTCCTCCTGTTTAGTTCGGTTCTGTTCTGTTCTCCACTTGGACTTTGCTTTGCGGCCGTTTTTCGTTTTATTGTTTTACGACAGTTGGCAAAATACTTTGGTTTGCAAAACTTTTGCGCCTGATGGTCATTCATTTGTCTGTGATTTACGAAGACCAGTCCTCCAAGGCACTCCACCCCAACAACCACAGCTAAATGAAATTCAGATGGGCCCACCCATTGAGCAACTTGACTAGCATTTAGTGCCATTGATTTATTGCTCCTGTACAACCCACCTCAAATCTGTTCGTAGTGCTCGACAATTCCATGCGCGCGCACCACATGCAAATCTCTCACGCAGTGCTCTATAGGTGTCACTATGCATAGGGGTTTACGTCCGCTGAAGTAGCCACTGGCAGCCCGTGCATAGTTGACATGATGAGTGTGCAGCCAGTTGGTCAGCTCGTCAAGGCATGGGCACTGCCAAGGATTTCCCTCGACGCTAATGCGGCGCAACTGTGATAGAAGCGGCTCTTTCAACTCAGGCAGGAAGGTCAAGCGATTGTTATGAATTTCCAGGTCTGTCAGCTTGTCAAGGTTGGCCAGCATATCCTCGTCGAATTCCATGAGATGATTCTCGCTCAACGTCAAAACACGCAAACGACGCAGTGGCGCAATCATCCGGATGTCCAATGAAATCAGCTTATTGCGCCTCAGTCGCAGCTCCTGCAAAAAGGGCATTGAGGAGAGGGCCAGCGGATGCAGTTGCTCAATCTGGTTGTTACTCAGATCGAGGTAGCTTAGATTCCTTAGCACAAAGCTGCCAAAGACATTGGCGCCCAATTGCCTAATATTATTTTTGCTCAAATCAAGCAGCTGCAAGGCCGTCAAGTTGGCAAACACCTCATCGGGCAGCTCACCGATTTTGTTGCCCTGCAGCTGCAGCGATTGTAAGTTAGCTAAGCCCCGAAAGGCAGTTGACGAGATCCTGCTTATCTGATTGAACCAGAGGTTGAGTGTCTCCAGTTGCTGCAGCCTGCTAAACACTTGATCGTCGAGCACTTTGACATTGTTGGAGCTGTAGTCGAGCAAACGCAGCAACGGAGTTCTATCAGGACCTGGTCCGAGGAACAGGTTTCGCTGAATTTCGTAGATGTTGTTATTGGACACATTCAGCACCCGCAGTTGTGGCAGAACATAGAAGAGGCTCGCATCCAGAACTTCTAGCCAATTACTGTGCAAGTGCAGCTCCTGCAACTGGGGCAGTCCTCGCAATCGGCACCATTGGAACTACAAGAAAAGAATGTCTGTTTTACCAGGAGAATATAAAAATCGGCTCAACTTACATCTCTAATATTATTGTTGCTGATGGACAAATAACGCAGATTGGCATTGGAACCCAGGGTGATGTTCTCCTGTTCGTTTGTGGTCAGATCAAGAAACTCCAAGTACTTTAGGTCCTTAAAAGCGTCCATCTCCACTTTGGCTATGAGGTTATTTGAGAAGTTTGCATGCACAAGATTCGGCATTTGCCTCATAAGATCTCGATCAATGAGTAGCATATTATTGTGGCTAACATCCAAGCTGACTAAGGCCGCGTTGTTGGTAAAATGCGTGGCTTGCAGCTCCTCCAGTTGGCAGTGCGACAGGTTGAGTTGCTGCAGCGAAGCAAAGTCGCTGAATCCACGCCTGCCCAGAGTCAGGCCAGTTGACTGTGACAGGTCCAGTTGACGCAGCTTGGACAGCTTGGGGAGCGGTTCGTCATCGTTTTCAATTGTCGTATGCTCATTAATAATTTTAACATTTTGCCAATCATCTTTTATATAGTGACAGAGTTGCTCAAAGTTTTCAATTTCACGGCAAACATAGTTTTCATGTACAATCTGTTCACATTCCTGCACATCTTTTGCACGTACTTCACAAAATGCGAGCAGCAGCGCAAGAATAAGAACTCGTCTCGACTGCATCTTTTTTATAACTGAACCACTTAGCTAAAAATACAGTGCGTTACATAGTCTTTATTTTTATATATACATATATATAAAACTTGTTTGTTGATCTGTATAATTATTAGCTGATCAACCGGTTTTGATGCGTCCAAAAACAAGTCAAAAGACTACATTGGAAAATATTTGACATGTAGGAATTAAATGTACCAAAAGAAAGGATCTCTTAAGGCCAAAATCTGATGTTAATTTAAGAAGACTTCCTTTAATGTGAATAGTTCACAATAGCACTTAATTATAATTTTTTATTTTATTATTACTTGACATTAAATTTACTTTATAAAATAGTTTACATGTGTATATATAAGGATTAATATGTTCTTTATATAGAAATCAACATATTTTTATTTTTTGTGTAAATAAATACATTCGATTATCTTCAAACTGTCAATATTCTTTTTAAGTACACATTTATCTGTAATCGAATGTTGAACATTCTTTCAATAGTATGGATCATATATATATGATTATTATCTGTATATCAAAATGTCAAAAATATTTTCGTTATACTGAATAATGTGTTGTGCGTTATTGAATCAGATAGATTATTGATAACATTATGTATATTAATATATATAGGTACATTCATATATTTCAAATATAATAAGACACAAAGTACATTGTCGACTCTGCTTAGAGATTTCGATTCATCGTTGTAGATATAATAAACTCATTAAGAGTTTTAGTATTTAACACATATTTATAAAAGTACTAAGAAAATATATAAAAAATAAATCAAATAAACATATCCTGAGATTAAAAAAATCCATTCGATCTTTTGAAAATGGCTTCTAGCCCAATTTGGTAAAAAAGTGAAATTTAATAATTTGGTTTGTTCAAGAATGCAGCTCCTTTGGCCATATCAGACTAGTACGTGATAATGCACTGGGCTTCGAAATCCATATTTAGTAGTCAATTTTAAATATCTTATTTCTGTGAGTTTACTAGGAAAATTGTAAGCAAACCTCACAGCAATTCCAAAAGTTAGGTTAGCACATGCATGGACGATCAGTCTCACGATTGCCACTTTTCTCAAAGAACATTGCATCCTAAAAGAAATAAAATAAAAAAGGTTAGCATTTTTAGTATTTCAATTTGGATGTTAAATCAAAATAAAAATTAAGGTTGCTTACAATGAGGAACGTGGCGCCCAGCAGCACGGCCTTCATGCGTACATCCAAATCCAATGGAAAATTAATGCCAAAGAAATCGGCATCCGTGAATATTTCACGTGCCAATCCTGACCACTGCTTGGATATTTTGCCCACTTTCTCCCCGGTAAGAGAGACCACCTGCAATGCAATTGAAATGATAATTTATAATCTGAAAAAGAATGAGAGATCTTCATCACTTACATGGAACTCCACATCGCCGCACATCGAGAAGGTACACATGGGACCCTCAATGCGCAAGACCGTGTCGCCAATGTGATTCAGAATGCGATACGATGGCGAGAAAATGGACCACTCCTGTTCGATAGAGCCAATAACATTGCCTGGCGGCGCTGTCACTTCCATTTTTTGCAGGCAGCACGGGAAACAGCAGGAAGAGCAGGCCAATGGACGGTTAACATGGATTACCTCTTGCTGGAAATTGTCAAAGATTCTCATATCGAAGGGACGACCTGGGCCGCAAATGTTGCGGGTGCAGCAATCGGTGTCCTCCACTGCATAATAAACCTTCTGGCCAAGTGCGTTTTTGATTGAGAACTTATTGTTGGTCTCGAAACCAGTGAAGGCCTCGAACAGCTCCACTTTTTGCTTAACTAAAAGCTGGTCGATACTCGTAAGGTATTCCAATCCGCGCGGACAGTTCGGAATGCCTGTAGGTATACTCATCCAGTCGCCTGTTTAAATATACATAAAAGATTCACATTGTCAATAATTAACTTGATTATTTTCATTCAAAATCAGATCACATCAGCATATGTGTGTGTGTGTGTGTGTGTGTGGGTTGGTTTCAATGCAGAAGAGCAGGTCAATTGGTCAATGTCGTTGTGTCATCGTGACAATTGCTCAAATGCCCAATTGATAGCATTACAATGGACAATGGCAGACCATGAAACCGACTTGCACCGATGTTTATTATTCTGCTTACGCCAATCAACGCCGCTAATCTAATCTAATCTTAGATTGGCAGATAACGTTTATGACACTTCCGATTTATATCTTAAGTCCATGCAAATTAATAATTTCATCACAATGACTTTCATAATTCACAAAGCACACTATCTTTGGCACGTCTAAAAAGACAGCTTTACATAACCGCCTTGAAAAATGACATACATTAGTTGAGTGGGCCTCAATGAGCTGTAAATAATATAGCCTTGAGGAGGCAATTAAGAATTGATCAGAAGCCCGGGAGACACTCGAATGCTGAACATAAGGACCAATCTCACCTTCTATCCTCATCGCTTATATAGAACTCGTAGCCCTTGCGTTTGGCCGACTTGTTCAGTCGCATTGTGTGCCGAAACTTCTTGGGCAAGGGCTTGTTGGCCTCGCGGCAGACCGCCTGCTTCAGCGTCTGGGATCTGGTGCAGAAATAATTGTATTTGCTGTACAGAGAGTGCCAAATGAGGCGCAACACTTTCGAGCCACGGCTGGCACCAGCAGCAGCCGAGTCCCTTTGATCGCCTGATTCGTTTTTGGTCAGATCCAAGGTCGAGATGTAACTCGAGCTGGATACGGCAAGTGCAACTGCATCGGGAACTGGAACTGCGGTTGCATCTGACATCGTAAACGTTAATTAAATTTGAGTTGGGTTTTGGTGCGACTGCTCGCGATGCTGCACCGAGCTGAACTGAATCGTTGGCCTAGCAGAGGGCACACAAGTGGACAACTGTTGACGGCGCGTCGCGCCGAAAAATGATCATAGTCAGGCAAGCTGAACGTGTTTTTAAACAGCGCTTTGTATTATTTTATTGGTTCAATTAAAGCAAACGCGTCGCCTCGTGATAAGAAGAACCAGCGGGTTGGCATGTTTTGGATGATTCGCTAATATATGCATAAATGAATATACATGTACATTTGTAACGGGGTCTTCAGCATGGGGTTGTGCACACACAAACAACAACATCTTCATGTTGATAGCTCATCGAGATTAGAGATAGCAACCTCAAATATATCTCACCAACAGCTGAAGTGTAAATATTGACAGCCTTGTTTTGGGTGCTAAAAGTGCTAAACTTTAGTTGGAGTTTACCTCTCGCATCTATTCAACTGGTAGTTGCTATTATCTCTAGCTGGTATATATTTTGATGCATTGCATTTTGTGCGGTTGAATGGCAGCAAAGAAGCGTCCTGTTTGTGGTCTTTGTGGTATTATCACAATTCCAGTGCATTGACACCGATTCAATGTTCAACGCTCCCGTCTGGTTCAATTGTTTTCAGTTGGTGTCGATGTCAAATTGTGATTATTAAAATGCTGGCAAATAAATCAGAAGCAAAACTCACCAGCTGGTCCAGCTGCGCCGCCCATGCCGGGTTGGCCGGGCATACGTGGCTGGTTTATTATCACAGGTTGAGGTCCTGGTCCATATGGTTGCGGCGGTCCAGCTGGTCCCGGCGCATACTGAAATTGACCAACACCAGGGCCGGGGCCAGGGCCAGCGCCAAAAGGTACTGATCCACCACCATTATAAGGATGCCCTTGAGGCACTGGAGTATAACCTACTCCTCCTCCTGCATGTTGCGGCTGTGGCGGTGCAAAACCCTAAAAATAAATAACTTATATAAGAGCAATTTTTGTTAAAGTTACAAAATTACTAATTAAAGAAGTTGGCGAGCTTGTACCCTCTTTGATGGCTCCATTACTACTGAGTTCAAGATATGCAAATATCTGGACTTCAAATTACTCATTTATTACTTAAATAGAGCTAAACTTATACATTGTGGATATATGCAAACCGCAACTTTAAAAATAAAAGCGGATGTTAAAACATGACGTCAGACCTGAAATGATTACGTGCCAATACGAAAATATATATAAAATATGTATATACATATATCATATTTGTATATATATATATACATTTGCAGGCAATTGAAAGTTGGAAACGCCCCCGAAAATACCAGAATTACTTACGTAGGGTAATGGCTGAGGCTGCGATGCTCCGTGCTGTGGTGGAGGATAGGGTGCGCCATACGCACCGCCTTCAGATGGTGGTGCATTCGGTGGATAATAACCGGGTGGAACGTAGCCACCTTTATTGATGTTGTTCATTTTATTGTTTCTTTAATCGCTTTTTTCTTTTTGTTATTGTTTCTGATTTCGTTTTGCGTTTCTGTTGGAAGCAACTTGGATCGAAAACACGCCGCAGCTTTTTACACCTGTTTAAATATTTGGTTTGAGCTGCGTTTGTTATTCGATTATATCAATTGTTTGCCAAAATTTGGTTTGCTGTATTTGTTTTTGTTTAACAAATCCCAAACACAATTGAAATTATATGCAACCAATGGGACTGACTGCGGTAATCACCAAAATACTAGAAATGCCAAGTACTTATCGATTGAAACTATCGATATATCGTGCTCCAAGCAACTGTCAGCACTGTGAGCAGATACCTAAAATGAACAGAGTATGTCGCCACTGAATTGTAAATTTGAAATACAGATGGCGTACGATACTCAAGTATTACTGCCGCACAACAGATGGCGCCAGAAATGAACACAATGCTGACTTAAATTAAAAGATAAACTTTCAACTGATCTTATTTTAAGTTGTTGTTGCTTACTTTGAGCAGAACATAAATATGCAGCTATCGAAATGAATTTAAGCTTGAATTAACACAAATAAGCATAAAATGGGGCATTCAAACAGAATGTTTAATAAACAATAAATTATTTGATTTATTTATTGGTCTTAATTTTTGGATTGTTGCTATGCAAATAAATGTGCAAAACATTTTTATCTATTTTTCTTCTTTTTTTTTGGCATCAACAAAAAACCGCCATTTTTTTTTTGGATTTCTTTTTTTCACAGAGCCCACATATTTTTTTCTAATGCGCAAATTTTATGCGATGGTGCGAGGGAGATAGAGTGAGGGGGTGCAAGGGTGAGAGAGGGTGCGCCAGGGTGCGGGTTGGCTGAGGTCGAGGCTAGAGCGAGATGGCGACAGCTGCACAGGCCAGTTGTGTGACAGAGCTGGAAGAGAGGGTGGCGAGTTTAGGGCGCATAAAAAATGGCGGTTTCCGTTGACGGCAAACTGAGAAGCAAAAAATAGAAACAACAAAAAATGCGACTGCCCTGTGTGTGTGTGTGTGTGTGAGTAAGCGAGAGAGGCTAGCAGAAAAAACCAAGCAAAAAAATGTTGGACGAAAAAAAAAATGTTGGCAAAATCCACCCCAAGGCAGGGACAGCAAACAGACGTCACTCAACACACACACACACACACAGACAGTTACATCGTAATTACCAATACGAATGCAATGCGCAATGTAGAAATCATCATGATGAACACTGCCACACCCCATCCCACCCCTCCCACCGCACACACCACACTTGATGTGGGGCTTGAAATGAACCCTCGCAGCGGGTCAGGCCAAATGGCAAAATAAAGCAAAGCAAAAAAAATAGAAAGAAATTGCTGAAATGAGCGCATTAATGCGCCATATAAAGCGATATTAATGCAGTTGCATATATATATGCCTGTGTGTGCGTGTGTGTGTGTGTGTGGTTGTGTGTGGGTATGAGTTTAGCACATTCAATTAGTTGCCATTGCTTTTTGCATGGCAACAGAAAGAGCAATAGCCACACAACCAGCGAGTCAGAGAGCATTTTTGCGGTTAGCAACCAACACAAAAGCTACAACTGCAGCACCTCCAGCCCAAACCACCCAGTAACCCCACCACCCACACATGACCTCGACCTCAACTCTTTTGCCAATGCTGCCGACGGCGCTGCTGCTGCTGCTGCTTCTGTCGCTTCAGTGCATCAAAATCTCGAAAAATCAGGCAGCCGGCAAACAAAATGCAGCTTCCAGTGGCAAGATATATGCGGGTGCCTCGCACCCCTCTCCCCATTGTGCAAGTGAGTGTGCGGAGTGGCAGATGCAGGTGCAAAGCTAGCTGCAGCGTCGAGTGCCAAAGATTCTCCTCATCTCCGTTAGCTGCTCATTAGCCGCTGTTTCTGCGCATTTTAAACATTAAAAACTACAAATTCTTATTTTATCTTTCTGATTATTTATTGTCAGCTTGATCTAATTTATGTGTGTGTCTTTGTGTGTGTGTGCTTGGATCGCCGTTATCGAAAGCAAAAGTATCCTTCAATGCCATAAATCAAGTCGCCAAAAGATACTCCCAGTCGGAGACGGAGTCGCAGTCCGAAGCTTCTATTGTCCACGTTCCCAATTGATAGATGGCTCTCGGCATTTGTATTGCGAAGCTTGGAAGGGTTGCGTCCAGAAGACAGGTAGAACGACAGCTTAGCCTGTGGCAACATCTGCTACCTGATGATTTTACTGGACTGATATCAGTCCACAAAACACAACGAAATGTGAAAGATCTTCGTCTTTTTTGGCGCGTGTTCTAAGGAACTTTGAATAATTACATATTAATGTGAATATTTGAAGATTTTGGGCACACATATTTTGAGGTGTTTAAATTCAGTTTAAATTTATTGCGCTTTTTAACTAGATATGTAGATTTATGTCCAACCAGTTATGTAAATATATATCCAACTAGACATTCAACATATGGCTAAAAATGAACGTTGAATTTATTTGAAAAAATGCCATAAATCTTAACTAACTTAAATACTTTCAATAATTTCTCAAAGTTGCCGAAAAAGTTCGAGACAATAAATTTAAATAGATATTCAAGACAACAGAAAAAAAACTAAATCCAAAAGAAATTTAAGTAATTTATAATAATATAAATAAATATAATAAAGATATGCTGTTTTTATCTGCGGGGAAGACTTAAAAACTATCCATAACAAAAATCGCAATTCAGAAAAAACTGCAAAATCTGATTCACAAAATGCATAAGAAGCGCAGAGCAAATTCAAAATACAAATTGTGTTGGGTCAGGAATGTTGTTGCATGTGTGGGAAATGCCGCGGACAGCGAAAAACAAGTGCAGCATAAATGTGTCAATGTGAAGGACAATAACAAAAAGAACAACAACAACAACAGGAACAGCAACAGCAGCAATAAGAAGAGGAAGATTGTGGGGACTGCATTTGGCCAGCGAACCAACAGTTGGCTCAATGGGAGCGCAGCTGTTGTCAGCCAAAAACAAAATATAAAAGATTGTTGCACGAGGTCATCTGCACATATTGGCAATGCAATCACGTTAAAGAATGACCGGACATGCACACACACCAATGCACACACACACAGAGAGAGACACACACATATGCACAGGCAGTGGCAGTGGCAGTGGCAATAAAACATGCAAGGACACCTGTGATTCCATGGGAATTGCACAAATTGCTTGACCTGGGTCAGGGTTCGCTCTGTTTTTTTTTGCGTCCGTCTGGTTAGATGGCACAGTGTGGGGGGGGGGGGGGGGGTTTAAAGTGCTTTTAGCTTAATTACTTAATTAACACTTACTGGGCGAAAGGTCAGACCAGGACGAAACTGGGTCAGCAGCGGCAAATGGCGCAAAAGGAGCTGGCAAAAAAGGGCTTATGTACAACGCAAATCTTAATGAGTTTTCCATTTTTGCCTTTTATTTTTGCCCTCAACCCGTCCGTTTTCTAATTAAAAGCACAATGACCCGAAATGTCGA
This sequence comes from Drosophila fungiperda, assembly GCA_035042345.1. Lineage (NCBI taxonomy): Eukaryota > Metazoa > Arthropoda > Insecta > Diptera > Drosophilidae > Drosophila > Drosophila fungiperda. The sequence continues at coordinate 5,927,839 of JAWNLM010000028.1, read as the reverse complement.
CCCTTTTTTTGCCCGGCATGTTAATGAGAAGGGGCACGCACTTGACGCGGTGGCAGGGGGGGGGGGGGGGGCGGTTGAGGGGGCGTGTTGCTGGTCTGTGTGTGTTTTTTTCTTTTTTTGAGCTGACGCGCAATTAATTATCGAGTGTTGAACTTGAACTTGGCGCCACGAACAGCGATGCCAAACAGATTTTAAAGAGCGTCCATGACATTTATTGATTTTACCACCGAGAGACATAGACAGCGACAGTGAGCAAGGGAGAGGGAGTGAGGAAAGGGTTAGCTCTTGGTCTGGTGGCCACATGTCATGGCCAAACGATTTAAATCAAAACCGACAGCCAACACAAAGCGCGACTCGAACGCGCTGTTTGTGTATGTATTTTTTTACATTTTGTTTTTTTTTTTGTTTTATTTTTTAACCCTTTTGCTTTGTTGCATGTATAGTTGCGGACCTTGGGCAGAACTTTGACAGGATGCTGCTACACGGTAATTGCTTATTTAAGCGAGCGTTCGTCCTTCTACGGGATGCCAGGATGCTGGCATCGCATGGCACAAAAACAAAAAAAAAACAGAGCAGAAAAAGCGCTCAGAAAACAAAGCAAATGCCGCGTGTAATTATTGGACAAGGGGTCGAGGGGCAGGTCGCGGGCTGAGTAGCCAGCCAGTCAGCCAGCCAGCCAGCCAGCCAGCCAGCCAGTCATCCGGGCAGCTGTCTAGCCGGCCTCTGACCAGAACCATCCCGAAATGAACTGCAAATCAAACAAGAACTCAACACGAACCGCATGCGTGCATATTAAAAATGTTTTAAAATGAAATTTTGGGCAACGGCGACTCTAATTTTTTTTCCTTTTTGCATACTCCAATCTGCTGGAAAGGGTTAATGCTTTTGTTGTTCAGCCAACTGTGAGCAGAGGTCCTCTGATCCTACCTACATATGCATGCAAATGTGTGTGTGTGTGTGTGTGGTCATGAACGGGTTTGCAGCTGTCGTTATCTAGTCTGGGCTATCGCTGACTAGCTGAGCTTAAGCCCAGGGGTCAGCCGCGGGGTTGATCGATGCCCGTTGCCCGTTACCACGTTGCACGTTCCCCGTTGCCCGTTGCACGTTGAGTGATACTCGATAGACAACGGATGACTGCGGGCCGAGAGAGCTGCGAGTGTTTTGCTTTTTTGGGGTTTTACAGACTGGCGCGTTCGGCTTAATGATAAGCAATTTAAAAATGCAAAAAAAAATAATAGAGAAAAATTTGAAAAATTTAACAACTCAATAATAACAATATGTGTGTGGCGGAACAAAAAGTGGTTGCTTCAACTGTGGCCATAAATTGCAACGAGTTTGCCGAACAAACATACGGGCAAAATATGTTGTAGAATTTTTCAATTTTTAATGACACCAATCGAAGGCAGAGCTTGAGAACTCGAACTTGGCCAACACGAGAGACAACAGAAATTATTGTCATTAATTACAATGCGACTTGGGCTGGTCTTTAACGCGTTTGACAGACGGTAGGAGTTGAAAAGCGTGTGAGTTGTTTGGGTTGTTCAGGTGCCCCTCAGGTGGCAGCGGCGCAGCATCCACAACTTAAATGGGGGCCGCTAAAAAGCAACCAGAAATTTGTCTGCTAATATGTGAAACTTCTAATATAATGCATTTATTTGTTGCCATACAAAATATTATTCGACGCCCCCTTTTCAAGAATACTTCTCTGTGCAGTTGCCAGTTTCAGGTTTACAGCAAAAGGCTAGAAAAAAAAAACGTTTGAGTTGGGCATTTACATGGAGCAGGCACAAGATTAGCAGCAAGAGCCAATTGGCATGCCAAATGCCCGTAATAATAATAAACGTATGTAATAATAATGAATTTTAATGTGGGGCATTAACAATTCTTGCATTTTAATTTGCCAAACACCGACTGCAAAACTGGAACTGCCACAACTGAAAACTGGACCTGCGTCTGATTCTGTTTCTGTTTCTGATTCTGCTTGAATCTTGGGTCCAATTCTGCATATGGGTTTGATTTGTGTGTGGGTTTGCATAAATTGCTGTTGATATGATTTAGTGACATGGAACAATGCACTGGAATTTATGACAAAAGCTGTATACATTTAAGCGGATTATGTCAGAATCTAACTATTTTACTTGTTAATAAAAAATGCAATTTTTCATTATGGCCGTTGAAAAATTTGTCAGCTCTGTCGCTAAAACCTCAACACAACATCGGCATCGCTTCAGCTTTAGAATGTTAAATGTTAAATGTAATTAATGCACAAATCGCACGAATCCATTCAGGCCCCGGGGCCCAAGTGCGATGGGGGCGTCTCCCCAGACGATAACCGATTGAACTTGCAACTGTGGGCGTTCACATATTCAAAATGACAAATGCTGTAATCTGTAGATAATCAAACTATGTCTGACTGGGCAAGTGTTCGAATGGCACTTTTGCAACCCACTTTATGGCTTTCATGCTGATGGCCAACTTCTCGACAAGCTAACATTATCAGATGTGCTCCATCACTGTCAGTCATAAACAAAAATTTTATTGGTGCTGTTGCTGTGGCAAGTTGTATGTTGCAAGTTGTTTTGTCGGCTAGTCGCATCTGCGCTACAGTTGTACAAAAATGACTGCTCAAATGAAATTTATTGTTAGTTTTTTATTGGTTTTTAAACGGTTTTGGATAAGCTACAACTGCAAACTCAACTAAAAAACAAATAATATTCAATTATTATTTAAACTATAATTATAATTGTATAATTACTAAAAACTATTAATTTTAAGTTATTTTTTTTTAAATCTCTACAAATTCACCTGCTCTAATGTAGGGTATCAAATCAAATGGGCGACCGAAATTCAGTGTTGAATTTTTTTTCAATTTTTCTATTGCTCCTTGGGCAAAGTCATTTCATAATTTACATGAAAAGCAGTGGGCTGATCTTCATTAGCGCTTAAATGGCCATCCAATTTGTATGCCACGTCAAGAGTTTACGACCAGGCCAGATCCAGACCACCAGCAGTACTCAATGATGTCGTAGCTTGTTTTAGAGGGTTACAATAACACGACTCGGATTATATTCTTTATGAAGTCGTAAATATCCATGGAGTATATTGGCTGATACCGATGCACTGATTTTGCTCTGTGCGGGAATAACATGCTCCAGGGCAGCAGCTCTGTGGCAGCTCTGAGGCAGCTCTGTGGCAGCTCTGTGGCAGCTGTCGCATGCAATTAGAACTGTGCACCACATACACTAATTAACTGCAAGTTGCCGCCCAGAAGATGCCTCACCTTTCAAGTCAGGTCTCGAGCAGACACTTGTGATGTCGCAGCGCCACTCGAGGGAGCCCAAAGAGAAGCGCAGCCCGCAGTTTGTCAACAGGCAGCAGGCAGGACGATCCGACCCGACCTCGCCTCGTCCAGGACCGCTCCAAGATACGCTTCGAAATGAAAAGAAATTGCCACTGTCTGTCGGGTTTAAAAAGTAACAAGCGAGGAGCGAGGGGAAAACTTCCGCAGAGAAGGGACGTGGGGGGGGCTGGAGGTGATGCGAAGGCAACGCGCAACCATCTGCACGAATTGTAATTGAAAAGATTTCCCTTGAAGGAATTACACGCGCCGCCATCGTCCTTGTCTGTCCTGGAAATTTAATAAGGAAACCCCGGCGAGCTTATATTGCACTTTGTGCGAAAATAATAGTTTTTTAAGTGCACTGACATTTCCAGGGGCCTCCACGGTTATTCATCTTATGAACTGCAAAAATATTTCTGTGGTTAACGCCGAACCAGAACCAGAACGAAAACCAAAAAAAATATGCGCTTAATTAAGAAATATTAGTGAGCGGGCGATATGCCACATTTTAAAGACCTCCTTCTTGCCGCACCACACACCTACCCGCCGCATAGCCAAAAGTTGTGAATGGTAAATGAAAAAGCTGTGGCATTTCCAAATGAAATGAATACGAAACAAAAGCAGAGCAAAAGCATTCGGATGAAACCAATCTGCGGGTTCACGCAGCAAATAGAGTGCTTACAATTTGTAAGTACACTTTTAGCCTTAGATAAGAGCTTCGTTAAAATATTATTTAACATTTAAAATATACAAATTTGCCTGTTTGTTAGAATCTAATTCGTTACGATCATTTTACTGTTTAAATTTTGAATGCATCTTTGTTTTTCCAGCAATAATAGAGTATCTTCAAAGGAAGCAACTGAATGCTGCGTATTACAACCCAAAAGGAAACTTCAAACATTTACCACAAAACTGGCTGTCCTTCCTGAGAAGGCGTTTCTGAGCTGGCAACTGTACCATTTTTTTTTTCTTTCTTTTTTTGTTTCACCGCTTTTGCTGTATAATTTCGCTGACTGAAACGAAGTTCTTCTGGTTGGTTTCGTGTCTGCGGCATTTCCATTTAGCATTCCAATTGGGAGAGTGTCTGTCGCTGGCCAAACCAAAAACAGAAAGAAAAAAAAAATACAAATTAAACAGAAAGGTCGCCAATGAGCTCAGGTGGCAAATTAAGGTATTACGATAATTGAATGCACTGTGGAACCTGAAAGCGCTCTCAGACAATGTCATTATGAGCAGCAAATTAGTGCGACTTTCCAGCCGGGAAGGGGGGGGTTTTTCCTTCACAACTCTAATGACAGGCTCAAATGTAAACAGTAAACACTGAACCATAATCAATAATGAAATCAATGCAGACCACATAATCGATCGCAAATCGGCACTTTATATATACACATATATACACAGCCAGTCAGGAACAACAAAAGGAACAAAGTGAGCATTGATCGCTTGGTGTGAAAATGTGCATTGAGGGGTGCTTCGCCAGGGGTAAGCCTGGCCCAACCCCTAACCGAACAACCCGTCGGAGTTTTTTTTTGTTCTATTTCATTTTTTTACAAGTATATTGTTATTTGTTGGGCTACCAAAAAAAAAAAGGTAATAGGCTTATTTCCTGATGTAGTTGTTGTTGTTGTTGTTGTTGGTAGCGCACTCTTTCGACTTTTATTTATTGTAAATTTTGCCCAAGTACTTCAAACTGACAATTTTAGCTGTCAGCTTGTATCTCCGGCTGAGGTATATAACTTTGCTTTATTGACTTGTTAGCGCCGTCAAAATCCCATTTGTATGTCAATATATTTGCAAAAAATCCGAGCTGAGAGGGCGCGAGACTGTCACAGATAGACAGACAGTCAGACAGAGAGAGAGAGAGAGATAGAGAGATAGAGGAGAGTTGGAGAATTGTGGCCATGTTGCGGATTGCCTGTTGATGGATCTGGGGTGAGCAAATTGGCTGCTGATTGATGTTGCACACGTAACACGACGATGAGCTGGAAAGATTAATGTGGTTTTAAGTTAGTGGAAAAATTGAAAGATATGCGCATTGTTGACGGAGTTGCCCATTAAATTAAGTTGTTGAAAATCAACTGCATTTAGCTGAAAAAATTGTGTAACAATCAATCAATAGGCAACGAACAATTTGTGCTAAAAAATAGTGGATCATTAAACAAAAAATGTATATAAGCTAAATGAGTGACAGACAATTAATAGAGTGATATGTTAAAAGTTTGCTCTGAGTCAGACAGTCTATTAATTAATGTAACAAATTTAGGCCTTATATAAATAATTTGATTTTATGCCTGAACAAAACGTTTATTGAGTACTTCCATCAAGTACAGAGGATTCGATTAATAGCTTTTGACTTTGTCATAACTAGTTGACCAAGCTATAAATCATTAAATTGTCATTCTTTGTCCTGTTGTTAACTGTAGTCGTTATTTGGCATCATAAAGCAGTGCGACAAATTCAAGTTTATAGTTTGCATATTAAGCCAAATCCCAAAGCATGCCATAAACTATGCACGCATTTGCATTTTATGCGTCGTTTTTTCTTTCTTTTTGTTCACAAATATATTTGTATTTTTTTTACTTTGTTACTCTTCAGCAAAACAAGTCAAAATTTATAACACAAAACGCATCCGACAGCTTGTCAGTAACAATGCGCTTTTAAGCCAACAAACGTGTGCGAAACGAAAGGCAGTTGAAATGGCAGCAACAACAAACAGCACAGAATCCATTTACATTAAAATTTATAGAGCGAAACTGTGCGCTTTTTTAATTTCATTTATATATATTTTTTTTGTTTTGCTCTTTACCCTCCTGAAACTTGAGTGTACAAAAAAAATGTTACAGTTTGACTACAAAATTACAAATTTTTTTTGTATAAAAAAGGTCTCTTTTTTTTTGTTATGAGGAAGAATATGTCAGCATGTGATTTCCAGTAGTAAAAAAAAAATAAATAAAAACGAGCCGGAAATTATGTGCGTGCAGAAGAAGAACCAGCAGCAGCAGCAGCAGCAGCAATAACAGGAGCAGCAGAGAAGCTAAAAGGAAGCCCAACGACCCATCCATTTGGTGTACGCAGCACATATTGTTGGCATGTCGAGGCATTATTTTTTTTATATTTTATTTTAAATATTTTTTTTCCAGCTTTTACTGTTGTTTTTTTTTGTTTTTTGCCACACTATTTTAATTTTCCCGAGTCCTTCTCTCATTCGCTATCGTCGCGCGAACAATTGAATTATTTTTGTACGTGAAATCAGCGAGGGGTGGGCTGCTGCCCATTAGCGCAGCGCCACCCCACTATCATCATAATCATCGTCAGCCTCATCATCGCCATGGTGCAGAGGCAGGCAGGCAAGAGAAGAAAAAAATGCCTTTCAAAAAAATTTGTATCAAAACTTGTACGAAGCTGACTGCAAGTAACGTTTTTTCATAATTTTTTTTTTGTTTTTTGTTATAATTTTTTTTTTTGTGTTGTTACAAATTTTTAGACGGCTTGATTGGAATGTCAGATAAAGTCAAATGGATTTCAGCGTAAATTAAGTTGCTGTTTGCTCAAAATGGGGCGGCAAAATACAATTTTGTATCTTCCCGCAGCTGTCGTTCAAGTCCAAGTTTGGTGATAGATTGCGAAGATTGAAAAAGTTTTGAGTACGGAAAAGTGTGAGCTACAAACATAAATTTCGATATAATTAAACGAAAATATATATTCGCTTAAATTAGTCGAAGCTATCTCAAATTATACACGGTATGCCATTATTTTTCTCAAGATTATTTTAATTTATGTAAAAAGTATTTCTTGAATTTAATCATCTCCGTTTGCACAGCTGATGTCAATATCCGGCACCCAAATCTGGACAGCTTATCAACCTATCAAGGAGAAAAAATGATCTCAAGGTCTACGAACTGTGGATGAAGTTGATAGATGCTAGGGAAAAATTGTAAAAGGCAGACCGGTTTAACCGGTTTTCATTAGGAATATTGTGGTAATTTTTTTATGAAAATATTTGGCGCATTTCAATAAATACAGAATTGTACATTAATCCGTGGCTCGGATACATTTCCTGAGCGTGTCGCAGCTGCATGCTGAGCACCCAAATGATGGCCAAGTTTTAAAGTTTCCAGGTAAAAATTTCAATTAAAATTGGTTGGAAAATATGCAAAAATAAAAAAAAAATGAAAGGGTTATGGGACAGCTTGAAAAGACGCACAGCATCAACAGCCGTTGTGATCCTGGCGATTGACGAACCCCTACAAAAAACACAAACACAAAACGATCGCCACTTTGGGCGCAGTTTGTGAGAAACAAGAACAATCACCCTTTGATTCATTCATCCTTTCACCTATTCTATTATTCAACTATTCACCTATTCAGTTATTCTGTCACTTGGGCACGTTGACAAAAACTGTAGCGCTAGTTTCGAATGCCGCATTATTCTGCTCTTTGGCCTGTGTCCTGTGAAGTGACATTCGTCTAATTTGAATATATTTCTTGTGCCTCAGTCTGTGCTAGGCTTTCCCACGATTTATGTTTATGATTGCAGCTTTCTTGGGCTGATTCTGATTCCCCGATTCACCGATTCCCCTGCCTTAACCCGTCTCAAACTATGCCGCACTCGAAATCCTTATGCTAATGCAGTAGCCATAACTCAGGCTCGTCCTGCCACAGGTTTAGCTGTTGCCTAATGTAATATAACAAATTATATATGCATGGCCTTTGTGTGTTTGGCAATTGTTGAAATTTATTTACACGCTTTTAATTGGCATTCAAGTGGTTGCGATCAAAGGCAACCACCTCCTGCTGCTCCTGCTGTTCCATCTGTTAATACTCGCATTGCCACTGTATCCTGGCCAGTGCGAAGCAGCTTACAGCTTGCCTCATTAGTGCTGGCCAGAAGCTTGTCAGCTCGCAATCATATTATTAATTTCATTTCAATGTATTAAAGCAAAGCTCAGCAGTGAATCCGACGCATATCAGTTGCTTTCCAACACACAAAAAAAAAATAAAATAAAAAAAATATAAAAAAAATGAAGAAAAAGTAATTATGCCGACTAAGAGCTTCATCAGACATCCCATTATGCAGCCTGGAATGCACTCGACAAGCGGCGTCCCACACATGGTTTCCCGCTAGGAAGGGTCGTGGAGAAGGGAGGCGAAACAAAAGCAGTAGGACTACCTTTGTGCCCACAGCAAAAGGCAGCTGACGTCGTCATCATAAATGTTTGCATATGAAGTGCAGTGGGCGTGGCATGCACTTCAGTTGCGGCATTGAAAAAAAAAGAAGTAAAACAGGCTCACAGAAAAAATTCTTGTGCCGGGATTAAAAATGCAGCGCATTGAATTTGCACGAGGCAGCCACCTTTGCCACGCCCCTAGCCCCGCAACCGTCCGCACATTTCGCAACAAATAATGATGCACTTGAAAAATGTGTAGTGTGTGTGCACAACAGCAACAGCAACAACAACAACAACAACAAGCACAATAAGGGAAACAAAAAATCATTAAAAACAGTCCTTGCTCGGCCGCCCACCCACAACGCCCACAAAAGCTGCGTCTGGATTACATTATTAGAGAAGCTGCTCCATGCCTTGAATATCCACACCATTAATATTGCATTTAACGCTGCAATTGTCCCGAGAGCAACTATGGGCGTGCACTCCTCCTCATCCTCATTCTCTCCCCCATCTACACGTGCACTCCTCACACCTCACATTTGGAATATCCCCTGCCGACCCCTCTAAATAGCCCTAAAATGTTTAATTCATTTTATGCGATTTCATTCAGCGCCTGTTTTAATTATGAGCAGAGCTGCTCCGAGTGGGCCACAGTGGAGTGGAGTGGCGTGGCGCGAAGTGGAGTGGAGCTATGCCGCAGACCCATAGGTGGAGGGCAGGAGTGTGGTGGAGTGAGGAGCCAGTCAACTGACTTGTGTAATTTGTGCACAAGTTTCATTTACTTTAGGGGGCGTCATAATCTTCAGTTGCTTACTTACCCTGCCCAGTAGCTAATGCTGTGCCCGACTCGACTGCTCCACCTGCTGGGTGCTGGGTGCTGGGTGCTGGTGACAGCCGCACTGGGCTTCATCTCACTCAAAAATCTTGTCTCAATGGCCTTGCCGGGATGCTGACAGCATCGTGGCCAGCATAACGGGACTGTGATTATGCACTTGATGTGATGTGCATAAAGCTGAATTTTAATTATGAGTAAATATTTAAACCATTAAGCTTGAAAAGTCGACTCCCCGAGTGCTTCCCGAATAAATGCAGATTATCACTCTTCATAATGTGGTGGATATGGACATAATGTATTAAATATATGTGTTTCTAGATTAATACTTTAGTTTTATTTAAGATTTTTATTTTTGGGTGAAAAATAACCTCTTTATTAACACCACATTTAAAGGACGATTCGAACTCACAATTCTTGTTAAAATTGTAATAAAAAAGTAGCTGTTCAAAACGATACAAATAATTTACTCATCATTATTTCATTGCAATAACAAAAAATGGGTTAACAAAAAAAATGCATTGTTTGCATTATGTAAAAATATGTCTGTTGTTAAGATGGGTGAATGGGTGAATACACTGTAACAACCAGATTATATGTTATTTAATTAATAAATCATGTTTGAGGTATTAAATTACCTTACTGTTATGGAAGCCAAAATTTATGAACAGTTTTAATCATGGTATTTATTGAATAACGTTTGCAGCCTCAATTGATGGCCATCAATTTTCAATGCGAACATTTAATGCATTGGCTGACCAGGCAATTAAAAACAAAATAAAGAAAGAAAAAAAAAACAACACAAATTAAGGGACTTAATTAAAATAAATAAAAATTCAATATATAAAAATAATAAATTGAAAGAAAAAAAACGACTGGCTTTTATGTGTATTTGTTTTTGTTTGAAATATTGTGTGGTAAACACAAGTGCAAATATATATTAATTGCAAAAGGCTCAGACTCGATGGAGGCTTGGCTTCAATTAAAAGTTTCAGCAACATTCATCAAACCGCTTCAATGAGCGTCGATAACAGTCGCTCCAAAAGTATGTGTACAACATAAATAAAACACATAAAATGTGAAACATAAAAACCCACAAAAAAAAAAACAAACAAATATTTTTAAAAATCAGACATCGATCGCTCCAATGGCTAACTTTCAACAAAGCCAGAATACACAAAAATATAAAAAATGATTTCATTTGTTTTTCAACTGAGAGTTGGAGCTACATGGACCCAGACAGCTCCTATTACAATTGTTGTTGTTGTTGTTGTTGGCGAATGTTGCTGCCTCCAGTGGCTGCCTCCAGTGGCTGCCTGCTGCTTATGTGCATTTGCATGTAAAAGCAGTTGCTGCGTCGTCCTGCGATGTCCTGCGGTCGTTGCGCTGCTTTGGAGTGTGTTGCCTCTTGAAAGTAATAGCCAAAGCGAAAGCAATCTCCACCCCTTGGAGCACATTACCGCCGCTTGTCTCCACGTTGTTAACGTAATTTCCATAAAACATTTTGTTACTTATTTATCTTAATTAAAATAAATTTACATTTTTCTAATTTAAGGACGCGATGGCAGCGGCAGCGGCACCAATACCAACAGCGGCCAGTCAGCCAAGTCCCTCTGCCCCCCAACCCCTTGTTGCTTGCCGGGCATTAGAGAGCGACATTTTCTTAACAAGCCAAAAGGACACACGTCAGATCAGGGCCAAGCGTGGTGCGGGGTTAACGGGCAAATAGCATCAACGACAACGAGGAGAGAAAAAAAGAAGAAAAAAAAACGCAACAAATTCTCTGTAATGGAAAGTTACCTCCGCGCTCTTCGTTTGGATCTCATTAGCGTTGCTAGGGAAAGTGGGCCGCATGGAGGCGGGCATTCACCATGGCCATCTTTTGAGCCGGAGTCGGAGCCGGAGCTGGAGACGAAGATGGTCCAGGATTGTTTGTTGTTTTTTTGTGAGGCTGCCGCATAAGTAGAAGCCGGTTCGGCCCAGGTCCAGTCGCAGTTCTTGCGCACAAAAAGCGTAAGGAAAGCAGAGCAACAACCCATCCCAGCGCCTCTGCTGTCCCTGGCCGTGGTCCATCAGGGAAAAGCATAAAATTAAAAGCTGACAAGCGAAATAAAAAGATTTTGCGTATTTGCGCACACTTTGTACTCACTTCCAGCATCCTCAAGCAATTCAATACAAAATGTTCGCCATCAGGACTCGTTGGTGGAGTGTGGCGTGGGGCTGAAATCTTATGTTGGTCAGCTAATGGGAAGGCAGTGTTTTTTTACAAACTGGTATAAATAAACTATCAGATTTTAAATAAGGCAAATGCTAAGAATCGTGTTTCGTTCACCGAAAGAAATAAGAACTTCTTTTTGATATTCGCACTTGGATATTGAAGGTACAGTTGTGCGCATTAGCATAAATTCTGATTAGTCATTACTTGGCATTATTTGGCCTACACAGGGTACAAAAAACTGGTGAAAATAAAAGCAACAACAAATCGAAAATCAATACAAGCAACGCCATTTTGTAATGACGGGTGGGAAAGTATGCAAAAAAGCGTCAAATGAAACCAATACAAATCCATAACTAAATCTCGTTGAGTGTGTGTGTGTGTGTGTGAGTGTGTGTATACACAACAACTCTCAGCTCTGACAAGAAATTTTTTAGAAAGAAGCAGCAGGCATATAAAATCAACAAAGCCCGCAACGGGGGAACATTTTTGCCATGCCGGATAGGAGGAGTCAAGCCAGTCGAGCGGGCAAGAGAGAACAAAAAAAAAAAACCAAAAAAAAAGAAGAAATGGAAAAGAAAAAGAAAACAGAAAAATAAAAATAAATTCAAAGCAAACGAGACTAAAATTATAAAAATTGCCCTCCTGATGATGCTGTTGCCGAGAGTGCGCGACCAGGACGACGGAAGCGGTGAAGGGACCAAGGAGGCGAACGAACAAGGCGAGACGAACGCGATTCCAATACGGGACATCAACGTCAACGAGGGTGGCAAACAGCCCAACCAGGAGGTGGGTGATTCTGATGTTGATGGACTGGCCGGGCAGGAACGGGCTGCTGCTGCTGCTAGTGGTGGTTGTGGCGGTGGTGGCGGTGGTGGTGCTGGTGGTGGTGATACATAATGTGGCCCGTGCACTGCCGTTGGCCTGAACGGCGCATTAAGCACAGCAAACTGTTATCGAGTCAGCGAAAGAGAGAGAGAGAGAGAGAGAGAGAGAGAAATGGCAAGGAGGGATGGCGGGGGTGTACATGGTCGATGTATATATACCAGTATACATAGAGCTGGGATGCCATGGCCCGCAGCGTCAATGGACCAAAATAATAACGACTAACGGCCTGTTAAGGGAAAATGCAACGAGGAGAGCTTTATGGGGAACGGGCAATGGGGCATGGAGAATGGAGAATGGCCTGGTAATGGGTGTGGATTTGGATGTGGATGTGGGTGTTGATGTGGGTGGCTCAAGGTTTTTTAAGTGGTTGCGCGTGACGTGCACGACGAACTGGCGAAGGGAACGCTGTGGTGCCATTGGAGCTGCTGACGTGGTATTTGCTTGCTCTCATTGACGCCAACATGGACATGGAGGCGAACGGAACGCGAACGTGGACGAGGATGTAGATGTGGATGCTGATCGTTATGCCTGGCAATTTTTTTCCACTTATTTGTACACAAAACTCTTGTTACTAGCTGCCATTATGATTTTGAAAAGCCATTGCTGTTTTTTATTTCATGTTTTCCATTTTTTGTTATTGCTCGTTTTTTTTTTTTTTTTTGTTGATTTGCTTTGCTTTTTGCTGCTTTTTGCCGCTCATTGAAAAACTGTGAAATTTTATAATAAGCATTTTTTGCTGCTGCCGGATTATTGTCGATGATTGTGATTGCGTTTTATGTTGTTCCTTTTATTACCAGCTGTGGAGTGGATGGGGGTGGAGATGGGGAGATGGCTCCAGGCATCTTTTTATGCTGGACGCCACTGTGAGGGGGTGGGGGCATCACAGATTTCTGTTTCTATGTGAAATTATTTCTTATTGCTGCTATAATATTCTTTTTGAAAAATTGTTTTCCTCCGTGTGCTCTTCTATTTATTTTATTTTTTTGCATTTTTCCACATTTTGCGTTTGTGCTCGTTCAGGCGATATTGATTTCAATTTAAGCTTATTAATTTTAAATGCAATTTTTAATTAAATATTATCAAAGTGTGTAGTGGACATCATTAGGCTTGTAGCTGACTCCCAACGGGAACTGAAGCTATTTGCAGGAGGAGAACTTCGATTTGCTTGAAGCGGAATTATCCATTGAAAATGACAGGATTTAAATGGTTTCTGATTATATTCAATTAGTTTCGATTAGTGGTTGTCTTCAGCAATGCAAAGAACTGATACGACATGCTGATCACCTAAAAAGAACAAAAATTGTAAATGGTCTATTAGAAGTTTGAAAAACACACTCACCTTCATGTAGGTAACCAACGAAATGGGTGGAAATGTGGGCGGTTTTATCATGGCTGGCTTTTGGCTGCGCATAATGAGCATCTTGATCATGATGCAATAGGTTTTGCTGCACTGAAACCAGTTCTGATTGTAGGCCGCATCACCCACACGCAGACTCTGCAAAATGTGTATTCATTTTTAGCAAAATAAAAACCAGAATAAGAATTACTTTAATCACTTTAATCTTTACGTACCGCTGCTATTAATGCATCGCCGTAGTAGCAAACCAGAAACACTTGCACCATCGAAGTCATTAGAAAGATGAAGTAGATCAAAATGACTTCCACTGTGGACTCGGTCACTTGAAAGGCAATGAAGCAAATTTGCATTGAGGCCATCAAAAAGTTGAGTAGCAGCGAAAAACTGTACATTCTGTTGATGTGTTCGCAGAGCCTTTTGACAGATAACAAATGAGTTTAGTAAATTAATTAACTGTTTTGTAATAAGCCAATGAAACTCTTAAAAAATAATTAGAAATGTGAATCAAGACATTCTTTTGCCTTTCACTTACGTCAAACACTTATCATGATATTTAATCATCGTGGCCAAGAAGCGAACATTCTCCTTGTCCTCATCCGGATTACATGGGTGAGCTTCAAGGCACGTCGTTATGTAATTGAAGTGCATGCACAGCTGGGTGATGACCACGACGAGCAGCAGATCTGCACATAGAAAGGCAATGCCAGCCAAATAGGCGCCATGCGCAATATCCCAATAGGTAATCCAATATACCCAATTTTTGGTGGTCGTATCGAATGGGAACCAGATGAGAAAACCAAAATTACGATCAAATGTCTCGTAGCCCAGAAAATTAAACTTGATCGTCGCTTTCACCGCCGGATATAGAGTAAAAGTTGTGGTATATGCCAGGCAGAGGAACGTAAAGATTCTAATGACACGTTTCATGGTGCGCTCAAAGTTGGCCATTTGGTAGAGGCTCTGTGCCTCCAGGGTCTTGGGATGCATCTCCTCAAGGTCATCCAGCAGTTGTATCATCTGTTTCCTATACAACGCCATATTAAGCTGCTTACAATCGGCCACCAGAGAGAAGCCAATGCAAGGAGCTACTGCAATGGCCAGACGCACTGTCTCAAAGTCCAGAATTGACTTGTAGAAGAAAACCAGCTCGCCACAAACCAGAAGATTGAAGTTGATGAAACCCGCATACAGGTAGATTTTAAGCAGCAGCGAAATCAATGGATTCGTAGAGCGATGGGCATAGATGTCCTCGCCGATTGTCTTGTAGAAGAGCACAGGCATCTCCATCATGTCCGCAAAGGTGCGAGGTTTCTCCGTCATGGTTTCCATTTATTGTCGCCTAATGTCTCAGGTTCACTTTCTATAACTGTACAGGATGTGGCCAGAACTCGACTTTTATACTGTCCGATTAACTGCAGCGAACTGGGCGTGGTTGTCAACTTTTTATGCCCCATCACGACGCCTTGGCCAAGTGTTGATAATTGTGCTTAAAGTTTCCAACTTGTACAAGAATTTAATTAGGCGTTAGAACTACAAATTGTCGCAGCTGCGAGATTCTCATGGATGGGTAATGGATTCAACCAGACTGAGTTAACTCCGTTGACCGTTGAGCATTGCTAGAAGAGATTTGGCTGACTTCAAGTGACCAAAAAATAGACATGTGCAAATCAGGAAACGAAGGCGATATAAAGATTAAAACAAATAAATAATTATTGGTTTATTGGTTTATTAATATATGTATTTAACAAATTTATTATCTTATTTTAATTATATACATATGTGCAATGTTCACTCTAATATGTCAACTTGAATGTTAAAGTCAAAAGTTGTAATTGCTTATCACGTGCTTTGAAAACCAGGTCTAGTACGTGCCCAGACTGCAAGGCCAAAACGCAATTGGTGAATAGCCAGTTTTAGCCATAAATTGGGACTTGACTCGCTCGAGTGGCAATGAATGGATTTACTTGCCACCTGCACTGAACTAACTAACGATTTCATATTTTTTCTTCTATTTATTATTTTCTTCCATTATGCTAAATGTGTTCAAGTTGAATGAAATGAAAATAATTTTTCTTGTTATCCTGCCTCCAAAGAACGAACAAATTGAGCAGAAAATAACTAATAAAGTCGAACGTTGACGTCGCTCGACATGAATAAAATGCAAAAGCCGGCTTTATGGATGGCTTGGAGCAGGCAGTCCAGGCAGAAACCAGGAACTGCCACGGACCATTAGCAGAACAGCCAAGAGCTGAGAAGAGAGGAGCACAGGGCACGAGGCACATGGCTGAGGCACGTGCAAGATGGCAGCTAAAATTGAAATGCTGCTGCCACAATGGGTAATTTTCATTTCAATTTTCGCAGTTTTGTGACCAACGCATTCACCTTAGCCTCCCACTTGATTTCAAGCATTTTTTGCTCATTTGCAGCATTGAAAAAAATGGGCTTTGAATGTATTTTTTGTGGAAAAACTTTTACCTGCATCTACGTTTGGCAGAGGGCAAAACTTTATCCGATTGCGTTGTAGATATGCTTGTAACATATTAAAAAATGGACCGCATTCTTTGGTTTGGGTGGTTTTAAAACTTTAGCTATTTTTAATTATTTAATTCATCAACAAAACTACAACAATTTATTATTGCAGCAAGTCTCAATTAATTATCGCTCAACTCGAAACTCATTCGTTTTCCACTCCAGGCAATTTGCAGCTAGCTCAATTATTTTGCTGCTCTCTCTTCCACTCAAGATTGCTCCTGCGTGCAGCGCTGTGAGTGGAGTGGTTAATTTGGAGGGGTAATTGAGCTTGAGTGCGTCCTGCTTGAGTGGAACTCAGTTGTGGCGATGTTAACATCGCTGCAATGTTTCCTCAGTTAACCCCTACAATCGATGTGCTATGTTCTGAGAGGGCACAGCTGTTCCCGTTGCGATGTTTAGTGTCTACGATGTGATTTTGGGAACAGTTTTCATATGGCGCCAGATGGCGCTAGTGTGTCGAAAAAGGATATGCAAATGTGAGTGTAATGTGGTTTGTCACTGATTTGTACCAACTGCTTTCCATAGATGGCGTCAATCACTTTACTAATCTGCCAGTTGCTCAATCTGAAATGTTTCATTCTGTTTTGCAGGCGGTTGCTGCAGGCCTATTAAATATTTCATTTTGCATATTTCAGTAGCTCTTTTAACACTTTTGTTGCTAGATCTCGCCTCGGCCCCCCCCATCCCCGCACTCTCTGTTCGCTTGCTTTTAAGGACCTGCACTTAAGCGCAGATTTTAATTACTTTCCGGCCGACTGGCAACGGCAACGGATGGTGAACAAAGATGCTGCCCAGCTGGCTGGGGGGATGAGAGATTGGGAATGCTTGCATCCTCTGGCAACATTTGGAGAATGCAGTTATCTGACGGAGTGAGTCCCGCACCCATCATTTGAATTAGCCGCCCGCTTTTGTCACCAGCGAGCGAGCAGCGGGATTGGGAGTGGGAGGAGCGCCTCAAGTGCAGTGCATTATATATTCATGGCATTTACTGAGCAGAAAAGAAAAAAAAATACAAAATAAAACCAGCACATGTGTTGGTAAGGGGTGAGTGTGGAGGGGGAGTGTCAGCGGCAATAGCACCACCCCCAAGTCAACCTCTCGCATTCGCATATAGATAAATGCAAAGGAGAAACAAATGAAAGGCAAAGAAATACTGGGCAAGTGCACTTAGCAGCTTGTAGCCGCCCCAGTTGACATTGCCAAACACACACACACACACATGCACACTTGAACATAAAACTCATATGTGTGTATGTGTGTGTGTGCGTGCCACTTGGGGGTTGTTTTCCTTGGCCATAAAAATTCGCACATGAGCAAGACAAACACGATGGCAGCGCAGATGGAGGAATAACAACAGCAACAACAACAGTGGTTGCTGGCGCTGCTGCTTCTGTGAGGCACCTCCTCAAACCACTCCGCACCGCCCCCCCTCCCACACAAGCAGTCAGTCAGCTGTAGGGCTGCAATTTTCAAATGGCCTAAACGCTCAAGGCGCTGCCAACGCCATCACCATCGCCATTGCAGCTGCCCCTTAAGTTCTGTTTCTGTTGCAATTATCCGGACGACAACCGACAACAAAACAGCCCATGTCCATGTCCTGGCCGCCTTTTGTTGCAGCTGCCCCACCCCCTCTGCGACAAGTGCAGCAACAGCAACAGCAGCAGCAGTAATCAGAAACATGTAACAAAAGCTGAAACAGGCTCAAGTTAATGACTTGGCAACATGTTGACTGCGACTTGGACCAACATTTGATGCACCTGTGACTGCGTTTTATTGCATCCTGCTCCTGCTACTGCTCCTACCTCGGCTCCTCCTTCTGTGCTCGCCACAAACAATGTGGTCTTTGTCTAGGAATGTTTAGGCATGCAGCTGGCGGCTTAAGCATGAAAACCCCTTTGCCTTGCCACACAGATCTTGGAAAGCAGACAAAGCTGCAGCTGCCACTGTTGCCACTGCTGCCACATGTGGGAAACAAGGCAAATTTGTCCAAGTTGCGTATGCTGACAAAGTGTCAGTCAATGTTGCATTTACCATATATCCATATCAGCCAACAAACCAACAATGAGTGTCTTCCAATTGCCAATTGGCAATCTTTGGCCGGCAATCGGGAGACGACGGCACAAAACATTGAAGCCACATTGGCTAAGTCACGCATGCGCCGTTGTCACTTGTCGGCGGCACTGCGACACTTCGCCGCCTTGTTGCCACCATTTTTGGGCAAATAACTTGCTTTAAAATCCCGTTACCAGCCAGTCAGCCAGCCAGCCAGCCAACCAGCCAGCCAGCCAGGCAGCCAGGCCGAGTCTAAAGAGTTGTCATTCACCTTGTCTGGGGACATGCGACCACCTCGTTGTTGGCTCCGTGGCGTGTTGTCGTCTGCAAATTGTTCGCGTCGCTATTATCCAGGGGCATCAATCTCCAAGCAATTGACAGATGCTGCCATCTACAACCATTCCCCAGCCCACCAATACCTGCCACACCGGCACTGCCCACCCTCGCCGTACACCACTTTTATGGCAAGACAAAATTATTTACTTTGCTCTTGCTTCTGCTGCATGTTGCATGCTGCTGCTGCTCTGTCAGCGATTCTGGTTGTGTCTGGTGGCTGCAACCGCTTATTCCTCCGTTGCAATTGTCCACACGGGAATTGGACAGCGATCGTTTTATTTGCTGACTGGGATCTGGTTATAAGGCAATTTGATTTGCTGGCACTTTTCTGTAAATTGCAGGCCTTTTGCCTTTTGTCTGCTTGCCTAATTTAATTTGGGAATTTTTGTCGTTTTTGGTTCTCTCTTTATTTATGGCTAGTTGACAGTTTTTCGTGATTAGCCCCAAAATGTGGTTCTTTTTTTGGAGTGAGAGTTGTCTGGTGGCTGCGGCAACATTTGACAGCAGCCAAGATTGTAAAAGGTTTTTTATAATATATTACATAAATAACATAAGACATGATCGAATTTTGAACATGAAAAAGTATATTTATTATCCATCTGAAACTTCTTTATATGTAGTCCTTGCATACGTTAATAAAGTCTTGAACTTTAGTCAGCTTTAAGTTGCGGTTTCCTCATTCCATGGCTGAAATGACAACAATCCGTGCAGCTTTTTGCCATATCAATGCCATACAAAAAACATATAAAAAATAAAATGAACCAGCCAAGGGCCACTCCCAGCCAAGTCCTCCCGGCAAGGAGAAAAGGGCTGTCCAATGCATTTCTGTTGCTTTTGACGCGGTTTTCCCACTCAGCTTTTCAGCATTTGTTCTCCCAGCAGCAGTAAAAACAAAAAGAAAAAAAAAAATGGCAAAAAACATGCGGAAAAAACAAGAAAATACTTTTGCAATTTTTAATTACAACGCTGAAAAGCGCCGAAAAAAAAAACACAAAATTTTGCAGTTCGCTTTAATTACCGCGAGCATGACTGAGTAAAAGAGATGAAGAGAGAGGGATCCGTTGGGAGGGGCAGACAAGATGGGGCATATTCTGAGCGGATGCGAACGTTGGTGGTCGACGCTGATGAGGCACACTTGGACAAAAGAATTGCAGCCGACGAAGCCGTCGTCGCAATTATGGCAACATGAAAATAAAGAAATGTGCAAAAATATATATATAATACTCGAAGGCACTACCTGGCAACAGCAAGAACTCTATTTTGCCAGTGGTTGGCTCACTGGCTTAATGTGGTTAGGCCTGGTCTGGTCTGGGCTGCTCTGCTCTGCTCTGCTCTGCTCTGGTGTGGTGTGATGTGGTGCAACCTCTTGCAAGTGGCAAGTGAATATGCGTTCAAGCGTCAAACAACACCGACAATATCAACAAAAACAACTACAGTTTGAAAAAAAAAACATATCACTTGGTTGCCACGCCCCCTCAATTTTTCATACACATGAATAAAAATATTCACAAGGAAGCAAAAATAAAAATCAATTCCTCGAGAGAGTTGGACAGAGATGGATAGATAGCAATGCTCTCTGCTGACTTTTGCCCTGTGATTTACTCATAATTATGCTGACAAGATAGACAAAAAACATACAAGATAAAAAATACGCATCTGTTTTTTTATTTTTTAACTGTTTTTTTTTTTGCCATCGCCAATGCAATTGAAATGAAAATGTCATTAATATAGCGCGCCCATTAAAATTGACGCCAAGCGGAAAGCTGCTAGCGCCTGGGGAATTGGATCTCGGCGCTTTGAAATGTGGTTATGCTGGATTCAAGAGAGGGGCAACGAACGGTGGTAGGAGAAGGAGGAAGGGGGAAGGGGGAGGATGGGGCATTTTCAATCGAAAGCTGCTGCTTAAGCATTGCATTTTCAATGGACTTCATTAGTGCGGTTTCTGATTGAAATGCTCTCCAGCGTCAGGTTGGCAATGCACAATGCACAGACACAGTTACAGTTACAAGTAGCCATAGATAGATGGATAGATTTCATAGATATCGCATTCAAGAGCAAAAGATACAATTGCAAAAAATTAGTGAGCACATTGCAGACGCCGGCCGCCGCGTCCCATTGAGAATGGGAATTCGATGGCTTAACTGAAGTGCTTTGCCTCAATGAGCAATAAAGTTGTCTCTAATTATAATCGTAGTCCAAGAGATGAAAACTTAATGACAATAATTCTTTAACATTAAAAATTGAATTTTTGAGGCAATATTAATATTAAAAATAATTTTAATATTAATAAACTCCGTTTTCTTTTATTTGAACTTGTACTCAAGGACTGCACATAAACTTGATTATTTTAGTATTAATTACCATAAAGCCACGCCCACCTATTACTCCTTGGCGTTGTGGGGGAATTATCGTGGGCATCGCTTGCAGTAAAAACTGTAATAATTAATGTCAATTTTTTATAAGTAAAGTGAAGCTTTTTGAGCCACGTCATTGTATGTTTTTGGTTAGCTTCCTCAAAATGTTGCCTGCGGCTGAATTGTGCCGGCGCCTGCGAGGGGCAATTAATCATACGCCCTAATAAACTTGCTACCAGAACAGAACTTGCCGTTTTTTGGCAAATGTAAACAAAGTGCACGCCCCGAGGCGACGTCTGTTGCAGACAAATGTCTGGCCAAATGGCCAAATGGCCAATGGGCTGGCCCAAATGTCGATGCCGCTTCTGAGCCACTGGCTGCCAACTGTATGTAGTAGCTCCGATATATATATATATATATATAGTAGTGTGGGATATACTATGTAGGATCGTATGGCACTTTTATTTTGCGCTTTTGTTGCTACTCTTGTTGTTTTTATGGGCTGGTCAGACTTTGTTTTTGGCAACAAAAACGAAATTAAGTTTGTGGCTGCGGCGTGGGTCAGTTCGCCATTTGCTCGGACATGGCCGACTGCCCAAATTTATGGTACCAACTATAAATGGTAGCATGTTTGGGAGGAGGGATGAGGGGGCAACCATGCATGGGAGTTGCAGAATTTGCAGAATTGCTTACCCACTGGCTGCATATAAATTGAACTTAGCATGGCTGCAATCCAGCCACAATTGCACCACTCCACATGGGACACAAGATGGCAAGTTGAGTTCCCATCGTTGTCATTGTTGTTGTTTGCCGCATTATTATACATCTGAATGTTATTGTCTGCTTGCTTGGTTGGCCGCACCTTTAAGAGCTAGTTAAACACACTTAATTTACTTTTTATTATGCAAATTCGCTCACAAAAGGCGTCCGTTTTAAGGCACTTTTTTTCACGTCGGAGTCTTAATTAAGTTGGCTAATTGCAAGGCGCTACCGTTTGGCTGTTGCTTTTGCTCGTTTCGTGCATTTTATGGCGTGCTAATTGGCCAACTGCATGCGTTTTTGGCCCAGTCATTTCTTTCACTGGATTTTTACATTACTTTTTATTTCAGGAATGGGATTTTATGATGCATGATATTGATTTGAATGAGCAACCACAGACAAACAAAACTTTTAACTAATGAGTTACTGCGGTGAATAGTTGTGGCATTTAATCGAGTGCGATCGTAAAACATATATATATATATATATATATATAGTTTATGGTGCCATTGCTATTATTTCCTCTGCTACACTCAATACGATGTTTTGCTTAGTTTTCCTTAAATCGACCAAATCCTGGCTTAAGCTGCCTCATTTGTTTTTTTCGATTGCAACTGGATCCTTTCAACATAATGACAACTGTATTTGTTGATATACATGCTTTGGACTGTGCCACGACTGTTCTTACTTTCAATTTGTTGTTTCCACCACGCATTTGTGGCAAAAAAAAGCTTTAACTTTAACGCTTCCCAGTTTGCAACACGACACAGTTACCCAAACCCAAAGTGCGCCTGCAAATCAGCGTAACAAAATGCTAAACGGCGTGAAAACTTTGGTTCCAGTTTTCTGCAACTTGTAAGTATATATATAAATATATATATATAGATATACATATTCCTGTCCGATGCCAATTGACCAAAGCTCGCTGCGTATTTTTTTTTTTATTGTTTTAAGCTGTCGCAGCATTAAAAGTTTGAGTAATACTTTTGCCAATGCAACGCTTGAATATTTATAGACTGTAGAAGTGAAAAAAAAACTGAGGTTGTTTTTTTTTTTTTTTATATATATTTTTTGTTATTTTAAAGTATTTCTCTTACGGGTGGTTCTCTCTATCAAGAGCAGCAGCTGTCTTTGCTGTTTGACAGTGGTATGAAATTTTCACACGCCGACCGAATTTGCATAGAGTTATTGAAAAACATGAGCGGCGGTTTTTTTATGTTTCAATGTTGTTTTGTATCT
Source organism: Drosophila fungiperda (assembly GCA_035042345.1). NCBI lineage: Eukaryota > Metazoa > Arthropoda > Insecta > Diptera > Drosophilidae > Drosophila > Drosophila fungiperda. The sequence goes on along the minus strand of JAWNLM010000028.1, from coordinate 5,904,764 downwards.
CTAACAGTTTGACAGAGAATTATATGCAAATTATGCAAATACACGCAACAACAACAACAACAACGTGCTGCAAAAGGGTGTCCGGGGCACAGGGCTGCGTGGATACAAAAGGGTAAGTCGAAATATCGATGGAGGCTCAATAGGGGTTTATATATTCTGAGTCGATGTCGTTTTCGAGATCTGCTGCGCTTAATTGCAACATTCAGAGTGTGTTGCATGCAGCATGGTTTTGTGTTTTTTTTTTTCTCATGCATGTCCTTTGTTCAGCTGGGAAGTCAAGTGCAGAGAGTTGGCATGGCCAGGACACGGCACACACACAATAAGCAGTCAGCAGGCTGGCTGGCAGCTCAGTTTGCTTTATTGAGTGCCACTTTGTGGGCCTACCAACAACAACAAAGGATTGCATTCAATGACCCCACACACCCCTCTCTCTCTTAGCTGTGACTTTGACGTGACGTTGTGGCATTTGGCATTTTGCAATTGATATTTTTGCCGCCCTCCTGTGACTGCCAGCCAAAATTGATTGGCAATTGGCAATTGACAATAATCAATGGCATAAGTGATAATTTGTATTGTCAGTTTGCCAAGTTTGACAGTTGTTTGTGCAATTCGGAGGGTTGTTAATTGAGGACTGTCCTTAACACTGCAATTTGATATTGATAGCTGGTAATTATGTGTGTAATATACATTTTAATAATATAATTTTTTAATATGCTTTTACAGAAGCTGCCTTGAATTATTTGTTAATGGAGTGAATTTAATGGCATTTGAGCTTAATTGTGATTATCATTCAAAAGCTGTCAGACTCAGTGCAGCTCCAGCTTATACATTGTCTCTCTCTCTCTCTCGCTCTGTCTTTCTCACTCTCTCTTTAACAGTATTCTTGGTCTCTCTTCTATTGCTTATTCCATTCGAAAAGTGTCATTCACAAATTGCTGCTCGCCCAGTGGCTTTTTGGCTCCAGACTCAACGCAAATTCACACCTACAAATTCTTGCATACTGGGGCAAGGACATTATTCATACAGAAAACACACATACACACACACGCACACAGAGAGCAAGAGAGAGAAGAGCGACAAAAACGGTGTTGCCACGAGCAGCAGCCAAAGCCACATATATTAACTGCAAAAAGCCGACTGCTCTGGTGGTGCAAGTTGGGGAGGTGGCAAGTAGGCAGACTGCAAAGCGCCAAAAGTTAATTAAAAACATTAGCTTTCAGTGCTGTGCGCCTGCTACAAGTGACAGCCAATTGCGCTGCTTTCCAGCAAGAGAGACAGAGAGCAATAGAGAGCGAGAGCCAGCCAAGATTTGTGTGCTGATGAGAGAAAGAGAGAGAGAGAGAGAGAGAGAGATTGTGTGAGCGAGTTGGTGTTAATTACATTAGCGCCAGCTGCTGCCAACTTTGACCTAAATGATGGCCAACCAAATGCGGCTGCCACACTCCAGCCCTGCCACCCCCTCCCTTCGCCAGCGTCAGCAGCACGTTTTGCGGTCAACACTTTCGCAATAAGGTCAGAACAGCATCTTAACAAAAGCCGTTTACTCTCCCTTTTCCCTTTTTGCCTAGCAGTTATATCTTTATCAAGTTTAGCGCCGCGACTTTTTTTTTTTTGGGCGGCCGCGTTAATAACTGTTTTGCCGTTTGCCTCGCCACGCTGGACGCTTCCGTAATTTAATGTGGGTCCTCTCGAAGCTGGGGTCATCTTTGGGGCTGAACAAACGGCGCTTCGGGTCGCCGGCCGTGACACTGAAAATAATGCGACACTGGAGACGCTGACGATGCTGGCAATGCGACGCGACGCGATGCGGTCGTTGGCTAATTAGGTTTTAGCTGCTGCTGCCACGTTTTGTGTCTGCCCTTCGGTGACGTCATTTATGTGGGTCGCCTTTGTTGCTGTTGGTCTTCTTCTTGTTTAATTTGGTATGAAATTAAATAAGGCCGCACGGAGTGTCGCGTCGAGCAGTGTTTTGTAATGAGTTTTTGTTTTGTATTTTTACTTGGTTCGTTTGTGGGTTGAACTAATTTGCATTTTGTATCATTTCGGTCAAGGCTAAAGCCAACATAAATTCACGTACACGGTCAGGGTCAAGGTCAGTGTCAAACTGTTGTCTTTGTGGAAATTTAAGGAAATAATTAAATAAGCATGCACAAAATTTAAATAACTTTTGTGTGTGTTGAATTTTGTTTGAATATATCTTTAAGTTTGGTAAGCGCACAATTAATAAGGGTTTCTTTTCTTATTCCATGGTTCGTTTTGATTATACCAGCTCAGGAACTTTACCAAAACTGTACATTGAAATATCTTCAGTTTTTTACCGACTTCCCATTTTCCAATGTACCCCCAGCCAACCCTGAAGTGGATCTCTCATGGAAAAGGCGCACAAGTTGCCGGCCATCATTTTCTTATTTTCAATTTGTTGTTGTTGTTTTTGTCATTTGTTGCTGTTGTTGTACTTTTCGCAAATCAACGACAGACAAAAATCTTTTATTCAAATTTTATTTGATTGCTTTGCGATTTTCGCTGTAGCGCAAACAGCAGGGAAGGAATTCAAGCGATGAGGCAGAGAGTTATGGGGGAGACTGAGCGACAGAGAGAGAGAGAGAGAAAGAGAGAGAGAGGGTGAGAAAGAGAGAGAGAGAGGGGGAGGGGGAGAGAAAAAAGACAACGACGCACGTTTATTTGTATGAGAAATCAGCATTGGAGGACACAGAAAATATTATTTCGACGACAACAACTTAAGGTTATTGTTCAATTCAAACACGCAGACATTTTGAAAAGTGGAAAAATTCGCCAGGATAATACAAAAAAAAAAGGAAGACAAAAAATAAGTTCAGCATCAACATGAGAAGGACAACAGCGAGGCAACGATACTGTCAGGCCGGGCAGTCAGTTGCAGTTATAGACCAAATTTGGCAAGTAAATTGTTTGCAACATACTTTAAGGCTGGCTGCAACTTCAGATGCTGCAAATGCAAATGCAAATTTGATGAAATTGCATTTGCCACATCAGCAGCAGCTCCAACAACAACAACAAGAACAACTGCAACAGCGACTTGAAGAACATTAAACTCTTTAACCGCCGTTGGGTCGTAATACTTTATTATTAAATTTTGCACATTAACGGGCAATGTCGGAGCTGGCATAACAAAATCTAGATAAATATGGGATGCAGATATTGCCATGTCTTCGGTGCACCGGACTGAGCAGAATAGTGGGTGGTTGGACAAGCAGTCAAGCGAACGGTTCAATTTGGAGGCAACAAACATTGTGCCTCGTACTTGGACTTGGATGGAAACGTGGACGTAAACGTAAACGTTAACGTGAACATGGACTTGGATGTGGATGTGGACGTGGACTTGGACACATAAGCGAGCGCCAGTCAGTCGTCTATAAATTATATCCGTTCCAAATTGAAATGCGCGTTAAAATGCAGTTAACTTGGCCGATGGGTTGGTTCTGGCCATGCTGTTATGGCCACCGTTGCGAAACTGCCTTTTTATAACGTCTACTCAGCTGCTGTTGTTGCCTCTCTCACATTTTTTTTATATATTTTTTTTTTACAGTTTGTGCGCACATAAAAATAGAAAATGGCTTTGAACGCTTTTGCGAGCGACACGAGCACATTAGACTCCAGCCACACAGTCAAGGGGAAGGACGACAAAAGACAATGGACTGAGCAACCGCCGGGACCTGTAACCAGTGACCATGTCAATGACGGGCTGTTGGCCCAAATGTGCTTTCGGCCCTTTTTGCACACACACACACAGCTGATAAAATGGCATTGGACACAGGTGAACGTGCACAGTTAAACGGCGAGAACTCATCATCTAATATAAAATTCAAATGACAATTTCAATAAAACTTTCGAAACACATAAAATCTGAAGTTTAATAAGCATAAATTTAATATTTAATACCATGCAAATATGAATCAAGTTTATTATGCAGAGTATATAGCAAACTATTCACTGATTAAGCAGAGCTCTTTGAAACCTTTGAAGTTATATGGATGCTCTTACGGTTAACCAACTGTTGGTCAAAACACACACATTCAAATGGGGTTGTGCGTGTGGCGCTGAAGTGTTAACAAATTTCAACAACAACAACTGAGGCATGAATGAGCTTCAAGCATGCTGACTGATTAGATACAGGCCAATAGCTTGCTTAAGTTACTTAAAGGCTTTAAGCACTGTTTGTAAGTGCCCAGCAAATTTGGCTAAAAGCAAAAACCACACAAAACGCCAAGAACTATGCAACGCTTCAGTGGCGAAAGTCAAAGGCAAAAAGTTGCTCAGCGATTCGATGTTGCAACAAAAAGGCACACGCAATTTGGTAAAATGCGTATAAAGTTTTGAGGTTATGTGCGAACAAACATGGCGGTGCTGCTTGTAAATACATTTGCTGAATAACTGTTAAATTAGCAAAAAGAGAACGAGAGAGATAGAGAAAGAAAGGCAGAGAGAGAGAGAGAGAATTGGAATGGGAATGAGAATGGAAAAAGCCATTTCACTTGGCCAACGCACGGGCCAAAAACTAACAAAAGCCATGCGCCAACACATAAAGAAAATTTCCCATTTCAGATGAAAAAGAAACACACAAGAACACGCACACACACACACACACACACCAGCACACACGACAACACCACCAACATGAACCGCACGAGAGACAACCATGTGTGTATACATGTGTATATATGAGTGTGTGTGTGTGTGTATTGCTTTAATAGAAAATTGCAAAAGTTTCGCAAAAGAAAATGCCTTAGCCAAGTCAGCCAACCCAAACGAACCAGCGCCGCCGTCGAAATTGAAAAGAATGTGCAAAAGTAGCAGGCCAGAGAGAAAATTCAGTGGTAACTGGGTGGTTGGGTGGCAAGGTGGTTAAGTTGGTTTGCTTGGGTGGTGGCAAATCCACTGCGCTTAGTATTAGGAGGGGGGAAGGGCTGCTTACGGTGCTGGCAAGAAAGCCAAAGTAAGCATGAAATAAACCCTCATCGTCTACGGCAGCAGCGTTGTCTGCACCGCAAGCTAAAAATGAGTGTACCGAAATTTAAATACTCTAAAATGAATCTTTGAGAACTTTTATTAATATGGGTCCCTCGGCTTCTGGGCTGCATTTGGTACAAGAATCGTATTTAGCTGCTGTTATCATAATCATTTTTATCACAAATGTAGTCATTTTTGGCAATTCTATGAAGTATAGATATTTTTGAAACATCTGCAACATTCTGCTTAAGAATTTGATGATGCTGATGGACTCTGTTAGAGTATTCGAGCAGCGCAGAGCAACGTACGCAGTAAACTCTATGAAGATTTACCGGTTTTAACGTTGCCAGTCAGCAGTTCGTTTTAGCAGTTTCCCCCTGTCTTCAGTGCGTATGTGTGTGTGCGAGTGTGTATGTGTGTGTGTGTGTGTGTGTGTGTGTGTGTGTGTGTGCGTGTATGTGTGGGGTCGGTCTGTGTCGCGTCTGGCATTATAATGCCGAGCGCATGTTGCCGTCGCTTGTCGCTTGCCCCATGCTCAGCAGCATCAGCCGCATCAGTTTTAGCTTCAGCTTCAGCTTCAGCTTCCTGTGCGCCCTGCCATGTCGTCATGCTATCAGAGGCCGTGGCCAAGAGCATCAGCAGCAGCAGCAGCAGCAGCAGCACTAGCAGAAGCTTGGCTCAGTCTCAGTCTCGCCTCGCATTGCATGCAACGTATATCGATTTTGTTGTTGCACGACGATTGGCAGAGGCAGACGCAGAGAGACAGGTGAGAGGCCGTTGCTCTATTCACCACATGTTGAGTTTTGGAGCCAATGTCATATAGAAAATGCAATTTATCAAACTAGCACAATGTGTTAATTGCTGACGTTGGGTTATTATGTGAGAGAGAGAGAACTTTTCATGATTGCAGCTCGTATAACTTCTGCAAATTTATGTTGGTTCTTATCTATGCACGCGTTGCACGCTGCATATTTGATGGCCGATTTGCCAACGATAACGCCCGCCCCATAATTAGGCATTACCCCAGTTCAACTTGCCACAGCAGTTGCATGCATGAAACACTGTTTACTTGTGTCTCTGTCCCGCACAACGAGCCATTTCAGTACAATGTATGCAACTAGACATAAGCTGAACTAACAATGCCAGTTATCGGCGTTGACTATCTGAATTAGCGGTGGGGTGAGGTAGTGACAGGGGCTAAAGGAATATTCTATATACCAGTACCTGTAGCTAAGTAGTGCGTGTGTTGGGGCCATAAACAATGGCAATTCGCCTCAAAGTTTGCCAATTGCATTCGCATTCTCATGTCGCTGCTGGCATGTTTTTCGACGAAAAATAATAATGTTAATACTATATGCATTTTCAAATTGTATACCAAAGCCTAATTATCATGGGGAGCCATGCTTAGAATACTAATCCAAAAACATATACACACACAGAATATATCTATATAAACATATATTTACAGATAAGTGTAATTTATAGTGAAAGCTGGGATAATGATGAGCACACCTTAAGGCGTTTCGGTTGTGTACGTTAAGTCAAATGGAGGCCAAACTGGGCTATTACCAAAAATTTTAAGGGTCTTTCTCCCCTAAAATGTAGCGTGCATTTGTACTTTCATCACCTTTTTGGATAACGCTTATGATCTCGGCACAAAATGTTGTGCGCTATCATCGAACTTGTTGGCGAATATCTTGCCCTTAGCTGGTTCGAGCAGCTTTAGCCCTTCATATTGTTGCCAGTATGTCAGATCATTTATTTCATTAAAATTGCATAAAAATTTGTGTAGCGGGCCAATTTGTTTGTAATCCATCAGCGCGTCGCGTCGCATCGCATCGCAACGTGTTGCCCTAAGGTTGGTTTTTTTTTATATACTTTCCCCACATGGCCAAAGTATATAAATTACAATGTGGCCCTTAACATATTAATAAAATAAAATGGGACACGCAAAATAATGATCTTGCAACTCTAGTCTTGACGCACATTCGCCACAAATTCAATTAAAGCCAATTTATGCGATAAGTGGGCATCGGCTAAAAGCAACAATCCCTAGAAACGTTGGACTACCTTATCAGTGAGTACGGATCTGTGACCAAGTGTGGCAGCTGCAACTGCTGGCCTGAACTAGTCACATGACACATGGGAAGATTTTCGGGCGATCCTTTAATATGCATGTACGTGTGAGGAACGAGCTGAATGTATAATTTATTCAACTGGCGACTAGGAGAGGCCATTAACTGTTTAGTTCCACTCGCAGCGGGATTAAAAGGTGAATTTGAATTGCTCATCATATTGCAACTTAATTGTTAATTAAAGGGTACCCAGTACAGTGTGCTACTCTGGCTTCTACCAAGACCTGCTCCTCGTCCTGCGGCATGCGGCATGTCACGTTGCAACTGCTGCAGCTGCCCCTTGTGCAAAGTCTATCAATGTAATGACTTTCAGTTACATGTAAAAAATAATGATCAACACTGAACTGAACAGTTTGCAGTTTGCAGTTTTCAAGTTGCACTTGCCTCTGATGTGTGGAAATTATAATAAATATCAAGTTTGGGCATTGCAATTATGCAGACACCTTGCACTGGTCATATATTGCCATATTGACAGCTTGATTGATGTCTGGCCCAACAGATCCTTCCTTTTGTTTTTTCTTCTTTTTTTCCTTACCTGTAATCGCAAAATCGATCGAGATCATTTTGCATAAGTTCAGCGATCGCTGAACCGGGCCAACGGGTGGTCCTGGCCACATTGAATACCATCGGAGACAATAAATTTAAAAAATAGCATTAAATACTAAACGACAAACGAATGCCCCTTTCCGCACTTTCCCCCACACACCATCAACAGAGGACGCCCGCTGTGTTGATATTAATTGGACGACATAATTGCAGCGCACCGCTGCCCATAATAATCGACCCAGGCAATGTGGAGGAAGAATACGAAGAAGTTTGCCCACAACTCGTTATTGGCCAGTCCACAAACACGTTTCGGGCCAATCTTCATAAAGCAGCCAGTGCCCAAAGTTAACTCCGGTAGTTGGTAGTCTGCCTTCGAACCAGGCAAATGTTATGTGTGTAAATTTGGCAAACGTTCCACTGACGACACCGAACTGGGCAGCCAACTGGAGAACGGGCTGGGAGGTATTCATTTGGTCTGCTTCCATAAGTAATTACGGGTTTCATTGTATACACTGACAGAAAAGGTACAATAGTTTCGCAATGTATGGTATAAATTTAATTTGAAATTATAAATTTGATAATTATTATGATACTGCAATATAATATACAACTATGATCATATATAAGAGTACTTAATTTAGCATATTTGCAAGCGTATTTATGCTCCGGTACACGCTTCTTATTTTATGGCCACTTTTTTTGGGTAAAATGCATTGGATAAGCGCAGGCGCAGCATGTGTGCAATTATCGGTGTGTGTCCCGCTTAATTTATTGTCTTTGGCACTGCCCTAAATCCAAATGTAATACAATACGCGCATTTATCATATTTAAGTACCGAGTCCAAAACACATCCTGCATTTATGGCCTGCTAATATGCGGTTTAAGTTTAGTACGTTTTCGGGGTGCATTGCGCTGGCAAATGCTACTGGTAGAAACAGACATGGAAAGGTCTTATTTGGGGTGCCCATGGTTTGATTGGAACTCGAACTGAGAACTGACTGAACTGAACACTGGTGAGTGGCTGTCAAGTGCAGGATGGTGCGCCGCAGGAGTCGTGCTCTGGAATGGTATATACGGCATATATACAAGGACAAGGACAAGGACAAATAAAAGTACAGCCTGCCTGACAATTGTAAATTAAAATGCTTGCGCTTCAAGTTGTTTGCTCATCATCAGCAGAACGCACGCCTCCCACGACAGGACATTGTTTTCTTTATAAATATTTATTTTATGCTTTGCTTTTGTACCCCATGAAATCGGTTAAATGGACTGTGCTGTTTATTTTGTTTGCTGCGACAGTTTTACGCGCTGTCCCCTAATAAGCCCCATGAATAATGGGCTAAGGCTTAGGACCGGGCACAACCATTGCTCATGCTCATGTGGGTGGTATGTGTATGAATCACATGTGTGTGTGGACCAAAATGGCGAAGCAAGCAGCACACAATTGGCCACAATCACCAGAGACGTTGGGCAAGGGGGAAGTGGCAGAATTGCCAGTCAGTAGAGAAACACACAGAGAAGAAAATAGCTAAGGAAAACGGAAAGAAAAATGCTGAACAGAAGATGTTGTAACTGTGGGCAAATGGGCAGTACAAGCGCCACAAAAATTGCGCACAATTACGGAGCAAAAATCCATGGCCACCCCACCAGCCCGACAGTCCGACAGCCCGATCCCTGCCCACACTTTGCGCTCATTCCCATTCCTATCGCACCTTATCCGAGCGGAAAAGAATTATTACGTTGAATTTTCTTATATTTTTTTTGTTGTTTTTTTGGTTGGTTGGGAGAGTTTTCGTTTTTTGATAGCAGCGGGGCTAAAGGGCCGGAAGGAGCAGCCAGGACACGGCGTTCTGTCCACGTCTCACGTGCACATGACAGTGGAGTAAACAATTTCATTTCGCGCGGCCAGCTCAGCAGGACCAAAAGATAACTGCTACAAACGAGGCACAAGATGTTGCCTGCAACAGCAACAGCAACAACAAATATAGCAGCAACATGAACAAGAACAAGAACAATGACAACAGCAGCCCAGGACAAGGACACCAAGGACAGCACTTGAATTCGTTTATTTTTCTTTTATATATATATATATATATATATATATATATATGTATTTTATTTTATGTGGATCCAGCAGTAGCAATAACAACAAGAACAAGTACAGCAACAACTACAACCACCACAAAAGCATAAGAAGTTGCGTAAATATATTATCCTGTCGCTTTTCGGTGCTCAGGGGGGATGTAGTGTGTGGGTGCAGAGGACACTATCCAGGAACAAGACGACGTGGACGAGTGCGACGCAGTTAGTCGAGCGTGCCTGGCGGCTTTTAATGCGTGCGTCTATAAATTTTACACGCCTTTTGTGGCTGGGCGCTTGGGGGCGGTTGGTGGGCGGATGATGGGCAGGCGGTAGGCGGTAGGCGGTCCACGTGGCCTGACCAGTTTTTGAAACTGTCAAATTGTTACTGTTGCTGTTCCTCTGGGGTTAGTCACACAGCGCTTATGCTATTGGAATTATTTATTTCCATATTCTTTCCTTTTTGTTTTGATACAAAATGCTGCGTTCAAATGGGGTTTAAAATATGGCATTTTTTTCGGTACTATGTTGTGTGAGATTAAATTAAGATTCAAGCAACTCAATAAATTTGGAGCCCAGTTTATTCACCTTATAACTATCATTTGTGTGAACATCATCATCCTGTAAGGAGACAACATCGCAATCATCGTCACAATCGCAATCATCGCCATCATCGTCAGCGGACATACATGAAAAGCTCTCGGTCTCTTCATTTGATTAATTTTCATCAGAGGAACTCTCTATGTCAGCATCGAATGCCCTTATTATAAGTTTATCCAAGAGATGGACCCATTCCGTTCGGTCAACGTATGGATTTGAATCAATCAGTTTATCATCCTTCTTTGGCTGGACGCAGACTCCAAGCATCAAGTTTTGGCTTGTAATGCGTAGTGTATAGAATGGAGTACCATTGCTAGGATATGATATGATCATAAAATCCTCACTGCTCAGCTCGGATGGAGTTGTTTGTGCATAACTATTTTGATTATTGTCTTGCATTTCCATTGGTTTAGGATCGGCGTATTCTTGAGTCATTTGTTCGAAATCCCAAATGGACATCTGTCAGTCTTGGCTGCCCACCGCAAACATCTTGTTGTCCAGCTCAAACTCAATGCAGTTAATCGGACCGGTATGATGAGACAGACAACTGACCATCTGCTCTTTGTCAGTGTCCCAAACAATTACGTAGTGATCGTCATATCCCGACACCAAGTAGCGTCCACACAACGAATGGGCCAAAGCTCTAATGCCATATTTATGGCCAGTGAAAATGCGCACCTGGAGCGCTTAGACGATGTCCCATATGCGCACTGTGCAGTCGGCTGAGCCTGTGGCCAGATATTGTCTGTTTGGATGAAATCGACAGCAGCCAACCTCAGCCAGATGGCCGCAGAGAATGGAGACACATTTCTTGGAGTCCTGCACCCAAATGCGTGCCGTGCGATCATCCGAAGTGGGTGCAAAGTAGTAACCTAAAGGTGCATATGTAACGCTATAGATAGCCCCACAGTGTCCCGGATAGATGACTACACAGCTCCAGGAAAGTAGTAGTACTAATCGTAATAGGAGTAGTAGTAGTAGTAGTAGTACTAATCGTAGTAGGAGTAGTAGTAGTAGCACTAATCGTAGTAGTAGTAGGAGTAGTAGCAGTAATACTAATCGTTGTAGGAGTAGTAGTAGGAGTAGCACTAATCGTAGTAGGAGTAGTAGTAGTAGCACTAATCGTAGTAGTAGTAGTATTAGTACTAATCGTAGTAGTAGTAGGAGTAGTAGTATTAGTACTAATCGTAGTAGGAGTAGTAGTACCGGTCGTAGTAGGAGTAGTAGTAGTAGCACTAATCGTAATAGGAGTAGTAGTAGTAGTAGTAGTACTAATCGTAGTAGGAGTAGTAGTAGTAGCACTAATCGTAGTATTAGTAGGAATAGTAGTAGTAGTACTAATCGTAGTAGGAGTAGTAGTACCGGTCGTAGTAGGAGTAGTAGTAGTAGCACTAATCGTAGTAGTAGTAGGAGTAGTAGTACCGGTCGTAGTAGGAGTAGTAGTAGTAGCACTAATCGTAGTAGTAGTAGGAGTAGTAGCAGTAATACTAATCGTTGTAGGAGTAGTAGTAGGAGTAGCACTAATCGTAGTAGGAGTAGTAGTAGTAGCACTAATCGTAGTAGTAGTAGTATTAGTACTAATCGTAGTAGTAGTAGGAGTAGTAGTATTAGTACTAATCGTAGTAGGAGTAGTAGTACCGGTCGTAGTAGGAGAGCACTAATCGTAGTAGTAGTAGTACTAGTACTAATCGTAGTAGGAGTAGCACTAATCGTAGTAGTAGTAGTAGGAGAGCACTAATCGTAGTAGTAGTAGTACTAGTACTAATCGTAGTAGGAGTAGCACTAATCGTAGTAGTAGTAGTAGTAGTACTAATCGTAGTAGGAGTAGTAGTAGTAGCACTAATCGTTGTAGTAGTAGTAGTAGCACTAATCGTTGTAGTAGTAGTAGTAGCACTAATCGTAGTAGTAGTAGGAGTAGTAGTACTAGTACTAAAAAAAATTACGATGTCAATATATCAAAAGAATTTTATCGACTCACATTGTTATCGCACAAGTGAAGTGTAGGATAGCCAATAAATCGATTTACTTTTATATTGACCAGTAGCACTGAGCACTCGATTAATAACCATTTCGATATTGCAGGGAACAGACTTGTGAAAGTCAAGCTTATTCTCACAAAATGCAATAAATACCTTTGCTGATCAGGCAAATTTTTCAACAAAAAAAAATATATAAAAACATATAAAGATTATAATACAAAGCTATAAGTGCAACAGACGCATGCAAAAAAGAAAAGAAAAAAAAAATTAATGTTGCTGCATCTTGGATGAAATTTCGCTTGTATTTTGTTTAATAATTTCGCAATGATTTATTTCAATGATATATTTTGTGGCATTGAAAAATGTGCATTTATGAAAAATGTATTCGTTGCACAAGCGAGTGCCATATGTAGATTTCAAATGCAGCTGGGGCTTGTTATATGGACAGCTTTAAAGTGCAATTAAAATTCATCAGCAGCGTGTTTAATGCTATGAGTACATATTATGTGCATATGTCAAAACTCAACTCAAGGGCTATCATTAGACGCGAATAATTAGAAATGAAGCCTCATTATCTGCAGCAGCAGCAACAATTGAAAAGCGGTCGAAACACTTGAAAAGTAATTCAGCTCGTAAATAAATCACATCAGATCACATCGCACATCGGTTTGGCTCGCTCAAAGTTTATGCAACTGCAAAATAATCCATTGTAAAGTGTCGAAAAAGTGCAATTGAAATGCAAATCAATGCAAATCGATACTTGAATCATCATGAATAGCAACAACGATGAATGATTCATGCCTCGCACGCGAGCCACATTCAAATGCAAATGCGAATGCACAAAATTTGCAAGCAAATGCGATACTGGGCGGGTCTTTTAGAAGCCAGCCAGAGCCAGAGCCAGATTCACAGTCAGAGACTGGGACTGCGACTAGGACTGGGACTGGGACTGATGCTACCCGCTGATGTGCGAACAATCAAATCAAAATAAATGCATCACACCACAATAAAAACTCCAGCCCAAAATAAACACAGCAAACAATGAGAAGCACAAAGGTGAAAGTGGTGGCAGATTTTCGCACATCCGGTTAACTGTTGCTAATTTGATTAGAGAGTTGGAAGCAAAACTTTTGAAGAGGGTGTGCGGCGCTCAGTCGACGCAAGCGAAATGGCCATTAAAATGTGTTGGCGCCGATTTCGTTGTGGGCTACCAACTTATGCAAATGTAGCGCAGAGATTTATGCATTTGGCCTGCCTGCCACATTAGTTCCTTCGGGATAACCACACAGAGAGAGTCAGCGTGTATGTTTTAAATTGAATTGAAGAATTCGTAGTTGGTAAATCGTTTCACACGGGCTGCGCTTTTCTACCTTAATTTTTAGCACCGTTGGGTCTTCTTATTCAAATTCAAACTCAATCGTATCCTGTCATAAGGCTCAAGTCTCTATTGTATACCCATCAGAACTTGTTAGTGCCGTTGCCCTAAACCCTTTCACAGAATGTTCCCTCGCATCCTAAACTTGTCTCACACACTGTCATGCTAATTGAAATGAGAATAGCCATGAGAAGCCAGTCAGAGAGTTTCCTTTGCAGAGATACAAACAGCAGTCAGGTAAGCCGCAGATCGGAGGAATGTCCTTATTTAGTTTGTACCTACATCTCATTGCGTAAAGTTCTGAGAAACTTGCAACTTAACAGAGTGCTCACAGGATGATTCGATATTAAATTGTGTTTAAATAATTGTGTTAATATATTATAATAGTACAATGATCGAGTTTAGGAATAACTAAATAATACAACTCCGAAAAAAGCACCACAAAGGCATGTTTTTGGCCGCAACCAAAATTCACACAAAAATTACGTAACATCTTCGGTTTGCACACTAAATGCTGTTACCACGCCCCCTACACAGCCATATAAACAACAAGCATTAACATGGCCTCTGACGCAATTTAACACCAATTACAATATCCGTTACATCTAATTATTGTAAGCGCGCCCACAAGGAAGCCACTTGGCCAGGGAGTAAATTAAAGAAAAACAACCAGAAGAGAAATACACAAGGAAACCGCAAAAGACAAACCAAATGCCCAACTGTCGGTCTTTGTGATGGTGGGCGGGGGGCCGCAGATTGGTCACCATTTGTGGTTGCCAGGACATTAACAATGGCAACTACAGCAACAACAACAACAACTAATCCGAATGGCGCTCATAAAACAACAGAGCAGAACCAGGAAAAGCGATGAAATATGACGATGATGGAACCTGAACTGGAGCGTGGACTGCAGCTGTTGGGTGGCTCTGAAAGCGAGAGCTGTGGAGTGTGGAGAAACATTTCTTAATTTTCAACAATTTACGCTGAAAGCTTTGAGCGCTCAAATGACGTACAGTACTGGGCGTTCGTCCTGCGTCCAACATCTTGTGTCCTGGCCAAGGCGACGATGATCTAACGCCATTATTTCCCTGCCAAACGACAGGCAGTTGTTAATGGGGCTTACCACTTAAGCGCGACGGCATAAAATAAACACGCAGCTCCAGACCACCTCCCACAGTACACACCAATTCCCTGCCTCACGTCACGGATGTCCTGGCAAATTAATTAACATAGCGTTCGCCCGCCTGCAGCTTTTTTTCCCGCTGTTGCTTGGTTTTTACTTTTCTTTCTCTTCTTCTTCTTCCTTTTCTTATTTTCTTGTCTTTGGCGGTTTTTACTGGCACTGTTTAATTGTGTGGCACTTTGTCCTGTGCTGTGTGTGCTGTGGGGATATCGGCCAACGGCAATTTAACAATTATGAAACGTTTAAATTTCGCTTCAGCTTAAATTTGGTGAACTGTTTCTCGGGTTTCTTTGATTACCGGGCAGAGCCCACTAGCCCCAGGAGCAGGACATTGTACACACACGGCACGTCGCTATATCCGTTTGACACCTTTGTGACCCATGGCCAGGAAATGAGCTTCCCCGTACGTGACTGGTTTCAGCAAATCCATCCTTTTGCACATATTTTTGGCGATCTAATTGTTTGGTGTGCAGTTCCAACAAAATTTCAACAAGAAATTGCCTAACTTGGCCGTTTCTTTGGGCATGAACCGACAGCCCAACAAATACTTTTCGAAAAACGCTTCGGACTTTAAGGTAATACAGAAATCGGTTTGTCTCTTTTGATACTGTTTAATATTCGGAATTTGTGCACACGCTCAATTTCCTTGAGTCCACGAAATAATTACCCCCAAAAAAAAAAAAAAACGGCTAAATTTGGCATCAATTTGTTGTTGTGGCGGCTGGCCACGTCCTGCCGGTATAATTAGTGCCCCATTGATGATGGTGCTACGTGCTAAGCACAACGCCTTGCGGCAAGGACAAGCCTTAAGAAGCGGCCAAGCGTCGTCCTGACATAATTGCAATTAAAATGTGCGCCAGGATGCCGAGTGTTAAGTGCAAACACTTTTGGGCTGTGCGCACAGAACGAGAGGGTGATATATATATATATATATAAAGAGTAACAGAGAGAGAGAGAGAGAGAGAGAGAGTAAAAATGTAAATAGAAACAGTGAGCAAATTAAAATATAATTAGAGGCAAAGCAGCCCAAATAAGATGCAGAACCGTTGGCAATTAGCAAAACTGACTTCACGTAGATGGTGGCGCCGCCTGTCGGTCAGCGGCAGCTATATACGCACTTTCCAATGGAATTGTGTGTCTGGAAATTAGAGTGTTCTGAGACTGACTCTTAGACCGAGACCACCCCTACCCCGCAACCACCACACAGCACCATGTGCGTGTGCGAGCGAGCGAGCAAGCACATAGAGTGAGATAGAGAGCAACACAGGAAGTTACCTCGGTCGCTGTCGCTGCTGTTGTCGACATCGACGTCGACGTCGGCGTCGGCGTCGGCGTCGGCGCTCCCCTGCTACCTGGCAACTAACGAGCCAGTAATTTTGTGAGGCAGCTAATACCGGCTCAAAGGCCTACGCTGAACTTGTGTGTCAGCTTCTTCGGCGTTGCCTGGGCTACTTTACGCCAACGTCGACATCGTGTATTTCATATTAAGTATACGCCGTGTTTGGCTCATGTGAGCAGCAGCGGGGTCAAAGCAGGGTAGGCATTTGGTGAGGGTCGTTTTTTTTTTTTCATTTTGTAGCTGAGGCCACACCTTCCGCAGGGGTGACTCGAACAGAAATTTTTTCTTTTTGCGAAGTCTCTTTTACTTTTGTTTGCTTGGGTTTTCGATAGAAAAAAAGAAGAATATTTTGTGTTGTATGTATACAAACAACAAAAAAAAAAGTTCATTGGGTGGGAAATGAAATCTGCTTTATGAAATGTCAAAACTTCAAAGCAAATTTTTTAGTTAAATTCACGAAAATGAGAAAATATACACTTGAGTGCGTATGAAGAAATATTTTCAAGTTTGCTTCTTCGTCATCATTTAGTTTTTGTTGTTGCTGTTTGTTTTCCAGAGCCAGTTTTTTATTGTCCATTGCACGTTGTAAACGTTGTTGTTGTCGTTGTTGCTGTTGATTTTGATGCTGATGTTTGAAATGTTGTTGATAGCCTTTATTAGTTGTTGGGCCGAAGCTTAAGCGTCTTACATTTTCCTTGGTACAAAAAATGATTGGACAAAAAATGGTTGCTAGATTAAAAATCAGGAAGAACTGGCACGATATGCGAATGGGTCTCGTGCGTTGAGTAAATAGGTGGGAGGACTTTATCATGGAGTCTTAAGACTTGCAATACGGTTTGGCTAAAGGTCAATAATAAATAACAGTACCTTCTTAGAACCGGAAAACAATTAACAATGAAGAAAAAATAGGCAAATATATTTTTGATTTAATTTTATTACAATGTTGTCTTGGTATTTCAGTCCTGTTTTCTTCATTCTTTTTTAAAAGCAGATTTTATTACAAAATTGTCTATTAAATCAATTGTGTACAGCTTTTGGTTCGGGTGTTATAAAGCTCATACGCGTGTGTACACACATTTGTGGCAGCGATGTTTGGAATCCCAACTATCGTATTTGGACGTGGATTTGGACATATATTATTTTGTTTTTGCTTGGGTTTTGGGTCTACTTGAACCTGTGTACGTTCTATGTAGAATTGTTTCTGAATAACGACTGGACAGTCATTCTACGGTTATCTACCACAGCGGGACCCGCTCTCCAGGGTATTACAAAACGGTTATGTACATTGTCATACAAAAAGTCAATGCGCGAGATAATAATAATAACAAGTATGAACAGATTCGCGCCATGTTCTGGGACATTCTGGCCTGGCATCAGAAGTATTCTGAGTGAGCTTATTTTATGAATACCTCCAAGAAGTAATTATTTTCGATTTTTTAGAACTCTGCGTAAAATGCAGATTTTGACGAGTTGCCTCAGCGTCCTCTGCACCATTTCCTTCATTTTTCTTAATATGTGGCCCTCTGATCTACTGTTCTTGGTATAATAAAATTGTAGTACTTTACACATTTTGTGCACTGGGCACACAAATTGAAAATTCGGTAAGACAACAATGAATGCATTTTTCAATTACCTGTAAATGAATATAATTGCTTATCTTATTAGAATGAAGATTTTATGGATGCGATCTACTCAAATTTATTGTGGTTTTATCTGCCGATTACAGATCAAAAACGCTTCATCCTCATGGTGGCCAAGTCTCAAAATGAAATGGCTTTAACTGTAATGAGCGTACTCCCACTGTCGATGGAAACTGCACTGCAGTTAACAAAGGGAATTTATAGTTTCAGCTTGATGCTTTTTACATACCCAGAGTAGAATATAGTATTATAATTCTTTATCGTAGACTTGCATCATATTTTATTCTTCTAACTGGCAAAAAATATATAAATAGGGTTTCTGATTTGTTGTATCTAAAGCGTTTCGAAAAAATAAAATTATATTCTTTTAATTGGTAATAACATAAATTAAACAAGGCACTTATTAAGCCGTCAGTCACTTTACATACTTAATAATTAAAAAATCGACATATGTCAGTAACATTGGGAACCAATTCAAATGCGTGTGACAATATGTAACGTAGTCGTTGCTCTGTCACCTATAAATACAGGCGGATTCATGACAATTTCTCAATATCTATTCTAAAGTTCCAGTTAGTCGGAAGTCATTGTGGCGCAGAAAATGGAAGACGAACTAAGTTGCGCGGTGGTCTATCGTCGGATCATTAAAAACCAAAAATTGGTTGCTAAAATTATTGGTGCGGATATTACGAAACCCGGCTATAAATTTAATTGGGTGACCTACACCCTGTTGTTCCTGATCTCTCTTTTTTTTATCTTTACGTTTTACACGATATATACAAGCGTCGCCGCTGATGGAAACTACAACGTAATTCTGAAATTATTCAGCTATGTGGGTGCCACCGTACTGGCTACTACGAAACTGTTCTGCCACACATTTGGCAGGGACTCTGTAATTGAATTGGAAAAATTTTTAGACAACACCTACATGGGGTTTGAAAAACTCGGTGGCGACTACAAGAAAGTACTGCGCGATGGCATTAGTTTCACTATGAAGAGCATCAAAGTTTTAATACTCGTATACATTACACTCTTTATTGGCTGCACGGGATTCCCAATGGTGTACTTTATATTCTACAACGAGCGAATTCTAATCATGCAGTTTCTGTTTCCGTTTGTAGACGAAGAAACAACGTTTGGATATTATTTTCTGTGTTCTGTGCATTTCACATTCTTATTACTAGGGGCAATTGGAAACTGTGCAGGTGACGTTTATTTTGTTATCTTTGTCGGAAGTTTACCGCTTGTCAAGAACATATTGGCTTGCAAGCTTAGATATGTTAATATACTTATGGATCGAGAAGGTGTTGAGAAGCCAACAAGAGCACAATTGCGCAGTGCTATGGTGAACATTGTTCAGTGGCATAAGAAGTATCTGAGGTGAATATCCTACGTAAAGATCAAACACTGTCTGGAGTCTAACTACAAATCTCTAGTTTACAGATGCGTGTAAAACGCATATACTCTCCTGTTATCATGGTACAAGTAATGAGCTCATTTGTCAGCGTTTTGTGCAGCATGTACTGCTTATTGACTGGCGTTTGGCCAGCTTCTCCCGTGTATTTGTGCTTCTCGCTTTTGACTCTGTATTTGTATTGTGGACTGGGCACCATTGTTGATAAATCGGTATATTTCAGGGATCACATGAGTTAGTCCCTGAATTAATATGTTGATATTCTGCAGAATGACGATTGCCTCACAACCATCTACACCGAATGCCGCTGGTATGACCTACCCACATCAGAGCAGCGTTTGGTATTGCTCATGCTGCGCATGTGCCTGACTACACCATGTATGTCTGTGGCCAACATGGCGCCACTCAATGTGAACACAGCGCTGCAACTGACAAAGGCAGTTTACAGTATAGGCATGATGCTGATGTCAAATGCGGATTAGTGGGTATATGATAATTTAAGGAGAAAGGCGGTCCTGATCCGCTGATTAATTTTAGCTTTTTGTCTAATGAACTTGCCCGCAAGAATTTAATAAACACCGCACTGCTTGCTTTATTGGTCACAAAAAAAATTACCGACGTCTGCTACAAAGTGCAAGATATATAGTAAGAAACAAAAAAATATTATATAAGCTCTCAACTACGAGATACCCTGCTAATGCCATACCATCTGCTTTGCGCTGTAAACTGTTACCAATGCTGCAATCAAATAAGAGATAAATTTTCATCGCATAAATAAATGTGTCTTAGCTTCGTTAATAATAATAAGGTTTTTAATTTTGAAAAGCATGTTAGATTTAAACAATTTTTACAATTTTAATATACCATTTTGCACCATTTTGTGGGTGCAGGGTACAAAATTAACAAGCAAGAGAAAAACCGAACTCTGGTAAGTTGTAAAAATTGTCTTTTAATGCCACAAAAATCCAGCAGATTGCCACGTAGTGCTAATAAAATAAAGTTATGCCCAAGCAAAAAAAATCCCTGAAAATTGTGAAAAATAGTATACTGTGTGTGTTTTTATTTTCACTTTTTTGCTTAACAAAAATTGTGTTAGAAATTATTTGCGCGCGCAAGCTGTCTCGCTGTGGGGCGGTAAACGCATCATTAATCAAATGTCCGACGCCTAAGCACCTTTATTCATCATTGCCTCTGGATAAGGCCACTCCCAATGCTGCATTACTCATGCCTACACAACAAGTGTTCAAGCGCCGCCATATTTTTTGGTTCTGACGCAGTTTTCCATAAAAAAATATTATGATGGGGTATAAAAGATGATTTTATGCACTCAATATTTTTGTAAAAGACAAATATCTAGAAAGGAAAACTGGATTTTGACTTCAAATTTTCCAAATTAATTTATGAATACTCTTCATGACTTTTTATGTCTTATCGAAATATGATTGATCTGTAATCCCTGCCAGTATATAGCAACTGGTCAATATAGCTCATTCAAAGCTCGTTGCAACCCTACAAAAATATGCAAGCCACAAAAAGCTGATTTTGTAATTTTGTTTTTTCTGTTGCAGTTATTGTTGTTGTCTATGCAGGAAGTGTGCGCACATCGAAAAGGCTGCAGGAATTCGGTGAAAACACCGTCAAAGAAATGGCTACAAAAATGTCGCTCAACTTCGCAAGTCATTCGACAGCTGTCCTTTTGAACCGGTATACGTTATATGTGGAATTGTGAATTGTGAAAATAATTGCTTTTCTTATTAGAATGAAAATTTTATGGATGCGATATACTCGATATACTCGCGTCATCCTCATGGTGGCCAAGTCTCAAAGGGAATTTATAGTTTCAGCATGATGCTTTTTACATACCCAGAGTAGAATATAGTATTATAATTCTATATCGTAGACTTGCATCATATTTTATTCTTCTAACTGGCAAAAAATATATAAATAAGGTTTCTGATTTGTTGTATCTAAAGCGTTTCGAAACAATAAAATTATATTCTTTTAATTGGTAATAAAATAAATTAAACAAGGCCATTCGACAAAAACTTCTGAAACAGTTGGAAAAACCCAGGAAAATGACATAAGCAGCGCACTTATTAAGCCGTCAGTCACTAAATAATTAAAAAATCGATATATGTCAGTAACATTGGGAACCAATTCAAATGCGTGTGACAATATGTAACGTAGTAGTTGTTCTGTCACCTATAAATACAGGCGGGTTCATGAAAATTTTTCAAAATCTATTCTAAAGTTCCAGTTAGTCGGAAGTCATTGTGGCGCAGAAAATGGAAGACGAACTAAGTTCCGCGGTGGTCTTTCGTCGGATCATTAAAAACTTAAAAATGGCTGCTAATTTATGTGGTGTGAATTTTACGGAACCCGGCTATAAATTTAATTGGGTGACCTACACCCTGTTGTTCCTGATCTCTCTTTTTTTTATCTTTACGTTTTACACGGTATATACAAGCGTCGCCGCTGATGGAAACTACAACGTAATTCTGAAATTATTCAGCTTTGTGGGTGCCACCGTACTGGCTACTACGAAACTGTTCTGCCACACATTTGGCCGCCACTCTCTAATTGAATTGCAAACATTTTTAGACAACACCTACATGGGGTTTGAAAAACTCGGTGGCGACTACAAGAAAGTACTGCGCGATGGCATTAGTTTCACTATGAAGAGCATCAAAGTTTTAATACTCGTATACATTACACTCTTTATTGGCTGCACGGGATTCCCAATGGTGTACTTTATATTCTACAACGAGCGAATTCTAATCATGCAGTTTCTGTTTCCGTTTGTAGACGAAGAAACAACGTTTGGATATTATTTTCTGTGTTCTGTGCATTTCACATTCTTATTACTAGGGGCAACTGGAAACTGTATAGGTGACGTGTATTTTGTTATCTTTGTCGGAAGTTTACCGCTTGTCAAGAACATATTGGCTTGCAAGCTTAGATATGTTAATATACTTATGGATCGAGAAGGTGTTGAGAAGCCAACAAGAGCACAATTGCGCAGTGCTATGGTGAGCATTATTCAGTGGCATAAGAAGTATCTGAGGTGAATATCCTACGTAAAGATCAAGCACTGTCTGGAGTCTAACTACATATCTCTAGTATACAGATGCGTGTAAAACGCGTATACTCTCCTGTTATCATGGTACAAGTAATGAGCTCATTTGTCGGCGTTTTGTGCAGCATGTACTGCTTATTGACTGGCGTTTGGCCAGCTTCTCCCGTGTATTTGAGCTTCTCGCTTTTGACTCTGTATTTGTATTGTGGACTGGGCACCATTGTTGATAAATCGGTATATTTCAGTGCATCACATGAGTTGGTAGTCCCTGAATTAATAAGTTAATATTCTGCAGAATGACGATTGCCTCACAACCATCTACACCGAATGCCGCTGGTATGACCTACCCACATCAGAGCAGCGTTTGGTATTGCTCATGCTGCGCATGTGCCTGACTACACCATGTATGTCTGTGGCCAACATGGCGCCACTCAATGTGAACACAGCGCTGCAACTGACAAAGGCAGCTTACAGTATAGGCATGTTGCTGATGTCAAATGCGGATTAGTGCGTATATGATAATTTAAGGAGAAAGGCGGTCCTGATCCGCTGATTAATTTTTTTTTGTCTAATGAACTTGCCCGCAAGAATTTAATAAGTGCAAGATATATAGTAAGAAACAAAAAAATATTATATAAGCTCTCAACTACGAGATACCCTGCTAATGCCATACCATCTGCTTTGCGCTGTAAACTGTTACCAATGCTGCAATCAAATAAGAGATAAATTTTCATCGCATAAATAAATGTGTCTTAGCTTCGTTAATAATAATAAGGTTTTTAATTTTGAAAAGCATGTTAGATTTAAACAATTTTTTCAATTTTAATATACCATTTTGCACCATTTTATGGGTGAAGGGTACAAAATTAACAAGCAAGAGAAAAACCGAACTCTGGTAAGTTGTAAAAATTGTCTTTTAATGCCACAAAAATCCAGCAGATTGCCACGTAGTGCTAATAAAATAAAGTTATGCCCAAGCAAAAAAAATCCCTGAAAATTGTGAAAAATAGTATACTGTGTGGGTTTTTATTTTCACTTTTTTGCTTAACAAAAATGGTGTTAGAAATTATTTGCGCGCGCAGTTTTCCATGGATTTTATGCACTCAATATTTTTGTAAAAGACAAATATCTAGAAAGCGAAACTGGATTTTGAGTTCAAATTTTCTAAATTAATTTATAAATACTCTTCATGACTTTTTATGTATTATCGAAATATTATTGATATGTAATCCCTGCCAACCAAGCCAACGACTTGATCGCAGACCTTGCGGAAGACGAGGAGTTGGCGGACAGCACACTCTGTGAGGAACCAGAGGTAGGGTAGGCGGACACCATAATGTCATCGCAGGAGCTGGCAGACGAACTGCAAATAGACGCGGCCGAGGCCGACGTTACTTTAACGAGTGACGGTGATGGTGGCAACCCCAGGCCCCAATCTCCGGGCACACTGGGACATACCACCCAATAGATGACTGAAGTCATCAACACTAGGCTAGCCCAGGTGAACATCCATCACGCTAAGGCGGCTTCGGCAATCTTAGCCAGGACGTTCACCAAACAGAACCTTGGGCTAGCCCTGGTACAGGAGCCATGGGTGCACGATGGAGTGAAAGGCCTGTACACGGCCGACGTAAAGGTAATCTGGGATCAAAGAGACCCAGCACCCAGAGCATGCATTATGGTTGGAAGGAGTATTAACTATACTATCCTTTCAGAGTTCCTCACCAGAGACTGTGTCCCGAAACTACTACAAACAAGTGGTAGTGTGGTCTCTATGGTAGCGGTTTCTTCATACTTCGCAGGAGACGTAGCCTGCCCACCGCCGGAGGTGGAGAGACAAAAGAGAAGATGCCAGTGTTAATCGGTTGCGATGCCAATGCGCACCACACGATATGGGTCAGCAGCGACATCAATCTACGAGGTGAGAGCCTCACAGAATTTATATTTAGATATAATTTAGAACTTGGCAATGTCGGATCCACACCGACATTTATAAACAGAATCAGGGAAGAAATCTTAGACATCACCCTTATTAGTCGGTCACTAAAACCTCATCCAAGAGACTGGCACGACAGAGGAATCCATGTCGGACCATAAAACTATTCTATTTAGGTTACAACTAAATACGAATAGTAGTGTGCCAAGTCGTAACCCCAGGAAAACGAACTGGGAACGATTCAAGAGGTCCCTAGAGCTCAACATATCCAGAGAAACATATGGTATTCCAAAAAATTCACTGGACCTACAGAGAGCTGTAAGGAATTTGAACAAAAGCATAATTGGTGCTTTTGAAGTAAATTGCTTGGTGGGGAGGAAGAAAATGGAAATGATGCCCCCTGGTGGAACGTCAGTCTTGACAGGCTCCGTCAAACTACACGTCATCTCTTTAACACAGCTAAGAGAGACGGAAACTGGGCACGATACCGTGAAAGTCTGACCAGCTACAACAAGGAGATCAGGAAGGCTAAACGGATAAGCTATTGGAATTTATGTGAAAGCATTATAAGCACCAGCGAAGGTGCTAGGGTTCACAGAGCGCTTGCCAAGCGGGCGCCGGAAGCTAACATATCATTGAAACGCAAAGATGACTCATTTACGAGCAATGATATGCAAAAGCTAGAGCTCCTGTTTGAAACGCATTTTCCCGGCAGTAAACCCTTTCTAAATGACGCGGTCAACAATGGAAGTTGGTATATACCGTCGACTGACGACTGGGCATGTGCCAAGTCGACAGTCACCGTGGAGAGATTGAAATGGGCAATAGGTACATTTTGGCCCTATTAATCTCCAGGAATAGACGGCATATTGCCAATTTTTCTTCAAACGGGTCAGGACTTGCTCCTCTCTCGTATTAGGAAAACATATACCAATCGCTTGGAGTAGAGCTAGGGTGGTCTTCATCCCCAAGGCAGGGAAGAAAGATATCACCAACCCAAAGTCCTTCAGACCCATCAGCTCAACATCGTTTGTACTGAAAACGTTGGAAAAACTCGTGGACTATAACGTCAGAAGCACTCTGCTGAAGAAAGTCCGGTGCATCCAACGCAGCATGCATATAGAGTAGGCAGGTCAACTGATACAGCACTTTATCAGCTGCGGCGTGCCATAGGTGTGGCAGTTCACAACAAAGAAGTAGCAATATGCGCCTTTCTAGACATAGAAGGCGCGTTTGATAATACATCGCACGATGCGATGAAGGCCACTCTCTCGAGGAGGGCCTGGACCCAACCACCAGCAGGTGGATACTTTCATTGTTGCGGTCCAGACAGGCCACCGCTGCGACGCATGACAGCACGGTAACAGTCTTAACCACTAAAGGCTGCCCCCAGGGGGGAGTACTATCTCCGCTACTCTGGAGTCTGTTAGTAGACGAACTACTTAACAGACCTTCGGACAGAGGCATTCAATGTCAAGGCTACGCCGACGACATTGTAATAATAGCAAGAGGCAAATATGAAGTAGCACTCTGTGACATAGTCCAGTTAGGGTTGAAGATAACGAGTGACTGGTGTAGGGAGGTTGGGCTCAACCTCAACCCTACCAAAACGGTCATCGTCCCCTTTACTAGACGGTATAAGCTACAGAGGATGAAACAAATACGGCTTTTAGGAAGCCTATTAGAGATAAGCAAGGAGTTAAAATACCTCGGCGTCTCATTTGACAGCAGGTTAAACTTTGGCACCCATGTGCGAAACACGACAATGAAGTGCTATAGAGAGCGCTATACACATGTCGTAGTATAGCTGGAAAATCATGGGGTGCGTCAGCAAAGATAATCAGATGGTTATACCTAATGGTTGTAATGTCCATGCTGACTTACGGAGTGATAGTATGGGGCGATAGAGCACGATTAGCCACCGTGAAGAAACAATTGCAAAAATTGCAGAGAACGGCCTGTGTATCCATGACAGGGGCAATGCGCA
Source organism: Drosophila fungiperda (assembly GCA_035042345.1). Taxonomy (NCBI): domain Eukaryota; kingdom Metazoa; phylum Arthropoda; class Insecta; order Diptera; family Drosophilidae; genus Drosophila; species Drosophila fungiperda. Next base: position 5,878,489 of record JAWNLM010000028.1, on the reverse strand, counting down.
CCTGCCCTACAATGGCCCTGGAAGCCCTAATGGAGCTCACGCCACTCCACCACACCATAAGGCTCCAACAGAAATCTACACACTTAAGAATGTCCGCAGAAGGAGTTGGGAGCAGACACATATTGAGTCATAAGGATGCCCAACTTCTTTCAGAGGAACTTCCCCTCCTGTAACAACCTAGGGATGAAATGAAGCCAGAATATATATTCGTATTGTGTGCCATAGGGAGGTGTGCGGAATTTAACCTAAAACGCAACTATCGGAACGCGGATATATCTATCCTATCCGATAGTATAGCAATTAATGCTATAAACGGGACGAAGGTAACTTCAAAATTAGAGGTACGATCAAAGCTTGACCAACGCGGGGCTCACAAAAGACTCACCCTAAGATGGGTCCCCGGGCACAGGGAAATAGCAGGGATCGAAGCAGCAGATGAGCAGGCGAGAAAGGGTGCAGAGAGGCCCCTTATAGGGCCCGAACCGTTTTGTGGCATAGGTAAATACATAATACGGCTGCAACTCAGAAACGAAGAAAGACAAAGGAGACTGTGGAGCTGGGAGGAGGCTCCGGGACTCCGACAGGCCAAATGTCTTTTGGGCGCCTATAATCATAAACGATTTTAGCAAGTAATGTCCATGGGCAGGAATAGGCTAAGGATACTTGTCGGTCTACTGACAGGACATTGTAGACTAAAGAGCCACCTGTCCAAAATGGGTATCTGTAGCAACAGGCAATGTAGGTTTTGTGAAGTCGAGGAGGAGTCTTCACTCATCCTAACAGAATGCATCGCCCTTGCCAGGAAAAGATGCAGAATCCTAGGGATGCATGTTATGAATGTCAATGACATAGCAGCCCTCGACCCATCAAAGATCCTCACATTCGTTCAGGAACTGGGGTTGATGGAAGAGCTATAAGCTCAGAAGGGGCACAATAGATTAGATTAGGTCGCAGTGCACAAGACCCCCAATAAATAATAAATAATAATAAAAATAAATAATCCGTGCCAGTATATAGCAACTGGTCAATATAGCTCATTCAAAGCTCGTTGCAACCCTACAAAAATATGCAAGCCACAAACAGCTGATTTCGTAAATTTGTTTTTTCTGTTGTAGTTATTGTTGTTTTCTATGCAGGAAGTGTGCGCACATCGAAAGGCTCCAGGAATTCGGTGAAAACACCGTCAAAGAAATGGCTACATAAATGTCGCTCAACTTTGCAAGTCATTCGACAGCTGTCCTTTTGAACCGGTATACGTTATATGAGGAATTGTGAATTGTGAATATAATTGCTTATCTTATTATGAATGAAAATTTTATGGATGCGATATACTCGATATACTCGCGTCATCCTCATGGTGGCCAAGTCTCAAAGGGAATTTATAGTTTCAGCATGATGCTTTTTACATACCCAGAGTAGAATATAGTATTATAATTCTATATCGTAGACTTGCATCATATTTTATTCTTCTAACTGGCAAAAAATATATAAATAAGGTTTCTGATTTGTTGTATCTAAAGCGTTTGGAAACAATAAAATTATATTCTTTTAATTGGTAATAAAATAAATTAAACAAGGCCATTCGACAAAAACTTCTGACAGGTGGAACAGTTGGAACAGTTGGAAAACCCCAGGAAAATGCCATAAACACTAAATAAATAAAAAATACTTAATAATTAAAAAATCGATATATGTCAGTACCATTGGGAACCGATTCAAAAGCGTGTGAATATATAACGCATGTCGCTGTTCTGTCACCTATAAATACAGGCGGGCTCATGAAAATTTTTCAAAATCTATTCTAAAGTTCCAGTTAGTCGGAAGTCATTGTGGCGCAGAAAATGGAAGACGAACTAAGTTGCGCGGTGGTCTATCGACGGATCATTAAAAACCAAAAATTGGTTGCTAAAATGATTGGTGCGGATATTACGGAACCTGGCTATAAATTTAATTTTATGACCTACACCCTGTTGTTCCTGATCTTTCTATTTTTTATCTTTACCTTTTACACGATATATACAAGCGTCGCCGCTGATGGAAACTACAACGTAATTCTGAAATTATTCAGCTTTGTGGGTGCCACCGTACTGGCTACTACGAAACTGTTCTGCCACACATTTGGCCGCCACTCTGTAATTGAATTGGAAAAATTTTTAGACTACACCTACATGGGGTTTGAAAAACTCGGTGGCGACTACAAGAAAGTACTGCGCGATGGCATTAGTTTCACTATGAAGAGCCTCAAACTTTTAACATTCGCATACATTACACTCTTTATTGGCTGCACGGGATTCCCAATGGTGTACTTTATATTCTACAACGAGCGAATTCTAATCATGCAGTTTCTGCTTCCGTTTGTAGACGAAGAAACAACGTTTGGATATTATTTTCTGTGTTCTGTGCATTTCACATTCTTATTACTAGGGGCAACTGGAAACTGTTTAGGTGACGTGTATTTTGTTATCTTTGTCGGAAGTTTACCGCTTGTCAAGAACATATTGGCTTGCAAACTTAGATATGTTAATATACTTATGGATCGAGAAGATTTTGAGAAGCCAACAAGAGCACAATTGCGCAGTGCTATGGTGAACATTGTTCAGTGGCATAAGAAGTATCTGAGGTGAATATCCTACGTAAAGATCAAACACTGTCTGGAGTCTAACTACAAATCTCTAGTTTACAGGTGCGTGTAAAACGCATATACTCTCCTGTTATCATGGTACAAGTAATGAGCTCATTTGTCAGCGTTTTGTGCAGCATGTACTGCTTATTGACTGGCGTTTGGCCAGCTTCTCCCGTGTATTTGTGCTTCTCGCTTTTGACTCTGTATTTGTATTGTGGACTGGGCACCATTGTTGATAAATCGGTATATTTCAGGGATCACATGAGTTAGTCCCTGAATTAATATGTTGATATTCTGCAGAATGACGATTGCCTCACAACCATCTACACCGAATGCCGCTGGTATGACCTACCCACATCAGAGCAGCGTTTGGTATTGCTCATGCTGCGCATGTGCCTGACTACACCATGTATGTCTGTGGCCAACATGGCGCCACTCAATGTGAACACAGCGCTGCAACTGACAAAGGCAGTTTACAGTATAGGCATGATGCTGATGTCAAATGCGGATTAGTGGGTATATGATAATTTAAGGAGAAAGGCGGTCCTGATCCGCTGATTAATTTTAGCTTTTTGTCTAATGAACTTACCCGCAAGAATTTAATAAACACCGCACTGCTTGCTTTATTGGTCACTAAAAAAAAATTACCGACGTCTGCTACAAAGTGCAAGATATATAGTAAGAAACAAAAAAATATTATATAAGCTCTCAACTACGAGATACCCTGCTAATGCCATACCATCTGCTTTGCGCTGTAAACTGTTACCAATGCTGCAATCAAATAAGAGATAAGTTTTTATTTCATAAATAAATGTGTCTTAGCTTCGTTAATAATAATAAGGTTTTTAATTTTGAAAAGCATGTTAGATTTAAACAATTTTAATATACCATTTTGCACCATTTTGTGGGTGCAGGGTACAAAATTAACAAGCAAGAGAAAAACCGAACTCTGGTAAGTTGTAAAAATTGTCTTTTAATGCCACAAAAATCCAGCAGATTGCCACGTAGTGCTAATAAAATAAAGTTATGCCCAAACAAAAAAAATCCCTGAAAATTGTGAAAAATAGTATACTGTGTGGGTTTTATTTTCACTTTTTTGCTTAACAAAAATGGTGTTAGAAATTATTTGCGCGCGCAAGCTGTCTCGCTGTGGGGCGGTAAACGCATCATTAATCAAATGTCCGACGCCTAAGCACCTTTATTCATCATTGCCTCTGGATAAGGCCACTCCCAATGCTGCATTACTCATGCCTACACAACAAGTGTTCAAGCGCCGCCATATTTTTTGGATCTGACGCAGTTTTCCATGAAAAAATGTTAGGATGGGATATAAAAGGCGATATTTTAAGCACTCAATATTTTTGTAAAAGACAAATATCTAGAAAGCAAAACTGGATTTTGACTTCAAATTTTTCAAATTAATTTATGAATACTCTTCATGACTTTTTATGTTCTATCGAAATATTATTGATCTGTAATCCCTGCCAGTATATAGCAACTGGTCAATGTAGCTCATTCAAAGCTCGTTGCAACCCTACAAAAATATACAAGCCAAAAAACCACTCGAAAAGTTCACGTGTGTCTACCCCAAAGGAAAATCAGCGAAAAGAAATAAATTCAGCTTCCCTAATGGCCCAAGTCAATTTGGTTCAAACGCTCAGCTGATGTTTTATTTCTTACCTTTTTTGTTGCCGAGGGGGTGGGTGGCTATTTTATTCGTTTTCCTCTAAAGTGTGTGGCCACTTTGAATGTACTATACGAGATTTTGGCAGTGGCAACTTGTTTTGCGGCCTGCCACTGAATTTTGAGCATCATAAATCAGGCTTAAATTTCACTAAATCATCAAGCACGGGACAACTTTTAGGGGCTACAGTCACAGCTATGTTCAAATGTTTGCTGCTAATGCTGCTAATGGAGTTTTTACATCACAGATTGCTGCCCGTTGACTATGGTGATGGTAATGATGTTTTTTTTTTTTTGTTTTTCAATTTTTCTTTATTTTCCGAGTGTGGTTATCACAACAACATCAAATATTGCTCGAACACCCCTTCAAGTGTCAGTTACATATTGCCGAGACAACAAAATGCTTCACTTTCCATCAAACGGAAAAAAGAGTAGCAGAAAAAATAACTAAAGTCGTAAAAAGGTTGCAGACAAAACGAAAATGTTTCGGGTAAAATTTGCATATGCAGCAGCCGTTGAGGCGGCAGCTGAACAGGATGCGGATGTTGTAATTTTGTTTTTTTTCTGTTGTAGTTATTGTTGTTGTCTATGCAGGAAGTGTGCGCACATCGAAAAGGCTGCAGGAATTCGGTGAAAACACCGTCAAAGAAATGGCTACATAAATGTCGCTCAACTTTGCAAGTCATTCGACAGCTGTCCTTTTGAACCGGTATACGTTATATGTGGAATTGTGAAAATAATTGCTTTTCTTATTAGAATGAAAATTTTATGGATGCGATATACTCGATATACTCGCGTCATCCTCATGGTGGCCAAGTCTCAAAGGGAATTTATAGTTTCAGCATGATGCTTTTTACATACCCAGAGTAGAATATAGTATTATAATTCTTTATCGTAGACTTGCATCATATTTTATTTTTCTAACTGGCAAAAAATATATAAATAAGGTTTCTGATTTGTTGTATCTAAAGCGTTTGGAAACAATAAAATTATATTCTTTTAATTGGTAATAAAATAAATTAAACAAGGCCATTCGACAAAAACTTCTGACAGGTGGAACAGTTGGAACAGTTGGAAAACCCCAGGAAAATGCCATAAACACTAAATAAATAAAAAATACTTAATAATTAAAAAATCGATATATGTCAGTACCATTGGGAACCGATTCAAATGCGTGTGAATATATAACGCATGTCGCTGTTCTGTCACCTATAAATACAGGCGGGCTCATGAAAATTTTTCAAAATCTATTCTAAAGTTCCAGTTAGTCGGAAGTCATTGTGGCGCAGAAAATGGAAGACGAACTAAGTTGCGCGGTGGTCTATCGACGGATCATTAAAAACCAAAAATTGGTTGCTAAAATGATTGGTGCGGATATTACGGAACCTGGCTATAAATTTAATTTTATGACCTACACCCTGTTGTTCCTGATCTTTCTATTTTATCTCTGTACATTTTACACGATATATACAAGCGTCGCCGCTGATGGAAACTACAACGTAATTCTGAAATTATTCAGCTTTGTGGGTGCCACCGTACTGGCTGTTACGAAACTGTTCTCCTACACATTTGGCCGCCACTCTGTAATTGAATTGGAAAAATTTTTAGACTACACCTACATGGGGTTTGAAAAACTCGGTGGCGACTACAAGAAAGTACTGCGCGATGGCATTAGTTTCACTATGAAGAGCCTCAAACTTTTAACATTCGTATACATTACACTCGTTATTGGCTGCACGGGATTCCCAATGGTGTATTTTATATTCTACAACAAGCGAATTCTAATAATGCAGTTTCTGCTTCCGTTTGTAGACGAAGAAACAACGTTTGGATATTATTTTCTGTGTTCTGTGCATTTCACATTCTTATTACTAGGGGCAATTGGAAACTGTGCAGGTGACGTTTATTTTGTTATCTTTGTCGGAAGTTTACCGCTTGTCAAGAACATATTGGCTTGCAAACTTAGATATGTTAATATACTTATGGATCGAGAAGATTTTGAGAAGCCAACAAGAGCACAATTGCGCAGTGCTATGGTGAACATTGTTCAGTGGCATAAGAAGTATCTGAGGTGAATATCCTACGTAAAGATCAAACACTGTCTGGAGTCTAACTACAAATCTCTAGTTTACAGATGCGTGTAAAACGCATATACTCTCCTGTTATCATGGTACAAGTAATGAGCTCATTTGTCAGCGTTTTGTGCAGCATGTACTGCTTATTGACTGGCGTTTGGCCAGCTTCTCCCGTGTATTTGTGCTTCTCGCTTTTGACTCTGTATTTGTATTGTGGACTGGGCACCATTGTTGATAAATCGGTATATTTCAGGGATCACATGAGTTAGTCCCTGAATTAATATGTTGATATTCTGCAGAATGACGATTGCCTCACAACCATCTACACCGAATGCCGCTGGTATGACCTACCCACATCAGAGCAGCGTTTGGTATTGCTCATGCTGCGCATGTGCCTGACTACACCATGTATGTCTGTGGCCAACATGGCGCCACTCAATGTGAACACAGCGCTGCAACTGACAAAGGCAGTTTACAGTATAGGCATGATGCTGATGTCAAATGCGGATTAGTGGGTATATGATAATTTAAGGAGAAAGGCGGTCCTGATCCGCTGATTAATTTTAGCTTTTTGTCTAATGAACTTGCCCGCAAGAATTTAATAAACACCGCACTGCTTGCTTTATTGGTCACTAAAAAAAAATTACCGACGTCTGCTACAAAGTGCATGAAATATAGTAACAAACAGAAATAATTATATAAACTCTAAACTACGAGAAAAAAAAATGTTCTCAACCCAAGCTCCCCTCAATATGAGTGTTATCCTTTTTTTCGTAAATTAAATAGAAATCATATGCATATTGAAATTGAGTTTTCGATTAACCCTAAAATGCCAGTCGAGCCGAAAGAACAGTAAAATCATATTTCATTGCACTCTGGCCAGACCTTCGGCCCACATTCGGTTTTCGTTTTCACATCACGTCGACGTGTTTAAGTACGCATCATTTGATGTTTGTTGGAATTTAATTGGTTTGGCTTTTGACAGGTAACTTGCCCTCCCAGCCTTAGCTACTGAGCTGTTGCCAATGAGGCAACTAATTTATGCTGCTACGAAACGATGCTAAAGGGTTGAAGATTTTTACTCTTACTGCACGTGCAACGTTCTCGAGCAGTTTCTTTATTAATTATTATTGTAATTAATAGGCAGCAGTATACGATGTGATGCTGGATACATAAAAAAAAGCAGTCTGGAAGCCTGCCAATTTGCATATGAGTGACACAACAGGACATTCGCTTCCTGTCACGCAGTCTACTGCTCGATGCCACTGACAAAGACCAAGGTTGAGTACAAGGCGGCGATGAGACTCAAGTCGGGGCACGTTTTTCAGTAAAGGAGGCAGCTTCCAGGGGCAGCAGCCCTCATGCATTATGCAAGTGAAGCAAAAGGCGCGTGAGAAACTCCCAGGCCTTACAGCTCTACAGCCGATCTATTTTTGCAGCTGCTTTCATCTACTTGGTGAATAGTTTACTATTTTCTAATATCATTACCTATAAATTAATTATGCATGGAGCTCAACAGGTTCTAAGGAGAAAATTAAGCCAGCGACACACAAAAAACAATTTGCAATTCCAATAGCGCCCCGACAATTTGGCAAATCCCAATACCTAATAATGAGTATTAGTTGTTATCCTCCCCTTAAATTGGCCGTCGGCAACCCTCGTCTATTAGTGTTTGCCAATCGCTTATCGAACTCTTGCAGTTTTTGCCAATTTAAGCGAGTCAAATGTCAAAGCAATTAAGTCGCAAAATCGAATTCAACTCGAACTGTTGAGGTTGAGGGTCGCAATCCCTTAACAACTCTCGTGTGTTTGTTTATCTTTTGTGTCATTTACATTGTCATGTTTGCTAATTCCTTTTGTTATTTGCTGCTCTTTTGTGATTCTGTGATTCGCCATTTCACTTTCACCACACTCCACTTTCTTTTGTTAGCGACACCATCGAGGGTTGGCCCTAGGAAAAAGTGTGCCAATTTTCGTTTTGCTAATTATGAAGTGCTTATGACAGCATTTGAAAGTCGTCTCCGGTTTTGCTGGATTTGTGTTGAATTAGAAAACAATATGCGATTTGGCCTCTTTATGTCTGTCCAATCAAATAATAATTAACGCAATTCGCATTGAAATGCTAAATAGCAAAACGAGCTCTGTTTATATTTCTTGCGTTCTGTATATTTTTGTTTAACATATATCTGAGTAAACACAACATTTATTTAGTATTTATCTTTAGATATTATTGTTGCTCAGCTTCAATAAAAATCTTTGGAACTCAACGGAAAACAATTTCGTTTATAAGTATTTTTTGAACCACCTAGTTGGTCCATCACCTCTGTAAATGTGGTAGATACTCGGCTCGTTTGTTGGGGCGTTGTGGCGTTGGTGGCGTCTCAACAAAATTGGTTTTTGAAAAATATTCCACATTTCAATCTTTAGCTTTCACTGCTTCCCCCAAGTGGCTTCTGTGGGTAGGCTTTGGCTCTACCTTGGTGCAAGTTATGGGAGCGCATTATAATAAAAGCCACTGCCTCGGCCCGTGTTTTCCTTGTGCTGCGTGCTGTATCCTGTGTCCTGTGTGGGGCCTCGCTGGGGCAAGCGCTTTGGCTTTTACTGTCTCCACAAATAACAATCAACATTTTCTGGCGTTGCCTTGGCAGCCGCTTCGTAATCTTGGGCCACAGGATAAGCGATGCTGTTGGCCTGGAAATTGCCATTGTCGTTGTTGTTGTTGTTGTTGTTGCTGATGTGGGTCCCACTGAAATTACAGGTGCCTAATGCAAATTTGTGTGTGGCATATTTTGTGGCTGCCGTTTGAAAATTTAAATAAAAAAATAATTCGAAATTTTTGTGCCACGCTTGCAGAAATCAATTTTTTGTTGTTGCGCCAAAAAAAAAAAAGGAAGAAAAAGTGCACCGTCTGATGCTGATTCGATTTGAGCCGCTGTCTCAGCCACAGTCGAAGTTGGATCTTGAATCGTAGTCCCAGAGCTGGGTCTTCCAGCTGATTGTCATCATTCAGGCTGAAAACAGATTTGCCCCGAATCAACGTGCACTTAATTTCATTTATTTGATTGGATTTGTGTTTTCATGGCTGCCTGCCTCGACACGCATACACACACACACACACATACACACATACACAACCAAGGGGCAAAATTCAAATTCAAATTTATTTGTAGTATTTTGGTTGCTGCGGCAAATTAGAAAATCAAATCAGTTACCAACTTGCTGGCTGCGTTTTATGCAGCAACATTTCTGAATATTGAAAAATGTAATAGAAAATTTTGCAAATGTTCCCGCGCAGTCCCCCAATCAGCTACCCACAGACTTGCCAAAAATATATACAAAAAATAAGCCAAAAAAAAAAAAAAAACATGGCCACAAAAGTTGGACGCACAGTTTTTTTCAACCATTTTTCCAATGATGGATTTTTGAAATTTTAATGGTTGCTCGCTGCACGGCTGAGCTGACGCTGAAGAGGCAGTCAACGATGCCAGTTCCCAGTGCCCACAACCCAGTTGCCAGTCTGAGTCGCAGCCGGAGTCAGAATCCCCAGCGCCTTCGCTAGTATCGTCTGGCGTTGTCAGGGGTGCGGCTGTGCCTGCTGCCTGCTGCCTGCCTGTGGGTGGGTGGTGTTTTTTGTATTTTTTTTATATATTTTTATTTTTTTAGCTTTCTGTATTTTTTGCAGCGCTTTTTTCATTTCCTTTGTTTGGCAGCCATTGAGGGTAACGCTGTGGCAGTGCCACCACGCTGTGGGTGCAAACTTAAGGGATGGAATCGATATTTGTTTTCTATAACAAGCATCAGCCACCCAGCAGACGTTGGCCTAATCTAATGCGCCTCGTGCGCGTCTCAGGGGCACAGGACACGGCTCAGGCCTGAGGCCTGCTGATGTTTACCGTTGTCGCTGCTAGTCCACCTCCCCATCCTCCACCATCAACCAATAGACCGAGTCATCACCCCCGTTCGACGTCGTCGTGGTCCTAATCAATATGCGCAAATGATAATTTTTAATGGCTTCCGAACGCGTTTGTTTATCGGCAACATTGCTGATTTGGCCATGTTTGATTTTGCACGCCCAGCGCAAATTTAATTTTAATGCCATCGTCGACGCCTCGGCAACTAAACGGAAATTTAATTTCCAAGCAACTTTTGATGGCAACCTTAGCACTGCTCAGCTCAGCTCATCACAGTTCAGTTTAGCTCCGAGCGTCACAGATGACCCAGACCAAAAAAAGAGGGTATGAGATAGAGGGGAATATATATATAGAGAGAGAGAGAGAGCTCCATTTAATGCCGCCCATATGCCGCGGTTTTTTTTTTTATTCGGAGCTCCTCGTCCTACGTACCGCCTTTTGTCTTCAGTCTACACTCTGCCCGATATTTAAATGCTAATTGCTTTTTAATACGGCAATTTTGGCTACTCGGCTGCTGTTCGAGGCGAGCTTATTGCGGATTAATTTTACAAGCTAATTTCTTATGTAAATGCTCCGTTGCATGTTGTTTTTTCCACAGAGCACAGCGGGGCTGCTTCTGGTCTGAGGGATGGAGCACATTTTGGGCAGGTAAGCCTTGTAGAAAAGATAATTCGAAGGCGTTTGCAGTAATTAGAAGGTAATTTAAGTTATAATAAATATTTCAGTTGCAGCTTAAGCTTTGTAATTCAAGTGGTGGGTGGAAGGAAGGTGGACTTTCTATAATGATATGCATGAAGGGCGTGTGCTGTGCTTAACGATTAAGCTTGACGACTAAATCACTTGTCATTGATAAGAAAAGTGTGTGATTTGTTGCAATGGAAATAAGCTTGGGTAAATTTCAGATTTTTTAAATACAAATTAAAGTTCCTTTAACTTACTATTACCTATTACTTAAACCAGTTGTCTAATTGCTTTCATGTTTATACTTATGTTTATACTAAAAACATTGAACCTAAAACAAGTCTATAGATCTCGCAAGAATCAGTTTTATAAAATTATTCAAGCAATTCTGTAGATATTATTTCCAGCTGAAAAACATCAACTTTATCTTAACGATTGAAGTAATTTGAGTGTCGCTTTTATTGTCCACAGCTTCATGATATCTGTTCTCTGCAAATGCCAACCCGAATCTGAACCAAACGTCACTGATTAAAAAAAAAAAGTGAAATCGTATCCATGCTAATTTTGAACCATCATTCAAAACAAAAAACTGAAAACGAGCTGACAGGCAAAACTACGGAACAATCCCTCATATCGAAGGGACAGACAGAAACCGACAGATGCACGGCATATTAATCTCAAGCAAACAGATAGCGTCGAACCATTTCCTATCGCACCATCAAACAAACACACACAAAACGCCACTGAATACTCGTTATAAAAAAAAAAAGGAAATCTCGCTATAAAATCCTTTTTTTTTCCTGCCTGTCGCTGGCTCGTTTAATGCTAAATTATATCCGTATGCAAATAAGTTTTTTTCGTTGATTTTTTCATTAAATCATGACGATTTGACAGAAAATGCGGAAAAAACAAGCGGAGAGGAAAAAAAAAACACAGAGAACTGATTGCCATGGCCTCGATATGGGCACTGTGCAAAGAAAGGGTTGTCTAGCCTTTGTACCCGAGGTCATAGGGCATTAGGGGAGAAGGGACAGGGGACAGGGGACAGGGGTAGCGCATTTAAAGCGACCTGAGACACGTTTAGTTTGTTTGTTTGCTTTGCGAGCAGGCTCACCGGTAGTTTCGCCTGGGGTCAATTTCTTCAGCAGGAATGATGGAGAGACGTGGAGAAGTGTAGATGAACACCAACCCGAGGACACGGTCTAATGGCTTTCGAAATTGGAACTGTTTCACAGTAAGCTAACAGAATAATGGGTTTATAAATGTCTATATATATTATAATGATACTTATTTTGCCATAAAATTGTGCATGCTTAGTGTGGAATTTGGAAATGCGATTTTTATATAACTAAAAGAGGAACATAACTATATAGATATATAAATATACTCCATATATGCATTCAGTTTTTGAGGAATAAGTCATCAATAAAATAATTTATTTAACTTAATTTATTTCTGTGTTGTTTCTCTTACATCTTTCCCTTTTTTTTTAAAAAGATATTACTGGATTCTTCCCATTCGTTGGTTTTTCCGTTCACATGCGGGTTTTGTTCAGCTCTGTTCAATTCCAATATCTATTGATCTCCCAATCAACTCAAAGCAACCCCTAATTCAATATCTCATGCACACAACATTCATGTGCACTGCAGCGCCGCCTAGCGTTGAGCGGCAGTCGCTACAATGGCTGTCAAACTGTAGGCAACGCCTCTGACTTGGCCTACCTTTCGATAATTTGGGGCCTGTGTTTGCGCATATATAGGACAACGATGGACTATCATTACACTCAACTACAAACTCATTATTGCAAAATAAACAACTGCAACAGGATAAAAATGCTTGCATTATAATTTGCATGAGTCTCGCTCACATCCAATGTACTTGTATGCGATCCAGTCTGTGTATCGATTCAACCATCATCAACGAACCGCCAACTGACCCATAATAAGTCAAAAATTCGACTGTAGCTGGTTTTTAGTCAGTTTTCGATCAGTGACACGGGTAGCAACGGGCAACTGGCAACTGGCAAGTAGCAAGTGGCAAGTGGCAAGTTGTGTAAGCGCAATTTACAATTTGCAGTTGCCATTCCCAACCTGCAAATCGACGATTGTCGGTTGTCGGTTGTCGGTTGCACAGCCAGTTGTCGGTTGCTGTTACCAAACCCGCCCCACTTGTCGGTGAATGTCGCCTTGCAATTAACACAAGTGCCCAGCGACGATGTTCCCGTTCCCAGAACTGCCTCATCTTGTTGTCCTTCGCCGCATTCACTGTTGCTGTTGCTGTTCAAGTTGGAGCTGGAGTCGGAGTCGCACTTAATGTTTGAGGCGTGCGTCACAAGCAGCGTGCGCGGCACTGTCATTAAAATAATGCATACACATGTGAAGTACGTGGGCAGTCGGGGTTGCAGGATGCGTTTGCAGTAGAAGCGAGTAAGAAACAGAGGTGGAAAGGTTTCTTGTTTGGTTCCTTGCTTGGTTGGTTGCTTGGTTGGTTGGTTGGGTTGGGTTGGTAGGTGTTTATTAACAGATCGTTTGCCCAGCGTTGTCGTCTGTGCACTCTCGAGTCCCGAGTACCATTGAAATGAAGCTTCTGATGACGCTGCTGCTGCTGCTGCTGGTTCTGCTCCTTCTCTTCCCTGCTCCAGCTGCATCCCTCCATCCTCCTCCAGCTGTTGCAACTCATCCGACTTAATCAAGCACTCGAGCAGAAAATCATGCAAAGTGTCGACCAGTGCGCAATATATTTAAAAATAATTTGAATAACATATATTATAAAATATACTCGAACACAAGCAGACTAGGCTATTATTATTAATAGTTAATGGCCATCATGTGTTGTGTTGTGGCCCAGTTTATAAGGCCCGGCTGCAGCTTTTAGCATGATTGCTGTTTTTATGAAGACATAACGACGCACGCAGCCAATGAAGCTTCTCCAGAAACGGCATCTGGCTTAGGTTTTGCCTTGGAGTTCGTTCCGAGTTTGGGGTTGGCAACTGGTAACTAAACCAGGCATTGTAATTAAAATGCGCAACACCAAAAGCCTGCGATATTAAGTATATGGCAAAATTGAATTATTCGCTTTTCATGTTAATTTTTTGGCGCTTACAATAATTTGGTTTTGACATGAAATCTCGTTTGTTTGTGCGCGAGCGTGTTTATTTGCCGATAACCCGAAAAATATAGAAAATTGTTGTTAATTATACAATTAAAATATTAAATGCTGGCTATATGCAGAATCATGTGTTGCAGACACTTACTATACATGTTTATACGAAGTCAGAATTATCTGTCAGCACCAAATATATATTTATATTTGACTCATAAAATAATATATCATTTCATTTGAAAAAAAAATCTATTCTCACTCGAATAATACTTAAACTTTATACCTCTAAAAAGTGTTTGTATGCATGGGTCTAAAATTTCCATTGCCCATAATTTTTTCAAAAGTTTTCAATTTTTTATAAGCATGCAATTTTTGTAATCAAAATAATACTTAAAATTGTGTTTTTCACTGCAATTCATAGCTGTGCTTTTTCACAATCAATGCAGTTTAAATTAAAGTTTAACTTCTAAAGGAAAACTACACTTCAATCCGAGAACAAACTTTGAATTTATATACAAAACTAACTGGAAAGAAGACAACTATTAAACTGACTTCTTCATCTCGCCAAAATAAGAATCAGAATCAGAATTGAACAACACAACATTCAAAACAAGTTTTGGACCATCGCAACTTTTACTTTTTAGTGGCCCAAATGAAGTGCCAAGCTAAAAAAAAAAGCCAATTGTTATGAGCCCCAGAGAGGAACAACTGGATCTTCCCATGCGTCCAACATGGGGCACAGCTCACTCAGCTCAGCTCAGCTCGGCTGGAATTGATGTGCCTGCGCACATATTGCATTTCGGCCGCAACTGAGAAATAATTATATTTAATTTGATGCGAATGAATGTGAAGCGCTTTCGAGAATTTGCCCAACAACATTTTGTGAATGTCCGCTGCCCCACTGACCACCTTGCCATGCCCCACGCTGCTACGCATAGTCGGTTTGTTTGGTTAACAGTGCGAATCCTAACGCCGGCCGGCCAGCCAGTCAGCAACAGATCGAGTGCTGGATGGCTTGTTGGCTGATTGAAGGGTTTCATATCTTGTGGCATCGGCACGCAAAGTGCTGGATGTTTACACTGGCGATTATCCTCGTGTGCTCGTGCTTGAGCCCCGGCATGGCCATAAAAAGAGGAGATAATTTGCTGGCCAAAACTGATCGATTGAACACCGATCCTGCGAGCTTTCTTGCTTAACGGCTTAAACACAACTGGATTGTTTGTTTTCCTTTCATTTTGCTTCTCGTCGATCGTTAACGCAAATTAACGAGCAATCATCAAATCGAAGTCATTTGGGACCCGTTCCACTGCGTCCTCTTCTGCTGACCGTCGCCTGCCGCCTGCTGCCTGCTGCCTGTTTGCCCCTCCTTGACTGCGTTTCATTTAAAAATGAATGCGCAAAGGTAGTAGCAGCTGCATCTGTGCAACGTCCTCAACTTGCGGTATTCTCATTAACCATTGCAATTACAACGGCGCTGGCCAGCAGGATGGGCCCAGACTGTCGGAGCAGAACTGGTCGACTAAGCGGCCTCTTAGTATGTGCGGCATTTACAACATAATTCATAAAAGGCACAGCGCTCATCTCCCTGTCCCATAATTATGAATAGACATTTACGCAACTTGTTGCTCACGTCTGCTTCTTAATTGCATTCTGTTAATTTCAGTCAGTAAAACAATTTTCACAATTTTGCTGTGGTATCTTGTTTAAATTTATTGAAATTAATTTTTGCAAGTTTGGCATCTCATCAATTTAAAAAGTTTATTGTTTATTGCTGTAGATTTCGTAATTTTATCGCGCGTATTTTAACATATTCTACACAGGTGCGTTCATTTAATGCAAATTACAAGACATTCATCAACCAACCAACCGCACATAATTTATAACCATTTATTTTATTTATTTATTTTATTTAGCATAATCCGCGAGAGTATCGCAGCAGCGCACTGCTTGCCAAGTGCAGCATCCTTTGCACTGCTTGTAACGTCTGAGAGCTCGTTTGCTTGCCAGGTTGAGCGATAGATGGCGCTGGAACTGAGTTCAATGCAGTTGCTTGACACGGGGGGTTGTTTGTGGGGAGCAACCTGGATAATAAAAAAAATTAAATTCATTAAATTAAAGACAATTTGATTTATAGTAAACTAACATAAATTATTGTCAAATAAATCACTTAAATACTAATTTTTGTGGTTTGATTAAAACTGAATTTTAGTTGTAAATTTCATGTGCGAATTATAATAGAATACTCAACTTTAAAATAAACAATTTGGATGGCCAATTTCCGGTTTTTTTTAAATTTATCTTTATACAAATTTATACAATCAAATATAGCATATGTAGTTTTTTTTTTTCAGTGCATCAACCCTTCTTCCATTGTGGGCACTAATTAAACAAAAGAAATCCCTTTCACACCTTACAAAGGAAAAACTGTTACAACTTCTTTTGTTTGTCATATAGTGAAAAATTTGCATAAATTTTGCGCAGCGTCGAGATGTGCAAAAAAAAACCAAAACGAGCAAAAATATTAATTTTCACAGTTTGACGTGTCCCATGTCCTCTTACCATAGCCAAACCAACATCGCCATCGGCATTCAAATGCAAATGCAAATGAGCCAACAATGACAACAACAGCGGCGACATTTGATCGTTTTTTATTTTCCTGAACGGCAGCAGTTGCGATTTGTATTTAGTTTCTGATCGCAACCTTTTCTTCTGTGCATGATTTTGCATATAAATCATTTTTCTTTATAGCTGAAAGGATTGCAACGCCGAGTGTCCAGGAATTTGCATTAGGGCTGCCAACTGAGAAACTTTTCTCTTGAGGCGTGTGAATTCGAAAAAATAATTCAATTAACGCTGTTTACTTTCCATTATGGAGGGTCCTGGAGTAAGAGTAAGTTTTTTGTGCATCACAAATAAGTTACAAGGAAATGCAACTTTGATAATGTTTTATCCAAAGTTTTGCACTTTGTACAACTGCTTATGTATTCCATTTTGACTGGCTGTTAACATGATTTATTGAATGTGGTAGGCGGGTACAATGCGACCCACAATGCAACCCACAAATCACCTGCCCCCCCCAGAAAGGTACTCAACTACACGTGTGCCAAATTCATTCCATGCCATCGTCGGCGACTATTGATGTGAGCTGTGTGAGGGCGTCTGTCTGTTTGCTAAAGGATAACAACAACAAGGACTGCTAATACACAATTTGCATATATTTATCCATCAAATTGATGGATGCTACTGCACACTGAGCCACGATGAGGGAAGAGACATCCAAGCGTGGCGTTGTTGCTTTGACACGTCGCAATACCCCCAAAAGGATAATGACAAAGACAGCTCCAGCCACGACAATGCCACACACAAATACACAAATGTACACACACACACATACACACACACACACTGACACACATGGAGAAGAGATGCGAGAGCAATTTGCAAGACGCTGCTTGAAAAGGGCAACAGAAAACTGGCGATGCGAAAGACGAAGCAGCAAGAAGCATCCTTTAAGTATCCCTTTTGCCTAGGTACCAAGACAAGGCAAGGCAAGGCAAGGCACGGCAGACGCAGCCAGTCAGCCATCCAAACCAAGCAACCAACCAACCAACCGACCGACCGACACTTCAATCGTGCGACATTCGACGAGGACAACAACTACAACGAGCAACGAGGATGACTGCCATGAGAAAATTACATTTTCTCCGGAAAAGCACTCAACCCGAAGACATCTTCCGTTGGCAGCGGCAACGCCAACAGAGAGCGCCTGTTGCAAGGGGGAATGAAGCTGCCAAGCTAGCTGAGGGTAGCTGCTATTGCCATTTCAAGTGTCACACACACTCACACACACATGACTACAAAAGCATACACACATGTGTTTGTGTGTGCTGCTTTATATCCTTTCGCCGTTGCTGCCTGATAACAAAATTTTCTATTTTATCTCATAAAAAGGAATATGTATATAAAATATATATATATATATATACATATTTATTTATATATATTATGGATATATATGTTGAACTGAACACAGCTCAACGAGGCCGTGCCAACAAAAAATTACATATATTTTTTATGTTGCGATTTTTTGGAGGTGGCTCGCTGCTGCTCTTGTTTTTTGGGGCAACAATCGATATTTCTTATGCGCACAATTAAGCAACAATGTTCAGCGCAAGGATAAAAGCTGTGCCCTAAATCAGACTCAACATGAACTGTTGCAAGCCCATGCGATTTTCCACATTTTCATTGCCTACTTCGAGGCGTTTCTCAACTCTTTTTGCGGCCTTTAATTTGCGTTGCTTTAATGAACAGCTGCTCGGATTGCACGGAGGCGAAACTGGGAATAAAAATAAAAGTGAAGAAAGCGCGTAAAAGAAATCGCGCAAAAATTAAAAGAAATTGAATGAACGACGACGTCATCAGCTGTTGCCATTGCCGTTGCTGCTGCGTTGTCGTCATTAGTCAACGGGGTGCGGCGGTGGGCAAAATCGCACCGAGTGGGCGAAATGAATGAAAATGAAAAGCGCGCAAATGAAAATGAGCGCTGAAGCACGTGTTGCCGGCTTGTAAACAGCAAACAGACCCCCGATAAAGGAAGAGAGTGGGGGAGAAAGAGAGACACATAAAAGAGATAGAGAGAGAGAGAAGGATAGTAAAGCACACAGAGAGCTTAGAGATGGGAGAAGCTGGACGCGACTAATTGCGATGGGAGCAGAGAGAGGTGCTAATAAATATTTAAGTACGATTTCTGTAAAATCAGTCAGCTATGAATCTAAAAAATTACAATAACAATAATTATAATATTTAAACTCCATTGATAATATGTATTTATTCAATTTAATAATCATTCAATAGTTACGTAATTATACATTTTATTACAAAACTCTTCTTAAACTTGTGTCTTAATTTTTCATTAAATATTGTTCATTCTACATTTTTAATTTAACAAATCTTGTTCTAATAATTTTTGTATTTTATACATACCAAATAAATTATATACATCCGTAAAATGTCTTAATCTAATTATATCTAAGTTCTTCAATCCGCTTCCAGTCCCAGACACCACGTCGCAATTAAAACTCGCTACATCAAATATGGTAATTTCCATTGCCCGTGCCACAGCACCCACAACATTGTAGCAGACCATCACCATTCGCTGTGGCATCTGCTGCGCCGGCACGTCGTTAATATTGTTGTTGTTGTTGTTGTTGCTGTTGCTGTGTGGCTCGTGTCCTTGAACTAGAAACCCGTTTAATTTAACTGTTGCTTAATTGCTGGCAGCGACGTCGACGCAACGTTACGTCATTAAATTTTTGTTTCCTGCGCTACCAATGACAGTGTCTCTGCCTCTGCCACTGTCGCTGTCGCTGCTTCAGTCGCTGCTGCTGCTAGAAAACTTCATTTTGGGTAATTTTCGGTAGTCTTTGTCTTCTCATTTTCATATTCATTCATTACATGCTGAGCGTCTCGTCGTTTCGGTTGTGAGCTCGGGGCGCAGCGTTAATTTCATATGCCGAATGCCGAAATGTTCCCCACAGCAATTATGCGACACGAAACGGAATGGAACGTGGCTGGTGTTGTTCTTGCTGTTGCAAGTGGTGGTGGCAGTATAACTCTCACACACACACACACACATTGGCAGCGCTGTGCGAGTGAGTCGAAAGCATTTGTTGGCCGCTGCGTGTGACAGAGATGCACAGAGAGAGAACAACGACAGCGGCAGGACGCTTGCGCACTGGTCGCTGCTGCTGCTGCTGCCGCTGCCGCCGCCGCCCTGTTTCCCCTTACAAATAAAACGCTGGCTACGAAGCAGCGTGTGCAGCGCTAAGGGCGAATAATGGTGGCTCGGCTTTGCTGTTATTCTCACTGCCTCGGGCAAAGCGCTGGCTGCGTCGGTGACGTCGGCAGCGACGCTGGCAGCCTCAGGGGCTGTACAAGAAATTTGCATGCGCCCAAAATCGGGTTAACATTATGTGTGTGTGTGTGTGTGTGTGGATAGAGAGACAACAGAGGATGTGGCGCATTGCCAGTTGGTGGGGCAGAGATGTGGGTTGGGGTGAACAATACCGAAAGTGGAATGAGAAGCCATCGTTTCAACAATATTGCTGTATTTTTGAAATTCCAATTTGCATATTTTGATGTGCGTCGTTATCGTTCGACTGAGCCACCAACAAGGCGACTGACTGACTAACAAACCGACAGACAGACAGACAGATAGACAGGCAGACTTTCATGCTGAAATATCGTATTTTATAAAATGTATAAAACTGTTCGTCGAATGCGTCGCGTTAAAGTAGGTCCAGTATCCGCTCTTGGGCAGCTTAATCCATCAGCTTACATCAATTAGTCAGAGTGGAGGAAGGATTCTGACACATTTGGCATAAGAACCACCAGTTGCAGAATAGCACAGGTTATTCACCTTCCTTCCTTCATTATCCTGTGCGTCGCCTAATCAAGTTAGCGCCAGACGCTGACGCTGACGCTGACGCTGACGCAGACGCAGGCATCGCTTAATGAATGCCAAGCGAAAGCAGAATGCAAAACAATAACTTTCAGGCTGCGGCGGCGGCGGCGGCGTTGGCATCACCTTGACCTTGAAACCCACATTTAAAATAATTCACTCGTTAGCGCAGGCGGCAATAGCAGCAGCAGCAACAACTTCATCATCATTATCCTCAACATCAACGTCGACAGAGGGGGGCAGAGAGGGCTGCGTCGCAGCAGCCGGCGGAAAGGCAAAGTAAAAACACAGAGACACAGCCATTATCTCATCAACGAAAATGAAAATGAGCGAAGCAGCAGCAGCAGTAGCAGCAGCAGCAACAGCGCCCACCAACAGCAGCAGCCACCCACCCTCTCAGCTGGATGCTGGATGCTGCTCCCATGGCCGCCTCATCAGCTGCGAATGCTCTCATTATCATTTATTCATTTTCGTTTCATTCATTCCCATTCATTTGGCGGCGCTCTCTTGTGGCTTGCGCCAAAACAAACTAACGAACGGAACGCAGAAAGAGGACGAGAACGACGCAACCCGACTGTGCCACCAATAACAACAACAACAACAACAACAACAAAAGTAACAGCCGCCGCAGCAGCAGCGAGTGGGTTGCAAAGTAAATTTTTAATGGGCGAACGAAATTACAACGCAGACGGGCATGGTTGGGGCAAGGAGTTGGGGCCGACGCCAACAGCCTGAAATAAATGAAATGAAACAAGCGGAGCTCAGCATCTGCAACAGCAACAGAAGCAAAGTTGCTGTCGCTGTCGCCGTCGTTGTCTCTGTCGACGTCGACGTCGACCGATGCTCCCTGACTAACTACGAACTTGGCTCATTTTCACAGCTGCAGCAGCAGCAGCAGCAAAAATGACGGCTGTTGCGCCCCCGTTTTAATGCAACAGTTTTGTTTTTTTTTTTCCTTTTTTAGAGCACCCATATCCGTGCCCCACAGCCACACAACTCCTCCACACCTCCTCGCCCATATCCAAACCAAAACGTGGCTGCATTTGGCCTTGCAACATAAACCTGCAAATGAAAGCGAAATTAAAATGGCAAAAATAAATTAATGTCCAAAGCGTGAGGGAGAATTCGAGTTCAGTTAGCTGGTTAAATGGGTTGCAGTTGGTGGGTTGCAGAGTGGCAGGCATAAGTTGCAGCCGAATACGGAAATGTTACTAGGGAACTGTTGAGCATGTGTGCAAATGTGGGCATATGCAAAGTACTCCGAGACTTATTACTGCAAATTCAAATATTACTTATCATCTGTCAATCATATTTATGGTAATAATTGCATTTGCGAGTTTGTTTAAAAGTTAATCAATGTTTGACTTTGTAAATTATTAGTCTGCATTTTATGCCGATTCAATATCCAATTGGATCTGCTTACTGTTTAACTCTTTTTTGTTATGCTCAAGTTTAAAATTCATAATTCTAAACTTTTTATATAAATCTTTTACAGTTAGAATACTTTTTGTATCCCAATACTTTTATAATTTCTTAATTAATTGTTCTGATATTTTAGCTAATGGATGGACTTTAATAGAGTTAAATAAACGTTGAGATAGTGGACACAACTCAAGTTTAATTTACCAACAAGGACAATGCAGGCTAGATTCAATCTGAAAATGCTGCAATCAAACCATTTTTTCTGGGACTAATCTACCATCTTCTGATTCAACTCTTTTGTTTGGCACAAAGAAAAGTCACTTTTGTGTTGATTCAAAGGAAAGCTGGGCAAAAAAAAAAGCGAAATGGAGCAAAAGGCAAGATGGCTAACAAAAAACGAACAATTTACAGTCAATCAGAAGGGATGGGACCTTAACTGACCTTTTCTTGTTTGGCAGTAGACTGGCCATAAAGGCAAAAACGTTTCTACCAATGAATGTCACAGATTCATTTCGCCTTTTGCTGCTTGGTCGAGTTTTGCAAATGTTTGTGACTAGAATTAAGCAAATTACGCATCGCTGAAACTGAATGGCTTACGGCTGTAGATATGTCATTATGAGTGCACATATATACACAGGTATATATATAGACATAAATATATATGTACGATATATGATATTTGTGCTGATATTTATGCCTAATGGCTTTTATTTGGCATGCTCTTTATTGTAAATAAGATTAAAGAGCGACGGCAGCTAAACGAAAAGCGTTTTCTCTTCCAAAGGAAAATGGCAAATTTCCAGTACATTAATATGGCAGCCGATAAGGCAAACCAGAGCCGGAGGTGTAGCGATGCGGGGGGCGTGGCAGCTACAGCTACATGTGTGACATATCACATGACATTTTGCGCGTTGTATTTTCAAAGAGTTTTTTTTTTTTTTTTTCCGCGAATTTCGCTTGCCTTGAAATTGAATAAAACAACCTGAAATGACAAACGAACGAACGAACAGAGTGGCAAAGGCTGCTAATGGGGCTGAGGCAGAGGGTTCAAGGGTGGTGGAGACGCTTGGCAACAGGGTGGGTAGTTTTTCCTGTATATGTGTGTGTGTTGGAGTGCGTGTGTGTGTGTACTGCACGTGTGCACCCGTAATTTTCCATTTGTGAACTTTTCCCTTTTGCACTGAACGCTGTAGATTTTCACGCTTCCGGCATGGTAGCAACATTGATGAAGCTGCTGCCGTTTCAGCCGCAGCCTGACAGCCAGATAGACGCAACAGCAACAACGACAACAACAACAACAACAACAACAACATCAACTGTCAGTACTCACTAACAAGCTCTTCTACATATATGTAAGTAAGAGCGTGTGTGTGTGTGTGTGTGCGTGTGTGTAAGGGTGTCAATTTGCAAAAAATAAAAAAATAAATATTACGCAAAAAGTGTGCGTCGAGCAAAAATCGAAGTTTAAAAATAAATGGAAGACAACTGCCGATGTTGTGTGTGTGTGTGTGTGTGTGTGGGGTTAGCTCGAGCCTCGGTTGCCGTGTCCTGTTTGTCTTTGCGGCCTATACGCGTGTGCGCCAAAAAATTAAAATGGCTGCCATGCAGTGTGTGTGTGCGTGTGTGTTTGTGCGTGTGTGTAATAAGATATTTTAGTGACTTGTGTCACAACGCGAGCAAATCCATCAAATGCGAATAACCAAAGTACAGTACCCAAACCCAGGCAACTTCGCCCAAGAACTGGGCACGCAGCGCGCGCTTATTTGTAATGGGATCACAAACACACTTCAATTTCATTTGTGACGCTTTACGCACAAACACACCAACAGACAGTCAGATAGACAGACAGACAGAGAGGCAAAGAGGCAGATAGTAGAGGGGAATGGGCTTGGGGAGGTGGCAAAGCGTATCAATCACAAATTAATGAGATGTGAGTGCCACAGCATTTGCCAGCTCCAAACTGTCAGTTGCCAGTTTGACGCGTTTTTTGTACATTTTTTTTTTGTTCTGTGCTCTCGTTTTTATTTTTCGCATTTTCGCCTTTTTGCGCTTGTAGTGCAGACCAAACAAATTTCGCTCATTTTGGCATGCCTCGCATGCAAATGCCATTTCTCAGTCCAAATTACACAATTCATCACATTTCATTTGACTCGACTTGAGTCAAACAGTCAAAGAGTCCAACACTGGGAAACCTCCACTGCCACTCCTCCACTTCAGCAGCAGTGCCATCTTTGTGCCCATTCCCTTAACGAATGTGTTTCCAATTCAGGTTTTTGCCCAAATTTGCTGTCGAAGTTTTCTAATGGGTTTTACGACGAATGCTTTCAAGTGACGCCAACTGCAAGAGAACTGTGTTTTTTTTTGTTTTGCTTTGGTTTTTGTAATTGAAGTTAATTTTATTTGACGATAAAAACAATTCAATTTGTTCTACTCAAGCAGTAACTAAGAAGACGTCAAAGCGAATCGCATTAAATGCTGGATATAAGTTAATCATGCTTAGATAGTTTTTTTTATGTATGCCTGATGTTCAATCAACTATATTTATTTATCTCATAAAATGCTGACTCCATCCAGAAATATGCACTAAATAACCTGTCAGCCATTCCACCTTATCGGAGCTATTTTTATCAGGTTCCAGCTACCTGGCCACGCTTACTTACCACGAACCTGAACGAACAATTTGCTAAAGTGTGTGCGCCACCGAAAAGTTGGAAAAGTCGACCAAAAAAAAAAAAGACGAAAGAAAGAAGTAAAATCCAACCACAGCTACCAAATTGCGCAGCGTCATAAAATGTAAAAATTTTCAATTGTCTACAATTTGTGTGCAAACTCGAACTCAAACTCGAACCCCAAAAACACCCAATCCAGAGACTGAGCTGCAGCAATCGCCAGCACATTTTCATAGCCTGCTTACTCAGTTTGGGAACGCGTTGGCCGCTTACATTGTTCACATGCTGCCGTTGCGACCAACTTGGCTGAAAGGCAAAGTATTAGAAATACAATAAAGTGGAGTCAAAGTGAAAAGTTTTACGCAGCGGCTGCTCCTTCGTTCTTCGTCCAACAAAGAAATGGTGCAAAAAACTGATGCTGCTGCTGAAAAAAAAAAAAAAACAAACCAAACTTTGCAAACAGCAAAGTTTACTGGCGCCCAACTAACCACCTTGTGAATAGAACCAGAGGAGGGGAAGCGCTACAAAAGCGCTACTACAAACAACTTTGTTTGCCTCCACATGCGAGCTGATTTTTTTCTTCTCCATATCTCTTCATATATGCAACGAGTCTGAGTCTGTTTGAGGCGCGGCTTAAAAACTTTTAACAATGCACAAAGCGGCAAAGTGATTTCTTTCATATTATTAACTTGACTCGAGTGTGCGAGGCTCACATGTGAAGTGGCCAAAGAGCGAAAAGAGCTAAAGAGCCGTCGTAGAATTTATGTCGTCCTACTCCCCATCTACAGGGGCCAATCGCAATGCCACTTGACCGTAAAGTTTACGCATGCGTAGCGCCTTTAACAATTATATTACGATTCCCGCTTTTAATTTATATGTGCGGATCTCAAGTCCAAAAACCTCATCCAACATTCACGGAATTCACGCGTTTACTGAACGGGCCTTAGCCAGTGTCAGCCCAGCTTGGTTAGCTGGGCTGGATTTGCAGCTGTGTGATGCAAATCGCAATAAATTGTAATTTATGCAGTCGACCCCGCTGCGAGCTCATCGCCAAGGGGTTGCCCAGGTTAGCCAGGTTAGCCAGGTTGCCCAGGTAGACAGGGCCAAGCTCGTTTGCAGCTTCCGTCTGTTTGTCTCTTTTGAGGCGTTCACGCAGGCGCATAAATTACGCAAAAATGGGCAAAGGTAGTAATAAAAAAATAAAAAAAAGAAACCCCTTTGACAGTTTCGACTTTAACTATTGCCGCTAGCAGGTCACGTAAAGCCCACATCAATCGTTGCGTAGCGAATTTGAATGGCCAATGGAGGAGGCCTCGGAATTGTCCTGGCTGCCTCTGGAGGCGTCGTCCTTCTGGTCGGCTTATCAGCTGACAAATTTCCGTGCGTTTTGGTTAAGTCGCTGACATTTGATTGATGAGCAAACGTTTATTTTTTTTTATCGGTATTAGCGATAGAGCCTAAGCCATAGGATTTTATTCTGGGATTTTATTCTTCAAGCGTTGGGCTAATGATAGTTGTAAGATGCAAATTTCTAATTTATTCTATTTTTAAAACACATGTCAAATCAAATGCGTCACTTTAAGCACATCTATGCTGAACCCTTTAAACACGCAATACGATTCCAAACAATACACATGACATCAAAATATATTACCACTATAATAAAACGAGAGAAAAAACTGGCATGTAAATGTTTTGTTAAATGTGCGCGGTACATAAAATAAAAAATTGGCATAAAATTCAAAGTAGCGCGCATAAATCAACAATTTTTCCAGAGATAACACAGCGCAGGGTCTGTGGCAGTATCTGGGTTTGCCGAGGCTGCCCCTGAGTCTATATGCCTGGCAGTGGCTTAACATATGCTCGCCCATTAACAATTGTCAGTTGGCAGGGGGGCATTATGAATATTCATAGTTCGATTTTTTGATTCGGCATTGTTTAAAATCGGCGTAACGTAAATTAAAAGGCAAATTTACAATAATGCGATGCACAACCGCACCCCCTACCCCTACCTATCTCTGTCCCTGCCACAGACACGAACTGATCGCAAACCCTTTGCCTATCGATAAATGCGCACGAGGCACTTTCGATTTCCAACGCAAATCGGCAATAAATCGCCTTCGGATGGCACAGCAGACAATGGGCTAGACAAAAGGGGTTTCAAGAGCATCCTTTTTGTTGTGCGTGTGTGTTTGTTGGTTTTTGCCGTTGAATGAGTTGCCAAAAGGGGTAACACAATGTTAGAGCTATTGGCAGAGGGTACCTGACTTTCTACCGCTCGCTACTCACAAACAAACATTGAACATGAACTCGAGTGTCTGTGGTTGTACTTAATTAGAGTTTTATAAAAAAAAAACAGCAAACGCCGAGATAGTAAATCGAAAGTTTCAATGTAGATTTCATGGTCGAACTGCTGATGTGGGCCATAGAATTTCTTTGCATATGGCCAAACATTATCTGCATATCGAAATGCCCCTATTTCTATTCGCATATCATATCAGTCTCATTGCTACCTGAGCCGCATTGTCTTTGTCTTCACGCATCATGAATTTGATTGAGGATTTTATGCTTTACTTTTTATTTTTTTATAATTTGATGCAGCTTCTTTATGGCGCTTGGGTTGTCATTGAGCTGTGGCAAATAAATTTTGAAACTTTACGGGTTGTCTTCTTTTCTTGTTGTTGTTGCACCAAAAACTTTTGAAAGCGAAAGGCCAAACTTCTTGCAACATGAAAAGGACAACTGCTAGTCAGCTGTGAATAAATTAAATCAAATAAAATAAAGGTTTTCGCTTAGAACAATCTATGAATATATATAAAGTATATATAAATATGGAAGGGGAATATCTACTCTCTCTCATTTCTAGATTCATATATTACGGCTAGAAAAAAACAAGCAAAATATTTACAGCAAATGTCAGCCACGACACGACGCTCATTTAAGCACCGCTGCCACAGTCTTATGCCACACAACCTGCAACCAGCTACCCAAAAATCATTTCAGTTTTTTTTGTGTACGTGAAAATGAAAATTTGCCCTCAACTTTCTTGTGCTTTCGCTCATTTTAATTTACCACTCGATGTGGCTGCTGCTGCTGCTGCTGTCTTTGCGCCTGTGTGTCTGTATGTGTTGTGGGTGTGTGCGTGTGTGTGTGTGTGTGTGTGTGTGTTGAGCGCAATTAATTAAAACTTTGTTGGGGCTGGTTATGGTCGTGTCCTTGTGCGGGCGTCATCGTCTGGCTGGCTGGCTGGCTGGCTTGCTGGGAAATTATGTCAAAGTGTCTGGCGCTGCCAGCTCCTTCTTCTTCTTCTGCTTTGCCTGCGTCTTCATCTTCGTGTCTGGCGTGTTCGTGGGAATTCCCCCAATTATTTCTGCTGTCGACGTCGACGGCGACGGCGACGCCGACTCATTTATTTGCAGCTTAATTTGTTTTCACTTTCAGCTGAAAGTTTCGAGGGCGTCTGCCAGCCACTTGTTGCCAGTTGCCAGTTGCTGTCAGTTCTCTGGGGTACGTTTAATGAAATCAATTATGACAGCAACCGTTGGCGAGGCGTGTGATGAAAATTAAATGCCACAAGCGACTGGCAACAATTTGTCATCGCACAAAAGGCACAACATCATTGCAGAGATTGTTGGTTCACTGCGTTCTCAACCTGACCGGGTGTTTTGAGGTATGGGGACATTTTTGGGCACATCCTGGCTCAAGTGGAGCGTTCCGTTGCGCACAATGGACGCAGCCTGTTCAGCTGCTCCTTGCTGTTGTTGCCATGGCATTTAAAATTCATGCAACCCACGCCGCCAGCCGCTTCATTCTCTCACATATGCAGATGATGTTTGTTGACGATCCTTGGAAATACTTGCACATATACACACACTCTCACACACACATACAATACGCATCCTGTGCGACACATTCAATTCAACATTCCCTATGCGTATTCTACAGAACTCTGCCTGCTCCTCCCGTTCACTCCCCACCCCCTACCCCCGCACATTCATGTACCCCTTTCACCTTTTCAACGAGCTTCAGTCGTTGTTGTCGTTTGATTTTTATTCATTTCTCGCATGACAATGACGCTTATTATGAATTCTTTGTGATTTCGCGTGTGTGTGTGTTTTTTTTGTATTTTTTATTTTTTCAGTCTCTTATTTCTTTTCATATTTTCAATATCTTTTCAACGCTTCCGTTCCCCTCTGTGAGGGCTCCTTGCAATCGAAATAACTTGCATGCGGCATGATTGTTATTCAAATGTGATTTCTGTGTTCAGTTATTTTCTTTTATTATGATTGTCCTTGTCAAGCGTATCCTCGCATCCTTTGCCCGCCTCTGTTCTTGTTCCCGTTCCCGTTCCCGCTCCTCATTCCTAACCATTGAGTACCTGGCCCATGTTGTTTGTTTAACATTTTGTACTCAAAAATAATTATTTAGATTGTTGCATTTGGCATGCGAGGAATTCGTCTTGAATTGTAGTTTGAGTTGCATGTGTATTATCTGAAGCGTTATGTAGGTGTTGTAGGTGGTGTGGCAGATGTGGCTTGATCTGGGGCCTTTGAACTTTAGATACATGAACAAAAAGAAATGCTTATCCAATTGCACCAATTTGTCAAAACAAATTCTTTCATACAATTAACATATTTATTTCGTATTTATTCGATTTTATAAAGAATTCAGAATCATAAGAATTAAAATAAATACAATTTTTAAGCAGCTTTTAAATGAAATATCTCAAAACAAATCTTTAATTATTGTGAGTTATATGAAATTCCACTAATTTGTTCTCGAATTCATTGAGTAATATGAATCTTCTTTAGATGTTTCTCTTTAAAATCAACTCAGTCTTGCCACAGATTTATTTGTCAGCCGATTTTTAGTCATTGCCTTTTGGGGCAACTGTTGCAACGTCCCGCCGCTGTTTATGGGTCCCTTCACAAAGTCCGTACAGCTCCGACATAAAATCCAAATTGATGACGCATCATGATGGTGTCATAAGAAAATTTTCACAATTTCCACTAAAACACATTTAAAGTGTTGCCAAGACCCTTACTCCCATTACCCCCGTTCCCCCCCCAGAAGCCAACCAACTCTTAAAATGCGCGTCGATTAAACCTTTCTTTTATGCGCTGTCTTTTTTTGGAGTGCGCCTTTGTCGAGAGCCTGAAACCAAAGCGTTGTGGCACAGAGAGAGGGGTGGGGGCAGGGGGGAACGCCATAAAGGGGGCTGGCCAACAGCGTTGTGTTGGCGGCTGTCATCAAAAAATATTGTATTGTTATTATTTTATTTTTATGTGCCCTCGCTGTTATTTGCATAAGGATGGCCGGGTCCGGGTCTCGCTCTAGCTCGAGTTCGAGTTCGAGTTCTGTGTCCTGGGCCTGGGACCAGCGTCAGAAGAATCGGCAACAGCAGCGGCAAACAAAACGCGTTTCGCTCGCTTATTTCGCATTGTAAATTTTTATGTCAGCTTCTGTGTGTGTGTGTGTGTGTGTGTGTTTGTGTGTGTGGGCGGTTACCCATCTCCTGACCCTGTGCCGGCTCCAGCAATCACACACATTGTAATTGAACACACACGCTCGAACGCATTTTGTTTAGATTTCATTTCTTTCGTTTCTTATTTTTTTTATATTCTTTTTTTTTTTGAGCAACTTCTTCTGTTTCGTCTCCATCATTCCGAGTCGCCTCCTGTGCTTATACTGGTCCTGCTCGTGGTCCCCGTTCCGTTACTCGTTTTGTTCATCTTTATGCTTTTGGCTTCGGAGTCGTCGACATAAAATGCAAAACAGAATTTCATTTTCGGCAGGAATGCTAAGGCGCTGTTGTTGTTGTTGTTGTTGTTGTTATTTTTGCTGTTGTTATTGGGAATGCTACAACATTGTTGAA
Source organism: Drosophila fungiperda (assembly GCA_035042345.1). Lineage (NCBI taxonomy): Eukaryota > Metazoa > Arthropoda > Insecta > Diptera > Drosophilidae > Drosophila > Drosophila fungiperda. The sequence goes on along the minus strand of JAWNLM010000028.1, from coordinate 5,847,988 downwards.
GCATGTAATATCCTGGCAAGGATAAGGGTTGGAACACACCCCGCACACACACACACACACACACACACACACCTAGTGGCACACTCATATATTCCTTCTCATCATGTATGGGTTTTGTGTTGTTGACGATTTCTGCTACGTTTGGTTTTCTTTCATTCATTCTTTTTTTTTTTCTTTTTTTTCGTTCGTTTGCCCAACACATTTTTTTCAAGCGAATTTAGTTTATTGGTTTTGTGTGTGACTGTGGGAGGAGCTGAATCATGTGTGTGTGAGAGAGTGTGTGTGAGAGAGTGTGTTGTGTGCCCGGTCTTTTTGGGGTGATTGATTGGCATTACGAGTTGCCATTTACATACATATTTCATTTATGCAAATACTCGCAATTCATATTCCACAAATACTTGCCGAATTACAATAAACATTTTGCAACAACAATGCCAACAATGCCACAAAGAGCCACTGGTAGGGGTAGTTAAGAGAGTGTGTGTTGGGTTGGTGGGGGTAGCTTAAAATACTCCACGAATATCGCAAATTTGGCATTCGTTAGGCATTCTCGCAGCTAATTTCCCTTTAAGATTTGCGACACATAGATATCCATTCAGATTTAGATAGAGATCAGACCACAGCCAGTTTGCCTTACTGCATCCATCTCTCGTCTCGTCTCGTCTCGTCTCGTCTATCTGCTGAAGTTATAGCTGCCTGCTGTTTTTGCTTAATTTCCTGTTAAGCCATTTTCAATATTTCGTGTAACGAAGTCGAGCGCACAACAAAATGCCAGCGTCATGCATTAAAGGCGTGGCAAGTAAATGACAGACCAGCTCCAGCTACCCCGGATCAAGTATTCAATTGTAGCCAGCCAGCCAGCCAGCCAGTCAGCCATTGAGTCAGTCAGTCAGTCAGTCAAGTAGCCAGCCAACCAGCCAAACAGCCTATGGGACATTTATAGAACATGCGCCCCACAGTTATGCATGACGAGTTATGCTGATGAGGAGGCGTTCACTTGGCGGCACAGTGGCATTAATGCCATTTACAAGTATGCAAAACTAAATTGAGTAGAAAGTCAACACTTGGCACAATTAAGTTACATCAGTTAAAAATTCAAAATAAAGAATATTCCCTATTTTTCATAAGCAGTTAAACTGTGCAACGTCCTATTTAGCCACATGCCAATAACAACAAGGAAAACAGCGTTTTTTTTCTGCTCAGCGCTTGTAATAATATCTAAGACTTGGCTTTAAATTAGCATTTTGCATAAATGTTTGGTATGTCATCATAAATACACACACACACACACATAGCAGCACACACACATGCTCCCCTATGTACTTCAACCCGCTGTTAACATCAAACAGCCATAACGCAACACGCTGCGTATGCGTAATGTGGAGACAGAGTAAAGCACACTTAGCAGCCAATTCTTTATGACCTGCCTTAGGAAAGGTCTTCCCTCAGCGCCCTCTCTCTCTTTCTGTGTGTCTTAAAAAGGATATTACATAATCGTATTTCAACGCATTTTGTGTAAACGTTTTTAAACTTGCGGCTCAAAATACTCGAGTAATATTTTTTTTTTTTGTATTTTGGGGAGCGGCTTCTGCAGCTGCACAGCAGATTCATTTGTGCAATCAGCTAAAGCTATCGGGTTTGGAAAATCGCTGCCTAGGTAATATGGCTCTATCGGCAGGCAGAGGAAATTAATGTGCCCTTTTGTGGACTGGGTAGCATATCATTTCACTCTGTAAGTGTAAGTGAGTCGATGCCTGACGCTGACGTCTGCGTCGAGTGTGGCAGATTAATGATACTAAAAACGCAATTTGCCTGCCATCATACACAAACACACAAATAGCCACACACACACACACTCACACACACTCATATAGCAGAAATTCTGCCCAAACCACGTCTGATTAGCTTTTGCCAGCGGCTTTACGGTCATTAGTCGCTGCTCAGGAATTTGGTTTATTGGATGCCAAAGTTGAGTACACAAAATCGCCAACTAGTTGGATAGAGGGTTGTGACTGCCCCACTTTATGCCGCCTCTCCCCTCTCCAGGCTGACTATACACAAATTATAATACAACATTTTGTAAGCCAAATAACTTCAAAATGCCTTTTTTAATGTTGTAGAAAATCATCATAGAGGCAACAACTACAAGTTTTCTGCATTCACATAAAGGAAAGAAAAGGGATCTTATAATAAATTCCACAACGGCCAACAAGATGATGATGATGATGATGATGAGAGGCTCCTCTCACATACGTATCCATATGTGCAAACCGAGTTCTGATGAGTAGTTCTGCCAGAAGTTGCCTGATTTTTTTTTATATTTTCTTTCTTTTTCTTTCTCTTATTTCTTATTTTATTTTATTAGGTTTTTTTTTGTTGGCCAAATTGTTGCATGCAAATGTTGCTAGGAAAGCAGCAGACTTTAGTGCAATATACGTAATATGTGTTGTAGTTTCATTAGGATTACAGTTAGCTCTGCTCCTGCTGCTGCTCCTGCTGCTGTTGCTGTTGCTTTTGATGGTTGCCTTTGCTGGCTGCTTATTGAGTTATGACGCATGCGAGCTGTAAGCAAGAGTATGAGAAAGAAATAAAAATTTTCTGCTTATAAGAGTCGACAACTACACACAGAGTCTGTGTGTATAAATAGCTATAAAGTCTATATCTGTGTTCGTGTGTGTGTCTGTGTGTGTGTGTGTTAACAACAAAAGCTTCGCCTTTGGCATTGACTGCGGCATGGGAACCGAGCAGCGTTCACTGGGCAAATCAGAACTCAAAGTTAAACCTACCCCTCGGCGGGCTGAGCTTGGTTTGAATTGAAGTTGCAGCTGATCCATAAAAGTATGTTGCATGCAGCACAACAACAGCAACAACAACAACAGCAGCAGCAACACAAAAGCATTGCTCGAGTGCTACTACTTACGAGTAGTTGCCAGAGTGCCTCATAAGACGTAGGGCATACAACAAATTGTGGCAACGCCGACTTGGTCGACTGAATGCAAGATGAAACATGAAAACTTCCTATGTATTCACCGAAATAGTTCAGCTGTCAACTGAATTATTTTTTTATAATTATATATTCAATATTTAAGTAACTTTCAAGTTCAAGGAAGGGCAAAGATTTATTTATCATCTATGTGCCAAATAATCGGATATGTTTCGACAAAAGACAAAATATTAAGCAGATCAGCATCTGCTTGAAATTAAAAAATAAAATTCAATTAACAATTTAAGATTATGATAAAAGGCATTTGCTAAGGAATTTTTATTAATTTGCTTATCAGCAAATGTTTAGAATCGAATGTTTTTGAGTTGCATAAATTCCATTTTAAACCGAACAAATCAGTTTATTAAAGCATCAACTGATTTTGCTTTACCAACTGCAAGTATTTATTTTTGGTCCTGGACCAGGACCGCCAACATCGATTTGAGGCAGTTCCTTGCTATTCCTGTTGCTGCTTCTGGCATGTTGTATCCTGTTGTTGCTGTTGTTGTTGCTGTTATTATTTTCGCTGTTGCTGTTGCATTTTACATTTTTACTTCGTTAACTTGATTTCCGTTGGCAAACGAATGCAGCCATCGAAAAAGTTGACAGCTTGAAGCGCCTGAAAGCCCTTAACATTTGTAGACCAACTTTAAATTTTTGGTTTGTATTTTTATACTGTCTTGAATATTTACACTGTCTAAATATTTGGTCGCTCTGCTAGTAGGGATTAGGTTAGCGGAGAGGGGCGGTTTGTTGGAAAAGCGTAAAAAAAAATATGCGAAATTCAATTTACGCCAAACAAAATCATAATCCATCTATCATTCATCAACGGCAGCGAACACTTGGCGCAAATGTCTGCGGCAAACGGAAGGAACTTCATAGATACGCGAGCTACACACACACACACTTACACACACACAGAGATACTCAATTGTGTGTGGCTGTATTTGTGTGTGCTCTCATGCCAGGGCTTTTCTTTATTTCTTTTTACATATTTTGTTACGCTTGTAAAGCTCAAATCCCCAGCGTATAAGCATTTCTACTTCAGCTGCTCAGTTTAGCGTCGCCTCATCCCGTACCCATACCCACACCCACACCCACACCCACACCCACACCCATACCCCGTACCCCGTACCGTTGCCTGTACCCATTGCCATAACCGTGTCTGAGCCCATTGTGGCCCCGTTTTGGCCTCATCGTAGTGCCTCTGTTTGCCTTTGTTGCGTGCGCAAAACCAAAAAATGACAAAATGCGTGGCCTGGCAGCTGCCTGATAAGGCGCCAGCTCTTCTAACTATTGATGGGCCCGGAATGACTGCTCCTTAAAGCTGCTTTGGTTGCGCAACTTCAACAGCTCCAGAACGACAACAGCAACGTCTACGACTACGACTAGTCGCCAACTTCATTTCAACACTGTGGCAGATTCGCCTGGCTCAGAGGGGTAGCAAGCAGCACGCAACACGCGGCACGCACCACGCACTGCGTTTTCCATGGCTTTTGGATTTTGGATTGAAGACGACGCCTGGAAGCGTGCTGCAGTTTTTTTTTAAATGCTTCTTCGCAGCACAGAGGAGAAATATCCACCTGAGGGGGTAGCTGCCACTGCCGCTGCCGCTGCCGCTGCTACTATTGCTGCAGAGAGAGCGCAAGAGCTGTGTGGCAGCAAGTGCGTCTGCGCAGAACTCAAACTTGATGGCCGACGCTGCCGGCAGCGCAGCACTTGACGGCCATTCGGGGGTGGCAATTTGACTGTTCGAGTGCTTCCAGCGGCTATGCCGTCGTCGTCGTCGTCGTCGTCGTCGTCCACGTCGAAAACAAATGTTAGGCAGCAATGCTGTGGGCAGTAGCAGTTGGGCCTTGTGCCCGACTGGTGCGTCTTGTCCTGTCCTGTCTTGTCCTCTCCCTTTGCTGTCATCTCTTGAGTCCGGCGACTCAGTGTCATAGACACTACACTTTGGCGACTAGATGTCTGCCTGCGACTACGCTTGAATTTCATCTTTGGCAGCGACGTCGCTGCCAACGACGACGACAGCGTCTGCTCCATGAACGCCTGCTTCTTGCGCGATTACTCCAATTCCAATTCGTGTGAGTTTCTGATAAGAAAGCGAAACGCGAGACGCCTCAAACTAAACTCAAAAGCCCAACTGAGCGCCAAAGTACTTTTTTGGAGTCAAAGTCGAAATCATTCCTTAATGCGACGCGTATCGGTTCGGTTGTGTTCGTTGTTACTAAAAAAAAGATACTTGTGCCAAGGATAATACAGGATACTTATTTACTACTCTGTGATTCAAAGTGAACTTCCGTCAATAATATGTTAGCTGAATTTTTTGTAACAAAAAAAAACTATTTATAAATATTTAAATTTCAATATTTTAAATTAAAGCTTTAAATATTCTTCGAAATTATGCCAAATCAAAAATGTAATTAAATTGTTAAATACATTTTGTGCAGGTAAGTCAAAAATCAAATCGCTTGAAACTATTTTGAAATAATGGAAAATATATAAGTGTTTTGTTAGGAAAAGTTAAAAACTTTTAAAGCGAATCTCAAAACAATTTGAAAGTGAATAAACGATTTTTTTTTAACAATTTGTTACAGATTATTTCTTGACATTCTTAATTCAAATTTCACATTTTCGATTTCACTAAATTTCATTATGAGTTTCTCATAAATTTTAAATCTGTCAAGATTTACGTTTTTGACTTAATATAGTGATTGTAAAATTGATCTTTGTTGATATTTAAAAGAAATTAAAAGAAAACATTTATTTAATTAAATGTTGTGTTTTATTGAATTTAAACAATGTGGCAATTGCATAAAATCCTTCACGTATCTCACTCACTTTTATATAATATTTTTTGAAAGTGTTGGCAGTTAAATTGTTTTGTTATTATTTTAGCACTGCTTCTAATTTATTTTAAAATCTCTGAAGAGCTATAAAACACAACCGCTCCCAAAGAATCAATGCACGAAAATAACTTCACATCCAAAAAAAAAAAACAAGGATGAAAAAGAAACCAAAACAAGGCGAAGCCGTCTGGCCTACATTTGAGTAAAAAGGACTCACACAGCCGGCAAAATAATTGCATAAATTAAAATCTTAATTATGCGAAGGCAGTCGCCGCTGCCGGCAACTGAGACAGCGGCAGCGGCAGCGAAGTTGAGGCAGAGGCAGAGAGCGAAGCCGAGCCTCTGACAGAGATGGCAGCATAGAGAAATAGAAGGAGAGAGAGAAAGAGTGTGTATATGTGTTTGTGTGTGTGCTGTGACGTCACCAAACGAGCGCGGTACAAAATGAAAAATGAAACGAAAATTAAACAAGAGGAGAAATTTTGTTGCGGAAACGGAGGGCAGAGCAAAAATATGCGAAAAGCGACGGCCAAATTAATGAGCGACGACGACATCGTCATCGGTAACAGGAGCAGGCGGCAGGAAGACAGGCAGAAAGCCAGAGCCAGAACCAGAGCCAGAGCCAACGACAGCACAACGACGCCGCGTCGCAGTCGCGCGCTCATTAGGCAAAATGAAAAGCACAGGACGAACAACGTTGCCGTCGTCCTTGGCCGTGATTTGAGTGCCGGCACGGCTCTCTCTCGGCGTTCATTAACATAATTTTAATTTGGGTTAGTGAGACAACTTGGCGCAGTTCGTTGAACTTGGCCGGCACTGAATGTGACTGCAGAGGCTGCAGAGGATGCGTAGCTGCTGGCAGCTGCTGCCAGACAGCATCAGAATTTCCCGTTTCAGATTGGATTCGCTTGTTTTTTTTCTTTCTTTTCTTTTCCGTTTTTTTTTTTCATTTGCTGTTTTGTTTAATTTTATGTTAATGAGCGGCTGCTGGGTCAGGGTTCAGGGGGTAAGCTTACCCCTAGCAAGCTACCCCTTTCACTTTCTATGCACTCTCGTTTTTTTTCTTCTTTTTCCGGTTTTTATGCAAATGAGCTTTTTTTTGTCTACCTGAGCAGAATACGGGTCTGACTAGCTGTACACACGTATATTTTTTTTTGTACTTGTATTTTTTTTTTTGTTGTGCTCGTTGACTGACAGCACAGCTGTGCATGAATTGGGTTTTAGAGATTTAATTGCACAAAAGTTTCAGCTAATTTGCATAAATTGTTTCGTTATAATATTTTTTTTTTTTTGCAAACCTTATGCAAATTCAAGTGCATTATTTGCAAATCATGTTCTCCGGGCGACTCTGCTGTCAATTATCGATTGGGATTTTAGCACAATGTTCAGTTTGTGAACGAGGACTTGAGTGCTTGTCGTGCAAGCAAATATCCGCTGGCAATTATTGGCTTAGTATCGCTGCAATGGGTTTACTAACAACAGGAAGAGATGACACTAAATTACAACTGATATCTGATAATGAATCACAGGCGATTATTGTAGATGGACAGGTCTTTCAGGCAAATCAGAATTTTCACACTTTCGTATTATGAAGATTTAAGTTTGGACGTTTTGTGTAAGGCAAACAGAAAATTATAAAGAAAATCAATAGCGTCTCGTGCATATTTCTGCCTATCTCTTTCTCTCTGTGTATCTTTCTCTGTCTCTTTGTCTCACCCTGCCTGTGTATATTTATTGCCTCTTTGTGTGCGGCCATCAATCTGCACTTGAGCCGCTTTAGATATGCGACGCAAACCCATTTATGACAGCCATAGTTCAATCTAAAAACATTTCAACCCGCTAACTAAAGTGGAAGTTGCCACCCAATAATCCCCCCATCCATGACACCCAATCGACAACAACCAACCATTTTCTTTTGACTTTTGCAAATTTGTTGCCCACACACACGCACACACACACACACACTCACGCACACACACACATTTACATCCAAACCAGCTTACAATTTAACGTTTTTCTTGTACAAGAGACATGAGCAAATGTTTGATGGTTGCTGTACAAATACAAACAACAACCACATACACAAACATAAATATGTGTGTAAATATACACACACACAACCACTCACACACTCGCATGGCGGGGGTGATTGCGCTGGTGAACAAAGCAACAAAAAAAAAACAGAAAGAAAAAAAAACGAGAAAATGCGACAAAAGCGTGGCACACACATGAAAATCCGAGACGAGCGTTTTGGGGTTGGAGTGTGGCGGGTGTGGTTCTAACTGGGTGGGTCTGCATTTCATATTGGCATGTGCAAAAATCCAAATATTCCATATATATATATATATGTATATATGTATGTGTTGGTTTATTCTATCCCAGCAAAGTGTCTGTCCCCCTCCTCCACCCCACCAGTATCTCTCCCAGCTTCTTTTGCTGTCTCTATCTGCGCGACTGCTTTGTGTTAGCGTAATCCTTTTTAGCAGGCAAACGAAAAATACGAGTACATATCAAAATGTAGAGAATGCCTGACAGGATTGCCAAGTGCTGCTCCACTTCACTCCACTCCACTTCACTCCACTCCACTCTCCAAATCCTATGCAGCTGTCGTCTTTCTGTCTTGCATCTTCAACTGAATTGAATTTATATCTGTGCATACATGAATTCCTTTCAAGCGTTGTTGCCCTTGCAAAAGTCAAATAGTTATGACTGCACAACCAATGGAAGGATTCTCCCCATCTTTGATATGCAAGTAGTGCATTCGATATTCGACTTGCTGCTGTGGCAAACTGTCTGTATTTGTATTTGCATGGATTTCGTTGCTGTTTTCCTTTGTCAGGTGCGCCGCCAAAACCAATTTTCAAATATTTTCACTTAGGTTTTCTTTGCCAAGTGCTTGTCTGACTCTGACTCTACTGCTGTCAGTTGCTGTCAGGCTACTCAATGGCTAAATATTTATCTAACCAAATGCATGCACAGTCTTACACACACACACACACACACACACATACACACATACAATACAAACACAGCAAGTCAACAATGCAATCAATTTGCTTATTAGAGAGAACTGGAGAAAGTAAAATCGTAATTTTGCAAATCCTTTAACAAGCCAGACTGCAAACAGGCAGCAAAATCCTGCGTCCTGCCGATTATGCAAATTAACAGGGTTTTACCTTTTTTTATTTTTTTATTCTATTGCTGCTGCTGTTGCTGTTGCAAATCAATAACATGCCCCAGCCAGTTCGATCGAGGTCCTGTCTGAGGTCCTGTCGCGTGTGTTCGATCGCAAAAATTTGCATACATTTTTGCTAACGCCGCAGTTGTCAGTCAGATAAAAGGGTACCAGGGAACAGGACACCCTGCCAGTTGGCCTGCCACTTTCCCCAGTTTTACTGTCACCTATGTACAAATTTTTATTAGTTTTGCATTCGACATTTTGCAATGTGCGTGTTCGGAGTGCTCGCAAATGCTGGCAAATATGCAAATTAACTTCAAGTTGCGTTTTGCGTTTTATTGAAATCCAGCAAACGAGTGTGCGAGTCTATACCCCACGGCCCAACACCCTCCCCCCATGTACTTTGTAGGGTTGAGGGTTGAAAGTTGCACAGCCAGCTCGATAAGCAAATCGTGTTTGCAAAAAGTTCTTGTTATCGATTTTATGTTGAGGTTAGAGCTGAGAACTTTGCGTGTTGCAAGTGTTAATAACTGCATGTGAGCCTGGCAAAATATTTCACAATTCTGAAAAATCAACTGTTATGAAATCTAGACAACATTCTGACAAAATTTCTGAATACCCCAGACCAAGACTCAACTGCAGAGATTCAGATACAATTAGGTTTTATCTGCGTGCTCTGCTTTCATTTTAAACTAACTACAAAAAACAGTCATTGTTGGCTTGAACAAATTTTCAAAATCCGTTGCTTTCAGCGCGCATACACACACACATACACACATACACATACAGACACATCAACTACAACTGTGGCTGAAGTACAGTTGGCAGTTAACAGTTTCCTTTTCTCTGGATGCCATAAAGGCCGTTTGCCTTTGCAATTTTGCCTTTTCTGTTGGGGCATCCTCCAATTGCCATTTTGCCTTCGCGCATCAGCGAAATAAAATGCAAAATATTAAGCATAAAATATGTAACCCATTTCAAAGAGCGGCCAAGTAAACGAGAAGGGATCCCTTCAACTGCCGTTAGCTGCTGCTGCTGCTGCTGTGTTGCCAAATCTAAAAGGCACATTCTGGCAGATTTACTGCATATTGGCCTGGCGTCAAAAGCAGCCAAAAATTGCGCGGCACAGTCGAGTGAGTCGCGTTTGACCTCACCACCCACCGCCCAACGCGCACAGTCAACCCGCAGCCCCCCATTTTCATGCCCAAATACAAGTTGCTTGTATATATATATATATATACGTATATATATATACTTATTTTTTTGGCTGCGTCTGACAGTTGGCAGCTGAAAGTCAGCATTGTCATCCTCCAGTTCTGCTTTTGGCTGCTGGCAACCGTAAATTTATTTCCATCATTAGTTGCGGCACTTGAAGCCGAACATAAATGTGATTTATTTATACTCATCGTAGCCACGCACTAAAAATCAATCTGAAAATCAAAATGAACAAGTTTTCAACTTTGCATATATGTATATATATATATCTATATATATATATATATAGTGAATATAAAGTCGATGCTCCCACATCGCAGATCCCACATCGAATATGCATTATTTAGACATTAGCATAATTTACTCTGCTCGCATCGAAACTTTGGAGCTCATCTCCTTTCATTTATCACAATCCTGCTATTCAGCATGGCGCACACACCCCATCCCCCCACCCCCTACCCCCCTCAACCGACACCCTTGCCACGCCTCGCCTGTCATTGGCACTGGCAGCTACGTTCTCCTTGCCATTTGCCTTGTAACAAATAGGATTCCATCATAATAATGTCTTCCCTGGCGAACACTTCAATCTAAATACAAGTCTACAAATATATATATATATATATATATAAATTTATATATATATATATATATGTGTGTATATATGTGCTATGTACATAAGTGTGTGTGCGTCCTGTGACAAATACGACAGGATTCGCAATTGCGAATATTTCAAACTCAAACACACGATGTCAAAGTCTCTGGTTAAGCTTTCGGTGAGAGGATTTCATTTTTACTTGAATTTTTTATGCTTTGTAGTAAGGGTTTTTTTTTTTTGTTTTTGGAGGGGATTTGGCTTCAGCTAACATCTTGCCGACTTCAGCAAAATTGATGACTATAGTGCGTGATGTCATTTGCATTTGGCAGTTGCGCATCAAGAGCGACAACAGTACCAGAAATTGGCTATCCTATCTATTCCATATACCAACTTGCTTGCCTATATATTGAAACCCTGGACAAATGGCATTTGTGTACAGCAATTTGCTTAGATATTTATATAGCTGAATGTCAGAGTTACTTTCGTGCGTAAGTAATTCGCAATCAATTTTAAATATTCCGAATACGTCATTTGTCAACAACCGCTAATTTCCTCAGCGATGTTATTCAACTTTTTACCAACAAATGAGAGATTTCAATGTCATCAGTTAAGAAAAAAAAATCAACAACTCAGTGCTGCAAATGGCAGGCACGGTACAAGTCACAAAGCCGGCAAAAGTTCTTGACCTAGAAACAAAGGAAGCCAGGCAAATGATGACGACATAAACCAGGGCAACAAGAAACCATAACATGATGCAAAACGTGGAGAGAAGGGAGAAGAACCAGCGACGACGTCACCAAATTGCCAAGAAGGCAGCAGCAAAAAACGAACCGTAGACCAAACAAAAATTAAAATTAAAACAAGGACACAAAAAATAAACACCACCCACAACCCACACAAATGAGCAGACCAGAAAGAGACAGAGAGCAAGAGAGAAAGAGAGCGAGCAAGAAATTGCCGGCAGCATCCAAGATGAAAGACAGAAACTGGGTTAATAAGCAAACGAGGACAATCATAATGATGATAACACTGCTGCTGCTGCTGCTGCTGCTGCTGATGATGATGATGATGATGATGATGACCCTGCTGTGGAAGTGCATAATCAACAAAGAGGCGCTCTTCAAGGCTGCCTTGCCAGCATTGCCAGCATTGCCTGTCTGCCTGGCTGGCTGGCTGGCTGGCTGCCTGCTGGCCTCTCTTCGTTCATCCTTCCTGTGGGTGCGAAAATCGCAAACTTTACTCATTTTCATTTAGTCCTGGGGAGGGGGACGGGCGGTGGTAAGCCGCACCACCACGCAAACTTGAAAGTTGCAGGCGGCGCCCGAACGTCTGCCAGTGTCATTGCCTGGCTCCGACTGTACATTTTTATATACACATATATATATATATAAATATATATATTTATGTGTGTGTGCAACGACACCTTGCTGTTTTTAATTTCATTGCAAAAGAAAATGAACGAACACCGATAAGGACGAAGGAGCAGAACAAGAGAATGCTCTGCCTTCAGTTGGCTGGCAAATGAAGCCAAAACCAAAAGATACTGCCTGGCAAAGTCTGTGCTCCAAGTCGAGGCACACGCCCACCCCAACTCATGCCAAACATGTGGCTCCCTATGCCAACACCAACTCCCCCCCCCCCCCTAACAGCCTGCTAGACACCCACCCATATAACCGTCAGCTAAATTAGCTGCAGCAGCCGCGCGACATTAAAAAGTTTGCCGACTTTGGCGTCATCGTCGTCGTTGGGAGAAATAAAAAAAAAAAAAGACGTCAAGAAATGGCAAAGGAAAATTTGCCGCGAAAAGTGAAATTAAAATGCGGCAGGCAATGCCAGAGGAGAAGTCTAAGAAACACAAAACAACAACAACAAAATGAAGCCACTTCTTAAAGAAACAATATGAAAATTGCCGCCAAATTGGGTTACATTTTTGTATGGAATAAAGCAATGCCAAATAATCAAAACAAATGAAGAAAAGTAAATAATTTAAATATGAATTTGTATTTGGGTTTGAATACAGCCTGTTGCTTGCGAAAAATTATCTAGTTATTTTGTACTCATTAATCAACACAAGTTTTCTCAATTTTACTAACTCAATTCATCTTCAACAAATAATTAATATTTATTATTGAAAAAAAAAACCTATTCCATTTTTTATTTACACTTCTTTTTGCAGCTCACATTTGCTTTACAAGCTAATTATTTAGTTCTCATTAACAAACACGAGTTTCCTTAATTTTACTAACTCAAATCCACTTCAGGAAATAATTAATAATTATTAGTGTAAAAAAAAAAACTATTCCATTTTTTTATTTATGTTTCTCGTTGCAGTTAATTGGCGCAGTTGCAAGTTGCATGCTTCAATGATCATTCAACTTGGCCGACACATAAGAGCCAAACTCGTATAAGTATTAATTTGATAATCATAAAACAAAAATTGATTACGGCCATTAAGTAAAATTACCGATGTTCCCATCGTGCAAAGAGCTAAAAAACACAAACATTTGCAAATGAAAAAATGACGATAATTAAATATATCCATTTTTGCATACAAATATTTATATATCTTGCAGCTAAAATGGGTTGAAATTTATTTGCAGTTGCAGTCTAAATATAGTCAATAAGCCAATGGAAATGAGCTGTGAAAAAAAAAGATATTTATTATAATCAGTATAATATTTAATTGGATAATACAAACTTTATTTATTATTTTTAAATTGTAGCAAGCTATAAATTATTTTAGAATTTATTCATGCATATTTCCTTCAATACTCATACTATTTATAGCTAAAGTATCCAGCAGATACAGATCCAGCAGATACAGGTTCAGATATCCTTAGTGTGGCTTGTAGTTTGTCTGCAATTTAAGTGAAGTCAAAGCAAAAGGCAACAGTTGTACTTACCACGAAAGCCACTTGGTAATTAAACAGGTTTCAAATTAACATAAAATAAAATTAAATAAATAAAAGTGCTTTGCTGTGCTGTGCTGGGCTCGGAACTGAGTGCCAGCCAGGCTGTCAGTTAGCCTGGTTGCCAGCTTACCAGGTTGCCAGGTTGCCAAGTTGCCTGTAAACATGTTTCAACGCCGCGCAAAATTAGCAACTTGCAGCAAAGTGTGTGTGAGCCTCTCAGTCTCTGACTGTTCGACTGTGTGACTGTGCAACATGTTGGCTGGCAGAATGCCGACGTTTATAGATAAATTTCTGTCAAAATTGCTGATTGACTTCATTAATAACCACGCGCCACGCTGCAAGTTTGCAGTCGCAGCCCAGCTGACAACTCAACAAGGCAACTGCTGAAAACCAACTGCCCCAGACGATAGAGGGGAGGGACGCGCAGCGTGGCCAAATTAATAGCAAACTTGTAGCCGACTGCTTGTAACCAGTTGGGAGGGTCTCTTGACGGTAACTGCATCTGCATCTGCATCACCATCGGCATCGGACTCAGCATCTGAATGCAGTGGCACGATTGATAAGCTGCGTGCTGCGTGGCCATGTTCAATGTCCAAATGCTGGCACAACATGTTCTGGAACTGGTCAAACACATACACACACACATACACACACACACACGTGCATTAGCAAACACACAAACTCGCCCACTGCCCACCGCAACAGCCGTTGCCTCTGCCAAAGGAATCAGTGCGAAAATTTATGTTGGTCCGTTGGAATTTTAATGTGCGTTGCCTGCCAATGAGGAAGCGATTTTTGCATGCACAGATTTTTGCAACGCCATCGCCATCATCGTTGTCGACGTTGCCGTTAAATGGCGTTTAATTGCGTTTCAAAAACCGTTTGCTTTTAATTGGTACGCTTTTGGTATGGGATTGGCAAGCCCGACTCCTATGCGCAAAATTATAAATGCCAGGCAGATAACTCAATAAATGTACAGATTAGTTAAAAGCGCAATCAATCAGCGCGTCAAAGGCTAGCCGCACCAAATTGTCAGTGCAAAAAAATAATTACAAATCTCTGACTTTATAACACACATTCCACAAAACACACACAACACCAGTGATTGAGCCAAGCCAAGGAGATCCATACTTTCTAACCAACACAGACTGTAAAATGATAAATGACATCAGCTGAAGGTGGACTGACCATATGTCCATCCAAACAGACAAAAGTCTAATTCACAAATATGACTTTCAGCTAGTATCAATGGAATCGCAATTTATCGCATCTATAAACTTATAGTTCAGTATGCGGCATGTGTATCCATTGATGGTATGCTCGTAATTTGGTTGCCTTTCACAAAAGACATGTAACGTGGCCAGCTGAGTCTGTTTGGTGGACAGCGGACAGACATTGTTGACAACGGACATGGCACATGGAAAACGGACAACGGACAACTTTGTCGTCGCCACAACACCACAGAAACTCGGCGTTGCCGTTGCCATTGCCTCACGTCCAAGACCACGTCCGACAGTTGGCAGCCCGTTGATCATCATCAAGATGATGTCGGCTACATCCATATATCCATTTTTTTATTTTATACTTTATTTGTTTTTCTTCTTTTCTTTTTTTTGTGGTCGCTGGCGAAAGGCAAAATTAAAATGCGATTATAAAGCAATAAAATTGAACGCAATATTAATACTGACCACATGACGAAAAATTATAGAGCTTATCAACTGAACAACAAATACCAATACTGATGAGTAGATCTGGAGCTGAGGTCAACAAAGTAATTTAATTCAATAGATTTTCGATTGTAAAATTACATAAATACATTAAACTTATTTGCAAGAGGAATGATTCAAATTTGAGCAGATAAATATTGCAATTGTGTTACAAATAAGTTGTCAAGTAAAAAACATATTTGGAATTTTTACGTTTTAAGCCAATTTGAGTGAAGACCAGATTGGATTGCAAATACAGAGAATCGGATTTTATATGCTTTTTGCGCTCCACGCTGTCAACGGCAATTTGCAATAACATAAAATTGCACGTTTACACTAATAGCGCTGGTAGACAGACACACACACACACACAAACACACACACACTACACACACACACAGCTTGCAGCACAGCAGGTGAATTAAGTTGAGCTGCCCACTCTTCATGGCCAAACCTTCACTTTTGCGTTATGACAAGCTTGGCAAGCGTCTGGCGCCGGCCATTCAACGTGTCCAACACATTGACTTAACCATTTTAATATAAAATTCAAATGTTTTTTTTTTTTTTGCACAAATCTATCCGTTTCTAAATCTGTCTCTTTTTTTTTTACTTATTGCAGTTGCAGCGCAACAATTTGTTGCCTGCCAAACGTGGCAAGCTCATCAAAATGGCAGGCGGCAAACAACTGGGCTACAAATGAGCGACAAACGAGAACAGAGCCTGGTCAGAAAGCAACATGCTACATGGTAAGAAAGGAACGCAGCAGTAATTAAATAATATAAACATTAAATGCCACAACAGACACGGAATAATTTGTTCTCTTTTTTCTCCCCAGAGGGCCGAATCGAAAAGCGCAAAAAAAAGCAGAAAAAAAAAATAACTTGATCATAATTTCAGAGCACGTTTTACCGTTTGGAGGCGTTGCACATTTGCCGCTGGCTGGGCGTGGCCGTGCATCAGGCAGCGTGGCCAAGTCTGATACATTTTAATTTACTTGGCTTAATTAATTTTTCAACGCTTTAAACCATGACTCTTTGGACTTTCAGTTCGGTTTTTTTTTTTTGCTGTGGCTGCTTTTCTCTGTTGCTGCTGCTGCTGCTGCTTGCAATTTGGCGTTTTAATTAATTATTTCTAAGTGAAAGATTGCATGACTCTCAGTTGTCTGTCGGTTGGTCTGTCAAAGTGAAATGGGTCGCTTGTCAGCTTGATCTGCAAATGTGAGAGGCATCACATTCCAAATTGAGTTGAGAGTCAAAGCCAAAGATCCTGCTTGCAACTTGCTGCTGTTGCACAAGCGTTGACAAAACTAAAAAGCTAGCCAAAGCAGCTGCACAACTCTTGACCCTACGGCTTTTGGCCAGCCCATAAAGCAGCCGGCTAATCAGCAGCCGAAACGTCAACACTTAACAGCTAGCGATAAAAACTCTGGCAACTCAGGCCAACGACAGTTCGTCATTCAGTTAGACAGTCAGTCAGCCAGCCAATGGCAACATCTGTGCGTCGTTTGCCAGCAGCAATTGTCGTAAGCTTCTCTCAAGTATCTTTCAGATGTATCGCAAAATGCATTCAGGCGATTTATGTGCGAATTTCGTTTCGTTTGGTTTGGTTTGTTTGTTTTGCTTTTGGTTTTGGTATTCATTTTGTTTTGTTTGTTGCTTGACGCTTTGTATGCAAACTGTCAATCAAAGGCAGTCGTCGCTGAATGGTTTGGGCCTGCCTGACTGACTGCCAGCCCGATGCTAATCAGCGTTCGCCAGTTTATGTACTCAACCTGGACTTGGCTCGCCTGCCGCAAGTTATGGCGCCATTATACGACGCTGAGCAGCTGCATCAGGGAGCAGACTCTCAGACTCTCAGACTCTCAGACTCTTTGGCCGCCTCCTAACTCTCTTGTGACATGACACACACATGTCAACAATTGGCATGCCTCGCTTTAGCACAGCACGGTGGGCGATTTTCATAGCTACCGAATAGCAAAAAATGAACAACAAATAAAATATGAAAAAAAAAGAAACGATTTGCAAAAATCCCAAAAGGCATCAACTAAATGCAAATCACGTTAGTTGTGCGGCTCAAAACTCCAGCGGTTAACACTTTAAGCGAATGTATCTAACAGATACTTGTGGCCAGGTAACTTGGCAATAAAATGCATTTATTTTCCATATAATTGAAATGATAATTTGTGTGCAACAAATTGTGTTTTTTTTTTGTATTTATAGATTGTTGTTGTTTTAGCCATTGCTGATTGTGGTTTGTCATTGTTGCTGTTGTTGTTGTTTTTGCTGTGGGCGTTAAAGAGTTGTTTGCCGCTGCTGCTGTTGCTGCTTTTTCAAAATGTCAACTTGTGCAGTACTGTCAGATAAATCAATCAAATTGATTAGTTTTTTGTGTTGCAGTTGGTAATTAGCGTGGCCCAGCACAACCTGGTGTGAGTTGCTCTATAAGACTGTGACTGTCTGTCAGTCTGTCAGTCAGTTGAAAAGTGTCTGTTTTGTCAAGCGGGTGGAAAATTATATAGATAATTCAAGGTTGGAAATCAACAATCGGAATTGTTTTTAATTTCAAGTGTGAACGTTTTGAATTGGCAATTTATTAAGTGCATTGCAGTTAGCCACAAACCTGGCACCACACACAAACATTGTGGTCTAATGCCTTAAGGAACATTCTTCCACTTTTGGTTTTTTGTGCTTTTCTCTCGTTTTTTTTATACTTAGCAGCAGCTTAAAAGTAGCTGTATCTTCTACGTTCCATCTTTTTATGGCTAATGTGCATAAGACATAAGTGCTTACAGCACTCTTTACCTCATCCTTTCGCTCAGCCGATATTTTTTTTTTTGTGCTCAAGCAGCCGGCGGCTAATGGGTAAGTATAAAATTTTAAGACCAGACCTAAAATATCCATACATGTTTACACACACGCACACACACACACACACATATTACTTGAAGCTACTGTGTCTTTCATTTTTTGGAGTGCCCAGACAGACGGGCGACTTTGGCAAGTATTGAATCAATTTCGCCATGAAGCCAATAGAGACAAGAAAAAAAAATACAAATTCTGTCTATAATCCGTTTATGGCTTTAATTGCGGCTTAAAACTGACAAGTCAAACAACTAAGTGGGAGAAGCTTACGCATTACGCATTGGGTAAGTAGACATGTGAGCTGCATTGTGCGCAAAGTGAAACTCAAATCTCAAAAACCGAAAGATAACGAAGTCTATTTACCATTAGCGAGGTATAGAGTTCCTACGTGCAAATTGCAATAATCGTAGGAACTTAATACCGTGCTCTTGGAGGGCTGTCGACCAGCATTGAACAAAATAATTAAGTGAATGAAGTAAAGCAAAATGCTACAAATGTGTTACAAAGTGAAATATAATTATGAATTTAATGTGATAATTTTAATTTTACAATGTAAAAAAAAACGTATTATTTCAGATTAATAATAATAATTTTGTTCTAAAAATTGTTCCTTGACAGATTTAGATGTAGCGTTAAATACATATTTAAATAGTATAACATATTTTGTTAAAAACTGCTGCTTGCAAAATTACAATATGGAAAACGTCGGAGAATCTTATATTTTTATCATTCTGTGTTAAGTTACGGCAATAAAGCAAATTTGTACTTCTTACATTGTTTCACATGTTTCATATTTCATTGTTTTTTCAGCACGCAGCATATCAAATGTTGCATTCCTGACCTATGCGTTATTTTGAGAAGGGTTTCCATTCGATTATTTCCAGCACAATACATATTTTCGGTCAGAATCGCACAAAGAGGAGATAAATTGATGGAAAACTTCTTGGCAGTTCAACAACCTTTGCCCGCTTCTTGAGGAGGCGCCGGCTACCCTTGGCTTTAGGGCAACTCTATCGAACTGCAACCCCTTCGCCTCTGCCTTTACCTTCACCTTCGCCTTCGACCCGTCGACCCTTCGAGAGTGGAATTCGATGTCGACGACTCCTATCGCATGCACTTTATCTGCTGGCATTTGCATTACAACGTTTAATTGGGAAATGGTTGGCGGAGTTCGAAGGATGCGTTTCACGCACCCGTTACGTAATTGATAACGGTTCATTTGGTCGGCTGCAGCGGATTTGCGTTGCGTATTCACTTGATTAACGGTAAACTAACGCCAACGGGCTTTGGCCGGCATTTGTTCTGCCGTTAGCAAAAAATTACAAAATGTCCCGTTCGATTTTGATGAGTTTTGTGGCACTGATCCGTTAAGTTATGAATATGCATAGGGTAGCTTTCGGGCATTCAATGGGGGTGTTTATTTATTATATGTGCAAAATATATACAACAAACTATTGGCAGGCATTTGAAACAAGATTTGCAACTTTATACTTAAGGAATATTAATACTTCAGAGGAAGATTTTGCTGCCGAATTCGCGGAACGAAAAAATATGGACGATGAAATTATAATAATAACAAATAGTAAAATAAAAATATATAATATATAAAAACAAATTATATTGCCAGGCCAATGGATGTCGATATTAAACTCAACATTTAACGAATCATATGCAGATGTTGCTGGAGGAATTATATTAACAAATTAATATAGATAACGAACCTAAAAAAAGATGATTTGCTCTAAAATGAAATATTAAATATATTTTTTATGTATATGTAATTAAATGTAAATATAAAAATGTATAAAATGTATTTGTATATTCACATAAATAAATGAGATTATTAAAAGACTCAATGTTTTTGTACCACTGTTGCATTAGAGAAGTTTCACACCAAATTTCTAACGCCATTCAAATAGATTTTACATACAGATTTGACCGCCAGGACTTTGAGCACTTCAACTTTCTGCCTCTAGATGGCGTCAGCGCTCAGACGAATCACTGCGCGACAGCGATTTGAATCAATGCCTGTTTTTCTATCCTATTGGCACCAGCATTCTTTACTCCTCGCCCCTGGTGGCACAGAGTCAGAGTGGCAACGAAAAACCCGCTGCACATAAAAATCAATTAGTATGCAATGAGGTTGCAAGTTTGATGCGTTAGCAAAAAAAATAGCCAGCATGCGATTTTCAGTGTTTATTAGATTTGGCATTTGGCAAAACAAAAATACACAGAACGAAACGGGACACGATTATAAGTTGGAGCTGGGACAGCATTTGCGTACCCGTCCAATGAAATGGCAAAATGGAAATCGATGGGGCTGCTCTCTCTCTCTACTGCTTCTGTGTTCAACTGGCGGCCACCTGCTGCGCCTTTTGTTTGTTGACCAGACGACCCGTGCCGGGAGAGAGCATGATAGGGAATTGACAGTAATCTTCGCTTTACTGCCGTCTGGCGTGCGCATCAATTATGCTAATCTGTTGCAGCAATTACAAGCAGTTTTTAAATTAAACTATGCGCCCAAGCGAGACTGTCAAAGATTTTAAGAGACTTTTATGGCGTGGCTAATGAAATTCAAGTTGTTCGCCGCTAATAAAGATAAATGCTTGTCGCACTTGGGAGTGAACAGCAAAATTTAATCAATTCTTAACCAATAACAAAATATATCTTTGTGATAAAGACAACATCGAATTACACAAATTTCACTCAGCGATTTAATGCATGCTTAGCAAAGTCACACACCAAGAAAAAAATCACAGATATTCCTTAACCATGTTTCGATGCGATGTTTTCTAAGGACCTGGGAACAGTTTGCAGCGAGCGCATTTGAAAAACATAGAAAAACATCGCGAGCACAACTCGAACCAAATCATAGCCAATCCCCCGCCAAGCGATTTCACTCACCGCAAGCAACTCACTCAAAGCGAGACAAAACACAAACACAATACAAAAAAAAGTAGGCGGAGCGCTCGCCACACGCGAGTGAGCAGCGCAGCAGCAGCAGCTGCGAGCGGCGAGCGGCGAGCCAAGTAAAAAAAAACATCGCATAACATCGCCGACGAGTGAAACGCCAACACATTTATTTTCCCCTCACAACGAGTGGTTTTTGGCTCGGACGTTGAGTGGTTTTGGTGTATGTGGCAAAGCCATCCCCTGACACACCGCGATGCCGAAACAAATGGGAAGTGGGAACCCAACCCTTTGGCTAACCCTTAAACGTTGACACTTTTGTGCTGACCACACATTCCACATGCCTCAGAGAGCGGGAGATGCTCAATGAGACAAATACAATGCGTTCCGTTTTTTGCCGGGGCCAACGGTTTTTCAAAAGGATAAGCGGCAAGCAGAAACCGGGAAAAGCGATAGCACCCAGTGCCACAACCATTTCCCACTCCGAGTTGCCACAGCCAGTGTTCAGTAGCTGAGTTGTTTTTAGTGCGTGCCTCGTTGCGTTTGTTTGTGTTTTTGTTTTCAGAACCCAACCCCCGCAACAACACCACTGAATCCCCAACCCCTAATAATTCCTAACTGTGGACTCAACCCTTTCGAGTGTGTATGTGTGTGTGCCCAAAATCGAACAAGGTTTGAGCGTAGCGTAGCACAAACAAACAGGAGAACAACAACAACTACAACAACAACAACAACAGCAAAAATACGCAGCTTTTGCTTTTGTCTTGTTTTCTCAAGTGCCGGTCAAATTGATGCGTTTTTCCGCGACGGCGGCAAGTTTTCGACACCGCCAGTTTGCCGGCGTCGCTCGCGTTGAACAGAGAAACCCCAAAGGGTCCGGGTCCGAGTCCGCTGAGGCTGTCGAGTGCGTGTCGAAAGGGTTAACTCTGAAAAGAGTTCCCAAATTTTGTGCCAGTTCTTTTATGTTCGAGAATATTTTCATTGACATTGCTTAAAAATAAAAGTGCGTCATTTTATTTAGCATTAAATTGTCTGAAATATTCAATGAAAATTGAAAGAGTCAAAAGCACAATTAAAATGCGACATTCTAAACATTTTGAAGGACTTTGTTCATTTAACGGATATGAAGTGAGCAATAATGTTTAATGAGCAGCTTAACTTATGGTAAATAAAGCAATCCAATAAATACAAATTCAATTTCACAGTTACCCATTTTTATTGCATGTGTTTATAATTAGTTACTTAAATTTTGTGAAAAATACAATTTTGTATTATATTTTTTATAATTATAATTTTAATTGAGAATTGAGAACAGGCAATTCAATAATAAAATTTTAATTAAACTATTAACTAGCAAAAAAGCAGAGAATGAATAATATATACACATAAATATAAAGTTTCCGGTCAAACAATAGAAATAAATAAATAAATGGCAAACGAAAACCGTTTGTCGCTATAAATGACATTTTAATGGGCCACCAAATAAACGCCGATTTAAACAGAAATTAATGAAATTAATTAAAAATATGCTTGTGTATTGGTAATTTTAATGTGGCTGTTTAAGTTGCCTTGCGGATAGATTGCTCTAAATTAATCATGCGACATTAGTTTATTTTAATTGCTTCGAAGAATACGAGTACTAATAACGTATTTTTTTTTTTTAATTAATTAATTATAGGCAAAACAATAAAGATGGCTACAAGCAGTGCTTATAAGCCCAATTTAAGTTTCGATGCACACAAATGGCTATGGCTAATTAATATTAATGGAACACTTGGAGACATCTGTACTTTTGTGCTTTCCCACAATAAGTTGTGAATAAACCAGATAACGGTTCTGGCTGTTCGCATTGTTGTTGTTGTTGTTTTTGTTGTTTGTTGTTAGAGTTTTGCTGCCTATGGCAATCACTTGCTAAAATGCACACAATTACATTTTCAAAATGGCGTCAAAAGTGCAGTACACGAATAAAAAATAAAACAGAGAATTGCAGAACCGCAAAAAGAAATACGCCAACAACAACAACAACACAAACATCAGCAGCAGCAGCAGCAGGAGGCAAAAAACTTGCATTACGTAGTTGGCCACCGTACAGGGAGGGCTTGCATGGCTGCAAGGGGTGGGGTTGCAGCGGTGCAGAGGCGCAGAGGTGCACACCCAGCGAGTGTGAGTTGCAGGGGTTGCTGAGCTGCTGCTGCTGCTGCTGCTGCTGCTGCTAGCGTTGCACTCTCTCATCACACTCAACGGCGAGAGCTGCAGTGTGCAGAGCAACTGAGTTTAATTATAGCGAGGCTAACGAGTTTTTAGATGGCGCACAGACTCAGCGAACCGTTAATAAGCATTTAATTACTCAGAGCGTGCGAGCGAGCGAGAGAGCAACAGCAACAGCTCAACGATATGGCGATGACACTCTCAGTCGCTGCTGCTGCTGCTGCTGTCGCCGCTGTCGCCGCCGCTGCTGCTGCTGCTACTACTGTCGCTGTTTGTGCTGCTGGCGTTGCGCCAGCGTTGCTACCTTCGCGCAGACGCTTGTCTTAAAAAAGGGGGCGGAGTTTTTTTTTTTGTTGCTTTTTAGATATAAATTCTGCGCGCCACTTGACGCCCACCCACCACCACCACCGACACCACCGCCACCACCACCACCATCGCCAACGCCACCCCTCAATGACGCGCGCCCTTCTGCTGCCATTGCCAGGGCAAATACAACTTCCATGTACAATTTTTCTCAACGTTCTCATTCTTGTTGTTATTCGCATTCACTCTGTTGTTGTTGTTGTTGTAGTTGTTGTTTTAGTTCTTGTTGTTGTTGTTGTTGTTGTTGTGCGCGCTCTCGCGACGCCGTCGCCTTTGCTCTCGCCCGCTTTGGCAAATTGTAGCCATATTGGATTTTTAGTATATTTTACTGTTGTTCTTGTGTTTTCTGTGTTTTTTTTTGCCTCGTTTTTTTTGCTTTTTTTCTGGCTGTGACTGTGACTCAAATGCCGGTGGTTTCTGTGGGTGGTTGACGGCGAGTCACCCTCAATTTGTGGCAGGGTGGCAAGTACATTTTCCCTTATATTTATTTTGTGTACATTTTTTTTCATGGCGCTCGCACATAAATTTTTTGTATATAGAGTGCGGCACGTGTATTGATGGCTGCTGCTACTGGTATTGGTGAGCGGAGAGCTTTGGTTGTTCGCTGTTGCTAGGTGAATACACACACACACACACACACGCAAATACAGACACACACTCGCACTTGGTATATACATTTGTATTTGTGTATATATAGATTTTTATTCGCCTGTCGCCTTCCCTTGTGGCTTTGACTTAGTTGGTGCTTAGATGTGATTTTATTTATTTCTTTTTGTGTGTTTTGCGTTTGCGTGTTTCTTCAAATTGATGTATCTGTTTTTGGATGACTACTTACACATTCGCTCAGTTTTGTGCACATGTGCATCTTACCTTTACTTTAGCCAGACTTGACCATTTTGTACATTTTGTTTTCTTTCGATTTTTTGCACTCAACGCGCAACTTGTAGCTGATTTTTTAGTGGTCTTTCCCCGCTTTTGCTTTTGAGCTGTGAGTTCAACTCAAAAATTGCTTCATTAGAAAAAAACGCTGGCAGCGCAGTTGACGGCAGCAGCGACTTGCGTTGTCCTGCGGTTGACGGCGCTGCCGCTGTCGCTGCTGCTACGGCTGCTCCATTTTTATTTTCAACACCAACAAACTGCCGTTAATTTGCATATCCATGAGAGTGTGTGTGCGTGTGTATGTGTGTGTGTTTCAGTATTGAGCGTTGGTGTGGACTCTTTTTTTTTATTCTGTCCTTCTTTCGTTTTGGTGGTTTGCGCAACCACCAACAACAGGGCAACCGTGGAGTGGCAGGGCCATGGCCAATGCCACCCCCTTGTTGGACGCTGGCCTCGACGTCGACGTCGCCGCATTGCGAATCGCGCGGATCGTCAGCCGGCTACAAGTTTCGGGCCCAGGCTCCGTGGTTTATCCTGCCATTTGGCCTTGTGCAGTATGACAACAGCAGCCGCTGTTGCCAGTTCCCAGTTGCCGCAGAGCGCGACAAATAAATCTTAGTCATAGTCAATAGCAGACTGGCCAGTTGGCCCGTCAGACAGTCAAACAGTCAGCCAGCCAGCCAGCCAGTCAGCCAGTCAGTCAGACAGTCAGACAGTCAGTCAGTTGCACAGTAAGCACCCGGTAAGCCAGACCAGACGGCCAACTGACACTTGCAGCAGCCGAGCCGAATGAGCGACTTTGCAACTTGAAATTGATTTATGGCGCAAATTTTATTGTCTGGTTCTGGACTGGAACGTGAACCACTTGGCTGTCTGGTGTTTGGTGTCTGGTCAGTTTCAACTTGTTAGCCACTTGCTGTACCTGTAACTGTAAAAAGTGCGTATGTGTTGGTGAATTGTGCGCGAGTTGTTGTTCTTGTTGCTGCTGTTGCTGTTGTTGCTGCTGCTGATGTTGTTGCTGCTGTCGTTGCTGCTGATGTTGTTGTTGCTGCTGTTGCTGCTGTGACATTGACAGAGTTAAGGGGATGGCGGAGCAGAAGGTAGTTTTCATTTCACAAACAAACAAAATGAATATGGATTGCAACTTTGTACAGAAAATCGTAATAAATTTTATGGCGCGCGAACTGCGAACAAAATCATAAATTTAACAAAGCAAGTGGCAATTTTTTAACTTGGTTAAAAAATAAACCACACTCACACACACACGTGGACAACCTGTGAGAAAGGCAATTACAGAAACTGGTCAACAAGTAAGTTTTAATTCATCTGCATAATAACACGTGTCGACATCAACTTTAATACTTTATTTTGTGTTAATGAAACACATTTTTTAATTTAAAGTTTGCTAATTGAAGTGTTTTTAAAATAAGCTTATTATTTATTTTTATAAGTGAATAGCAACTTAGTCATCATTTCATATACATTTTACTAAGATCAAATATATATCTTTATATTTGGCCGAAAATATTATTTATATAGCATAAGAATTCCTGATTTATTATCATATGAATATTAATCAATTAACATATAATTATATCAATTTGACATGCATTTAAATTTGCATTTATGTCTATTGTTATTTTTTTTTTTAATTATATGTTTTCGTCGACTTTAAATAATTGTTTTTAATTTAGTGGCTTTTAAATTTTTTTATTTAGAGACTATAAAATTTATTTATGGTTACGAACCAATAACAAGTTTTATAATCACCATTTTTAAATTTAAATCAATTTTATTGAAAGCTTTTAAGATTTAAACACGTCTCACTCGCAATTCGTGTCTTGTGAGTTGTTTGCATTTATTAATTACTTAATCCGGCCGAGACCCTTCTCAGCCGTAAATGTCAACATGTTAGCCAACTCTTTTAATTTCTTAATAAAAACTGCATATTGGCAGTTCGATAAATAAAATCAGTGGCGTTTTTTTACGCCATTCGAACGAATATCGAATTAAATTGCTTTTAATATTGTTTTCTTTTCACTTTTTTGTTTTTTGTTGTGGCTACCTTAATATTTATATTCCATCAGATGGGCAGAACCAAAAGTTGTTGCCTTAAAATGATCGTTCAAACCAAATGAAAATAAAAACAACAACAATCTGGTCAGAGCAGAAAACACATCTTTTCTGTGTGTGTGTGTGTGTGGTTGTGTGTGTACTTTGGTAAAGCGCATTAAGGCATTCGCATCACGATGGCCAGCCGCTTATCAAGGACCACTTAAAATCCGCCCCAGCTTCCCAGCTTCCAGACTTGTATGGTGGAGCTCGTTCAGTTATTTTTGGGTGGTGCTGTTGAGCCTGCAATTTCATGCTAGAGGATCAAAGGGGAGGGAACCGAGCGGAAGCATTAAGAACTGGACTGACAGCAACATTTGGGGAATGGGAACGGGAATGGGAATGAGAGGCTGGAGTCGGTGCCAGTCAATGGCAATGAAATGTTTCGTCATTAAAAGCCAGCGAGAAGAGCGCAAAAAAAATATAAGAAAAAAAATGTTCATTTCGTATATGAAGAACAAGAGCAGAGCAAGAATAACAGCAAGTGAAATGTGTTTATATATTTATAATGATGATGATGTCGATGTGGATGTGGATGTGAATGTGAATGTGGATGTAAATGTGGATGTGAATGTGGATGTGAATGTGGATGATGACTGTGGGTCTCTTCCCGTTTTATCTGGTGCTGTGTGTGCGTGATTGTTAACTGCGTAAATAAAGGTGCGTGCACTTATCGTACATGTATGTATATATATATATACATATATATATATATATGTATATGCATATGTGTTGCTTGTGTGTATGTTTGTATATGCGCATTAATTTATTGCATGCATCAGGTGATGGTGACCCATTTAAAATTTAATGATGCTGCACCCGCAAAGTTCTCCCATATTCTGATATTCTGATGACTTTTAGCAATAAGTAAATCAAAAAGAGAGAACTAAAAAAGTTAATTCAACTATACTAATAATATTAATATATTTTTTTAAGCCTTCATTACAAACTTAATCTGCTGCTTATCATCAACATCAACTTTTTAAAATTTATTTTCATCTTGTCAGCGCTTTATCAATTAATTCCACCCCAAATGATGGCTCCCCTTTCATTTCCATCCACTCTTCAATAATCCTTTTTCCTTTTCGTCTACTTCAGCAAGTTTCATTTACGCTCTACCTTTTGCTTTGTGCTGTTATGCTTTTAATTTTCAGCTGATTTTTTGATTAATGCTTTAGCGGCTGCTCCTTTTTGTAGATTTTTTTTTTCTTCCCTCTCGTCTCCCCCCCTTATGCAAATGGCCAGCACTTTAATTAGAAAAACTCCGTTTGCTGTAAGGGGAGTAAGAAAAATGCCATTCATTTCAGTGGAAGTTGTCTCCAAGTTTTGCTCATTATGCCGAGTTTTTGTCGCTTTGTTTGTCATTTATAAATTGGAAAACTTTTCTTAAGCAAATTATGCCATTTTTTTTGGGTCTCCGTGTGTATTCTTAAGAACCAACCGAACCCTTTTTTGGCTAAATGCGTACTTGCTTTTAATCGGGCTAAAATGCTTTTCCTTTTGCTTGAAATTCGTTGCGCTTTGCGCTCGCCTCAAGAATTTATTTGCAAATGCAAAGCAGCATCGCTCGGCGGCATTTGGCTTGGCCAATAACAATAACAACACCAAACTCCGATTTCAACTTTAACGACTGCTTAAGACCCTTTCGTCCTTGCAGCACAGACAACCAAATTAAAGGGGGATTATCATCATTTCATCTTGTTGGCTGACGATTGCCCCGACCCCGAGATTCTGGGCCCCAGTTGTCTTTGTTGTTGTTTTTTGTTCTTGTTGTTGTTGTTTTTTGTTGTTGCTGTTGTCGTTGTCGTTGAACCCTTTGTGGCTATCACCATCGCTCAGCTGACGTTTCTCATCCGACGCCAGCGTCACTTGGCCTGGCCGTCTGTCTGCCTTGACTGTTTTTCCTGCCAACTTCAGCATGCTCTTCTTCTTCTTCGTATTCTTCCTCTTCTTCTTCTTCTTTAATGTTGTACTCACGTATTTCCTACTGCGTCTCAGATTTGCGTTTCAAGATTCGGACTTGGAGTCGGCATTGAGGTAGGCAAGGGTTAACATCAACATATAAACATCATCAGCATCGGCATCAGCATCATCAGCATCGGCATCATCAGCATCAGCTTCAGGTTCCCAAGCGACGACTTTTGCATCCGTTCGCTGGTGCATTCAACTTTATGTCTTTGATTTATTGTCGCTGCCCTCTTTCCGCTGCCAATGCCGAGGCAATGAAAGCGAAACAATGCCCAGCACAGTCGGAACGTCAGGAACGAGCCCCTGTTCTTAAGCCAACAACTGTCTTCTGTATGGCTCTGAGGTCTGGCTCTGTAAGTAGGTCTATAGGCTACCGTGGCACTTTCGGTTTTTATTTTTATTTTTATTTTTTTGTATTTTTGTTTTTTTTATTCAGAACCGCGTGGGTTTAGCTGTCTGTGATTGCTTATTGCGCCTTGTGCTTCCCTTTTGGCTTCATATGATGTAATAAATATATGCGACCCTTTGTCTGCAGATCCCTATCCCTATCGCTATCCCTATCCCTGTTGCTGCCCCTTGTTTCTTGTTTGTCGTTTGCTGTTGTTTGTTGTTTCTTGTTGCATGCATGTGAAAATGGGAACATGTGCTGGTTGCAGCAGAAGGGAAGTGCCATAAATACTCGTTGAAAATCTGTTGATTGGTGAGCAAATAAATTCTTGTCTATTTTGTGGCCAGCTACATCTCGACCACAAAAAGTCACAGACATTGCCACCAAGATTATGTAATAAAGATAAGCAAAGAGGAACTAAAACTCAAACAAGTGTTGCTGCTGGGCGTGTCTCTTGTAATTAGCCAAAGAAATGTTGCCTGCTGCTGAGAATTATGTGTGCACACACACACACACGAACACACACACCCCGAATGTGTGCACAATTACTAGTTTGAGTTTCAGTTTCATTCATTCAGCAATTTGAGGTACATCAGTTTGTTTTTGAAACCATTTTGTGGTCCTTGACCAAATCGGTGCCTGCCTCACAGTTTGTCTGCCATGAATTCTAATGGTTTTCAGTGCTTGCAAAACTTTTGCCTGTTTTCTGTGTGCTGGCAAAAGTAGACCACAAAATTGGGGGTATTACTTTCAGAGCTCCCCACCACGTTGTCTATGAAACCAGAAAAATTGCAAACAAATTACCACACAAATTGTGACAAGCACTCAGAAAAGTTTTTTTTTTCTGTTAGGGGCAGAGAATGTATACGCCGTGTTGTGTGGCACAGATTTAAGCAGATGTGCAGCTGTTGTTTCTCGTAGAGTTGCCTTCATTTAGGTAATGGTTGCTTGCATTGGCCAAATTTATTGTGAAACTGCTCACTGTATTATAATAAATGATAAACAAAAAAATAGATACAAAATTATCTTAAGAACATTTCTAACAAGCTGAAAAATTTAAGCAGAAAATGACATTAACATAAATAAATAAGTTGCTAACATTAATCTATGTTGAAGGCTGTTGTAAGTAAAGTTACCATATTTATAAAAGTGCATACATTTGGCACTTAATTAACAGCCAACACAATTCGAAAACAAGTCTCAGGTCACACATAAATTTCAAATCTAGAATTCTTTGTTTAAATCGCAGCAACACCCACCAATTGATAATTGCAGTTTTTTGTTGTGGCTGCACTTAAGTGGGAGTCGCACACCAAATGGGAAAACAATGCAATTGCCAATTGGCAAGTGATGTGCAAAATGAGAAACACTCACTCGCACACACACTCACACACACACTCACTCGCACACACTCACTCATCGACTCATCGAATCACTCGAGCAGTTGCTCAACTGTTTTCCCCTCATTGTGTGCCGTCATGCGCAGAAATCGAGTCGGTGACTTGATGGGGTTCACTTTCCATTGCAGTTTTTGAGCTTTGAGCGCCTGGCAAATGTCACCTTCGATCAGCAGCAGCGGCATGGAGTGGCATGGAGTGGAACCTGCCCGCCCCGTTGTTGCTGCGACACGTAGGTGCATCCAAGTCAAAAGGAAATGTCAGTCAGGGGACAAGCCCACAAATAGCAGCAACAACAACAACAACTGTTGTTGCTGTGTTCTAGGGCTAATCCTGAGCCAAAACACGTGCAACAGCCACAGCAACAGCAACAGCAAGAGCAGCAACTGTGGTGAGTTCAGTGGGCGACAAAGCTGCAAGACAACAAAAGTTCGGGCAACATGTTGCAGTTGCTGTTTTGTTGTCGCTGCAGCTGCTGGCAAAATTGCAATTTCACAAAACACGCACACAAACACTGCTGGGGGGAAGCTTGTATTGGTCTCGACTCGCTTCACGACGCCAGCAGCAGCAGCAGCAACAGCAGCAGCGGCGGCAGCAGCGGCAGCAGCAGCGACTGCAAATTGTTCCGTACGGCCTATAAGACCAAAAGCTGACGTAGTCGTTGCCGTTGCCGTTGCCATTGCCGTTTGACGTCGATGCCGATTGCGATTGCGAGTCCGAGTCGCTTTTTTAGCAACCCAGTTTGCCAGTTGCCGCATTCGCTTTTCGGCTTTCGTGCCGCGCGGCAGCCAAAACCAGTGTATCAACTCCAGAACATTTTTTCACGCGTTCTCTCACAACATACGATTTGTGGCGTATCCTCCTAGTCTATAAAAAATGTTACGTACTATTTGCAATGCGTGTGTGTCTGTGTGCGTGTGTGTATGTGTGTGTGTGGTTGTGTTTGAGTGTGTTTCTGTGTTAACTGAAACAATTGTGAACTACGGCTACGCTAAACTGCATAAATTGTTGTAAATGTGCTGCTTGCCAATTGGCGACGGCAAAAAGTTTTTTTGTGACCTTTCTGCGGAAACATTTCGAGAGGAAATTGCATTTTGCATTTTGCACTTTCGACTTTTTGCATTTCTGCATTTTGTCGATGTTGATTGCGTTGTCGATGTAAATGTTTGTGTCCACAATTTTTGGCTCAGCGAACAATTTCGTGTGTCGACTTCTAAAAATGTTGAACTTGAATGTAGAACTTGGCAGCGACTGACAATTGGTGAGTTTCTCTACAGCTAAAATAATGTGCACGCTTACTTCTAAGGGCCATAAATTGTTATTTAATTTAAATATTGGATTTAAACATTGAATTTAAATATTCATAGTTACATTATAAACAATTATCACATCTACACAAATCTAATAATAAGCTTTGCAAAGAATTTCATAATAATAAAAATATATTTACAAAATGACTAAATAAAAAATGTTATTTGTCAATTGCATAAATTTAAATAAAAACTGATGAGATGGTTTTTTTTAATTTATCATTTCGATGAAAGCATTAAATTTAATATTATCTGTCTTTGCGTTAAATAAAATAAAACAGTTTAAAGTGCAAAATCTTTGCTTAGGATTGCAACACAAAATCTGTCTAAAAATCAGTTCCGAGCTAAATGTTCAGGGGACAAGTTCTTCCGGTTGTGTTTTAGTCTTGACTTGATTCCAAGTCGCTGTGCACATGCGCACAAAAGACACCACGGCCCCGACCCCGACCCCGACCACGAGCACGAGTACGACCAAGAGGCAGAGCCAAAGTCAGAACCAGATTCAGAGTCAGCCTCAGAGAAATAGCAAGTTGGCAATAATACCTAAGCCAGTAATCACATACACATGTGTACACATGGCATATACGAGACGTAATCGTCAGCTTCCTTTTGACCAGCGCCATGGCGCTGTTTCCTGCACGACACTGAGGCAGCAACAACAGCAAACACAACAACAAGAGATATAATAACTAATGCTAGAGCTGGAGTTGGCAGCATGTCTTCATGCAGGCTGCTGTCTAATATAATTTTGAAATAACTCAACTAAGCGGCGGCTCTGCACTGAGAATGAAGTCCGATAGTTGGCCAAGTGGCACATTGAAATGCCAAAACCAAGTTAGAAACAAAATGATTGCAATCCAACGTTGTGTTGTGCCAGTCGCCAGGCGGTCATCTCATCATTCAGTCAGAGCGCCAAACAAAACTACAAAAAAAAAACGAGACAACAGAAATAGCAACAACAACAACAACAACAATGTAGAAAAAAGGGATAAGCCGGAAAGCAACACGGAACCCAAATTAATACAATAATTGAAGCCAATTTAGTATAATTTTCTTCAATTTCATTGCTGTTGTTTTCCGTCTGTTGTTGTTGTTTTTGTTGTTATTGTTGCTGCTGCTGGCAATGTTTTTGTTTTTGTTCTTGTTGTTGTTGTGTTTGCTGTTGCTGTTGGTTTAACTGTCTAGCCATTGACTTTACCAACTATTATCGCATTTGTTTGGCATTTGGTCGCTGCACCCTCCTGTCTATTCCCTATTCCCTGTTCCCTGTTGTTCCCGGTCTTTTCTTGTAATCTGCTCTAAAACAACTTGAACTTAATTTTCCCGCATGCCTTGTAAGCTCTTCCAAGCCAGACTCGGTCTCAATTGCAACTTAACCACACCCAAAGTTTATTAACCCATTTTATTGTTCATTCTCTTTCCATTCCTGTTACTGATATTTTATTAGCCAGTTTGCAGTTTTCATTACCTAATTAAATTAAGACAAGCATCCCAAAGGCATTGCCTTGACCAAGAGTTTTTGGACCACAGCGCAGCCATGTCTCTGGGGGTTATTCGAAAGGTGAAAGTGGCATCCCATGTGACCACCTAAGCCTTTCACAATTGCCTCAGATTTGTTATCCGAGTTGAAGTTTAAATACGACTTACATATATCTCTGCAGCAGCATGAGACCATAAAAAGTTAATAGGTTTCTTTCAGTTTTTCGGCTATAGAAATAAGAAAAAAATAATACTAATCTATGAAATAATTGAACTTTGGTTTAATTGAATATGTTTCTTTTTTAAGCTTAAATAAAAGATTACAATTAAAATATATACATGAACATTAATTGTAATTGTAACATAATCTATTCATCTCGTTCCTCTTCAAATAATACATTAAATTTAGATACATAAATAGCTTGAAAATAACCATTTTTCAAAATCCACATGCTTTGCCATAATCTTGCCATACTTCAAATTCAATCTTTCACATCCATTTACACTCCAAATTGCTAAACATTTTTGATAAAGACTCTCAGTGCCAAAAAAATATCATTGCAAATGCAAAGATATTAATAAAAACAAAAAATTAAAAATTGTGTTTTCATTATGATGCTTTTTTTTCTACTTTTTTTTGTGTCGATTTACATTTTACGAAAATTGTATTCATCTATGTTTTGAGGTTTTCTTTGCTGCTGTTGTAAATTGTAATTTGAAAAACATCACCGCAAACTGTCAAAATGCACTGACATTTACAAATTATTTTGCTGGCAGCAGCCGTGGGGTGCCCGGTGCTGTTAGTGCTACAGTTTCCCCACTCTCCTCTCTCCAATCGTCGCACACCCAGGAGATCGTATCCAAGCAGCATGCCACCATTGGCAGCAGTTGGGGCCGTTTGACGCTTTGAAATGCGAAATGGAAGCGGTCACCGTTAATTTGCGTCAACGGGCTAATAAAGTTTCGTGTCGCCTTTTTGCTTTTGATTTTGCTTTTTTGGCATTTGCTATTTGGCTATTTGGCTATTTGGCTATACGCTATTTGCCATTTGAGAAGCCGAACAGCAAGACGTGGCAACCAAGTTGGCTAATGCACTAGTTGCTGTATCTGTGGCCGCATCTGGCAGGCGCTGGTCTGGTAAATGTATCTGTATCTGCAAATTGCATGCCGGCCAAATAGCAAATTAGCCAAGGCAATCACACACATATGAAAAGCTGACATTTCAATAGTAGAAAGAAAAAGAAAAAAAAAAACTGAACAAAAAATAGCTATATAGGGGACATATCCGCTGCATGCAGCTAAACTGGATGATTGGGGCCCGCATCTGCATCCTCAACATTGAATCTCCCTTTGGCTCTTTATGAAATTCCGATAGCCCATTAATTGCCTTTGATTGAGCACCTGACTCGCTGCTGCTGTGGCTGCTGCTGCTCTGGCTGTGTGGCTGTTACTGTTGCTGTTGCAGTTGCTACTTCCACAGAGTATCAATGAACCTTCGTTGCGCCGCGGGCGATGCAACCGAATAAGTGAGCATCGTTTGTCGCTGCTGCTTTCGTTAGGGTTTCATCTTTTTCGTCTTCTTTTTACATCATTTTTTTTATTTTTTTTTTATTTTATATTCATAGGAGTTGTGCAAGGTGCAAACTGGCTGCATAGATTGGCCGGCCCTACCTGTGCCCACAGCTGCCTGCCTGCCATGCCCGGCTTATGGGTCTGCGTGCCTAGGAGTGGCCGTGCCTAATAGCTGAAGAATACACAGCGGAGTCGACGTACAAGTTGAAGTTGAAGCTGATGTAGAGGAAGTGGAGGAGGGTAAAAAATGAATTATGATTTGGCGGTAGGCATTTAATGGATGGCCATGGATCTTTGGCTCGAACGAAAAATTCTCGTTTGGCGCCAACATATTGACAGCTGTACATGTGTGTGTGTGTGTGAACGTGTGTTGTGCCTGTGTGTGTGTGATGTTATTTTGCTGGACAGGTGAATGCTATTTAGTTAGAATGCCTTTTTTGTCTGTCCATCAGATCACGTCGTTTTTTTTATATATATATTTTTTTTTGGTTTCTTTTGTATTTTGTAATTGAATTTAGTTGCCACAACGCGTCGCATTGTCTTTTTGGCGTGCTGTGAAAGGCAACGATATCGATAAGGAAATGCAACACACTCTAAGCAGCCACTGAAAAGCATTCAAAATTGGAGCATGACAGGAGAGACTCGAGTTGTAGTTTTTTTTTTTTTTTTGGCTCTTGATGGATTGGTGTTGCATTGTGGTTGACTTTGATGCTTGCTGATGCATGTTTTGGCTTTGATGGTAGCGATATGCGGGCCGTGGTCTAGTCTCTGTTGTTGTTGTTGTTATTGTTGCAAGTGAAAAGGGAAAGATACATTGTTGCAAATGGCATGAGTGCCTGGCAATTAGTTGGACCACAGAGCACAGCTGCATGTGTGAGATCCTAAGTACTCTCAACTAAAGTGTCCATAAGCTATGAGTAATACTGCACTTAGCTCTGTCATTAAGCCCCTTGCCTGATGACGACTCTGTCTTTAATGTTAAGTGGCCAACTCGTTGCAGAGATCCTTTCGCGCTCGACGGCAACTTGAACCACTTCAGCCAACGCCCACACAAAAACTAGGCAACATCTCGCAGAGCTGCCGCATGGGCGTTGCAACCAAACCAGCGACAACAATAATGGCCATAACAATAACAATAACATCATTTTGCGGTATTGCTATACAAATGCTCAAAACCCTAAGCAGTTCAAAGCACATCACGTAATTTAATAGCTTCAAAATACAACCAGCTAACTGGCAACTGGCAACTGGCAACTGGCAAAAGAAAAAAAACCACCGCCCACCGTTAAAGCCTTATAAACAATGCAATGCATAAATTTGATGGCACAAAGAGCGCGGAAGGAGACGCAACTGAAAAACTCATTAGGCGCATCGCCTACGAAACATAAATGCAATAATATTGTAGAAAATTACGAGCCTAATAACATAAATTTCACAGAAGACAACTCAAAACCGGAGTTTCAGCCATAACCTTTTGCATAGCTTAACGTGGCTCGCAGTTGAATGTCGTTTTCTAGCCAAGAGATGCACGCATTGCGTAAATGTTGATTATGTAAAAAAAAGGAGAGTTGCCGTTCTAATCGAAACTTATGGCCCAGAAATATGCGTCGAGCAGCGTCATAAACATAAAAAAGGCGAATTAATTGAGATGGCCCAGAGGGTAGATGATGATGCACACACGAGACCAGCGAACCAAGCCAAAGAACTCTGCGATCCGATCCCTTTGCGAACGGCTCATAAAGTCAACAAATTATGCATTTTCAAGTCGAATGTTGCACCTGCAAACATTGTTGCTGCAGCCCCGCTGGCAGTCGCTGCCAGTGTCGCATTAGAGCCGCATTTGGCCAAAAGCGGCAATACGTATAATCGTTGGCCATTCAGCATAGGCTCCAGCTACCTGCTCGGCTTGGCCGGGTCTAATTGAGTTTTGAGAGTCGTTACACTTCATCGCAATGGGAGTAAATTAAACTGTCATTAGTTTACCCTTTGGCACCTTTGTGTCTCCCGTCGCCCCCATTGCTCTTTTTGAGTTGCGAACCCGATCCAAAACCGTCGCAACATGTGAAGTGGCGCGTTATTTTTGTGTTTGTGTTTTTTTTTCTTTCTTTGCAGCCGTAATAATTTTGTGGGTTTTACGAGTGCCGCCAAGACAATTAGGCATTTGTTGTATTGTTGTTACACACACACATCGACACACACACACACTCCATATAGACTGCCAAGTGTGGGCATTTTGTTTAGCGGCTTTTAACGCTTTGATGTGCGCAACTGAAAAAAACGCGCGCGAGACGCGCGTCTCGCGATCCCGCAACGAATCTAACGCCTTTTCAAAAACTTTGTTAGCTACATGGCTTTTAACTTTTTGGTGCTGTTGTTTTTTTGTTTTTTTTTTTGTTTTGCTTGAAGATTTATTTTTCCATTATAGTGTGCCGACATCGACATCGACATCGTTGTGGGTGTCTGTGCCTTGACACAAGCCATTGGGCCATGACGTGCACAAAAAAAAAAATATTAAACAAAGTTTCGCTCTTTTACATTTTGTTCAAAAATGATGATATTCAATTTCGGCTTGTTTTAGTATCAAACTTAGAATATAATTCTTATAGTCTCAATTTCATATAACTTTATAAATAAATTGCCAAGCAATCAATTCGTTGTGTGTTCACCGCTCATTTTTCCAACTTTAAACTATAAATTGTATGGCTTAAAAACACGAAACGAATGCATGCAAAAATGCGTCATTTATAATCGGCTATAATTGAATTTCAAGTATTTACAACGCGCTTCGATTAGTTGCGTCAATTAAGAGCCGAAGTCTCAAACAGTCATCAAAACGCGTTTTGAACCGGCTGCGAATCTTGTTAGTTTTCACATCAATTAGAATTCAGTTTTTAATAGCCAAATCAGCTGGTTACCCAACGTGTTTTATTTCGTCCGGTATCCAATGCATAAAATTGATTAACGCCAACTGACGTAATAGGAATAAAAAAAAGCTGCCAAACCGAGAAATTGAGAAAAACACATCACACAAATCCGCAACAATTTATTACACATGTCATTAAAAAAAATAAATAAAGGGCCACTCAATGGCGCGAACAAACTAAACCACATTGTTTGCATGTTTGTCTATTTTTTACGACTAGCTGAAAGATATAAAAACAACTTTTTAATTCAAATTTTATGGACCATTAAATAATTTGCATAAGCCATTGCGGCACGTGTCACAAATTGCACAGTAAATATGCAATTGACAAAATTTGGATATTTCTTCTCTTTGTTTGCCCTAAAACTAAAAAACTTAAACTCTTAATTTATGTGCAAACCCATAAAGAACCACATGTAAAGCTTTCAAAGTTTCAATGCAGCTAAAAATCTTTCATAAACCAATTTAGATTTTTGGGTATAATGAAAATGTAACTATTAATTTGATCAACAGAAAACACTCTTTTGCCTGCCTTTGTTGTTAATGATTCACTTGCCACATTATTGTTGCCATTATTGCCGTTGTTCGTATTATTGTGGTTGTTGCTGTTAATGACTTGACAGTAAAATGGCCTACACAATTTATGGCAAAACTTATCCGCCTACAATCAGTTTTTATTCAGTTCTACGTGTGTGTAATTGTGTGTGTGTGTGTCTGTGTGTGTAAGTGTGTGCCTTCGTCTAGTTTCGTTTTTTAATTGAAACATTTTTGACCATATTTTCAAAATAATCTGACATGACATGGCGTCCGTTTTGTGTGCTTTTTTAAGGTAATTTTATCTAATTTAATACAGAAAACTAAAAATTCAAATGCAAGGCACCCCTCGCCATATAAATAAGTATCACATACTGCTTATATAGCTTAAATATATTAACGAAAACATATCATTATTATAATTTGTACATTGTGCTCTCCACTCTGTTTATTGCAGTCGCCATCGTCATCGTCATCGTCATCGCCATCACAAAAGCCAAAGCAAAAGCAACGCCAACGCCTTTGGGCCACAAGCTGCAAATGGCTGGTAAGTTTTCATTATTGTTGTCTTCACGTTATCGTTGTTGCTGCTGTTGCCAAGCACTTTTATAGTCACTTGTCGCTACAAAAAAAAAAAAAAAAAACAAAAACAAAAAAAAAAAAAAGATGTGTTGAAAATGTTTTTTTATGACACAAAATGAGCAGGGCCATAAAATTGTGCCAACTGGCGATGTGCCTTGCGGCCAGTTGAATTCTGTAAAATGGCATTTGCATTGTCGGACACTGAACTGCAATAACAGTTGACATATCCCATAAAAATACAAAAACAAAAAAAAAAGGAGCAGCATATTTACTTACTTCAGGGCAATTTCAGATCAACAATTGAACGCCTGAATATATTTATTGTCCAAACATTAAAACGACTCAGTTGAAAGCTGCGGGCTCTTGACCTCAACGCAGTCGCATTTAAGCCATAAAACATTCCCAGTTAAGTTAGTGAAGCATTCAATAGCCTTGCCAAATTGATCGTCCATCTAGTCAATTAATATATTTAAAGGTGAGGGGCAAAGAAAATTGGAAGATAAAGATAAAGACTAGCATAATGCCAACTAATTGAATTGATTTATGCATGTCGCGCATTTTAATGAAGTGTTTTCGCTGCTTTTGTTGCTGGGCACCCGATTCCATTTGATTAATTTGAATTTATTTATATTCGATATTTGTTTGCCATAGCATAATTTTTTGTTTTTTTTGCTCTATCAATTTCAATGATAGCAAATTATAAGTTTTTTTTTTTGGCGACGTTGTCTGTTTTGTGTCCACACTTGCAATTATATATTTATTTATGCATAAGCCAAGAGCTGTGGCCTGTTTAACTGTTGGCTGGTTAAACTGCCAGCTGAGGGCAAAGCGATATCATACGCAAATGGTATAGTCAGGTGATGGGGGAGGGGGTCTGAGATGGCCAAGGAACGTTCGTTGCCCACGCGGCAGAGGAGGCGTCATTGATTTATGCCTGGCACTTTTTTATGGCCATTTTGTTTGTAATTTATTAACAAGCTTGTTAACAAGCCGTCGTCTGACCAATATGCAGATGCAGATACCAAAAAAACTTACGAACTCACCGTGCACTTCAAGCCTGCGCCTGACCAGTCCAAAGAGGTTAAAGGCCATTACGGCAGCCAGACAAGCGAGCAGCTTGGAATGGCAACAGCAGGTGGCTTTCAGGTTCCTATCCATATTTACAGATAGTTTTTTTTATATGTATTTTGTATTCATTTCTGGTTTTTGGCCAAGAGGCGTGCATTATGCACACACACACACACACAGATGCATACACGCACAAGCTAAACAAAAGCTCG
This sequence comes from Drosophila fungiperda, assembly GCA_035042345.1. NCBI lineage: Eukaryota > Metazoa > Arthropoda > Insecta > Diptera > Drosophilidae > Drosophila > Drosophila fungiperda. Next base: position 5,807,784 of record JAWNLM010000028.1, on the reverse strand, counting down.
AGCTTTTAAATATTTAAACAATAAATAAAACAAAAGTGAGAAAAACTTTGACGTGTGTAGTTTTCCAGTTCGATCCGCACCCCAAACTCCGCAAATGCCCAACGATTTGTTTGGCCAAGCGCGAGCGGTAGCCAAGTGGCCAAGTGTCAGAGCCCGTTGGAGCTGTTGCTCAAATATTCTAAATATTTGCTAAATAATGGAGAAGACAGCGGCAATCGATGGCCGGTACGGTGGCGAAAAGGCTTGGCCCAGGCCCAAACCTCGAAAGCAGCCAAGCGAAGACAAACATTGGCCCAGGCCCAAAACACAAACACAGACACACAAACTGGCCAAGACTCTATCGCCCCCCCCGGCTCATAGCTAATGGCAGTTGCATTTGCCGTTTGAATAGCGGCTTCTATTTGCGTAGCAAAGTGTACCCAACTGACGAAATGACGAGCTGACGGCTCAACTCATTGACTGCCTGTCAAACACACACACACACTCGCATACACACTCGCACACACACAGAGTGGTACTGTCAAGCACTTGATGCGAGTTGGCAACGTCATTTTGAAGTCTTCGTCATCATCATCATCATCATGGCCTTACATTTTACATCGGTCAGCTGAAAGTGACAGCCAAAAGAGTTTTGTTTTTCGTGCACCGTCAATGTTTTTTCTGAGCCATCGATAGGTGCCCTTTAGCCAAGTTTGAACAACGGCTAAGTTGGTTTTGTGTTTTGTACAAAATACGTGCATGTAAATAAAATCATAATTGAGGCTTACAAGAGAGCAGCGTATTACACTATAGCGGACTAACTGATTTATCTGTGCAACAATCTAATTTCAATTGTGCGCCCGAACGAATTGAAGCCAAAACAACTTCAAACAAGACTTGGACGTCCAACTGCTTTGGGGCCACGCTGAGCAGTTGGCCAGCTTGAGAGCTGTGTCAGCGGCAGCGCCAAGTTGTCAACTTAATTTACAGCTAACATGTGAGTTACAAGTTCGCGGCGATTGAGCAAGCGATAAAAAAGTATTAATTTCATAGCTCCATGCAATTAACATAAAAATTGGACTAACGGACAGACGGAGCGGATCGGAGCGGATCGGATCGGATCGGTTGGGAGCGGATCGGAGTGGATAAACATACTGACGTATTTACCGTGCTGCCACAAATACTTATAAATATGCAAATAGTTCAGATTACAAACGGGCGAGCTTTCAATGCAATTCAATGCCTCGATCAGAGCTGATATCGCCGATATTATAACACTCGTCTATCTATTGGGAATTTTGTTTTTTTTTTTTGTTATTGATATACAGTTTTATGGAGCCGGCACAAGCGTCGACATTTGGCTGACAAATATGCTGACGTGTTTGGCTAAATGGCAGACCAGACACTTGCCAGAGGGCGCCACACAAACACATACACATCCATATGTGGCTTAAATGACTACCCAAATAATGAGTTGGCAGGCTACTTGACTTGTATGATTTGCATAATTGGAAGACATTTTCAAATGCCACGAAAGCCATAAAAACAAAAGGTTAGCATTTATTGGCTCTAATAAAATATGTGATCATGCAATAACGTCTATGTCAACTAAAAATATATAAATATATATATATATATATATATATAGAACATGATATAGCCGGTTCTGCAATCAGGTTAACATATCAAAACAAAAAAAAAAAACAAAAAATAATAAATAAAATGAAATCGATATTATCATAAATATCATATTCACTAAACATTTATTCTAACGGCAATTCAGACTATAAACATGACAATAAACTTCTATACAATAACAATAAATAAATAAGTAATATGAAAAACTCGAATTTCGCTCTCGAATGCCAAATCATTAAATAAACCAAATGTCCATTAAAGTCAAAATAGTTATAAAAACTACAGACTAAGCACAATTCTAAGTAAAAAGAACTCGATTTTTAAATACTCTATACTAGAATTAATGTTGATAAATGACTTAGTGATTAATATATTCAATGGAGTCTAGATGTTGATCAAGAATACGAATTTAATGAATCGAAAGTAAGACTTTCTCTTTTGGTCAACAAAGGGTATTCAGTTTATCGCAACACAGAAACAACAACAATCGATAAACAATTTCAATAAATCGTGCAAGTACAATAAAAGTAAATTAAACGGTTTGGTTGCCTCGTCTGCCTCGCTTCTGTTGAGTTGTGTCTCAATTTGCCGGAACGGCCCGAAATGCCAGTGGCCAGATCTGATGAGGTGCCGCAATATGCGTAAGTTAAGTGCGCGAACGTGGCCCAAGGAGGAACAAGCAGCCGGACAACAACTTCAGCTCTTCACGCAATTACGTGGAAGCTGCTCTGTTGTGCCAAAATATACGAAGAAAAAATACACACAAAAAAAACAAAAAGCCAACTTTCTACTTTTCGTTGGTAAAGCGGCCTCAAGGGTAATGAAAAAAAAAATCCACTGACCCTTTCTTGGGCGTCAATGAAATGCAAATTCTTGTTGTTGCTTGGCAGCTTATCAGCAATCTATTGGCCAAAAATGTTGAACAGATAAGCAGCAGCGGCGGCCACTATCTGTGTATGTGTTGTCAGTCTTGGCCTTTTGCTCCTTGTACCTATTAAGCCATAAAGTGCATGCAAATGAAGGCGTTGAAATGCACAACAACAACAACAACAACAAGAACAAGAACAACAAAAGCCTCGACCAAATATACTAAAAAAAACAAGGGACTGACTCGAAAGTTGAGGCGTTTTGCGCCTGCTTAAAGGGCGCAAAAACTAACGCGCTTTTGGTGCAGATGAGCGAGTGGCAGGCGAAGGGGCAGCTGGCCACTGTGTGGCAGTGGCAGAGTCACTTTTGCTGGGGGTAAGTCGCAGCTAATACGAGTACCGGCTGACTGGCAATTAATTATGGCTCAGTGTTGGGCCACTGGCAGGCATATGTTTATTTACTTAATTTACTTAATGACACACAAACAGAGCAGAGCTGAGCTGAGCTGAGCAGAGCTGAGCAGAGCTGAGCAGCAGCGAAATGTATCTCAAAGATGGGCACGAGTCGGCGCACATTTGGGTGAGGTCATCGTTGTTCTATAAAAGCATTTGTCTATGTGTCTGTGTATGTGTGTATGTGTTGGTGTGCGTGTGTGTGTATGTCTAATAAATTACATTATTAATTACCAGTGCAATTAACTATAAGTACGCCAGCACACACACACACACACACACACACACACAGACAGACAGACAGAGATGAACCGAGTCGACAACATCGAAAAAGACGCCTTGTTTTCGATTTTGGTTAAATGAAGCTACAAATACACACACATTTATACACACTCAAACACACACATCCCATAGATTCAAAGACAAAGTGCACTTTGTGACCCAATTTGAATTTTTCATAGGTTTCTTTCAGTTATTAAAGCGAATTTTATTTGTAAGTCACTTGTTAAGAAACGGAATTTTTTTTCTATCTCTTTTAATGGTTCATTTTGTTTTATATTGTGATATATAGTGATATATGAATGCATTAATCTTAGTTTATGTTTATTACCCATATATTATGGTCGTGTGGGTATCTAGTTCGACACAAAATGTGGCAACACAATGGCAACACGATGAAAACGACAAAATTAGTAATACTGATTAATGTTGGCTATATACGATTTTATGTTGTTTTTATGATATAACATTAAGTTAAAGGTATCGATATGATTGCTGAAATGTGATCTATTTAAAGATTCATTCAGCTATCAATTTTTACAAGAGACCATAAAAAAAGTCACATTGGGAACAAGAATAATAATCTTTTGTGGGCATTTATAAATAGTGTTATTTAATTGGGTTGTAAAAAATGTTTAAATTTCTATTCAGTGCTACCACAGATGATATATAAAATACGTCTATTTCAAATTGGACACATATACTATTTGAAAACTTAATTCTTATATATAGATATATACTTCTAAATTGATCGTTTTCTTTCTAGTTTTGTGACTGATTGCCAACAACTTTGCTTCATTAATCTTCTCAATTTTCTCTTGTTGCTTGTTAGGTTATTAAATATTGAAACTGTCAAGTGCATATTCATCTAACCAACAACACAACCACAACAAAATTACAGGGCAACTATATATAAATGTTTGAAATATTTAACCCGAAATGCAAGCAAACAACTTTTCTGCTTTTTGTCTTTTCGTCTTTTCTACTTAGACTTTGTTGACTTGTCTTTCCCAGCCTTCAGCGCTATCCGTTTACTCATTCGCTGCTGCTGCTGCTGTTGCTGCTGCTGTGTCACAGCGTTTAATCTTTATTAATTACAGTGAAATAATAAGGCAACAGCAACAGCAGCAGCAGAAACAGCCGGGAGATAGATGGGAGCCAGAGCTGCCCATTTGGATAGCGCATAGTTTGGCAGGCAGACAGACAGACAGGCAGGCAGGCAGGCAAGGCAAGGCCCATGTCTGTGCCCAACTCTCGACCCCAGACAGCAACCCCAGCGCCTGGCACCCAACCCAGGGCTAGCCGGCTGATTAATGCCACAGCCAAAGAGGCAACAAGCAAACATGCCACATGCAACACCAACAACAACTTTTACTCAGTTTGCTTCGTTTGGAATTTAAGCAGCTCGAAGGTTTTTTTTTTTGGTTTGGTTTTTTGTGGTTTTGGCGCTGGCTCTGGCTCTGGTTTGGGGATTTGGCTTACGGTTTTTGGGAGCAAGTGCGTTCTAGTTGCGTTGCACTGGCATGGCGGGGCATTCATCAACGCTGGCGTCAACAAATTCCCTCCACATGCAAAACCCGACTCGGCAACTGTGCGCTGCCAAATGCACAGCAGGGCAGCCAGTCGGCCATAGACATCGAATGGAAATGGAAAATGGTAATGGAAATAGGTAGGAAAATGGGAAAATGGGTATGGAAAGCATATAAAAGGCGGCAAGGTTAAATTAGATAGTAGAGAGAATAGTAGCTATAAAAGCCATTTGATCCTTTGTGCGCACCGGCACCGCCTCAGTGTCTTTATGGTGTCGACCTTTTTTTTTTTGTGAGCTGCGGCAGTCGCCTAATTACGCCTCTATTTTGAGCTAATCAGCAGCAGAAGCAGCCGCAGCAGCAGCACTGACCCCCGACCCCCGAACCCCATTGAGGACAAGGGTCAGCTGCGCGACATGTAAATGAAGTTGCAGTTGGGACATTGAATGTGGCAGCTGTGACAAGAGGGGTGAGCTGAGCGATAGTTAAATACCATTTCATTGTTGGCTGTCAATCAGTACTGGGAGTTTCTGGGAGCTCGGCAAATATTTGTCAAATTCTGCGGCCGTTTGCATATTTGCACTTCAACTTAATGCAAATGCAACTGGAGATTGCTGAGATAACTGAGAGACATCAATTGAGAGACATCAATTAAATATGCGCATAACTGTTAATAATCATTGAATCAATATGCTGACAATTTTCTCACGCACAGAGATACAAACATATTCAAATTAGAAGCGGCCACATCATCCCATCCCATCCCATCCCAACCCATCCCAAACCCATCCCATTCCCAGGACAATGACATCAGCTCAAGGTTCGAGGGGTTCAGCTCGAGCGCATGAAGTCAACGAGTAGAGCAGGAGTGGAGGGCTTACAGGGGGTCGATTTGTGTCAGTGCGCCGAGTTTTAAACCAACCAAATATTAAAGGGCTGTCTGCCAGATTCAGGTCCTGCTCTTATTGCCAGTCCCTATACCTTAAGGATTTGTAATTTGAATTTTAAATAGCAGCCGCTGTCGCGACAGGAGCCTGTTTGCGTTCCTACTTTGGTTATGCCTGTCTGTAAATTGTATTTACTGCTGAATTAATTTCAACTTTTATTTTCATTTCTTTTCCATTTTCTGTACATCGATTTGTTAAGGAAATCACAGAACCAAACTCTCTCCTTTGCTGCTGTTTGCTTAGGTTTCTCTATTAAAAGCAAACCCTTTTTTTTTTGTTGGATTCCTTGAAAGTTTTTGACAGACCCAGTCAGATGTAAATATATGCTTGGGAAAAGAAAAATGGGCTAAGGCTGGCCGAAGAAAGGGTGTGGCCCAAAGAGCAGCTGCAGACTAGCTCGGATTTCAATTAATAATTTCTCAAGATTTCATCAAATTTATGGCGAAAAAAAATCAACAAAATAGAAACTAGTCATTTAAAACGATGAAGAAAATTTTGTTGGCAGTTCTTTGCAATAAAATCAATTTGGTTTTGTATATCCTTTGCAAAGACGACAACGCCCAAGTCCCGTTACATGCATGGACACGCCCCCCCTTTGCTGCGTACGCCCTGCTGGCAAATGTTGATTGCTTCAATGGCAAAATGCTGAATTGCAGCAATAATATTGCAACTGACATCGATATGTGCCATTTGATTTGCATAATTCAAGCATTCAGTAAAAGGACGACGACAAGGACGGGATTGTGGCAACAATCGGGGACATAGGGACAGTTAACCCTAACCGGCAGCTCTCTCAGCCCTGCCCAAAAACTGACTAGCAAAATATTGACAGGCAGGACAAGGAAAGCGTCCTGGGCACAGGACTCTGAGCCGCTTAAGCTGCCAACAACAGGCGCGCCCCTTCTGACTGTCTGTCTGTCTGTTTGTATTTTTGCAAATTCATCGATAATTGCCAATTTGAAATGGCAACAACAGCAACAAGAGACAACAATAACAACAAGAACAGCAGACAACAGACAAAGGCGCGACGTGTGTCCCGGGGTTGCTTTTGACTCTTTCACTGTTTGATTGTTTGAATGCCTGACTTTGGCACATTGCCCTCTGTCCCACTTACCCTTGTCGCGAAAAATGTGTGTGTGTGTGTGTGTGTGTGTGTGTGTGTGTGTGTGTGTGTGTGTGTGTGTGTGTTTGTGTAAATCGGTTTATGTCAAGGGCGCATTGCATTTTGGCAACAGACCTCTCATAATGCCAACTCGATAATAGCTTAATGACATTTTAATTGCACACAACAAGTTAATTAATTCATTGTGGTTATTTTTTGAAACAGCCAGTCAAAACGAATTTCAATCAATGCCAAATATGATAACTTGTTGACTTCACGGTCAAAAGTTGCCAAAAAAAAAAAGTGGTTGCTTTGTGATTTTATTATCTGCACGGTGGCAGCAATTAGTGTCGGCCATTTAATAACCAAACAATAGATCCACAAAAATTATTTAAGAAAAGGAAATAAAAAATGCATATCATAAACAAAGACTAACTCGTTATCCATATTAAGATGAGATGAGCCATACGGACATGGTTTTAATTTGAGCCATAAATATTGATTTATAGATTCTCAATTGAAATTATGAAAGACATTTATAATTCACACAAAACAAGCAAAAAAAAATATACAAAATTTCAATTCAAATGGAGCTTGCTCGTCCATTAGGGAATCCAATTGAAATGTTGGCCTCACATATTGAGTCTTTACTGTTCATTGCTGCGGTTGTTGTTCTTGTTGTTGTTTTTTTTCCAGTGCTGCGGGGCTAGAAAAAAAATACAAAAAACTTTAACACAACAGATAAATTAATAGCCCACGTCTTGTTGGCAAATGAAATCGATTTGTCTAGCATTTCATAGTGTTTATTTGTTTCTATTCGCTCTCTGGATAAGTTTGTTGAAGATTACTTCGAGCCATGACAGATACAAGTCTATTGTATATGTAAGCAACGACTTAATGTTTGAACTTTTGATACTACATTCAAAGATAAAAAACACGATATGTAAAATATTTTCTTTGTTACAACTTTGTCAAAAATTACTTGGGGGTTTTTTTCATCATGGCTTGACCCACAATCAATAAAATTTCATTCTGGAAAAAGGTATTGGAGTAACGCATAACAATTTTTAAAACTTCGGTTTTAGATAATAATTAATTTTTAATTTTGTGGAGGAACCTGTAAAGTTTTCCCATAGCCATAAATTTTGTCAAAAATTATACGATTTTTAAAACCAGGACTTTATGGTTATTGTTTTGCCTCTGAAAATTAAAATATTTCAATTTAAAACATAATGTAAGATAGTAAAGTTGGCTGAAAGTCTAAATTTAAAATCTGAAGTGTTCTCTCTTCTCAAAATTCGTATTAAATACTTTATAACATGCATATTGCTTACAAAATTTTTTCGTTTTGTTTACATTTCAGCTGACTGGCATGTCTATCTATCTATCTCTGTCTCTCTTTCGCTGTCTCTCTTGCTCTCCATCGAACAAACCCAAAAAGGTAAGCGAACCTACAACGTGGTAACTTGCCCAAAAAAAAAAGGGGCAAACGCCCCAAGTGGCAATAACAAAGAGAACAAATATATCGCAAGTTTTACTTGGGCTCTTGGACGCTCCAAGCCAAGTCGCAAGTCTTGGACTCGGTATACGTCTCGGCAAAACTCTTTCAAGTTTTTTTGACAGCTGCTGTCAAATGTTGAAAGCCAGCCAGCCAGCCCCATACACCAAGCACCAAGAACTATACAGAAATCTAAAACAAGTCAGTGTCAGCCATGGCCTAAAGTGCCCCCAAAGTTCTTCTCACCCGTCCCCATATCAACGAAACATCTCTATATATATATGTATATATACATATGTATGTTTGTATGTATATACATTTCTGTATATTTATCTACATACACATTCTTGTAGCCTTGCCTCATTCTTAAACTCTCTAAGCTAAGTTTTCGAAATGAAAAAAAAAGAAAACGACAAAAAAAAATACAAAAATAACAAAATCGTAAAACAATAAAAACCATTTTATAGTTTTCATGCACGAAGTCCACGAAATGAAAAATTCTACAATTTAAACTGACATTTAAATTGATAGTTCAAGAGATGCACTCGACAGATACCAGAGAGACATACGAGAGAGAGAAACTGATGCTATATAATAGAGGCGTGGCAGTTGTGGCAAGCACACACACACACTCATGTGAGCTGCATGCTGCATGCTGCATTCGGTGAAATTCGGTGAAGTAGCACAGGCTGTTGTTATTGTTGCGGCTGCTGCGGTCTTTCGCCGACTGATGATGATTATAATGATGATGATGATGCTGAAATGTGCTAAGATTTTGTTGTTGCAGCTACAGCAACTGAAAAAAGCATAAAAAAAAAATATTTTCAGATAGAATTGCAGTTGCTGGGAAAAACAATCGAAACAATCCAAAAAAGAATATTCGAAAAAATCCAACCGCATTAAACTGTTATTCAATTATGGCCAATGTGAAAGAGCGAAGATAAGATTATTTTTATAACTGTTTAAAATAAACTTTAAAAATATTTGCGCACATTAAAAAAACACATTAAAATTAAACTGGTTAAATAGATTACTTAAAAAGGAAAAGCATTTAAAAGCTTTGCGGCACGATTAATTGCATTTGGTAATTTAAATATAGTTTGATAAAATCGAAAAGCTTTCCGGTTTCGCTTGTTACGTAAAGTTCTATTAACTTAAACCTCAAAATGGCAAACTCTATAAATTATAAGTCTGTCTGACAACCGCATTAGTTACTCGATACACACACACACACACACACACACACACACATACACACACTCATTTCTAGCGTGTTACCAAACATTTATTATCTAACACATTGCGCACATATTTCTTAAATAAACATTGCATTTCCACACCAAGTATTTTCATGCATTAAACAAAATGCGAATGTGAATACGAAATAAATATTGCAAGATAAACAGAAACAAAACTAAAACTGAAACTGAAAAGTTCGAACACTCAGCTGGCAATTTTAGAGGCATAAGTAAAGCTGTATCTTTAACGGTATTTGTATCTGTATCTAAAGCTGTATCTGAAGCTGTTGCTAATGCTGTTTTTGTTGGTGTTTCTGTAACTGGCGACTGGTGACTGGTGACTGGTATGCAAAGCCAAACTCAGCATTGTTGTCAACAGTTTGTCGCCTCCGCCGCCGCCTTTGTCTCGTGCGTGTGCGCTATCAGGCAAGTTGGAGATGCAGAGATAGCGGCTACTCCATGCTACTCACAGTTCTCGGTCTCTCCACTAATCTTATAATTAGCATTATTGGCAGATAACAACGACTGCAACAACTAGCTGGCTCCCTCGGACTACAAATAACAAACACATTGCAATTACGAGAATAACCGAGGCGACTTGAGTCAACTCGAGTCGAATTGAATAAATTGGAGTGGTGTGGAGTGGAGTCGCCTCTTAATCGGATTGCATGATAACTGCACATTAATTAAAAAAAATCAACTAATACTTTTATGAAACGAAACACTGCTAATTGAGTTATTGCCACAGTATACTCGCTCCAATGGCTTTCAATTCATTTCGATTTCTTTAAGTTTTTTTTTCTTGTATTAATACCCACTCTTTCTCTCACTCTCCTCATCCGCTCTCCTCTACCTTCACCTCTACCCCTCCCGATACGAGCAGAAATTTAGAACCGAATAGGAATCCGCACCCGCAGCGACATATTGCTTACCCTTCCAGGAAGACCTAAAAATGCCACAGACTCGACAACAAAAAAACAAAATAAAAAACCAAAAAAAAACTCAGACAGTGAGAGAAAACTTAGGATATGCCGCCTTCTAACGGTAACCAGCTAAAGCCTGCTAGAACCAGAGCGCCAACCAGTCGAAGTTCAATTTTTCGGGCAATCCATAAACCAGAAAAACAGCACGAAAACAACAACAGCAGCAGCAAAAACAACAACAACAACAACAACAACAACAAATGTCAAGCTCAGTTTTCAATTGCAACAGCGACGATCGCATGTTTTCTGTTTTTTTTTTTTCGGGATGTAATCCGAGAGCAAGCAAAACTACAATAACAACAAGAACTTAAAGAGGTAGCCAGATAACCTACCCATTGTCGTTGTTGTTGTTGTTGCTGTTTGGTGCATGGGGCTAGGTATGTGTTTGGGTCTGGGCCTGGGGTCTGGGGTCTGCGGGCTTAGTCACTTTGTTGTTTGCTCGTTACTTGGACTGATGGTGCTCCTTTCATGGCCCGGCATATTAGTTTTCAAGTCCTCACATTCACATTGTTCATTATGATGAGCCACCGAACACGAAAGAACAAAACAACAACAAACAACTGGCAGCAGCAGCAACAACAAGTTGAAATGGCTGGAAAAGACGAGCCCAAAATTTGACAATGGACGCTGACGATGACGCTGCCACTGAAGTATCTGCAAGTGCACGCAATGTACTTTGTTTTGTATCTTCTACTACATGCATGCAACCAACCAAGTTTGGGCAGCACAAACAGCAGAGGGCAAAGGGCCAGTGCTGGGCATAGTGGCTGATGCGGGATGGTCGACATAGAGAGGGCGGGTACTGGGTACGGAATTAAGGCAGTGCACACATTTCAACAGCATGTCGCTTCATTTAAGTTTTTTGCATCAATGCACTCGTGACAATTTGTCATCAAAAAAATACAGAAAAAAAGAGAGAGAGAGAGAGAGAGAAGGGAAATATGTGTAGTCCTATATTTTAAATTAATAAAAGACCTCGCTCACTTGGCATAGAATGAGTGGGCAGAATAAATACGAAAATAAATTATATGTTGGAAAATTTCATGTTCAGTTGTGCCGCAAACATAATAAAGTTGAATGAATCAGAGAAAACAAAAAAAAATTTGATATAAACTATGCGAGAGATAAGTAAAAAAAAAAATGCCCACAACAATGTTGCATAAACTGAATGTATAAGAAATCACTTCATAAATTTGTTTTTGCCCATATATGCGTTGTTTTTAACGCATTAACTTTTTTTTTGTTAGCCTCTGCAGTAGTCAGGTAGATCAATGAAAGCCTAATTGCGTGAATATAAAAACCATCTTTGGCAATGTGTGGTCTTTTTATCTCTTGTTGTGAGTTTGCCGCACAATTTCCGTCTGCATATAAAGAATATATCGAGCCAAAAATGGAAACAAATAACAAAAAAAAACATAATTATAATAACAAGTAGAAGAAGAAGACAAAAAGCGTCAACAAGCATCTAAATGTCAGCTGTGCCCACTTAAACTTAAACTTATGCATATTTATATAATTCATTTTTAAATATTTAAAATCACACAAGCGGTGAGTGCGGTGGACGCAGATGCAGAGGCAGAGCACTCAAAAGATACTATATTAAATATCAAGATTTTATGATGCATCATTCGTGGTGATGGGCATTGGAAGTGGGCAGCGGGGGTGAAAGGCATGGAAGACCAGCAAACGTCAGGCAGCCAAGAGAAGGTGGATTTTTATTACCAATAATTTTAAAATTTGTTGCGACGAGTGCAAGCAGGCAACTCGTTATAAATATAACCACAGATCGAAATACCTATATATGTATTTATATATATATTTATATATATACACATACAAATGTATATAGCGTTGTGTGTGCAAGTGAATTGATTGTAAAGCTGCTCGACCGTCCAACCCGATTATTTACGGTTTATTTTCAACGCATCAAAAATAAACATGTGAGTGAAAAAAAAAGCGCAACATAAATTTCTTTCTTTTTTTTTTTGTTTTTTTTTTTGTTTTTCTGAAACAAAAAATATTGCATACTAATATTAATACGTAACACGCGGGCTTTGAAGGCGCATCAATCCAAAAATAGCCGCAAAGTGAAATGAACAAGAAAGAAAGCCAACACACGAATGCAATGACTGTGAGAAGTGTGTGGAGTGGGGTGTGGGGTGTTGAGCTATGGGGAGTGGGGAGTGTGTGAGATGTGTGAAGTGAGGTGGATTGGAGGACTGATGGTGCTGGTGGGACTGGTTGTGCTGGTGGGACTGGTGGGGCTGGTGTGCATGGCAAAAGTGTCAAGCGACAACGTAGCGAGTGTATTTTTGAATTTTTGGCAGGTGGAACCACGACAAGTGCCACAAAGTCGGCAGAGGGAACGGCCCCAAATGCATTCAAATTTCAATATTTTGTTGCTCGTTTGCTTTTATTTTTTTTTTTTTTTTGTTGTTGTTATTTTTCCTTTCCTTCATATTTATAAATAAAAACGGGCGAGTAGCGCAGCGCTAACGGTGACGATAGGCAGCGTGCACAGAAAACACTAAAAATTAATTTCCACATAATTTTTATGAGGCAATTACTCATCGACACTATGCAGCAGCAACAATAATTACAACAACGAACACTTTTAAAAAAATTACAAAAAAAAAAAACAAACACATTTATATATGTATACATATATATAATTATATATAATATGTTGCTTCTGTTTAGCCTTTGTCTTATTTTAAACACAATTTAGTCAAAGGGTTTGCTGCTACTATTTGCTGCCTTTAGTTGCATTTCAAATTTAAACAATTATTTCAGATTCTATATTCGAAAATTGTAGTCTGTCAAATTAACTATATATATATATTATTTAGCTATTGCCAGGTCTTTCACACAATTCCGCAGTGAATGACGCGCGTCCAACTGTTCAGTTTCTTGTGTGTGCGCATCCCATATGGATATGCATATGCATATCAGTGGATTCATATAGTATTCATATGGCCATTACTGGGTACATAATTACGCAGCTACGCCCCACTATAATATTTGAAGGAATAATATGTTTTAAACTGCATATACTCTATTATCACGTGACGTGTATTGTTAGAAACGTGTTGTAATTATTTGGAAATGCTTTCTAGCGATAATTGCGGGTGCCACTTTTTTTTTGTTTCTCTTTCTATTTTTTGTGTGTTTTTTTTGTTGTTGTTGGTGTTTTTTGAGCTCCGTTGAATTCCACATTTTTCTTTTCAGGTTCGTTTGTTCTTCAGCTGGTGTTTTTGTCAAATTATACAACATTTATCATCAATTATCGCAGTACTGTCGTTGTTATTGTTGTCGTTGTTGTAGTTGTTGTTGCATGGCTGAGAAATTTTTGTACTATGCTATGTGACGCACGCGAGACTAACTCGTTGTGTGTGGCGACAACATCGTGTCATGAAATTGAATAAGCAAATGACGTGCTGAATGCCAGTTGAAACAGTTCTCTGGTTGTTTATGTTCATTATTATTTTATGTTTTTTTTTTTTTTAACATATTTGCCGTGTGGCATTCACCTCAGCCGGGAAACCGCAAAACGCAGTTTAAATATGGGAATCGCTCTACAATACAAATATCAAATATATATATATATATATATATATATGTTTGTAACTGTAACAATTGTATGACATTTCATGCCAAAATGTAGACAATTGTCAATTGTGGCAGCAATGGCAACAGCAACTATTAAACACCCCTTTTTGCAGCAACTACTTCAGTACGAGTCTATATAGATAGACATACGAATGGATAGATATATTGCACATACACACTATATAGTATGTATGTATGAAGGTTCATAAGCACAAAACATATTTACATCATTCAGACATATGAGCGACGCACATGCTAAACGAATGTTGACAAACAATTATTATTTTATTACTATTTGTTTGTCTGACTGTGCAGTGCTGTGCTGTGCTGTATTGTGTTGCACTAAGCACTGAGACCTGCCTTACCCCGCACCCCTCTCTCTCACTAAGCACACACCCACTCTTCAGCCCTTTTCACCAGCTCTAATATAGTCAGCTTTGTCTGTCTGTCGAGCTGCCCGTCAGTTTGTATGACTTTCATGCACAGCTCCATAATTCAGCGTCAGTTGTCGTCAGGCCGTCTGCCTGACTCACATACTCTCTCTGTCTCTCCAACTCCCGCTCCACCTCCTCCTCTATACCTCTCTCTCTCACACACATTCTGTCTATCTCTGTGAATTGCACTCTGCTATCAGTTTTTTTTTCTTCTGTTTGTTTATTTGTCTAACTGCTTTTGTAATATGATTCGTTGTTATATTTGTGTTGTTGATTATTTTTTTTATTATTATTTGTACCGTTGCTTGAACAAATTTTCACATGCAATGCGAACCGCAAAACCATTTTGACTACTGGCTATCTTTCGCTCTCTCTCTCACTCTCTCTCTCTCTGTCTGTGTTTTCTTTCTTCTCTTTGTCTATCTTCATAAACAAGGCCTGCACAACTCAATATATGACATTAGCTTAAATCAACATTTATATGAGTAACCAGAACCAGAAAATAAAAGATAGTAAATAAAAATAAACAAACTTTTGACAGCTAGAAATCAACACATAAAAAACTGACACATTTTATGTTATTGTTGTTACTTTTGTTGTTGTTGTTGTTGTTGCTGGCTCTAATATGCTTATTGTTGCTGTTGTTGTAGCCGCACTAATTGTGGGCACTATTTTAATGAAGTTTTCAACTTGTCGGCTGTGTCAAAATGGGAGTCGCTTGCTATAGAAATTTCCACTAGTCTAACTGACTGACAGACAGAATTTTGATTTTAAAAATAAAGTTACCTTTTGCGTGATGCCATGTGAAAAAATCGGCAACATTCTTAGCTCATTAGCGATATCAATGCAACATGTTGCAGTCATCGTGCCTGTAGCCCATTCCTGAGATCATCTATCAGTTGCAACAACTTGCTGAGAACAGTACGCATATATATACATATATATATATATATGCATAATCTCACAAATTGATTCTGTGGGCTGCCACACAGTTTTGCAGCTCAGGCGTGTCTAATAACTTAATTCGTTTCGTGGAAACGCATTCAATATGATATAAGCATTTTCCACACATTGCCACAGTTGCACACACAGTGGTCTTGGGGCGAGATAGACAAACTTCGGGCGTATCTAAACAGAGAAATCTAAAGCTTAATGGCTCATTAAAAAGAATAAAATAAAAAGATGCAGCAAGTGGGGCACACACACAAACACACTCACACACACACACTAACACTGAGAGGAGCGGACAGGGAGTATCTGTGTTTTGATTACAAATTTATTGTTGGTAATATGAATAAAAATGAAAATGAAAATTCTTTATCTCTCGCCACTCGACTGCGACTCAACTCTAGCCTGCTAATTATGCATGCCACATATGCAGGGGCAGCGAGCCAGCAGCAGGCAGCAGATACTCTCTCTCTACTCCCCTTCCCTGCTGCATCTCCTTTTGTGTTAGAAAAAAGTGCAGTGGCAAATAGGCTGCCAGTTTGCTTCGCTGCTTACATAACAACAACAAATGCAACTGCAACTGCAACTGCAACTACAACAAAATAGAAAGGAATTATAATAATAATAACAATGCTTCAACAAAGTAATGAAAAATATAAACAGCAACAATAATATCACGCAGACGGCGTACCAAATGAGAGATGCAACATTCGCATCGTGTGAATTTCAATTAAACCTGCAAACCTGCAACAAGCAGTGTGGGTAACTGTTGTTGTAGTTGCAGTTGCAGTTGCTGCAGTTGCTGCGGTTACTGTTACTGTTGCAACAGTTAGACGCACTGAGAGTCATGAGCTTACTGCTAATTAAATGCAGCATACGCTGCTAATTAAATTTATGTGCCCATCGCACAGCTCTGATTATCAAAAATTATTTATGCAAAATCTGACAGGAAATAGCTGCAAGCAACCGGCAACCCGACAACGTAGCAATGTGGCAACTGGCGATCCATGGCCGATAAAGCCAAAGCCCCACCAAAAGCCAACAAAAGCCGCTGTTCGAGTGGCAACAAAAATACCAAAGACTGGCTAAAATAAGCGTACATCGTTTTTGGCTACCAATTTAATTGTGTTGTTAGCACGTTGACAGTTGACTATTATTATTATTATTATTCATATTATTATTATTATCTAAGCCTTGGCTATTCATCTGATGTATTCATTTGTTGACATAGGCAAATAATGTTTTTGTCGACATTTTCAGGTAATTATATATTTTATCTGGTAATCAACTCTTGGCGAATATTCAAAATTTCGTATGACAACAAAGATGTAAGGAAATTTTGAGTTAAAAATCGTTGTTGCCTGTGTAAAACCAACATTTTGTTATGACTATCAAGCATATTTTTTTATTGACTCAGCAATCGCTGTGCATTTCTCAATGAGTATCTTTCACATTTTGTAGTGCAATGCGGTTTTTCTATGAATGACAAGTCGCACTCCAGATATACTATTTACATAGTGTATGCCTGAAAATAAAAATAGCTAAAAAAGCAATGGCAAAAAACAAAACATTTACATATAACATATATTTGTGGGTATGTAGGATAAATGTATATATTTAATATAATATTGTGCCAAGGCGACGAGCGCACAGAGCACACTCACAAAGTGACTCAGCAAAGACGGGAGAGTGGTACAAACTTATGGGTTGAGGGGGTATGTGGTGAATGAGGGGGGAAGGTAGGAAAAAATTCCACTGCTGATGTCTTTATCCACTGGTCAGCAAGTGCAGCGTGTTGATTATGGTGTGTGTGTGTGTATGAGTGTGCCATGTATGCATGTGTGTTTAATTCATTAAATTAAAATTAATGTTTATTTACGCGCAATTTTACAGCGTGCCTGAAATGTTGCGTTGCTGGCCAAAAGTGCTGCCAACCAAGCATAAATTAAAATATATTACAAGCAACCAAACAACAAGTGCAGAGCACAGCCGAGAAACTTCAGTCCAAAATTGTTGTTGTTGCCATTTAAAATTAGCAACTGCCAACTGCAGCAGCAGCAGCAGCAGCAACAACACCATTATTATTATTATTAGCAACATGAGCAGCAGCAGCAACAGCAACAGCAGCAACAGCAGCAGCAGCAGCAGCAACTGTTGCTATATCTGGCAGATACATTCGCAACGTTTCCTTTCCACGAGTGCGTGTCTGTTTGTCTGAGTGTGTTGTGTGTGTGAGTGTGTGTGTTGTTGTACTTATGTGTTGTTATTGTATCTTTGCTTATCTGAACATTGAAAATCTCGCATTTGCTTTTCACTTCACTTTTAGCTTGGCTGCTGCTGCTGGTTGAAACTTGCTGCCTTTTGCCTTTTTCGCGTAATTTAATTAGTATTCTGTGGCCAGAAATCCGATATTGTTTATGGCTCGGCTTTTGCACTGACATTGATTGACAGCAAATAGTAAAATTTTCAGTATCTGTATAGTATGCATTATGGTGCCCCATAATGCCCGTCTCTGCCTGTCTGCATAAGCAAACATAAGCAAACTGGCCGCAGTAATGTATCTGTATGCCTCCTTTTGAATAGCTGCAGTTTCTCTATTCTCCACTCCTCTGTCTGACGTGCATGTTGATGACATTTAATAAAATCTGCTGCGACTAAAAGGCTGCTGAATGATTGTCCGGCCTAATGCAGCTCCAATATTTGTTTAACTTTGTCGCAGCTGCAACAAGCAGCAGTTTTTCAACTGGTTTTCTGTACGTGTGTGTGTGTGTGAGTGTGTGTGTGATTGGCCCATTTAATCAGTGGGAAAACATGAGCTCACAATTAGATTGCGATCTACAATAAAATCAATTTTGAATCACACATTGGTCCAAGCTATGTCTCCGCAGGCACTGGACACAATAAAGACAACTAAAATAAAAAACAGAACCCAATAAAATTCCAGAGGCTTAATCACCAAAAGGGGGGGTGACGAGAAGATGTGCCTCGCGATTAATACGACTTCGTGCAACAAATTTGGCTATTTGCTTTGTAATTCGACTCTTTTGCCAAGCAGAAGCAGGCTTCACTCATATTGGCTGTCATTTGTTAAGAGAACCCCCCCTTGTAGTCTACGCCCTTGTGTGTGTTTGTTGCAGCTAACTAAATACGTTTGAAGCACTATAATTAAATGATTGTTGGCAAGCGATAGGAAATTAAAAACGTTTTAACAGCGATACAAACTGATAAGGCCTAGACCAAACACAAAAGGCCCCTACAACAACAAAAAACTAACACACAAAATACACAATATTCATGCAACAACAATAAAAAAAACAACCAGCAAACCAACAACAATAACAACAACAACAACAACAAATGTGAAACAAGCGCGACAACAAAACTAAATACATATTTGACGATTAGTACCATTATGTGTACATTTATTTCTCTCTCTGTGTGTGTGTTAGTGTGTGTGTGAGTTTTGTCATTAGAAATGCCAATTGGACGTAATACGTAAAATGTTTAGTGAAATTACTTTTAATGAAATGTGTCATCAGACGAGCAAAACGGAACACACAAATACAAATGCAAATAGAGATACAGCCGCAAAATACAGAGACAAACACTAACTGACTGACTGACTGACTGACTGACTGACTGACTGATATACATTATACGTTTGAGAAGGGGCACGTCTGCCTGCGATTAGTCCGCCCCTCGCTGCGTCTCTCTCTCTCTCTCTCCCTTTCTCATTGGTTGCATGTTGGTTTGTTAATTTAGCTAAAAGTCCATTTAATGTTTAGTTCTTATTGCAACGTTGCTCTGCTACTATTAACGTAATTGTTTATAAGACTCATTCTATATCTCTCTCTATCTAGCACTCGATAGGGCACTTTTACACCTTTTACACCTAGCCGTAATTATTATGATGTATGATGTATGTGACATGCAGTCATCATCATTATACGCAGCTGGAGAATAGCCAGGTTTCTGCAACTTGATTTGCTTGATATGAATATGATGGTTATGCAAGTAGTTTGCTTAATTGATTAAATAGAGCAGTAAATGCAAAGAGTTATTAGATAGTGTAATCCATATTAATATGGAATAGTTGGATTGCATATATTAAAGCCAAGAATGTGAAATGCAAATGATCATAACTCTTTGGCTGCCCACCACATGTTGTCGCTTGGCAAAATGACAGCCAGACGGACAACAGTCAACAATTAGACATTGGCCATAAAAGTCAAGCACTAAAAAGAAGAAAAAAAATAACTCAACACTTGCGTCTTTTTTTTATTGCATTTAGCAACGGTTAGTTACATTTTACAATCTAAGCCGCTTACTCAATTGAGTCATTCAATTCAACTCGAACGAGTCTCTCTGTCTTGGACTCTCTCTCTCTCTCTCTCTCTCTCTCACTGTCTGTCCCTGACCCTGTCTCTGTCTGCTTTAAATGCCTCACTTTACTTAAGCAAACTGATTTTTATCATCGTCGTTTTATGAGCATCATCAAAAACTAATAAAAACTCAATTCTTTCTTTATTTGCAGGCAACCGCAAAAGCAAAAGTTGAGGCAACAACAACGACGACGACGACAACAGAAAGCAGCAGCAACAATAACAGCAACAACATCAACTTGTACAGCAGCAACATGTTGCACTCGTGCACTCGCCCAAGCAATTTGCATACAAATGTTGCCGTGTGGCACTTGAAACTGCAATAGCAATCACTGAAGGAAAGCAGGCAAAGCACGCCAGAATTCCCCCCAGCCGGAGCAACAACAGCAACAACAACAGCAGCAGCAACAGCAACAACAGCAGCTGGCGATGCTGCCGATTCATAATTTGATATTTAACATGCGTTCCCAGTATGTAGAACTTGTAAATTTGCAAATTGCTAAAACGCATGACAGCAAAACCGAACGAAGGCAGCTGCACCTCACATCTCCCCCCCCTCTCTCTCTCCATCTCTCTCTCTCTCGCACTCCTTGCACCTTTCTCTGTGTCTGACCATCAGTTCAAAAGGCATTTTGCCCGCCAGCGCTGCGTGAATTTGCATTTACATGGCACATAAAGCGAACTAAACTCAAACCCAAACCCCAACCCAAACCCAAACCTCGAAAGCCAAAACCCGCTTAATGGCAGCAAGAAGTTCAATGCAGCCTCCCTCCCTCCCGCTGTCCCCTATACGCCCTTCCCTTGTCACTTCCATGTCGCTCAATTGACTTTCAATTGCAAAACAAACACACAAAACACAAAGCAACAACAAAAAAAAAACAATAAGCAAAACAAAAGCAGCTGAATTTATTTTGCTTTGCTTTTGTTGCTTTTGTTGCTGCTGCGGCTTGGCCTAAGTATTGAATGTTTGTACATATGTATATGATATGTTGATTTCCAAGTGCTCATATACATATATACATATATATATATATGTATATATGATTGACATGCTCATGTTGCCTGATCAATTGATCGTTTGGGAGTGGAAGTGGAAGCTTTACAGCTGCCAAGTGTTTATTTTGCAATTTTTGTTCGCCTTTTTTACGGCTCTTTTCAAAGATTTGCCAATAAAACTAAATTTGTTAATATTGCACTTGGCAGCGATATAAAAAAAATTATGAATTTCAAGTGTCCGCACGCTTGTCTCAATGGGCGGAGTGGACAAAAGGCGTGTTGTGTCGCCTTCCATCTTGCCGCGTCTCAAGTTTTGGCTTGATGACTGGCTAAAAACTTAAACCATTTAAAGCGATTTTAAGTCACAAACTCAGAATCTAGACTAGGCTAATTTTAATTATTTAACATTTTTTGTCCAGTGTCATTGCAGCGCTATTAAAGCACTAGTTGCAAGGCTTTAATCAGTAAAAAAAAAAAAACACGTAATTAGCCATAAATCATTTTTATGGGACATTTCCCCCCAAAAAAAAAAAGCAGCAACGACAACAAGAACTGAATATTTAATAGTCACGCAACGCAAACGCAGCACAAATCGAACAGAAGAGTGGTAGGGGTAGGGGAGGGTTTTGGTAGGCTAGAAAAGGATAACGATAAGGTCAAGGGAACTTGCCACTTTGCTCGCTCCAACGCATTGGTGCCACAACAGCTAATGGAAGACAATAATCAATAGGCCAAAACCGAACAAGAAAAGCAACGTACAAAAAAAAGAAAAAGAAAAACAAGCAAAGTCGTTAAAGAATTTGTGTGCGTGTGTGATGTGTGTGTGTGTGTGTGTGTGTGTGTGTGTGCATGTGTGATGTGTGTGTGAGTGTGTGTGTATGTGTGCATGTGTGTTTAGCATGTGTGATTCCCACCACCACAGGATACACATGCATATGTGGGTGTGTGTACGTGTGTGTGCGTGTGTGTGTGTGTACTTTGTGGGTAGTTCATAACTTTTGTGACTTTTTATTGTGGCTGTTTGTGGTGGTTTCTTTTGGCCCAGAGCACAGGACTCACAGCCTGAACTGCCATATTTGTGTTTTTGGCTTCTTCCACACACACACACATCACACACACAAACACACACAAACACACACGTTTTTGTAGGCGTCACCGTATGCCCGTCTCGCTTGCACCCGCACATGCAGCAAAAGAAAACAGAAAAAAAATGAAAACAAATAACAAAACTGTGCCAAAAACTTGGCCAAGAACTTGGCAACAACCACTGGCACACAAAATTTGTTTTGGCCAAGCAGTTACATGTGTGTTAAGTGTGTTCTACACACACTCGGGTTCGGGTTTATCGTAAACGCAACTTTAGCGGGTTATTTTTATATATTTAGAGCGGTTCAGAGAGCTTCAATCTTATCGGCACTCGTACAACACACACACACACACTTGCGAGTGTGTGTAATCGCACATGGTGTGGCCCGTGGTTTGACACTACGCTGCCCGATAAGCAATACAAAAGCAATAAGCAACCGTTTGCGAAATTTAAATGATGTCATCTGCTGCATTTACTGATAACTGATTACCCAGCCTCTGTTCCCTGCTCCCTATTCCCCCTTCTCTGTTCCACCTTTCCAGTCAACAGTTCCCACAGTCGAGACGATCTATCTGCATAAAGAAGCTATTAGATTGTGCGTAGGATTCCTCACAGCTGATTTATGTCGTAAGTTCCATTAAAATTCATGACTGATCATTTAGAATTATACTCAAAGTGAAAACATAATAGCCACATTTCTACAACAAATTTTTTCAAAATAATATTTAAAGTCAGTTAGATGTCGACTAAGATATACCCTGTTCAAAAGTATTGTCGAAATTCAAAACACTAAAATATAATACTAAAAAAAGGCAAAGCATTCTTAAAATGCCTTCAGTAGGTGCCACAATATTTAATGTTGCACAAACTTTAAATACCCTACAGTTGCTGCGTGTAGAGGGTATTGAAAACCGTCCAAAACGGAGCGTGTTACGACCAATGAAAATGTGTGGCATTTGTGGCTTTGGCTTTGGCTGCACCTACGCAATGCTTAAGATTTATATATGTATGTAGCAATATATTGGGGAACCAATCACGCCCTAAACTTTAGCATAAAAAACAAATTATAATTTATGTTATATATGCATATAAAATTTGTTTTT
Source organism: Drosophila fungiperda (assembly GCA_035042345.1). Classification (NCBI taxonomy): domain Eukaryota; kingdom Metazoa; phylum Arthropoda; class Insecta; order Diptera; family Drosophilidae; genus Drosophila; species Drosophila fungiperda. Next base: position 5,784,713 of record JAWNLM010000028.1, on the reverse strand, counting down.
TTTTTTGGATTTAGATTCGAAGCGCAGCCATATTATGTATAAATAATAATATTAATAATAATAAATACAAACCTGTCCGTGGATTATGAAAAGAACTGTTGATGTATGAATTGTATTCGACCGTTTGGGCATAATCATAAATCTATTGGAACCCGTCAAGGTGTGCGCTGAAGTGTCAGCCATAAATTTCAAATTTATGTTCATCTTTTCGGTCAAAACACAAAAACACAAAGAAAATGCTCGCTATACGTACGCATATATAAATATATATAAATATATATCTATATCTATATATGTTGGGGCGAAATCCTTTCCCCGCCTACTCCCATGCCTCCTGCGACGTTGTGCAATTCTCTGATGTATCCCAATTGCGATGTTTTAACACTTTTATTAAGTCAGAGTTCGTAACTCTGGATATCGGGTCAAATAAACCGTAACCTGTTGGAGCGTAATCCTTTCCCCGCGTCAAGGAATGAATATATATATATATATATATATAAATAGAGGGGTTTTCGTTTGGTCATAAAATCGTATAATTTCAATTAAATGGTGGCGCGATAGTTGCGTCATTTCGACTGACACATTGGCCCGCTTATGGCGTTAATTTCATTGGATTTAGAAACATTTTGGCCCACTCCCCTTACTCCCCCCCCCCCCCCCCATCCAGTTTCACACACACACAAACACCGTTATGACTTGGCAAAATTTGTCGCTATGCGGTGTTCTTGTCGACGTTGACAAGTCATATTTGTCTATGTCTCTGTGTCACAGCCAGAAAACAGACTTTTCACCCATGCAACAATTTTGTCACAAGCCACATATATTTCAAAAAAAAAAAATTAATTACTTTGTACAGCGTGCAACATGTGATGAGCTTTCCCAGCCACATTTAATACATTTTCAACATTTTGTTTTATCAGAGACCGGACAGATATTTCTGGGAATTCTTTGTACTCTGAGGTTTTGCATTTAGAGGCTAGAGTGACCGTTACATAACCATTAACTAGCCAAGTCATCAGAGAGGCCAATTCTCACACACTCAGCCCACCTTTCCACGCCAATGGCTCATTAAACTCACAGACAAAAACTAAAAAAAAACTAAAAAAAAAACGCAGCCAAAAACAGCAAACAAAAAATAACCCAAATACAAAAAAAGTTGACCTTCAAAAACGCACAAAAATCAAACAACAATTACAAAAACAACAAAGCAACTCAACCAAGCGAAAATCAAACCCCAACAAAAATACATTTATGAATGTGTGTGTGAGACGTGTGTGTGTAATATTGTGTGTGAGTGTGTGTGTGTGTCCATACATTATATTTTAGATGCTGTTCGCTCGAAAAAACAGGTTGTTGTCTGTCAGTTTTTGTGTGTTATTGTTAACATTTATTTCATTATGTTTTTTTTTTCACAGTTGAGAGCAACGCAAACTTTCGCACACACACACACACACACTCACACACGCACACATCAATGACACATAGGCAGTAAAACAAAAAAAATGAGACTGAAATCCGCGCGCCAAAAACTATCTCGAGTAAATGTATCTTAAACAAAAGATACAGACAATGTGATTGCAATTTAATTTGAATTAAATTTGAATGATTATTTCTGTACAATTTTAAAAATAATTGTGCAATGTGTGTGATGTCATCAGCAGATCCATTTTATTTATGTCTCTGGCATGCTGAACACACAAAATACCCTTTATGAACATCTAAAAATAGATTTTAAGAGCTTAAAATGTGGAAATATGTGTCTGATATATGGGAAAGTAATTCTGTAGGGTTCCAAAATTTCATTTTAGAGAACAATCGGTTCCACTCATGCTAGCCATTAAAATAGACTTACAAAAGATTACCGATTTACATAAGTTCACAAGATTTATTGCTTCACTTCTCGGGTATTAAGCAAAAGCGATAAATGCAACACACACGTGCCAAATTCGCTAAACAAAATGAAAAGCAACTATTTCGAAGTGTTAATCAGTGGCAAACGCAAAAAGGCGCCAAACATTTTTTTATTTATACATTTTGTTGTTTGTTTTTGAATTAGAAACTAGAATTGTCGCGCCAAATTCTTATCAGGAATAGCTATAGTTGCCACTTTAAAGCTCGTGTGCGGACTGGTCTTGTTTACCTTTGCGGGGGCAGAGACGGTACGCTTTCACCACAACAACTGCTGGCGCGTGTGAACATTCTAACGGGAAAAGGGCGCGCGAAATATGTAGATAGATGTAAACATTTATAAATATGCACAATTTTTGTTCAAAAGACATTTTCCGCCAATTCGGCTTAAGGAAAGTCTTCAGCAATACACACGTGCCAAATTTGCTAATGACAAGGCGTATAACAACAACTACAACAAAAAGTAACGGCTTTGAGGTGTTAATCAGCGGCAGTAAAGAAATAAAAAGGCGCCAAAAAAATTGTTTTTAGCGGCGGCAGCGAAACAAAATAAAGCGCCAAAAGCCACAGAAAAACGCGCGCGGTTATCTAGGTAAATATCTATGACTTCACACACGCATATGCACACATACAGTTACACATATTCTTGTGCGTAAGTGTGTGCGTGCTTATCTGTGTGAAAATACACTTGAGGCCTGCTACTGTACATACGCAACGCTGGCAGCGAACGTTGACTGCGCAGCGAGCTTCTTGTAGGCATACACTGCGGCTGCTGCTGCGGCTTCTCGGGAAGGCAACGACTAACAATAACAACAACAACAACAACAACAACTAAAACAGCAGCAGCCGCAAGATATCGACGATGCCGCGCAAAACAATCGTAAACAGATCATCGAACTCCCTTCGCCAAAGCATTTTTGTTGTTGCTACTTTTTCTCGGCAGCGACTGCCACTGCGGCTGCTTCTACTGCGATTGGCCTTGAAAAGTGTGCGCTTTTTAATTTTTGGCCACCATTTCATTTTTATTAATTAAGAGTTGCTTTATTCTTTTTTTTTGTTTTTTTTTTTGCTATTAATTGAGTTGGCAAAGCGTGCGGCGCCCACGCAAAACGGCAGCAGTGGCAGCGACTGCAGCAGCAGCAGCACCAACTTCAAAACGACAACCAAAAACAGCTTTCACCGTTTGCCTTCGCTTGCGTCATATTTGCGTTTGCGTTTGCGTGAGCGACAAAGCTACAAAGCACACGAAGCCGCTGCATCGGCATGCTGCTGCCGCTGCAGCAGCAGCAAACTCAACACTCAACACACTCGCTGAGGGCAACAAACCACCACCAAGCAGCAACTGAAGCAGCAGCAACACAAAACGAGCCGCAGTCGCAGTCGCAGTAGCAACCGCAGCAGCAGCAGCTGTAGCTGCGCAGCGACGCAGCAGCAGCAGCAACCAACCAACCAGCGGCAGCGACAAACCGACAAGCGACTTCGGCTTCGGGTTTTTTGTAGCTTTGTGGCCTCAGTCGCTTATTGACGGTGAGTGCGTTCAGTTGTGTTAACGGTAAAATGGTACTCAGCTGCTGCACATTGTTTGTTGCTGCTTAACTGGAATTTCTTGATCGTTCGTTCGTTCGTACGTTCGAGTGTGTGTGTTACTATGTGTAAGTGAGTGTGTGTTTGTGTGAGTGAGTTGCACTTGTAGCGCTGCTATTGCTGTTTGCTGTTGACTACGACTGGGGGCCCGCTGCTGCTGCTGCTACTGCTTCTGCTTACGTGCTCAACTGAACGTCAACGTTTTCTAATCTGACGATTATCGATTGATAGCGAACGCAGCAGCAGCAGCAGCACCAACAGAGCCAGATAAGCAACCTCTCCGCTGCAACGGCAGCAAACACTAATACACATACACACACACACACACACTTACGGCGATCCCGCGGCCATAGTAGCGACAGCGACGCCGCCGCGCAGCCGCAGTCGACGCCGTGCTGTACGAGTTATTTTCTGTGCGACTTTGTGGTGTTTCTCTCAGTTCGCTTTTGGAGCTGCCACTAAACGTTTACAAATCGCTCCGTGTTGTCGACGCGACGTTTTGTTTTGCGTGTTTTTTAACATTTCGCTTCAAAATCTAATTTCAAAAATAAATTACAAATATTTCTATTGCCATTGGCAAATCAAAATGAAATATATTTAAAAACATTTTAGCAGTGCTAAACATACTATTAAATAAAATAACGTGTGTGCTTAAAACAAAACATAATAATAATTATTAAAACACAACGAAATTTAATAAAAATAATAATGACTAATTTGTCTTAAATACTCTGCCAAAATCAATTAAAATTGTCTAATTAAATATTTAATGTATTTCCGCAAACATTTATTCAATCCCATTAAACCCACAAGAAAAAAAACTATAAAAATTCAACAACAATCTATTAAAGATTTGAAAAAAATTCATAAAAATATGCTAATAAAATCATGCAATTTGTTCCTCATGAATTTATGTACAATTTTTAAAAAAGTTTTAACTCATACATTTTAACGTATTTTTCGCATCGAGAATATTAAATTAATTTCAATATCTAAAAGCTGAACAAAAAACAACAGCAAGACCAAAAAAGGAGAAGGACGGCAAAAAGCAGTGCAAAATCATCAGAAATTCTTCCCCTATGCGCAGAGGAGTATACAAAAAAAACTCAGTTGGATTTTGTAAGCTGTTTTTTGACTTGATGGAAAAAAGAGGAAATGCTGCTCAAAAAGAAGAATTTAAAAATATGCTACCTGGTTTTTGCCATCAGCGAGGTATAGAGTTCCTACGTTCAATTTAAATACTCGTAGGAACTTCATACCGTGCTCTTGGAAGACCAAAATACAACAAAGAAACCAAACCGAAAACTAAACCAAAAGCAGAATGCGACTAACAAAAAACGCACATAAAACGCCAGCGACTTTTGCATGCAAAAAATATTTGAATACGTGCGCAGTGCAAAATCGCCACAAAATAGCTGGCAAATCACAAAATTACGTGCCTTATGCTGGGCAATAATAAGTGCTAAACGACCATTAAAACACTTTCCAACTCGTGCAACACACATAAAATGCTCAATTTGCCACCCACCTGCCCCCCCCCCCCAGCAACTCGAACTGGCTAACTGAATGCCAGAAGTTCTTAAGATGGAGATTGGCATAAAATGATATGTTTTGTTTGAGTAGTGAAAACTATTGTGAAGAATTATCATTAATAAATTACGACTATTTTACATAGATGCAAGTAGGAAAATGAGTAAAAAAAAAAATAAAATACCCAACTACTGCTTATAAACTGTAAAAATAAAGAAATTGTGATGTTCATAGAAAAAAATTATAGCTATTAAGCTAAAATTGATGCTGTTTTTTAATTCATTTGCTTAATGTTGACAGCACAAAAAAATTACATGGTTTTTCAGCAATAAAAAACTTACCTAGCAATTTAGTATGATTTTATTAATGAACACGTTAATCAAAGCATGAAAAAACTTAGAAAATACTAGAATATATATATGTATATATATATATATAATATAATAGTAGAGTTCTGAATAATAGAAAGAGATATCTCTGAGTTGAATAAATGACAAACATTTGATGGAATATTTATACGGAGTACAGAATTTATTTCTAATTATTAGGTTTCTAGGCAATGATCAGTGCAGCTCACACAAACTTCTCTCTAGAATTATTTATTATTATTATAATTATTATGTAATTTGTGGCCATAATCATTTGTGGCTTATATTATTTAGTTAGTACATTAAGCTTTCTACACGTTGACTGTTGCCGAGCGGAGTATTTATTAAAGCAGCAGCAGCAAAAACAACAGTTAATTGGAAAGGTTGATTAACAAGAGAATTATTTAATTACAGTCAAATAAGTACACTGAGACACGAAAGAGACAGACTAAGCAAGAGGGGAAAAGAATTAGCAAATTAATTAGAATTATATGTAATTAGCTATGTAGTACACAACGATTTTAAACTAGTCAAGCTGAAAAGAATTTTGGTATCTGATAAGCCAAAAACATGTGTAATATTAACAAATTTACCAGCCAATTGTCAACAGCTAAAAGTAACAATATATTGTTGTGGCAATCAATTGAACCTTGATAAGAGAACTTTTTGAGTAGCCGACACATTTTGTTTTTCTGATTATCTGATTAAAAATTTGTTATGTTGCTTGTCAAACATTAAGAGCAATTTCAAATGTTTGCTGATAGAAATCCAATACCCCAATTCTCAACGATTGCTGTCTTTTGTGGTTGTTGTTGTTGTTGTTGTTGCCGTTGTTGCTGTTGCTGTTGCCGTTGTGTACCATTCGAAAGACCTTCGAACGTTGCAATGTCAAAAACCTTTCGGCACAGCGTCGTCGTCAGGCTGGCAGGCAGGCAGCTTGACAAAATGAAAAGGAAAAAAGAAGGAAAATAAAAATAAATTGTAGCATATAAGAAAAATGCTGCACAAAATTGCTGTATGCGAGTGCGAGACTTTCAAAAAGTGCATCGCGCCAAAGCCCAAGCGCAGTTTCAAGTTAATGGCCCAACAATAAAACTGCAAAACTGAAGGCAAGCACAGGGCACAACAACAAGAACAACAACAACAGTAACAAAAACAACAACAACAGTAACAAAAACAACAGCAGCAGCAGCAAGAACAGCTTCACAAACTCCAGAAACCTAAACTTTAGCAACTGCAGCAGCCACAACAACAACAACAACAAGAACAACCACTACAACAACAACAACAACAACAACATCATCAAGTGCCAGAGCAACAGTCCCCAGCAATTGCACACGCACATTTTTTATTTCGCTGCTTTCGGGGCTTTAAGTATGTAGGCTCGGAGAGCGTGCATTATATCGCACATGTGCTGCCGCAGAAAGCAACAACAACAAAAAAAAAATATAAAAAAAAAGCAGAATTAAACCAAAAACATAAGAAAGATATACATTTTATAGATACGCCTCAAGTTGAACGGCGGGGCTCCGAGCAGCTGTTGTTGTTGTTGCTGCTGCTGCTGCTGATATGAGGCAAGCAAAATGCATACAACTTTATTTTGTGCGCTATGCCGATAAGCGCTCGGGAATAAAATATAAGTAATAACAGCAAAATACACAGATACACACACACATACACACACACTCACGATACTTTATCTATACTTTACTTTATCGCATACGAAATGGGAATGGGAATGGGAATGGCAATGGGAATTGGTTTTTTCTTGTGGTTCCGAAAATGTTGCCGATTGCAATTTTTGCAGCAGCCTCGTCAGCAAACGGCAAACGGCAAGAAATAATAACAATTTCTGTTGATTTCTTTTTATTTTCGTAATTTTGTCTGTTTTTTTTTTATTTATTTTTTCTTCTTTTCTTGCTGTCAGTTGGAGCAACTGGAACTGGACAACCAACTTGGACTTGAGGCATTGTATTTTGTTGTCCATTTCAACGCTTGGAAATTCTTCTGGCTGCTGCTGCTGTTGTTGTTATTATTGTTGTTGTTGTTGCTGCTGCAGTTAATTTAATTTCAGCTCATAAATCAAAACTGTGCCGCGCAAAATGTTTGCTTTTGACGCGGCGTTTTTGTCGCCAGCCTCACACACCAGGCCGAGACAATTTTTCGTTCTGCTCATTTTTTTTTTTCTCCCCTTTTTGGAACTGACTGAATACAGGGTGCTGGCAGTGTTAAGTTAGTCAACTTTACAGCCGCCTGACGTTTGACAAACAATGGCCACCGCAAAAGCCAAAAAATAAAACAAGCTGAAACTCAGCAGCTTAACTTGGTCAGCTGGCAAACTCGCAAATTGCAGGCAGCTGCTTCTCAGAGCTCAGAGAATGGATATTTTGTTGTCAACTTTAAGTAGCTAACCAGAAGTAAATTCCAACAAATATTAATTTCATGCGACTACAATACACTAAATTTAGATTTACATATATATTTCGCACATTTTAAATTTATCATTCAATCTATTTAAATCTGAATCAGCTTTTGCTGTTGATTTTAAGCATTCTATTTTGCTCGCTCTGAGTTTGCTTTCAAGTTATTGCCAAAGTAAATTCGATAATAGAAGACTCTTTGTTGGCCTAATTGCATGGCAACAGTAACAGCAACAGCAAAACCAGCAACAACAACAACAACAACAACAGTTACAATAGCTAAGCAATTGATCTGGCTGCAGTGGCCCAGCCCACATGTGGACCCAGCCCAGCCCAGCCCAGCTATTTATGCCCATCGCCAGCGGGCGCTTGAAGCGCACTTGAGAGCGTGACAGTAAATAGTAAACTAAATGACAACAACTGGATAGATAGCTGGGCAGTAACTAACTTATATATACACACACACAAACACACACAAACATGTGTGTACATAAATATTTACTGGGTGTGTTTTCCGATGCCAAAATGTTAACCCTTTTGAATGGCGCATGGGGGGCGCTGGCTGAGCACAATGAGAACTCAGAGTCGATACTCGAAACTCGTTAAATGTTAATCGTTGACACGACCAAAATGCTGACTAAGTCCACTTTCAATCGTAAGTGGATAGAGTGGCAGAGTTACTCGAATCGGATGATGATGATGGTCATATATTGCTGGCATTGGCCGTCGGTAAACTTATATAAACAGCAAACAAAGTACAGAAAATATGTATATATAGCTCAGTATATATATTATTATTATTATATTGGGGGTTCTGTGCACTGCGACCTAATAGATCTATTGTGCCCCCTTCTGAGCCTACAGCTCCTCCATCAACCCCAGTTCCTGAATGAATATCAGGATCTTTGATGGGTCGAGGGTTACTATGTCTTTGACATTCAGTATATATATGCTATATATGAAATCTATTTGAAGAACACTGCAATAATTCCATTTAATAATAAACTTAATTGTAATCATCAATTATAAACAGAAAGAAATAAATGTTGAAAATGGATAAACAAAAATGAAATCATTTGTAATTTTTTTGTTATATAAATATGTGTCAAGAATTGTTATAATTATATATATTATGAATAATGAAATATTTAAAGTAATTCACTTAACAACATTCCAGCAATGTTTTTATTTCAATGATATGGCCCCAATCGTATTTAATTCTTCTTAGCCAAGTTGAGTTTAGTTTGTGTTGTGTATTGTGTCAATACCCGTTCCCATTCTCCAGGCCAGGCCCAGGCCCAGTCCCAGCCCAGTTTCAGCACAAATGCTGACCCATATCAGCACAAAATATGCTAATTACCAATGGGGCCCAGTTAGTTGGGTTAGTTCACTGCACAGTTGGCCAGTTAGTTCAGTTATTCAGTTAGTCAGTTGTTCAGTTGTTCAGTTGTTCAGTTATTCAGTTAGTCGGTGAACGACAAGAGTGTCGACGGTCAAGGCTGTTGGGCAAAAGCTGTGCAAAATGGTTAACACAAAACGATGCCGACACCCAAACACACACACACACACACACACACACTCACAAATCGCACATACGAGTATATTGTGAATATTTTGTGATTGGATTATAATAAATCAGCCACGTGCAAGTGAGTGATTCAGTCCGAGCTAAAATTTAATTCCAAGTTGCCAGTCGTGCTGGTCCCATAGAGATTTTATGTAATTAACGCTGACGTCAGACACACGGGCAATTATATACAAGAATCAATTTTCAATCTATCAGTTTTACAAAATAAATACATATACTTACTTATATACAATTATTATATACTAGACGCTGTTTGTTGTAAGTCGACAGCCCCTGCGGCAACTTGCCGGCTGTCACGTCGGAAGTTGACTCAGCAGCAGCAGCAGCAGCAATTTGACTTTACCTAACTTTAGATTGTGGAAAAAAAAAACAAGCAAATTATCTTGGCTGGATTGCGAACTGAATGTTTCTCGAATGTATTGCAAACGCCTACATGTTGGCTAAAAAGAAATCATTTAACTCTTTTGTAATTCATTAAAATGTGCTTATATCGAATACTTGCCACATTCTTGCACGCGCCACAGATACATTTGTATCTTGTTGTATCTCTCACATGTGGCTAGTACTATTTCACTGTCGGATTTGGCCAGCCAAAGCTGCGCATTGTTTGGCATCGTCCAACTAAGCCGATTTTAAGCCACATACGAGAACTATAGCAGACAAAAAACTATTCGTATTTTGCAACAATAACAACAACACATTTTTACATATATGCCTAACGGTCTGCATCTATATCTATATGTCTGCCGTACAGCGGCGACATAAGCTTTGATGGATTTTGACATAAATATGAGTTGGAATTTCGTGCCAAGTTTGGAGCACAGAGCACACATAGAGAGGCTATCAGGTTGGGTCTCCATATATAGTCGATCGCCATCGGATCGATCTGATCGCTAGCCGAATTGGCAGCCATACTGACGACCACTTGGCAGGTCAGCAAGTATAAGCCAGAGACCAGCAAGCCAAACAAACAACCTATGGCTGAACCTGGCTCCGAGTTGGTCTCCGACTTGGCCTCAGCCTGGGCCTGCTCACAATTTATGCTAATCCGTGTGCCATAATTTGTTTTGTTGTACTGCCAGCAGGCCAGGCTGAAGAGTGCTGAATGTGTGTGTTTATTTTTTGTTGTTGTTTTTGCTATTCTTTTATTTATTTTTTTTACTTTTATTTATTATATATATATATTTTTTTTTGTAAGTTTTTAGCGCGCAGAGCGCGTGTTGCGCATTTTCAAGCAGGCATCGAATAGTTGTCGGTCCATTTGGGTTAAATGATTAATTTACATAAATATTTTTATGATTTACCAAGGCAGCAACAACAACAACAACAACAACAGCAGTCGAATAAGAAAAGAAAAAAAAAATGGAAAAAACTGCTAGCTGGCCAGCTGCCAGTCTTATGCAATCAGCCAACAAATGTTTTGCGCCCCTTTTGGCCAACTGGAAAGGGAACTAGTTCAAGCAACTGTAAACGCAATTGGCCAAAACGCTTACCTCGTTGGTTGGTGTCATCAACCTTTTGACAACGTCCTTTTGTCTTTAGCTGGCAACAGATGACAGCCAGCAGCTCACAGGACGTGGGCCACATGTGACTACCAAATTCAGACTTACCAATGCCAATGAACTCAGGCCGAGAATCACCAAGCCATAACCAGGAAGCAAAGTTCTACCAAATGCCAACGAGTACAACAGGTGTCCGGCATTTAAGTCTGCTTCTCCTATATTGATCTCTCAATGCATTATTTATCAATAGACACACTTTGGTCAGGCGCCAATGATGATTTCATTAGCACGAAAATTTATCGTTTTTCTTGAGTGGACTTGAATGCATCGCAGTCTTAGTGTGTGTGTGCTAGTGTGTGTGTGTGTGTATGTTTCTAACGTCTGCGTTTATACCATAAATATTGTGATTGTTTATTTGCATAATAGAATAAATATTAAATTTGTATGTGCAAATTTCATAATACAAAAACGAGCACAAAACATTTCAAGCATGAAGAATTTATAACCAAACAGTAAATGAATATGTCTCATTTAAATGTTTAGATATCAAATAAAGATTTCGTGCTAACTATTTGATTTACTATAAATACCAAATATTTTGAATACCCGTCTTATTTATATGCCATAAGCAGCTTTTTGCCATTATATCGGGTAACAATACGTTAATACCAAAAGAGCGTGATAACTATTGAATACAAATGCTAGTAAATTAATAATAAAGAACGTTTCCATTCTAAGTATTAGTTTATTTATTAATTTCATCAAACGCTGATTGCTCAAATAAGCTTTAGTCATTTCGTTCACCGGGGACTTTGGAGCCTACCACCTGGGGGCCCCACCCTATCAAAAGAAGCCTCGCCCGAAGCTGGCTACTTCTGTTATTGCTTGTAGGTTGTGTGTGTGTGTGTTGTGTGTTGTGTGTGTTTTTTGTTGTTGCTGCCAGTTAATCTTCAGTTACTCAACCCTTTTTATGCAAATGTGGCTTTCAAGCAATTTAGAAAAAATACGAGTGAAAAATATACACAAGAACAGCAACAATACCAACACCAACAACAACAACAATTACCAACACAAAACCACGAAGCTGTATAAATTTATACAAATGTGAGTCTACAATATATGCATGTATAAATATATATATATATATATATTAATATGTACATATATATGTATTTATAAGTTCATATGTGAGACTTGTAGATAAATTTGCATATTTCAGTCGTTCATAATCCAAGTCTTTCCTTAAGTTGAAGTCTCTCGCCCCATCTCTCTCTCTCACTCTCTCTCACTCTCTCTCTCTCTCTGTCGCTCTTTCTCTATCTCTCCCTAGCGGGCAACCAGCAACTTGAACTGGGACTGCGGACTGTGTCTACTGCGGGCAAACCGCCAACAACTACAATGGAGACCCGCGTCACTTGCGAGGCGTCGAACCATTTGAAATGCCACACCTAACTACAATTTTGTATTTTTTTTTATTTTTGCGCCTACTACCAAGTTTGTCGTTTACTATTATTATTATTTTAAACATTTTTTTTTAGTTTTTTTTTTTTTTTATCAATTTGTTAGTAGGTTTTTTAGACTCTACCTTTGCCAATTTATGTGGAAGATAGCTTGGACGCTCCTCTCATCGCATAAATAATTAGCATTTTTGTCGCTTATTTAATTTGATTTTGTAAAATTGTCAACTCGTTCCCAAAAAGCGGTTCTTGTTTTGTTTAGCCAAAACTGTTCGATGTGTGCCTTGGGCTCCACCTTCTAAGTGCGTCCTGCTCATATCAAACTCATAAATAAAAAAATAGATGCGAATCTTGGCATATTTTTCAATCTGTGATCTTTGAGAGTTGTCTCTGATTTGATGAAGTGCCACTTGTCCACATCATCACGCCATTTTTAATTTTGCTGATCACTATCTATGCAGATTTGTATTGATTGTGATAAATTAAGACTTTATCTTCTTTTTGTCAAACTGCAGTCGACTCTAAATGGCGATTTTGTCATATATAAATACGATATGTATCCAATACAAAGCCTTGATAATTAATTGTTTAATCAGATAACGTTTTATTATGAAGACATTTGAAATTGATATTTAAATAAATAGATTTAAAAAAAAATTGCAAGTCGCAGTCAATTTTGTTTTCATTTGTATCTGTGTATTTGTCTTTGTTTTACTGTGTTTGTTAATTAATTTTATTTATGGCTGGCGTTGTGCTAAACAAAATGAGTTGGCCAATTTGATGATGTGTTTGAATTTGGCATGGGAACAGCACATATGGAGGAAGCGACTATTGAATCTTGATTTTAAATGTGAAAAGGTCCCAGCCATAAATTTAAAGAGATTATAGTCATCGAAAGAATAAACGATCGAGATTTTCGAATAAAGTGACTAGTTAAGTAATGCGATAAGACTCAGATTTTAAGAGGTTATTGGCTATTTAAAAGAGATGCAGAAAGATAGTTTATCTGATATTTTACACAGTTTTATTGCACACAATTTAAGGCACTACGATAATTTCGAAGAAGGGCAACTCTTTCATAAATGTATGTTTGTTGTATGAATTTATTTCGTTAGTATAAGTGGCAGGGGCAGGCGGAAGAATTGCCATCAGATCGCACTAAATCACTTTAGTGCGGCGCATAGAAACAACATGACAACAAAATGAACACTTCAACAAAATTAACCAGTCAAGAAATAAAACAAAAAATGAAAATGAGAAAACAATAAAAAAAGAACTGAAAAAAAAATATAATAAAAACGACAGCGAAACAAACGCAAACATTATTCATTTAAACGTCTATAAAAACTGCGGAAAAATATTTTAGAAATACATGTATATATCTTTCATATATATATATATTATAAATGAAATACAAAAAATTATTCACACTTATCCATTGGACAAGCTGACAAGGGAACAGTTGCTGTTGCTGTTGAGATTCTTGTTATTGTTGCTTGGAAAACAGATTTTTTTTTTTATTATAACGCTGCCAGCTGACTGTTCGAGATTCATACGGTTATGATTTATAACAGTGTGTGTAGAGTATAAATATATATGTGTATATTACGATATATATAAATACATATGTGATAGCATATAGCCTATAAGTTTGCACATTTAAAATCCTCATTTTTTTCATACTGACCAAACGTCGCAATCAGATTCACCCTCTGAGTGTGTGTTTGTGTGTTTGATTGTACACCAACACACACATTATCAGCACACATAGTCATAACTGTATATTTCATGTGTTTGACATCAATCATACGAAAATTAGTCATTTGGTTTTAACTTTTTTTTTTTATGTGGCATGTTCAAGGCATTCGACTTGGCATCTTTCAACTGTCGTGTATCCATCTTTGGCAAACTTTTGTTGCAACCCCCGCGATTGTTCATATATATATATATATCTATTCGTACATACCTTTTACAACTTTAGAGTGTGTATTTAATAGTCCATTTTACAAGCAAGCGACAAATGAGACGCTGAAATCATGAAGGTGAAGTTCAAATTACTTAACATTAAAAAAAAACAAAAAAATTATGAAAATATCCACAAATTTAATGGAACATAAATATATAATAATTGGCACACACTTAAAGCATATTTTTTTTAGCACTTAAGTAACAAAATGCGGTAGTTTTATTTTAAGAAAACTTTATTACCCTATGCATAATTCCACTACATTTTTTAAAATCTTTTTTATTTCATTTTATTTAATAACCAAATGTTTTTATGACACTCTTTATTGAAAATATCGAGAGGGTAAATGTTTTATTAGAAAATTTAAAAGAAATTCGGGTGCAGCTGTTACTTTCTGTTTGCATATATTTATGACACTTATAATACCAATAAATGTGTCGACATATATATATATATATATATATATATATGTAGTTTATATATGTATGCACATATTGAAATCAAACCTTGTGCAGCTGCTGGTGCTGATAAGCAAAGAGCAACTAAATTTTTCATTTTGTTTGGTTTAACTTAAATAATAATCAAAGTGATTTATGAGCCAGAGGTCAATGCTATGCCGTTCATAAATGTTTCGAAATTCTCTGTCGTATTTTATTTACCGAATTGCCATGACAAAAACTTGATTTATTTAAGAGCCCAACATTTGCCAAAAAGGAGAATGCACACAAAACAAAAAAATAGCTGACAGAAATTATAAAATGCAGTCATGAATGGATTTTCATCAGCACTATTATTAGTTACCAAAATGTTTATGTTTCTGTCATTTGGCTTCAGGTCGAACCGTTAAGAGGGGAATGTTTGTAAGCCAATGCCTGTCAGTTAGCATACCAATCCATGTTATTCTGCATTTGCCGCATTTTCTTGCTAATTAAAACGGCCAAATCCATTTAGCAGTCGGCTGAGCGCATTGCACTAGTTGGACGTGGACGAGGGGATACTCCACATTCTCATTTGCCTGCCCTTAAGCTGATTAGCGCAGACAAGTGCACATTGTATCCACAATGGCTAATACCCTATACAAAGCGGTTCCAGTAAATATATTGGCCCTGCCATGACAATGTTATCATATATCAATAAAATGTGTAGGGTTCCTCAAAATAGAACAGAAAACGTTTTTGCACTTTATATTTAATTGCGGTCAGGCGATGCAGATTAAATTGCCTTTTTGGTATGTGACTAAAAAAAAGTGTGATTCTATAAGGGATCATGAAATCTGCTAAAATGAGCTAATTAAGTATCTCTTCCATTTAATTAGAAAATCAACAAGAAAGTAATAAATCAACTTCCCAGACGAGTAGGTAAATCCTGGAAGTATTCCAAGCAATTTGAATATTTTAAGTTGCGTATTTAAATGAAGTAAATTGATGCCTATTCAAAGCATGCTTCTAACAATTTTCTTCTGGGCCATGCATTTATTTTGCTATGCCACAAACTTGAGGCAGTTGCACATTTCTCATGTATATTTATATATATACTAAGTGAATAATATTAAGAACCGGTTGGTTAACATATGCATTACACTCAAGTACCTACTATCTGGAGTGGAGGCCCGCTTATTAACACTTGATAGATTGTGCGCTGAGGGCACGGTCACCGTTATTTGCACATTACTTTGCGTTTTAACAACACCCAAAACATTTAAGCCAAAATAAACATGTCGAGCGTGGAAAGAACAGAACGACACGGACATGGACATGGACACGGAAATGGGCATGTGTGCACATATATATATATATATATATATATATATATATAAGTGGTACTGTGCTGGGATTGGAACTGGAACTGGAACTGGAACTGGAACTGGAACTGGAATTGTAACTGAGCGATCGTTAGCACTATGAAGAAATTTGCAACTAGTCATTTTCGCGAAATGTTTCACATTTTTAGTGCGCCAGCATGTTTAACATGTTTGTGTGTTTGTTTGTGCTTGTGTTTTGTATTTATGTTTGTATTTGTGTTAGTGTTTGCTCTTGTGCTTATGTTTGTATTTAAATTGTTGCTATTGCTGTTGCTCTTGTTGTTGTTGTTGTCATCATAATGTGTGCATTACTGGAGCTATTGTTGTTGGCCCGTTTTGGCCCGTGGCTTGTGGTTTAAGTTCACTGCAATTTTCAAATCAATTTTGTTTACTTTTTATGCACCAAACCAAGTGCAACAACAACAAGAAGAGGAACAGCAACAACGGCGACACACGCACGGCCACTTTTCTCCCAAGTAACCAACATAAGGAGAGTTCGGGCCTCGTTGCCTGCCCATTTACCCATTTGCCGTATGTTTAACAACATTTTTATGGTTTGGCACACACCCTAAGCCAAAAGACAACAATAAAAAAAAAAAACACAGCAAAATTGTCGATGTTTGAAAAGTGCATCGGTAGGCGAGGGACAGACAGACAAACAGACAGACAAACAGACAGACAGACCTGACACACAGACACTCCGACTGACTGACAGACAGACATGCAACCTCACATGAAGCAGCAGCAGTAGCAGCAGCTCTGTAACTGTAAATTATACATTTCATAATTTTCGCAACATATTTCGTGATAATCGCATGTAATTGCGTTTTATCTGCACCTTTCATCCGGACATGTGAGCAAACAAACGCGCTTAACGCAAAGCGCCCTTAAACAGCACATTTTGGCCAACCCCTTTTGGCACAATGTAAAAAAAGCTGACCACAGTAACCGGTAAAGAGTAACCAGTAACTAGTTTCCAGTAAGCCCAGTGAGCAGTTCCATTGGCAGTCAGAAGGCAACTTTATTGTATAGATTGTTTTTTTTGTTTTTTTTTTTTTTTTTTTTTTTGTATTTTTTGGCTCGAGTGCGCTTCAATGGGCTTTGGCCATGTCCAGCGATTTACGGGCAGCGATAGCAAATTATGCGAACAAACGGTACATTTTCTTTATACTTCACAATAATGCAATATTTGGGTTACAACAAAGGCCAACACACACACACACACACACTAACACACACGCAACTTGGCAACTTGCCGCTAATGTGTCTCAACTAAGCAACCCCTCGTCTTGTAAATTGCATTAAAATGTGGCAACGGACAGCTAATGCAATTTTCACAACATACATTTGTTGTGCATGTGCATGTGTGTTTGTGTGTGTGTGTTTGTGGACGTTGTTGTGATAACAACTCACGCGATTATCAATTTGACACCCAAACATTGTGTCGTTCGTTGCCCGTTGTTCGCTGAGTTGGCTAAGTGAATGACTATGAGTACACTCCGAACTGGCTGGCTTGGCTGATCACGACATCGGCCCAATAACAACAGGCAGCAGAAACAGCAACACCAACAGCAAAGCTGTCGGCGTGTTGACTACCGCAGAACAGCAGCAACACCAACAACAACACCAACAACAACAGCAACGACAACAAAAGAGGGGACAGTGTGGATTAGGCAAATTTTGTACAGTCGGGTATTGAGTGCCAGGCGAGCGGTGCTGACAGCCACAGTTAATATAGCAATTATGCACTGACAAAAATTTTACACACTTAAAGAAATCTAAATCAGAATCAAAGTGCTACAAATTTGATTGGTAAATAAATGGCTTTAGTTCTTACATTTTTTTTTTCAAAATTATATTTATAGAGTGAATTGCTTAGTAGGAAAATTCCGGCCTCAATCTCAGGCATGGCATAATTATATTTATTTCTAAAAATATCCAACATCACGCTGTTAAGTTATTAATTTGTATAAGCTCATATTTTTAGCCATTTCAATTTGTCTTAACATATATTTTGTTTTATGTGTGTTCATGTTGTCAATTTTTATTTCAATGTGAATTTATTCAAGAGATTTCTCACAAATTATTTATAGATATACACATTTTTGTACGACTATTTCGCTTATCAATGCCATAAAATATGTACTGAGTGTAATAAATGAACAACTCGTAAATAAATTCCAGTTAGAACAAAAGCAACTAATTGAAATGGTCTCTATCTGATATTTGTCCAAAATTTAATGGACTGCATTATATTTTTCAGTGTAATTATCAAAAAAAAAGTGTGTTTAGTTTCATTCTCCAAATACGACTTGACCATTGGCAACATTGTCGACAACTTTTACTCATCTGCATAATATGGTGAAGAAATATGTTAAAAGCATTTTCAACATTTTAAATAGAAAATGTACCAAACGACAGCTACACCAGTAACAACAACAACAACAACAACAACAAATGTATCCACAACATCGGGCTTAATTATGCTGTGAGAGAGGTTTTTTAAAAGACTTTCATCTTTCACCAACACGCAAGATATGAGTCCCACGTTAAGAAGTAGTAAGAAAAATACGGAAAAATACTTTTAATCGCATAATTACATTTTGACATGACAGGTTGACGGAGGGCGAATAATCCAAATGATGGAGCAATACTCGAGTGGCATTCAAACATTGCATTTTACAAACAGCTTCAATCACATAGGAACTACATACAATTGGAGAGGTTTTTTAGCTGATGCGAACACTTTTTTTTTATTATTATCGAATGACGACTTTAATGCAAAACATACGCAAAATGGTTCGAAGGCGTTTCCCAACCGTTGGCTATGAATGTCAATTTGAATTAAAATCATTTTTTATATACCCTACACATATGTATATATATATATATATATAGATATGTACATATATATATGAGGAACAGTCGCCCCTATGCTGGCAATTTATTTGAAATAATTGAAAACGATAGGATGGCAATAAAGGATTAAGTCCGGGCAAGCAATTTGCGCAGGCGCTTACAGTTGATGTCATTTATTGTATTTTAAAAATGTACTGGATCAAAAAAAAAAAGGAAATAAAATATAATAAAAAATGCATGAAAGGCAGAAAAAAAAAACAAAAGGCGGCCATGCTGCGGCCGACCGCAGAGTTATTATTTAAATGTGCATTACACACAAACACAACCACATACAGAAATTAACACACACAGATGCCTCTCGCTATAAAAAAAAAACAAATCGACAGTTGGCTGGCTGGCCGTATTCCCAGTCCCAGTCCCAGTCCCAGTCCCGGCCCCGTTGCCGTTCCCTGTCCCTGTCCCTTATACGACATGTTGTCATCGTCATCAACCCTTTTACTGGTGGGTCCTGGCTGCGGCGGCGTCATAATTAATAAGAGAAATCCCTTTTCAATTTGACGGAGTGCATTTGTCATTGCATTTAATTTGCAGAGTACGCGTCCAAAGACGAGTAAGAGGAAGTCCGGAAGTTGACGTTGTCGTTATCGTTCTTGTTGTTGTTGAGTGTGGTTGGTCCCCGGGTTGCGTCTGCTTCAGCGTCCGCGTACGCGTCAGCGTCAGCGTCTGCCTCTGGTGTCAAGTAGGGGCTGTCCTGTAACCGTTTTGGTGTTCACACGAAACATATTTAAATGCATAGCGCTTGAGTAGGCAGCAAAGTTTTTTAGCAGCTCTACAGAAAAAAAAAGAAAGAGAAAGAGAGAGAAAGAGAGAGAAAGAGAGAGAGAGAGAGAGACAGTGAGGAAAGGAGTTGAGGCATTGGCAATGAAATGCGTTAATTGATTTTTATATACTTTTTTTTTGGGTATGAGAAACTGTCGTACAGGTCAGGGGTTCAAAACAGTTGGCTAATAGCGTTAATGCCCACCCCAGGCTGCTGTCAGTTGCCTTAATGTAATTGGCTTTTAATAAGGATTATAATAACTCAGACTTGCTTATAATATCTAACTATTTATCTATGCAGATTACCATTTTCAATAAATGCTCTAATTTGTCTAAAGAAAACCCGATTAATCAAAGTTTTAGGTATCAATGTAACTAAAAATCATCTTGCATAAAAAATCAATTTCGTGCCCCAAGACCCACAATTATGTGGCAATTACGAGCTCATTTCAGTTGCTGTTTCAACTGCAGTTTGCGATTAGAAACCCCCTTCTAAATGGAAATGTTGCAGCAAACAGTGTGGCAAGTCCAAGGGCAATGGCAGAACTAAGCATTCTCAGCCACGGGTAACTCGTTCACCGCCCACAATCGATGCAGTGACTGCTTGGAGAGTTGAAGCTTGAAGCCTTTTTGGCGGAAACGGATGCAGTCAGTCGAGAAGTCGAGATTCCCACTACTATTGACGCGTCCCTGTGGACCATGTTGTTTGTATTTTAAATTGGCAGCGCGCTTAGCACATCCGCCGGTGCGAAAAACCAAGCGATAGATTCGCATGTATGCGAATCTCGATGAGAATGTGTATGTGGATTGGGATGTGGATGTGGATGTGAGGTGCAGTGTGAGGTCCACGAATCGCGCTTACGGACCAATAATTGATTGCCTTACCGTTAGGCAGCTGCTCAAAATGCGCAAGCGGCAGTTGGCAAACGGCAGTTGGCAATTGGCACCAGGTGAACGAGAGCCAATCCCCCAAACCCCCGACCGCCGGCCACTTTGCACAGATGAGATTTTCAATTTGGATA
Source organism: Drosophila fungiperda (assembly GCA_035042345.1). Lineage (NCBI taxonomy): Eukaryota > Metazoa > Arthropoda > Insecta > Diptera > Drosophilidae > Drosophila > Drosophila fungiperda. The sequence goes on along the minus strand of JAWNLM010000028.1, from coordinate 5,763,889 downwards.
GGGCCGCCCCGAATGTTTGCGTATTAAATTTGCATGGAAATCTGTCTATATTGACCGAGAATGGCCAATGCAAATGTTTGCCGGGCCAAATGAATGGCCGAGAACGAAGAAACAGCGCCAACTGCTGCTGCTGCTGTTGCTGCTTCTTCTGCTGCTGTTGCTGCTGCTGCTGCTGCTGTCGATATTGCCGCTGGTCAGTCAATGGCCAGAGGGCATTGCACCCGGCAATGCCATCGCCATTGCGAACCTCCTCTTTGGGCATTTTTAATACGCGTTTGCATTTGCGTTTGCCAAATGTTATCAGTGAAACGACAGCGGCCTGCGCCACATTTCCACAATCCCGAGTGTCCCCAGTCTGCACTCCCACTCTTAGTCACAGTCCCAGTCCCAGTCCCAGTCCCAGTGCCAGTCCAATGCCCCCAATGGTCCGCAACAGCGATTGGTGTTATCGATGAGCCTACGCTATCAGTTGAGTACAGTTGCCTCGAATGCCCATGACTGTGAATGTACTCGAACTCACACCCAGACTGGAGCTCATACTAAATGTGGATGTGATGGTGTGCTCTCTCTGCACTTAGAATGAATGCAAAAGCAAACATTTTACTTGAGTAACATTTGTTGTACTACGTTCAATTCACTTTTTTTTATTCGCAAATAGTCAGCGAATGAGTCGCAGTGTTGATAAATAGCACAGAGCACAGAGTAGGGAGGAATGAGTCCGATGATAGGTGTGGACATGTGTATCCCGTGTGGACATTGGACACTGGAAACTGGACACTGACAGTGAACATTGCAATGCCATCATGTCATCAAGCGTCAGACTGTGGACAAACAGTTTCAAATTGATTATTTGCCGCTGCAAATTAAAATTAAGCCATTAAGTCTGACAGTTGTCAGAGGCTGGACTGGGTTAAAGATAGCTCTGGCCAATTAATATGTCCATGGAGCCGTCAATTAAGTCAGACACTCAACAAACCTTTTTCAACTGAAAACTAAGCAAGCCTCACAATTAATTTCTACTTGTGTAGCTGGGCAGGAATTTAAAAAAAATATTCGCTTTCAGTTCAACATTCTCGCTGCTCCTGAACATTTTTCTAAAATCTACAACATTGGTTAATCTTTACTCTCTTATATGAATTATGATATAAGTACACATACATAAGAATAAATAGCTTTCAATATCAAATGTGGATTTTTCGTATGAGTAATGAAATGCTGAACTATTTTTGCAAAAGGCGGGAAAAGTTATATTCGTTAAACCAAACGTTGCGAAGTTTTGGAAAAGGCATTTTGGCCATGCGCGATGTGAGTACTAAACAATCCGTTTATGGTCGACAAAATATATACTTATATGTATCTATATAGCCAGAATTTGTGCATCTATACGCCAAGCCATAGAGAATATTAAAATTAATATGCTAATTAAACAATTTCTGTTTCCATTTGTAAGGAATGTATGGAATTTATTAAATTGCGCTTTTGTTGTGCTTAATCTTTGATGAATTGTCATTCTTAGTTGTAGACATTTGTCCTATCGAAGAACGTGTTCAATAATCTTTAGACTTTTATCAACTGAATGCCATTAAACAATAGAATTAGCCGGGGGCCGCATTCGCTTCCTCGTTGACCCCAAAACTTGAACCCCAACACGTGCTTATCAATATTGCGGTGCATTGTTCGTGACACATTTCGAGAATAACGAGTGACACTCGCACATAAGCACAATATTTATTCATTTTAATTTCTATTTATTTGAATTGATGACTTAATGGCAAACTGAAATGATTTCATTGTTGTCACAATTGCAACAACACCAACAACAATAAGGAATTATTGCAACAACGCTTAGTGCGTGGGGCACATGGGGAGATGTGTGTTGCCCCACTCTCTGATAAGAGTATAAAACAGCAGCAGCCACCGCAACAACAACAACAGCAATAATTGAATGGCGTAAACATTTTCATTGGCCAAAATAAAAGCGTATGGAAAATAGGAGCAGCCATCCAATGGTTCTAAGAGCCCAACAAAATCAACAAAACCAAACAAAAACAAAAACAAACAAGCGAATAATAAATCAACAATGAAATTAGTTTTTGGTAAATGCATCAAATACAATTGGCTTAATTTTGCCTTAAATACGATATCATTTTTGTGGCAATGGCAGAGAATACCAAAAATACATAAATAGAAACACAGAAAATGTTCATGAACGCAGTTGTGAATGGAATATTTATGTCGAAAAGTGAACACTGCAATGCAAGATTCTGGTCCTGGTGGATAATATGTTATTTGAATATAAAATTATTATAATAAAAAGCCAACAAAACAAACTTCATAAAAATCAAAAGTTTATGGATTTTGTACAGCTATTGAATTAGTTTTGAGTAAACATTTAGTGTACCGGTTTGGTGATTTTTTTTTAAAAATTAGTTTAAATCATATTTTAAACTGGTTTTTAGCTTAAGTACAAAATTGAATAAAAGTCTGCTTTTTGCCGTAACTCAGGATAAGATATTTTACTTTCTTTACGCAACCACATTGCAAGTGGAAATCTTTTGCTAACCTGTGCAATTTACGCGAATTTATTTCTAAATTTAGCGTTATAGCCGCACAATTTTACGATGAGCAATTTAATTTTAGTGCCATGTGGAGCGAGTGGGAGAGTGTAAATAGCGGGAGCCAAACGTAAGCATAACCAAATCATTTCGAGTGCCACCACCCAAAAACGCAACAGCACAAATCAAGCTGCCAACCAAAGGCAGGCTTAACATCCCCCCCCCCTCAAAACATCCCAAACCCATCCAGCCACACCACAGACCGAAAAGGGTTAACCCCAAATACAACAACAGATTGGCGATGAACGATGGGCGATGACTAACGGACAATTGGACGGATGGATGGGTGGACGAATGGACGAATGGACGGAAGGTTGCAATTCAATTACATGTTTGTGGCAGGCCGCAATGCTCAATAATGCAGTTAATATTGACGGCCTGTCGCATCATTGTGTGAGCGATAGAAGAGAGTGGAAGACAATGAGAGAGAGAGAGAGTAAAAGAGATGGCAATACAAGAAGTAATGCTGCGTGGGAGTTGGTAAGTTTGACAAGCTTGATGAAATGCCCAAGTGAGATCTCTGGCTTCGTCAGCCGCCCTCAGCCTCCGTCTGTCTGTGACTCTCTATGTCTGTTTGTCTGCCACATGGTCTGCTGCACCTAATTCAATTTTCAAAACCCAAAATTCTGTTGACCAAACTGCGTTGATGCGTTTGTTGGCCGGAAGGGGTTGCTTGGTTTGGGCAAGGGGAAAAGGACTTTTCACTCTAGACCAAAGTGTTTATAAGTTTTTAACCAATGTTGTTATTGCAACTGTTGTTGTTGTTGCGGCTTTGACTGTGTCCATGCTGTGGTCCGAAATGGAATTTTGTTAGCTAATTGAATTTTAGCTGCAACTCATTTGCCATGCACAGGCTGAGCTGGCTTGCTGGCTGGCTGGCATGGCTGGGCTTGACGGGGTTTGGCTTTTGGCCATTTAATTGCTGTTTTAATTTTAACAGCAACATCAACAACAACAACAACACCAGCAGCAAATCAACAAAGAAGGTAGCCCCAAAAAATAAAAAAACCAACAACATTTCGCATTTAGTTGATTCGCATTAAGTTGATTAATTTCAGAAAAAACGCTTGGGCAAAGCAAAAAAACTGCCCCTTTGGGATGCGGAGCGGGGAACAAGATCAACATGCAAACTTGTTGTCTTGGGATTTGATTTGTTTTTATTTCACAATTAAAATGGACTTTGTTTAGCAAAGTAATACAAGGTGTTTAATATATATATATTTTTAAGAGTTTGCTAATCAAGATTCCTAATTTTGGTATATAACTAATCAATTTCTATGCACTAAACTAAACTCAAAACGACTTAACTTCTTCTCAACAATTTCTTAGCTCTGATTGTAAAAGTTAAAAAACAATTGGCATTTTTTAAATAATATTTTAATAATAATGTATTTTTCCATTCTAATCATGTGGCACTAAAGCTCCAGTTTTGCAAATAAAAATAGATTAAAGTACGCGTGACATGCGCCGGATTTTTGCACTCGGCGCACGCCGCCAAAAATAAAATCGAAAGCAAAAACCGCACACAACAAGGGAAATAGACGTCCGTCTCTCCCGATACACACACACACACACACACACACACTCAGTCAGACAGTTGAAGCTTGGTTCGCCGTCTTTTGGTTGGTATGTATATATATATATATATATATATATATATATTTTGAATTTTATTTTTTATTTATTTCTTTGAGCTCGCGCTGTGCGAATGATTCATGCTGTGATTTCCTGCACAGCCTCAAAATGTGGCCCGAGCCTTTGCTTTGGCCAACAACAACTAACACAAACTGAATTGACGTGACTATGACATGACGCGATTGCAGTTGTTGTTGTTGTTGCTGTTGTTGTTGATGTTGTTGTTGCTGTTGCTCGCTTTGGCATTATTATGTGCAATTGCCCGTTTGCTGTTGCTGTTGCTGTTGTTGCTGACGGCCGTTCTAGTTGCTATTGCTGATTGCCATTGTCTGCCGAAAAAGCAGCAGAAAAATAAATGTATATAAAAGCGGTACAGCTTCGTCCGCTTTCAGCAGCAGCAGCAGCAGCAGCAGCACAAGCAGCAGCAATCGCTCCGTCTACGTCTCTGTCTGATTGTGTTGCTCGCTTTGATTGAAGCCTTTCACTCCATGCAAGGCAATTGTCGTTACTCTGTGTTGCAGTTGTGATTGTTGTTGCTGTTGCTGTCTGCTTTTCGTTTTGTAGTTTGATTATTAAAATTACCAGCAGCAGCAGCAGCAGCAGCGGCAGCAAAAATAACAGCGTCAGTTCTTTAGCTACTAAACATAACTTAACGTCTATGAAACAATTAACGAAAACACTAGCAACAACAACACCAACAACAACAACAACAGCAACAAAAACAATAGCAACTGAAACAGCAACAGCAACAGAAATTGATGTCAATATAATGGAAAAATAATGGCATAGCTGCTATGTCTGTAAGCCACAGATCTCTTAAAGCACAAATGCTACAGCTCTGACTCTGAAGCTGAAACTGAAGCTGAAACTGAAGCTGAAGCTGAAGCAACTGTGCAACCTTTCATAAAAACAATGGCATGCTGACAACGAATCAATGTAACTACCATGCTGAGGAGTATCTCAGCTCCAAAGCAGCAGTTAGCAGCACTAGCAAAAAAAACAAAAAAAAAAACATTAAAAAAAAATAAACAGACGGCGCATTAAACATGCATCCTGTCTGTGCCAAGGTTGCTGCCGGCTCTGGCTCAATGGCTGCCACAGTCTCAGCTACAGCTTCAGTTTCAGCTTCAGCTTCAGCCACAACATCAGCCTGGCTGGCCTAGCCACCAACGCCGACGCGAAGAAGCAGGTGTTACCAACAATTACTTTGCACACGGCTGGCTGACTGGCTGGCTGACTGGATGGCTGGCTTGGCTTGGCTGGCTGCCTGCTCCCTCACAGATGAAGACAAAAAGCAATGTTGGCCAAGTTGTTGCTGCAACGCAAGTTGTTGTTTACAACTAGACGACGTCGACGATGACTTCCATAGGTAGGCAGGCTGTGTTGCAGAGAGAGAGAGAGAGACTCCGTCTCTGGCGGATGCTGGCGCATATTAAGCGCAAACTATTAAAAATAAATCATGACACAGTATCAAGATCAACAACGAACCAACAACCAAACTAAGACTCGGATGTGCATGCTTCTTTTGCTGTTGTTGTTGCCAGTTGCCAGTTGCCGTTGTGTGTTGCTGGATTGGCAGCCGTGGCATGAAAAACAAGCGCCGTGTGGCGCTTTGCATGTAGCCAACTGACCAGCCAAACGGAGAGCAGTAGGAGTTGCCAATAATGTCATTGTGTTGCAATTGCAACTGCCATGCTCGACCAGCAGCAGCAGCAGCACCAGCAACAACAACAGCAATCATGTGGAGCAGTTGGAAAGGACAAACAAAGGGACAAATGATTGCTGCTTGTGGGCAACATGTGGCCCAGCTCTACAGATATCAGAACCGATAATGTCCAAGCAGCTGCAGCTGCGCTTGAGGGCTACCTAAAGTTCAGCCACTGTGCCACATGTCGCCGTTGCACTAGTTGCTCTTGCAACATTGGCTAAAGACCGTTTTATGAGATTTTATGAATAGATTTTTACTAGTTGCTCACAGACAAACATAAAAAAAAAAAAAATATATATGTATGTTGTGTGTTTTTACAGCTAGCATAAACGTTGCAAGTGCACCCACAGCAACATTTGCTCATTATGAGTGGTCTCCTTTTTCTAATGGCTAACACCGCCGGATATTAGTGTCACATTTAACAGTTTTGGCCGCCAGCAACATGTTGCCGCTGCATATCCGGCTGCCCACAGCAGCAGCAACAACAACAACAACAACAACCGTAGCAAGTAAAAGAAACAACAACGGCGGCATTTAACTGCCAAATCAGCGTTACTTATGGCCAATACGTAGCATGTTGCCAGCAAAACAACAATTGGTAATAGTTGCAGCCGCTCGGCAGCAACATGCAACAGGCTGCTACCGTCGTGCCTTGGACATTTTTAGCTGGACACAACAAAGAATTTATGGTTTCCCTATTACGGCTTTGACATGTATTGGTAGAATTATTTTTAGATTTATTGATTACGCGCGCTCGTCGCGTTCCAGGCAAAAGACCAAGGCAATTGGTGCTGCTGCTGCTGCTGTTGCTGCTGCTGCTGTTGCTGCTGCTGCTGTTGCTGCTGCTGCTGCTGTTGAGGTTGCCTATGCCAATGCTGCCTGTAATCGCTTGGTTCTATTAAAAACAACAAAACGTTTATGCCTTGTGGCGCTTGCGACGGATGTGTGGGCCGAAGCGGCAACTGTGGAACACTGAACACCACATCAACATCAACATTATTTCAACTTGTTGCTGTTGTTGTTGCTATATTCACGTTCACGTTCAAAGCAGATGCGTGGTTGCTACTGTGGGCCACTTACTCTTGTACAAAATTCTATAAGGCTTTTAATATGTTCAACTGATGAGCAAGGGCGATCTGGAGGATCTGGGATTGGAACCGGTTCAGTCTGGAGGAGACAAACAAATTTGTTATAGTCGAGAGCATTGATAAGCAGCAAAAGATCTAACATTCGCCAGGGAGACAGTTAATGTCCAACAAAGAGCTTTACAAAGTTTTACGATCTCAATTAAATGTCAAATGAAATGCCAGAAAATTGCTATTTATGCGCCAGGCCGACAGACCACAGACAGACAGACAGACAGACGGACAATTTCCAAAGCGAACCGACACAGTCAACGATAATTTCTAGGCAAATAAAATCAAATATAAATACGCTCGTTGGAGTGCGGGGTGCAGGGTAGAGGGTAGGTTGTTAGCCCCTACTTTGGATTGCCACGTTTAATATCACATTTTGATCATGACAATTTCTTTGCCATGTTTATGCAACTGGCTGCGTTCAATTGACAATCGTCGTCGCGGCGGAACGACGGCTCTGAAATTCGATATTTATGCAGCAGGTTTTGCATTTTATGCTTATCAAAATTGCAGAGACCATATTAAGTTTCACGCAAGTTGCATGCGGGCAACTAAGAAATGCACCAAATGCATGATAATTAAACGATTGCCGCCGAACCAGACCAGACCAGACCAGATCAGATGGACGGTTAGAAATGGGGTAAACGTACAAACATGGGTCAATCCTTAAATTGTTTGTCCCAGCACGATGTGCCAGCCTCCCACTACTCGTCCACTTCTCTCTCCACTCGCACTCTCTCTCTCTCTCTCTCTCTCTCTTTCTCTGTCTCTTTATCTTGCAGTGCTGCTCTTCTTTCTGGAACTGTGGGCAAAACAAAGGCTGGTCGGCTGGTCGGCTGCCTGCTGCCTGCTGCTGGGGTGTGTCCGAGACGTACAATGTTTACTTTACAATTCAATTGATAGTTATTCAACTCACGAACTACTTAAGATCCGCGCGTTGCAAAAAAAAAAGAAGCAACGCTACGCTGGGAAAAGCGAATGCAACAAACACCAAGAGCAGCAACTGCAACAGCAACAGCAACAGCAACAGCAGCAGCAGCAACAGCAGCAGCAGCTAGCATATTGCACGCTTGCAACGTTGCTGTCTGTGTGCTGCCTGTGGCAGTAACAGTTGCCTTTGCCGTTGCCATTGCCGTTGCCGTTCCAGTAGCAGCCGGCCAGTCAGTCAGTATCTGTGTTGATCATTTGTAAGGCGCTCTACGACAGATATGTCGTTGGTACAACAACAAGCCAACGAACACAGACTATATTTGGCAAGTCGAATCTCTTATTCGCTTGCCAAACTTATTAAAAAAAAAAACAAAGTCTCTAAGACGATGTGACAACTAGCCAGCTTTATCTGGCAATCAACACACAGAACATTTTATGTGCCAATCCCAAACGTCTTTCGATGTTCATTGGATTATCGAATGGAATCAAATAAAAATGATTTTAATGTATATTTTGTTTAGTCTTTATTAAATATAAACAAAAAGTAGTTGAGTAAAGGCAACGACTTAATACTGCTGATATACCCTAGATTTATGAGGGTATATAAGTACCAGCAACAATGTCGACGACGCCAGCAACATGACAATCGATTTGTGCTGCTCTGTATGCGATTGTTGCGGCTACTTACGTGCCAATGCAAAGGTTCAAAAGGGCTTCAAATGCTTGCACTTGCAGAAGGCACACACACACACACATGCGATCTACTACTATTGAGAAAAACCATCATGGAAAACCATGGGGAAAATACAAATACAAAAAAAAAAATACTAAGCCTATAGAGAAACCGCTCTGATCTTTTGGCTGGCCCCGTTTGCACTGTTGCTGGTTACTGTCCATCAGATGCATACGAAATTTTTGTAGATACTTAAAAGCAGTCAAAACACAGACCTAACTAGGAAATGGCAGCAGCAGCAAACGGCTAGCAAGGAATTTAGTTGCAGGCAACAACAACAAAAACAGTAACAACAACAACAAAAACAGTAACAACAACAACAACAGTAACAACAACAACAACAACACCAAGTAACAAACAAAACAAACAAATGGATAGCACTGCTAGCAAGTCTGCAGTTAGTTCGGGTTCGTTTTTTTTTTTACAGTTGCCGCAGCAAAATGTCATTGTATGATAATGAGCTGCTCGACCAAGTCCAAGTCAGATGCAGCTGAATGAATGATAAAATATACTTTAAATGGTCGATTCGACTGTTGTCTGTCTCAGCTAGCGGTTTCTCCACCACAGATAGCAGCCACTTTAACTGGTTCACATCATTTTACAAAGTGGCTCACAGTCTCCAAACTCCAAACTCCAAGCTCCAAACTCAAACTCCAGCTTCGACTCTAAATCTAAATCTAACTCTTACTCTAACTCAGTCCGACTCAGTCTGTACAGATTGTCAGCTTTAGATGCCGGAGATCTCTGTTTTTGTGTTTGTCAAACGTTTTGGGGTTAAAGCAAAGTTCATTTGGGTCGATGTCGCCGTTGCATTTGTGACGTTTATCCCCGATGCGGCGCGTGTTGCGCATGCCCAAGTATCTGTGACTGCAACTGCAACTGCAACTGCAACTGTGACTCTGACTGGGACGGAGACTTTAACTTGAACTGTGGCCTGAACTGTAGCTAGACTTCTTTTTGTGGGCAATCTCGGGTAAGTAGCTCGCATTTGGTACTACATAATTTGGCAGCCGGCAGCAGTCAACTGAAGTGAGTGATTGGCATTGGCCAACCTAACGAGATAAATAAATACGTGGAAGCATTGTCAGTTGATCTTTTGGAAAAAATTGAATAGATTGTTGACTGTAGATTAAGTTGCTTGCAGAAATACGCTTAAAATAAAGAGATTTATTGTCAAGTATGTTTCCTTTTAATTGCCATTAAACAAGACGCAAAACATTTTTTTAATTTCCTCCCCATTGGAAAGGACAGGTTTTTTTTTATTATGAAGTACTTATTGTATGGCTAAGTTACTGCATCGAAGATCAAAGCCTGGACCGCCAACAACTAACACCCGGTGCCCAAGTCTTCAGCTCTTCATCTCTTCAGTTAATGAAAAACACTTGCGTACATAAATTTAACGCCCCACAAAATGCCGCCCATAAAAATATTCTAATTTGCAGTCGGCCAACCGCCTTTTACTGGGAATAAATGTGTTTTCTATATACACTTTTCGTAGGCAATAGCAACATTGTCAATAATGTTGCACTTACCTGCAAGGCAATAAAGTGTCAACTCGTTTTTTTTTTAATGATAAGAATTGAGAGTTTTACAACCCAACCTTAACTTAACGAATAGTGTATCAATTAACAATCGATGCTTAAAGAGTATTTCAATTTCGTAGACTTGTGTGCGTCCTCTCCCTGTCGTTAGTTTTCTTACCTTCTCTATGGCCTTTTGTGTTACCAACTTAAAGCGCGCTTATATCCGAGGCCAAAGTACTCACAACATAGTTGCTCCGGCTGTGACAAGGAATGGGAGTGGGTTTTTGTTTTTTTTGGGATTGGGAATGAGAATGAGAATCGGACTGTGGAGCGGGTAACGTGTAACGTATAACAGTGCCTGTGGTTGGTTAGTTTGTATGAAAATTGAATTCTAAACAGGTCTCCGCCAACGCCTCTGGATCCCCCATCACCCACCACCGACCACCACCATCTGCACCATCGCTCATTGTGCGCTGAAGCACGCACAGCAACAGCAACAACAACAACAACAACAACAACAACAACAACAACAGCACGACAACACTGACACACAATCGTACATTTGGCGTTATAAAGTAGCAGCGTGACCAAATCAGATAAGAAAGTTGACACATTTTCACCATATATTTTGACATTTGACATTCCGCATTAGACGCGGCCCGCTGGTCAGTAGAACTGGTCGCTCCTCTCTGCTCCCTTGCCCACTCCTACATATTGGCCATAGGCATGACATGAACGCTTGTTTGGGCCCCGGTTGGGATTTCGCATGTAGCAAGAGAGTGGCCGGCCGGCCACATATGATGAGGGTTGACCAAACGACCCTAGGCTTTGGGCATTACCACAGAACTGGGTCTTAAAAAAAAAAAAAAACGGCGCACACCCGCTGTGCTTAAAAGGTTACTGAACCCACAATTAAAAGCAATGAACGCCTACAACAAGCAGACCAGTCCAAAGCCGAAAGACAAATGCGGAGGGTATCCAAAATCCCAGTACCCAATCCCAGCACCCTATTGAATTCTCCAAATTCAACATTGTATAAACTCTATTTTGTTGGTATTGCGCCTAATTGCTGACAAATATTGCATTTTGTTGTTGCTCTCATCCATTTTAGACAGTGGCATTTTATGGGCTATTAAAAATTATTGCAAAGCGCATCGTTCCCAGTTCCCAATGTCAATGACATGTCTAAATGTATATTTTCTGTGCGAGTCTCATTTTTTTTTTTTTATGAAAGTGTTGAGCGCCTTTTACAGTCGACTTTTAATTCCATACACCCGTCGTCTTTATGTTATCAGCTTCAGTTGGCAATTTAAAATTTGATTGGTGTGCCATCGTTAAAATGGAAAACTCAGTTTAATGACTCAAAAAAATTGATGTATCCGCCACAAATACTCTACAAAAATGCTTTCTTTTGTTTTGGTTATGTGCTTGGTAAAGTTAACAAATGAATTCAATTAGAGAAGTTTACAAATGTGTGAATAATATTGAACAATGAATTTTTATGACAATCCTTATTGATATTATTGGTAGATAAACATTTTGTTGCACATTGTTCTGGTCACATTCTGATTGACATAGTCAAGAGGCTTTACATAAGTCAAAGGCAGAGCATTTAAAGGGGTCAGCTAAGCGTCGCTGTCGGCGCTAATGCCGACGCCTTATTTATGTGGCTGCCGGGTGTTTGGGGGAGGGGGGGTCATCGGGTTGCCCGGCCCGAATAAGAATAGGAAGACATAGAAGGGGAACGCGGAGGGGAGTAAGAAATTAAGTGGCGCCTAATTGCTGGGACGGTTTATATTCGTTGCGTTGCGTTGTGCTGTGTCTGTGCCTCATGTGGCACTAATTTGTAAATTGTAGCCGTAATCGCAACATGCTTTGCTGCTTATTAATTTGTATGAGGGTGGCAACCATAGTAGGAGACGTCGCGACTTCTGTCTCTTTAATTATGCTGATAATTGATTACGGCCAGATGAATCGTAGAGAGGTCTGTATGGTGTGGGCTCACTTTTGGGCAATTATATTGATAGATTTATGCAACAAAGTTGTACGGAATCGCTTGCAACATGTATTTAACGATAGCATTTTGGGTTTCCGTTACCCTACCGATTGTCATCTGCAGCGACGCATAACCAACAACAAAGAGTCAAAATTATGGTATTGCAAAATATGACAGATAAGGCGAGCCAAACAGTGGATCTGGGGCTGACACCAACCAACCAACCAACCAACCAACCAGGGCTGGGCTGGGCCTATGACTACCATCATTCTTGGCGTGCCGGCAACCGGAAGTGCGTAGCATGTTCATTAGAAATGCAAACGCACCTTTTTATGCCTGCCGCTGCTGTTGTCAGTTACATTTGAGTAGTTTACATAGCAATTGAAGTCGCAATTCTTTTTGCTAGGGTAGCTAAAGAGCAGTGTATGTGGTACAATGACTTCATGCAGCTGGGCAACGCCCACAAATTATACGTTTAAATATTTGCCCGGCACTTTTGGTAACTAGCAATCAACGTGGCCAAGTGGCAGATTGTTGGTCTCTTGCTTTCATGATTGCTCGATTGGCGGCTGTTGCTGCATTTTCAATCCTTGATTTCCTCAATACAAATGGTGCAAGAACAAAGCACCAGCTATGCAGCAATGCAGCAATGCAGCGCAGCTGTTAATTGCATATTTGTCTAGGGTTGTCCAGGAGTTGCTCAACTGTTGCTGACGCTAAGTAGGAAAAAGCTTTGGCCAAGTTTGGAGTCGACTCTGTTCGCGGCAACAATCGGACGCTTGCAATTGCAGCGAACGCGTAGAAATTGCAAAACTAATTAGAGCCTTTGCCTCTGGATGTTGCTGTGGTTGTTGTTGTTGTTGTTGTTCTTGCTATTACTGCTGACGCTAGAAATTGCTGGTTTTATACGCAGCAGCAAATGCAACTGCAGTGGCAGTGGCAGCATTGCCCAGTTTGCCGCAAAATGTTGCCCGTTGAATAATTGCACTTCCGCTTTATAATGCATTGTTGGATTTTATAAATATTTTCCATGCTACCATGCCACATTTGTTGCCACTGATTGCCGGCTGGGAGAGGTCAAGCTGCGGCCCCCAATAAAAGAACGAGCCGTCTGGCAACTTGACAGGTGAAATTGTTGCCTAGTCGCAGAGATGCATTTTTCTCAATACCATTCAACTTTGCGGCAGGTGTAGTCAGTGACAAAAAAAAAACATCAAAAGACAAGGAAACGTTGAGGAATATTGAGCAAAATGAATTATGAGAATGATTACCTCTAAACACATGTTTTCCATTGTTTAATAGAAGCCTTAAGTAAATTCTGTAGATATATATTGAGCCTTCTAACTGTAATAGTAGACATAACTTTTTGCCCCTATTCTCGCACATTGTTTTCCATAATCATAGGTATTTTTTTTCGATTGGCATAAATCGCATTGTAATTATGACACCACTTGCTGTCTTTGCCAGCTAAGTAGGCCTCGTAAAAATCGGATTCGTATAATCATTTTCATTCTTATTGCGTTAGATTGTTCCGCATGCCACGCACATATATAACGCATGCAACACGCATCTAATTATACCTAACGGAGCTGAAGTCAAAGTATGGGGCAGAGTAGAAGTCGAGACTCTTGTCATTATCACGTTGCATGCAAATTTTGCTCTTTGCTTTTTGCGTGTGGCTTAACTCCGACCCCGACATAAATGATTTTCATCTTCATCGTCACGGCTCCATGTAATTTGAGGGCGGAGCACAACAGCCATTGCCCAACCTCCTTGCCCCGCCTGAACGCGGTTTGCTTGCTTAGCCATCAGCTGATGGAAAACTGTCTGAGCTGTGAGCTCTTAGCTGGTCTCCGGTCTCCGGTCTACGGTCTATGGTCAAGTGTTGCGCATAACATACGCACTGGCTAATGGCAAACGACATGTACGTGCCAATAGCCATTTGTATCTATTTGTCATGCCTGGCCCCTATTCCCCCTACTCCATATCCATCTCCCAGCCCCTGATGACGTTCACTCTACGAAAGTTACACTTTGATTTAATTAACGTTATATTGACCAATTTTGGGCTCGAGCTGTGCTGCAAAAAGGCCAAAGAGCGATAGAGATATGTATATATATATATATATATAGTAGCAGAGAGAGGGAGAGAGGGGATGGAGAGACGAGGGCAGCAAGCATGGAGCTGCCACCGATGCAGTCATTATCATCATTAAGGCAATATCATTTTCAGGCCTCTCCGGTCTCTCTCTCTCTCTGTATGGTAGGAGCGCATTTCCCAGAAACGCATTAGCCAAGCTCCAATATGGTCTAATAATTCATGCCACATAAATACAATTATGGTCCGGTGCACAGCTCCATGGCAGACGGTATGGCACGGTTGTGGCCATGGCCAGCAACTGGTCCACACACAGACACAGACACAGACACAGTCACAGTCACAGTCAGTCTGTGGTGTATCTAACGCTACTGTATCTCAAATATGATTGATATCTGTGCGCTGCAGGCAACTCGCATTCATCTTCACTTAGTTATGTCAGTCAGTTAAGGCTTGTAGCCTGAAACGCAAAATGGAGCACATGTCTCAAAATGATGATGAAATGTACACATTTTCCAGGAATTTCCAAGCAGCCAGAGCCAGCAAATGTTCGAAACACGCTTTGTATCGATAATGCAGCACAGCACAGCCACCGTAGCTATCTCTGGAGTTTTGTGTCGGAGTTGCAGTCCGAAACTTAGACGAAGACTGAGAGCCAGAGGCAGAGACTGACCATTGCCGCCTGCATTGACTATGCAGCTCATTCCGTTTTCCCAACTTGGTCATCGTCAACGGGCCATAATGAGTCGCTAGTGGAGGCAGCCAGATCAAAAGCTGTTGCTGTTGCTGTTGCTGTAGCTGTGGCTGCAGCTAAAAGTTGCAAGCTGTTGCCGGCCTGTCAGCTGTTGACAGCCGTGGCATGTCAACATGCTAAAATGTAAAACATTCAGCGAGGCATTGATTAAAATTGTTTTCTTTCACAAAATCAACAAAAAAAAAAGAAGATAAATAAATAAAAAACCAATCAATTAAACCTCAAATGTAATCGATATTAGGAATGACTCGCAGCGGCTTTAAGTTGACTTTGATCTTTTATCATTCGCTCGAGATATGTGCAGAATGGAATTATAAATTATAAATGCTTACAACAAAACACAATAGAACAAAAAAATATGAAGTGCTATGCGAAAAAAGAGTTGCCTGTTAAAGTGTTATTAGCAATAATTGGAGTTGATTTCTGCTATATCTGTCTGGCTGAACTTTAAAGGCAAAATGCGTATTTAGACATCGCGAGTTGAGCTACAACAATAATCACGTGACCATCTCTAGACCATCTCAAAATGTGAACTTTAAGTCGATTTAAGTGGCCCGCAGGCAGCGTTTGGTCTAGCAATGAGTATGTATGAACATGCATAAATATCAACGTACAACATACTAGATATGTATGCAAAAATTTCTGCTTGCAACGGTGCGGCGTTGCAAATACCTCAATACATCAATAGTTCGTTCGTTCGTTCGTTTGTTCGTTTGGTGCTGCCATGCGGCATTCAATGGTCGATTCGATGGCCATTAATATGCGCTCTAAGTGAAGTGAATTACTGTAATTTTTGCAGCAGCGCTTTGATGGCCATTCGGGCCGACTTCATAACGCGTCTTTGGGCAGCCTTTGGCAGCCGGTAGCCGTAATTGAAACCTCTTTAGTGTGGCTAAATGCCATGGCAAACAGCGAATGAAAGAGGGAGGGAGAGAGAGAGTCTGTGTGAGAGAGAGAAAGAGATAGAGATGCAGAGGAAGCGAGGGGGCGTGCCAAAAGCGTTGAACATCCTCATGCTCCATTGAAGTGCGCTATGAGCCATAATTTTTGCATAGTTCTTGGCACGTTTTTGTTATGGCCTGATCTTGCAAGTGCTCAACGGGCAACGAACAAAAACACAAACCAAACTTGGTAGCCAGTTGTGCCATTTTGGCCCCCAGCCTTGAACATATTTGCCAAGCATTTTGTGTGGCCACAGAGCAGCTGCAGTCGCCGTCGCCGTCGTAGTCGCAGTCGCCATCGCCATCTCCGTCGCCGTCGCTGCCCATTGATCTGCAATGAATTATGCATGCCGAGATACGAATAGTCGGATTGTCGGATTGTCGGATAGTCGCTTTGTGGCATAATCGGATAGTGGGGGAGTTGTTTTGTTGGCTGCTCGGGTGCGATTTATGGCGCGGCAGATCGCATGAAATGCATATATAATCATGATTATAATATATTATAAAGCAAATGTGTATATTACACGGCGCCTGAGCAAATTGCTGAGGATGTTAGCAGAGTGAGAAGACGGTTGCGAGGGGGGGGGGAATGGAAATGGGTGGTATTTGTTTGAGTCGCAGCACCGTTATTTCGCAATTACAATGCAATTACAATGAAAGGAAGTGAAGTGCATTTAAGCGTGCGCTGCACTCCGACGCCCAACTCCTCTCCTCTCCTTACGCCACCACCCCTCACAGCCCCCCCTTGTCAGTGCACATCCGGTCGGTGGTTGGTTTAAATTTTTTGCAAAACTTTGCCAACAACAACAACAGTTAACTTTTGTGCTTGATGCGTTAATACGTTAATAAAGTGTGTAAATTGCGGCTAGCGCTTATCGCCCTGACCACGAGGACGATGAAGCGCTTTACCAGCCCCAAGGCCCAGTTCAGGCCAACTCAGCCAACTCAGCCAACTCAGCCGACTGCAGCCGGAATTAATAGAGCGTGTTAACCGTTGTGAAAATTATAAACATAATTAATATGATGGCCCATACATGTAGGCCTCGTTACCACTCCAAGACCAAGTCGAAGTCTTACT
Source organism: Drosophila fungiperda (assembly GCA_035042345.1). Taxonomy (NCBI): domain Eukaryota; kingdom Metazoa; phylum Arthropoda; class Insecta; order Diptera; family Drosophilidae; genus Drosophila; species Drosophila fungiperda. Next base: position 5,746,743 of record JAWNLM010000028.1, on the reverse strand, counting down.
TTGAGATTCATTTCAGCGATAATGTTTACTTTTGGCTTGAGGTTGTTGTTATTGCCGCGTTGTAGTTGTAGTTGTTTGTTGTGTGTTCGTTGTTTGTTTGTTGCGCTGACTACTTTGGCTTGTTAGCTGATTGATTTGCGCTTTGTTTGCCGTTTGGACATGACCAGAACGAGACATCAATTAGTAATGCCTGGCAGACACAATTATGCATATTGAGTTTGAGAATTTCTGTCGTATATATATATAAATATAAATATATATATATATATATTTTTTTTGGAATGCAGCTAAAAGCAAAATCAATTTTTAAAAGGAAATTTCCTTTAAAAGCATGAAATTTTGCTATGCTTTTAGAATTTATAATTCCAACGATCTTATCACATTATAATTTCTGTTGATTTATTAGTTTACTGATAAGAACTATTAAATAGAAATAAATATGCTAAAATTCTGAGCTTAGTTGCCAAGTGAACTTAGGTACATTAATTTAAATTCCAAATTCAGTGTTTCTAACTTGCAAATTAATTGCAAACTTTGATAAAAATAATGCCGCTCTCAGTCCTAATTCCCATATACATTTAATTGGACCACATGTCACTCAAGTCAACTTTATCTGCCACAATAAGTCATTCCAATCCGTACTTTCCCACAGTCATCACATGCAACGCGACAACCATCAACGCCAACATATTGGCATTTGTCCATTTCAAAATCACTACAGAGCAAAAAAAAAAAAAAAAACAACAGAAACAAGAAGAAGAAAAAGATGATGAAAAAACCTTTACAAATTAATGCCAATGGCTAACACACACATAGACATATAGACAATTCAGTCCAGAGAGTGGGACAGACACATGCAGAAAATTATATTTACACCACTTACATATGAAATTAGTTTGTACAACTGCAACAGCAGATGGACGATTGGGACAGTTAGACAGTTGGACAGTTGGACAGATGGACAGTTGGACAGATGGATAGCTGGGTAACTGGCTGGCCACAAACTGCATTCAGCATTCAGCATTGGCATCAGCATCGTATATAAATACAACCCCACAAAGCATTTGGTGGTTGCCGCTGTCCTCCGTCCTCTGTCCAACACATTGACTTATATAAATACATTAAGTCACAAATCACAATTTTCCGACGCTTAAAATGAGCAAACGGAAGGCATACATTTTAAATGTGTGCGCAAGCTTCTGCACGGAAGGCCATCAGTTGGCGGCTGGCTGGTTGATTGGTTGTAGATGCGGGTTGGAGAGGGGGAGGGGGGGGTGGGGGGTGATGGTCAGCAAATAGCCTGCGGGATGCTGACTGGGTATCGAGCCAATGCCAATCAATGAAGACCAGCCTCGTCTGGGCCTCGTATGGTCAAAGAGTGGCTGGCTGGACAGACGCGGACACGGACACGGACACGGACGCGTTGTCGCATGTTTGTTGTCGCCAAGTGGGCTCTGGCTCTGGCTGTGGCTGTGGCACTGGCTCTGTTTCTGGTTGTGCCTGTGGCACTCGACATTGGCGCTCCTCTCTGTGCCTCCCACCTGCATCAGACACCAGCCGCTAGCCACTGGCCACTGGAATAGCAACCTGTCTGTGGTTGCCTACCCGTCTGTCTGTCTGTCCCTCAGTCTGTCTGTCTGTCCGACGGGTTGGCAGGTTGGCCGCCTTGCGTGAGATTGGATATCAATCTTTTTGCAATTTTGTATGCAATTTAAAATTCATGAAACACATTCCTTTGACTTAAAAGATGCAGGCAAATATGTGAGCAGCAGCCTGGCTGTCCCCCCCCCCCCCCACCCCCTCCACTGTGCCCACTCTTGTGAGCCCCTGTGGCTCTGTGGCCCCTCCTTGACCAACACAATGTGCATCGTCGTCCTGCGCTCAAATTGCCGTTTGCATTATTTATTTGCCTCCATTGATGAGCCTCTGCATGGCTGATGTTGTCGATGGCTGTTGATGTGATCCACACTGTCCAGTGGTTTCGTGGTTGTGTCTCTGCGGCTTCAGCTTTAGCATCAGCCTAAGTCCATTTGTAACTGCTATGGTTGCTGGTTGTGGCAGTAACCGTTAGTTGTTTAAAATATTACAAACAAGTGGGCATAAAAACTTTTCACTAGTATTCAAAATGAAATCCGTTGTCGCTACTCCCACTCCCCTCACCAATCCGCTTTTGCTGCTGCTGTTCCTCTGGTCAAACCATCCCAATGTTCCGCTATTAGTTTAATGTTTTGTTGATTGTTAGTCATGACCACCGCTGCGCCAGTCCCTCAGCCGAGCTGTGCGCCCCATGTTTGGTGCGTCTGAATGGCACTCCATGGCCATTATGTTGAGTAGTTTCACAAATATGTTTGTATATGCCCAACCAGACCAGCCAGACCAAGAGACGATCAGACCGATGCCAATGTCGATGCTTATGTGTGCATCCAATTGGCAGGGGGTGTGGTGGTCCGAGCTGAACAGAGACACTGACTGTGGCAACAATTGAATAGCAGCCCTCTGGCTGCTGTACTTACTCCCACTCCCACTCCCATACCCACTCCCATACCCACTCCCATTCCCACTCCAAATCCCGCAGGCTGTTAGCCAACACGCTCTTATTTCGTTCAATTGCGTTTGTCAAACCCAAAATGCATTTTAATACCACTGACAGAACAGAGAAAACAGAAAGTTTATGCCGATTTTTCATTTTGCGTATGCTTTTCAAAAAATCATATGAAAATTGATTTCGCACAAAGCTTTAAAGACGAACAATGTAAACATTTTTATAAGGGGTGTGTATCAAATAAGGGTATATTTATAATAATAAATTGGTCTTGTTATTCATCGGTTGTGAGTAATTGTATTTATAAAAAAAATTATATATATATCGGTTAAATTAATAAATTACTTCATTTTGCGCTGCAGCTGATAAGAAATTATTAAATAAATGCTTTCTTTTTTGCGTTTAATATTTACTCTACTCTTTGCTCAGTTGTAGACATAATATATTTATTTAATACATCTTAAGTCAAAACCCCATGTTGATTGAAGTAACATTAATTTGGCTTGTTATATGCTTGTTATTTATAGAGTCTTCTAATGCAATTTTAAACTTTGCCCATTACAGGGGGGGGGGGACCCCCACAAATCCATCAGTTCGCTTACAAATCTCACCTGCTTATTAGATTATATGCATTTCACCCTCAAGCAGTGCACATTAATCCGTAGGAACACGCCAACTTTAAGGAAACAAAAGCTGAAGGGCAAGAATGAGGTACAAGAGCAAGACCTTTATTACCTGGGCACCTAACATGTGAACGTTGAACGTTGCATGTTGCACACAGCGGTAGTTGTAGTAACAATAACAACAACAACAACAACAACAACAACAACAACTGAAACAATAGGTACTATTTCAACAACAATAACTTGCAAACATTTCGCTTATCTGTGAAAGCAGCGCCGACTTCTTTGGTTTGGGACAGAAGACAGCTCCTACACCCATGCAAAAAAAAAAAAACTTAGCAAGTTTTCGACGGATTAAGCTGATTAATTTGTCGCGATAAGAATGCGGCGCCTACGGCTGCTCTCCCTGTCTCCCTGTCCAGGGGGTCTTTGGGCTAATCCATACGATTCGAAGGGTAAACAAAATATGTAATACCGTTAGTTGGCTTTGCCATATCACAAGTCAGTGTAGTTAACAAAAAACTTAAGTTTCCTGTCTGCCAAGTTTTTTGGTTTTATTTTTATTTTCCCATACCAAAACGACGACTTCTTGTCGCTTCTCTCTCTCTCTCTGCACTGTAGTATCGTAGCGGTAAGCCAAAAAATTAACTGATTTTTATGGCGCACATTTTTGTATAAAATTTCAAATTTGCTTAGCATCAAATTACGTACATGTTCTGCAAATCAACAAACAGTGAAAGAGGGGGGCAGGGCGAGAGGTCGAGAGCAACTAGATGGAGGAGTTGAGTAAAGTGGGCGGCATAGGCGCCAATTAAAAGCGTTTCAAATTACGCTGAAAATATCATAATTCCATGGAAATAACATGGATTTAGGCACAAAAATGTTACCAGACTCAATTGTAATGCGATACTTTATTGGGGAATGACCGCAAGAAAGAGAGAGCCAAGACCCCTGATGTCCAAAATTCGTTGCAATGGGAAACCAAAGTCAGTCGAGTGCATACGCTTTGTATACAAAACAAAAAATTAATAAACCGACAGCTTGGAGACTCCTCTGAATCTGGGCCTAGACCGGCGTTGGTCAGAACTGGTCGTGGCTTAATGTAAGCCACTTTACATGCCGTCAACAAGTTTTTGGGGCTGGTGCCGGGCGTCATTTACATGTCCAAGTCGCCTTCCTCGTTGTCCACATTCAGCACATACACCATACAACATGTTTACATTTTTGCACTAATTTCATTTTTTCTGCCAATAGTTAAAGTTGTTGTTGTTGTTGTTGTTGTTGCACAGACTGTGGCTGTGGCTGTTAGCTTAAATTGCTGTTGAGTTAATTTAAATTGGTATTTGATTATATTTGGCTCTGGGTGAATGTTGCGCGTATCGCCTGCCCGCTTATGGCCAAGTCAATTAAGTGCAATCAACGGATTAGTGAGATTTTTGCATTCAATTGCATTATGTGGCTAGCCAAATATTTTTGCAACTTGGCCGCTATATCCATATGCATTTAAGCCGCAACGCCTCCCAAGTCGAGACGAGAACCAGACTTATGCCACGGATGGGGACTTGGGGATGTGGGCAATGTCTGGCAACGTGTTTTTGGCCCTAGCCCATTGCATGTCAAATGTAAATTAATTTTGGCACTTAAACAAAAGGATTTGACTTTTAATCCCTGGCTATAAATGGCATGTGTGCACATATCTACCACATAAATACATTGTCCATAGCTGTCTGTGTGTGTGTGTGAGTGTGTCTGGTGTGTGTGTGTGTGGCTTAAGCTAAAATAATGAAATTTTCTAACAAAGCAACACCTTTGCTTGCCCTCAGCTCTCATCACAGTTTGCCACAGGCAGCAATTTGTGCAGTTTTAACATGGCAATGAGATGAGTTACGGGGTGACAGGTGAGTTAGACCGGGGGATTTATGGCTAAACAACATAAATTTGGTATATGCTCTGCAGTAAACCGTTGTATTTTATGTTATGCAACTATTTGTCATTAGACGTGCTTTAACTAATGGGCCGACTTAGCTTTGCAGCGTGGCAACTGTTAAGTACTTATAAAAAAATCATCGATTCTAGTTTCTTATCGCTATTCCCATCAAATATCCAAATCTTCCAAGTCGTTTTCTTATTCTCTTTTATGAAGCCAAAATAGTTGACCACTTTCGGTGCGGAGTCTACTGCAATTAGTGAATTTATTTGAGTTGGCCGTAAATGAAAACTCAAAGCCAAAAAAACACATGAATCTCAGAGCATAGATTTCATATTTGCCTGGCACAAATATGTGTAGAAATAGCAGCTGAGCTTTCTCTGGGATGCGATAGACGATATCAATGCGGCCATTGAGTGAGCGAAATGAAAAGTGTCATAACAATCACAGCTGTGTGAGGACGGCGTCGTTCGTTTTAATGACTCACTAAATTATTCATACGCCATGGATGCGATGCCATGGAGGATGTGAAAAGCGTTTTGTTTTGAGCATGCCAAGCGCTAAAAGTAAACAAGGCGCAATGAATTTTCCAGCCATCCAACCAGCCAGCCAGCCAGCCAGCCAGCCAGCCAAACAAAATGAAAAGTCAACAAACTTGGCGAACGCAACGAGAGTATTGAGATGGGCTCAGTTGAGGGGGGGGGGGGGGGGCAACTGGGTGGGTGATGGATGCGGTAGATGGAAGCTGGGTGCCAAACTGTCATATGAATATGCAATGAATATGAATGCACTGCCAAGATGTTGTTGCTCGTGCTGGTGTGCTGGTGTGCTGGGGTGCTTGGGTACTGGATGCAAGTGTTTGTTATTTCGGGCTAGCGCTAAGTCACTTTCTACCCTCGCTTAAATAGAGGGATCACATGGCTTGATTGCTTACACAGTTCGCCATAGAACATTGGCAGTAGCAGCAGCAGAAGAAGAAGCAGCAGTTGCAGCAGCAGCAGCAGCAGCAGTCATGGAATATGCCATCAACAATCGCTGTCTGACGTATTAATATGAAACGCTTTTGAGCACGTAGCAACACTTATGGCCAGGGCATTACATGCTGCAAGTGCACCCCCCAGCCAAAGCCTGTGACTGTGACTCTGCCAGGGATATCACGACACTCATGATGACAATGCAGCATGCCAAGCAGCAGCAGAGAGAGAGAGAGAGAGAGAGAGAGAGTGAGTGTGAGAGAGAGAGTGAACCTGTGTTGGCTGGCGTCATGCGTGCTTGCTGGCAGCCATTCAAGCGCCTATCCCCATACAATTCCATTACCAAAATGTGGTGGGGATGTTGCTGTTGTTGTTGTTGTTGTTGTTGTTGTTGTTGCTGCTGCTGCCGCTGATGATGATGTATCATGCATGAAGCAGAAATTCATTTTCAAGTGCTGCCTGCTGTACTTGTGTCTCATTCAGGCAGAAGCTGCGAACTGCGACCGGCCCGCTGCGTCATCATCAGGAGGCCTGGTTATCCTTTTTGTGTGTGCATATTTCTGCACTTTGGGTTTGGGTTAAAAAAAAATATATGCAATTTTTTCTGTTTCTCAGTTTTTTTCGTTTTTTTTTTGTTTCTTTTGCATTTTACTTGAGCCTACACTTCATTTAGCTTGCTGCGCGCAGCGTTGCATTTATTGGTTGAAGTGTTTTTCTTTTGCCCTTCTCTTTTCTCTTTTCCCTTTTTGTTTTTTTTTTCTTTTTTTTTTTGCTTTTGTTCTTTGCTGCTGCCTTCTGCCAAGTCTTCATGCTCATTATCAAGTAGCGTTCAGTTTCTTGACTGATTGCAATGATGAGGCTGCTGCTATTTGGCTTTGGGGGCTGTGCCTTGTTGCTAATTAGCAAAATGGGCAAAAGAAGAAAACAATCGAGTGGAGGTTGTAGAATAACACTGAGTTGAATGAAATGCTTACCACCAGATGCAATGCTAAAGCGAAGAGTTAAGAACTAGATAGGCAGAAAGATGTACTTTAAAAAGTAAAGTAATGCATGCACATTATATATATATTTATATTTCCCTTAAATAACAATTGCAAGTTTGTAACTTTTAAATTAAAACAGGCAACAATTGTTGTTGTTGAATATTACCAATTATTCAATTGTCTACCGATTAGATTAAAACAATAAATTTACACATATCTATGCAAGCATTTACCCTCTCGGACATGGCAGAATTGAGTCATTTGGCACTTGCGAGTATTGTTATTGTATCTAAACGGTGCAATTATAAAATCTATGCATTGACACAGTTAATTCTGCATTCATACATACATAAGTATGTAGAAAAATATATTTTTCGCGCGCTTAATAAAGTTATAAAATGAAAAAACATGACTATCACAATATGGTAATAAATGCCATGGCATTTAAAATGTTATTAAAAAAGTCAAGCTGTACACATAAATTGCTTGGCTGCAAATAGCAATCAATACATAAATATACATACATGTATGTACGTAAGTACACAAAAATATGTTTGTGTGAATGCTCTTAAAGTAATCAAATAGGAATGACGTCAAGTCAATGACGACAACAACAACAACAACAGCACAAACAGCTGCCAAAATACCACTAGACCAAGTTTTGCGTTACAACAAAAATCACAGCACTTGCAATTTGATTGTTGTTGTAAGAATAATAAACGAGAAACAACTTCTAAAAACAACTTTCATTTCGTACTTGTCTCGAATAGAAACCGATACCGATACCAATGGCGATGCCGATGCCGATTCCGATACCGATGCTGATGGCGATGCCAATGCCAAAAGAGAATAGTTGGACAAAATAGCTAAAGGCGAACTAAGCCCAAAGGAATGTTTAATGTTTCATTTCCAATTGAAAATGAAATTAACTGAGAGAAGAGGGGATTTGTAATGGAGCCGTGTTTGTAATTAAGTTAAAGTCGCATAATTAAATTAAATTATTGACTTAGAGTGTGCTCAGTGTGTTGGAGCAGGTCGACAGTGCTCCCCCTTTTACATTGTACCTACTAAGTGGAACTGGTCACTGATCTGGATTAGCAGCAGCAACAATAGCAACAATGAAACCAACAACAAGAATAACAGCAACAGCAAACAGCAAACAGCAACGGCAACAGCAACTGCGACAGCGAACTACAACAAGCTGTAGCCGTCAACACAATCACCACACACAGAGAGCAAACCAAACCAATCCAAACCGAACCGCAGCCAGAATCGTAGCCGGGTCTGTAGGAAATGTTGTGGGGACACCGCCGCTGTACCAAAGCGTGACAGGCATGAATTAACAATTTGAATTAATGTCAGTTACTCATGGCATAGCTGCTGCTCTTGTGCTGCTGCTGCTCAGTGGGTGAGCGAGACAGAGAGTATGTGAAAGAGTGAGAGGGAGAGAGGGACAGCTTGCCCCAATGCCACCATCAGCACCACGAACACCACCACCACCACCACCACCACCAGGTGAGTGGCTTGTGAGTGGGCGCCCTGGTTGCTTAGTTGCACTTACTAATTTCTGGCTATCCAAAGCAACTGAATGCGACTGGCATTGATCTTTGCGTTTTTACTGTTCGCTTGTGGGCACAAAATGAAAGGAAAAGTAAGTTACGACTTTGTCGAGTTACTTTACGGCTAACTAGAGGGAAAGGTAATTGCATTTTGAGGCAAGCAAAAGGGAAAGGAAAAGGTTTTTGATTTTGTAGCTCGTGATTTGCTTGGCCAAGTGTCAAAATTGTGTTTCTGAGGTAGCCTGAGAGCCGCTGTCACAATCTACGTTCCCATACCCCCCCCCACCAGCCACCGGCTCCTATCCCGGTCTCTGTCCCAGTCCCAGTACCTGTCCCGGTCCCGTTCCCGGTCCAGTCCTTTTCCCGGTAACAGGCAAGAATCAGTCCGGGCTGAGCTGGCGCCAAATTAACCGGAAATGTCACAATGGGCGACGTGCGGCCCGCTGCCCGTTTGGAAATTATACAATTTTGTCACGTGACATGCATTAGAAACACACACAGACACACACACAATGGGAGAGGCCACCAAGACGTGCCAGACGACAGCCGCAGTCCAAACAAAATACCCAAAGAAAACACAAAACGACAAACAATTAAAGGCCGTCAAAAAGGAATAAAATATATATATAAAACAAACTGAGAATAAGCGACAAATAAATTTCTTGTAATCAGTGGCTTAAACGTTTGTTTAACCAAAATTGAAGTAAAGTAATTATTATCTTCAATGTTAAAATTCATGTGATATACAAAAAGTTGGGAGACCAGAAAGTATAAATCTGATAGCACCTAATAAATTAAGTAATAAGTTTCTAGTTCAGAATAATTACGCATATTAATTTTAGTATGGCAAATTGCCAAAATTTCTTGAAATTCACCTCGACTGCTATTCATTTTGATAAGCAGTTAATGAACTATGCCGCTCCTCTAGTGAATTTACAGAATACAAAAATAATAAGGTCTTTTGAATAATTACGAAGCACATAAAAAGGTAGCCGCCCTTGTGATGTGAGTGTGAACATGTCAAGCCGGCTAAATGTCAGCTAAACACGCGAAATTCCACTGTGTAGAACTTTCACTGTTCAATGTCGTAACTAAAATAATTCCATATGGAAACTGGTAACTGGCAAGCGGCAACTGGCAACTGGCAACTGGCAACTGCCGCCCAACTGACGCCAAAGTCACCGTCGTCCCAGCGGTGGCAGAAGAAGTCAGAAGTGACGCGGCGCAAACAGAAAGAAGCCGCAAAAGCGCGAGAATATTGGCGAAATGTAAAACCCCGCTTTGATGTCTGGCCAAAACTAACTGAGCCGTCGAAAACCGATTTGCCTTTTCATACGAAAAACTGTTCGCTTTTGAAGTGGCGTAGTTTTGCCTCTTAACGCACTTTCTTGTGCACCATGCATGTGGCATGATGAGCCGCCTCCTCCTCTCTGTGCCCATACCATCTGCAAGATGGCGGAAATGCTTAAATATCAAAGCAAAAAGCCGCGCAACCAGCAAAACACACACATGATGATAAAGAAAGAGTGGATAAGATGGTGAGAGAGAGAGAGGGAGATGGACATAGAGATAGACATGCATATCATATGTGGGGGGTGTGTTATTTTTTCTGTTTTCGGGGGTTGCTTTGGATCCAAAAGGGGCACTTTCACTTTTCTTCGCGCCAAAAGGCTTTTGTATGTTTGTCGCATTGATTTTTCTCTCTTCATCTTTTTTTTTCATTTTTTTTTTTTGGTAGCATTTTATTTGTGTTGTTGGCATTTGATTGGAAGTGTCGGTGAGGGTGGGCTGAGTTTCTTTTGGTCTGATTGCCCCCGGGTGGGGTAGCAAGCAATGGCGATGTATCAAAGCAAATTTGACAAAGGTTTGACTTCAACTTCAAAAGGCAACCAAATAAAGACACAAATGAACTGACAATTGAAAATATTCCGAGAAATTAAAATAAAACCACATCACACCTAAAAACATAATATTCAATTCCTAAAGATTTAAGATATATATTAATATATATAATATATAATTCCAATCGCATTTTAATAAATTAACGCATCCAATTTAATTGCAATACAAGTCAAAACATATACAAAATAAGAACACAATATTCATACCTAATAAATTGATGCCAGACTGTTAAAAAGTTTAATTAATTTTTTAATTATATGAAGCGGAGCCTAAGCAACCGCTAACAGAACCAGAAACCCGCTAAGCCGAACCTCAAGGTCAGAACCGAGCAAACAAGCGAATTGAAAATTGAGCAGAACGGGATGGGAATGGAGTCATAGTAGATTAATTTTGTTGTTTAGAGAAACCGTTAATGTAGTAACTCATCTTGGTTGGCAACTTAAAAAAAAACTAAGTCATACTTATTTCTATCTATATCATTTTAAACGTCTCATCAAAATCAAATTAGTTCCAAGCGTTGATTTTCTTCACTCGGTGCTTCTGTTTGCTGTATGGCGCTTCATGCTCGTTGATTTCTAGCTAATTTTGCGCAGCCACACATAAAAAAAACGTATTTCGAAAACTCGAACTACACACAATGGACAGTAATTATAATGCGATGCCGCCACATTTATCGCCACGATCAGCACACATCCGTTCAGCTCAGCACTTTTCTTGTCAGTTCGGTTCTGTTCTGGTCTATTATAATTTGTTTTATTCAGTTGTGTACACAGTGTGCAAGGTCTTGCAATTAGATTGCTAATTTACATGAGATTCACGTGAACATCCTTAGGTGCTTCAACTGAACATTACTAACTGGACGCTGCTGTGGCGGTGGCAGTGGAAATGGCAGAGGCATCAAGCAGCAAATATTTCTAAAGAAATTTTACCGCAAATAGCTGTGTGCCAAAGTAGGCGCAGAAAAATGCGACAATGTTCGCTGAAGTTCGCCTATCAGCCAAGTGGCATCATCATCATCATCATCATCATCATCATCATTATCATCATCATCATAAAGACAGTCAGGCAGGCCTGGCCATTTGGCGCGGCATGGCGTGGTCACGTCAGGGCCATGAACTTGGCCATCGTTGCTGACCATCAGCAAATGCCGGACGTGACCCGAGCCTGTGCTTTAGCTGCAGCTGGAGCCAGAGCCAACAGCCAAGAACCAAGAGCCAAGAGCCTTAGCCCGATTGTCAATGATAAAAAGTCGTGGCCAACAAGTGGCGCGTCCTCATTTGCATCGGCAGCGTAGAAATTCTTGCAATGTTCAAGCGACCCAAAAACCGCCCACACATGACATGACACGCTCTAGCCCCCCCCCCGGACTCCTTACTCCCTGCTACCCCTTTTCATCATCATAGTACCCTTGTGGGCAATGTGGCTGACTGCCTTTTGTTGTCATTTGCCGGCTGTTTTTGTGCATTTGCTGCAAATGGTCAAATTATTTCCTTTTCCGTATTTCTTTGCCCGGCTTTTGGTACGTTTTTCGATCCATTTTTTTTTTATTATTTTTTTTGTTGTATATTTTCATTCTTTTTTTTTGTATTTTACCAAAGCATTCACGCGCACGAAAGGATTTCTTGTAATTTGGCTGAGACTTGAAAAGCAGCTGGAAAGGGTTGGCTGCTGCTGCTGCTGCCCCAGACTCTCAAACTCAATGCTGATGAAAGGGATTTGTGGCTGCTGCTGCTGCTGCTTTTTGGCGACTTTGCATTTTTATTTGTAATGCTTTTTTGTTGCTGACTGCGGCCGCTGCTGCTGCTGCTGCTCCTGCTGCTCCTGCTGCTGGCGGGTTAGCAGTCAGCTTTTGTTTTAAAAAAGCAGCTAGTAGTACGAGCGCACATAAATACATATGTATTTTTATTTATATTTGTGTGTGTGTATATGCATATGCACAACACGGCAGATTGAATCCATTCGCGGCATTCGCCACGTTCAATGGGAATGGTTGCTTCTGCTGCTGCTACTCCTGCTGCTGCTGCTGCTGCTGCTGCTGCTGCTGCTGCTCCTGCTGCATATGCATTATGCACACTCATTACCCGCACCGCCATTCGCCATTATCCTTGTGCGCTCGTTCACTTTCATTTCGCATACTCATTCGCTTAGTTGTGCAGATTGTGTGTGGTGCACTGTACTTTTTATATCGCATTTCGTTGTTGTTATCGCAATTTTTGTGCCTTACCCTTGCCACTTGAGACATTGCTTTGTTCTGCCTCAGCTCTGGCCTGTTCTGTTATGTTCCACAAGGAAGGGGTTATGGTTATGGAATACGCCAAAAGCTTTTAGGCGCTTTTTTTTTTAGTGTCCTGAGTGCCGAATGAAAGACTAAATCCCATGCATTTTAAATGTATAGAAAAACTCTTAACTGCACATTTTAAAAACCAATAAATATACAAATTTGTCTAAGAAGAACTTATAAATATGTTTCAGATTGTGGAATTTAGAATTGCATCAATGTCCGATTAAAAATTAATAGATCAAATAAAATGAGATTTACGACAACATAAATTAATTTTATTAAATATTTCAGTTTTTCATTTTTGCTTGCAGTGTTGATAAACGATGCACGACAAACAGCTGTTAGTGTAACAAGACAATCAGATAAAAACATTTGATTATTATCATTTTTCAATTATCATTAATCGAAATAAGCTAATCGATTAAAATGATTGTGTGAAAGTGTCGAATCAATGGTTAAGTTAATCGAATAGACAAATGCTTTACTTTTCCAATTAGTTAGCAAAACAGTCGCAAGTTTTAATTTGTTTTATTTAACTGTATCCAAGTAGGCACAGCATTATTCTTTTGATTATTTGAACTTTTCTTATTTCAATTCGAATATGAGCTCTGACGACGAATACTCGGATCAAGACCACGGAGATTCGCAGCGTTCCATATACAGCCAAGCCTCGTACATGACTTGTGTGGAGAGCGATGAGGACATCTGCACGGAAATCGATGTACCCGATCGACCAGGTCGCTTGGACGAGTTCGATGGGTTCGCCTACACAGTCCTCTCAGCAGAACAGATAGTGCAGGACCAGCGGAACATCATCGACCAGGTCAACAATGTGCTGCATTTATCGCCGCAGCTCACACGCATCATATTGAATCGCTTCAAATGGGTCGAGGAGACGGTCTATGATAAGTACTTTGAGAGCACTCCAAATGAGTTTTTTCAGCACCTCCAAGTCGTGAATCCGTTCTCCACGCCCTCAACGCAAAGCATTAGGTCGCCGTCTACTGTGCGTATGATTGAGAAGATCTGCGGTATTTGCTTCTGCGTCTGTGATGATATGAAGGGCCTGGATTGTGGTCATACGTTCTGTTCCGAATGCTGGCAACAGTATTTGACCAATAAGACATGCAGCGAGGGATTGGCACACAGCATCACTTGCCCATCCAGCAAGTGCGATATCTTGGTCGATGATGTATCGTTCGTCAAGCTGGCCGATAATCCGCAAGTGATTGCTCGCTACCAGCAGCTGATCACCAACACCTTTGTGGAGTGCAATCCACTGATGCGCTGGTGCCCGGCCCCCAGCTGCACCAATGCCATCAAGGCCAGCTACCCAGAGCCGCGTGGCGTGCGATGCGCCTGTGGGCATGAATTTTGTTTTGGATGTGGCGAAAATTGGCACGAGCCAGTGTGCTGTGCCTTTCTGAAGCGTTGGCTAAAGAAGAACGACGAGGATTCGGACAACTCAAATTGGATAGCGCAGCATACAAAGGAGTGTCCCAAGTGTAATGCGACCATCGAGAAGGATGGCGGCTGTAATCATATGGTGTGCAAGAATAGGAATTGCCTCTATGACTTCTGCTGGGTGTGCCTTGGCGCGTGGGAGCCACACGGCTCCTCCTGGTACAGCTGCAATCGCTTCGATGAGGACGATGGCAAACAGGCGAGGCAGGCACAGGAGCGCTGTCGCTCATCGATGGCGCGTTATTTGCACTATTTCAATCGCTTTATGAATCACATGATGAGTAGGGGCGCGGAGCACAAATTGTATGCCAATGCCCAGGCCAAGATGACTGACATGCAAGAGAAAATGAGCTGGATCGAAGTGCAGTTCCTCAAGGATGCCGTCGATGTGTTATGCCAATGTCGGACAACGCTTATGTATAGCTATGTGTTTGCCTTCTATTTGCGCGTCAACAATCAGAAGATCATCTTCGAGGACAATCAGCGTGACATGGAGATGGCCACGGAGAAAATATCCGAGTTTCTGGAACGCGAAATAACCGTACAGAATATGTACGAGTTGAAGCAAAATGTTCTTGATTTGACGCACTACTGTAGCAAGCGTCGCACCGTTCTCCTCCGCCATGTGCGTGAGGGCTACGAAAAGGACTGGTGGGATCTCTTGGAATAGATGGAATCGCTGCCCCTCTTTCCAAAGCCGCAATGCAGACAAACCTTCTGTTTGGCCTGACACACAAAATGAATCCAACAATTCTCTGAAGACTTGAAATTTGATTGACTATCTTTTCGACAACCTATTAAAATGGCACAAAAGATTTTCGTTTTCTCTCTAGTAAAGTGTAATTAAACTGCCAGAGCTATAAAAATTCTACAGTTATAGAATGAAACAGGAATTCCAATGTTTTTTTTATTTCAATGCATTGTACAGCTTCGAATGCAATCAATTCAAGCTGAATGTTGGCTTTATTCCCCCACAGAACAAAGCAGAACTTGTGAACTTGTGAATGAGTGGTTGAGTTCCCGAATAATGTATACCCTATTTAAGGGGATAAAAGTCTGTAACATATCGTATAATCAGCCACTCAAATCATTTACTCATTTGCTATTTATGCCAAGGATAGACAGCTTATAGATGATTTGATGGTTGGCAAAGCCTTTCTCACTAGTCGACTGAGTTTGGCATCTTAATGACTTTTCCCCGACACTTTAGAGAGCACAGCCACTGTCTTCAAAGCTCCTAACTCACTCGCCATCATTATTAGGATTGTTGTGTGTTGTGTTTAGATCTGGTGTTTGCCATCTGCAAAAAACTTTGGCTTCGTTTTGCCATAGCTTTTGTAATTATAACATAAATCAATCCAATTTCATGTTATACTTTTTGGCGCAACAAAGCGATTAATGTCGACAATTGCACAAGATATGGCATGGCTAAAGGAAAAGCATAAATAAGGCATTGGAGCCATGGCCAATAACGGAAAGAAACGAAACGAAACGAATCGAAACGGAGCATTGAAACGGCGCATGCGCAACGCTTTTCATATGAAAAATATTTTCTTATCGCTATGCGCTGCAGAGAGAATCGTAGTTGGATTTGGAGTCGAAGTTAAAGTCGAAGTCGAAGTCGCCGCCAGGTGCATGAGATTTACGGCAAACGGCAGCCAAGTCGTGCCCGTGACTGCTCCCTGCCCTGGCCCAGTCCAATCGCTGACTCGCCTTACCTCAGCTGGCCAAGTGTGAATTTTCGCACCCGTGATGAAGTTTCCAATTAAATTTTATTGGATTTCAAATTGAGGCTGCCAGGCAGCTAGCTCAGCTATTCAGACAGTCGCTCATTGATCTCCGGAGTCTGCAGAGTTTGGCTTCAACTCTAACTCTGACTCTGGGTTCCGCAAATATTTGCGCGCCATTGTTGTGGCAAGTGTTGAAAGTGGGCGTTTCGCCATCTGGCAGACATTTTGCCTCCCAGGCCACCGCATCAGCAATTTTCAGACTGGCAGAGTGATTTCTTATGGCAGTTCAATATAAGGTCAGCAACGTGGTTTGAATTGCACATTGGAAAACACTGGCAAATTCAGCTGAACTATTGCTTAATAATTTGTACATTGCGTATTTTAGGCAATTGGCTAATTAATTGTTGACAAAGTTAATTTAAGTGCAGTAAAACCACAAAAGAGCGAATGCAAAAGAATTAAAAAGCATAACAAATAATCATTTAATGGAATAAAGATTTTAATCAAGCGCAGTCCATTAGTCCATTATTAGCAGTTTGTATAATACAAAAAATAAATTCACCTATTACATTTAATATAGCGTAAGAATCTTAAATGCTTATTTATAAGTATTAAATTTAAAGCTTTAAAATAAAGAACTTTAAGTGAGATATTTGCCAGGCACAGCTGCAATTTCAGGACAGTCAAGTACCATTCAACAGTTGCCATCGCTCATTCAACAAGTCAACAAAATAATAATCAAAAAAAAAAAAAAAAGAAAGCCATAGAAAAGCCAGAGTCAATCCTGCTCCTGCTTGTGGGCCCTGCAGATGCCTGGTCAAGCTGTTCGAGAGAGTTCCTATTAATTTTATTTATTGGCCTCTTGCTCAGCCGCCGTCGCAGCCGCTGCTGCAGCCACGGCTTAGCGGTCACGGTTCGTGTCATGCCCCCACTTCGAGTGTCCTGTCTTGCTCTTGGGGCAGCTTATTGAATTTTTTATCTAGAGTTTGTTTTTGTGCTTATGGCAGCGTCTTGGTAGATTTGCTTGCCGAGCTTCAGTTTTTTTTTTTTTTTTTTTTGTATTACGACATATTTTCGCGTGGCACTTGTGCTTCTTGTAGTCCTTGTTGGCGTTGTCAACCACTTCAAGTCCTTAAATTTGCATTACGACTTAGTCGCGGACTTTCAATTACACGACATTGTCCTTGACTGTGTCCAGACGGCATCTGTTGCCTAGACGAAGGTCAGCGCCACACAACAATGACGATGCGGAAGTGTTTTAATCTTTTGGATGATGCCGGTTATTAATAGAACAACTACGCCAAACTGTGTCAAAAGCAACTGCTCAAATTTAATACCATAAATTTTGTACTAATCATTGAATTTTGTCAATTTTTAGGTACTTTCTAATTGCCAAGCGCTGCAAGCACTTCCAGGCTTATTATCTGCAGCCCATTAGTTGGGCCATTGAGCAAATTTTGCCGCTGTAATAAGCAATCTTTAGACTCGAGCTTGGAGCTGCTGTGAGACGCAAATGCTGCTGTTGGTTGATGCTGGTTTTGCTGATGTTGCTGCTGCTGTAGTTGCTCCTGACACTGCTTCACTATCACTGCATCAGCGACGTGAATTTATGAGGCACTTTGCGCAGTCGCCGAGCATCGCTGGCCATAATTTGCCGACGTCTATTGGCTAGTGCACAAATTGCGTTGATATGCTGACAGGCGGCGCACAGCGCCAGGCCAGTTCCCCTCCTTCGCCCACCCCCCTTTCCTATTTGTCGTCTTGAATGTCTTCTAATGCGCAAACTCATTTGCCTATCGTCACGCAAGCAGCAGCCGGCCGCAAAGTGCATTTTGTTAGCTGGCAATGGATATGGCTGATGATCTTCTCTGCTAAAGCAAAAAAAAACAACCAACTCACAACTCACCAACTAAATTGGGGCACGCGCGCAGGCGTTTTAAGAGGCACAAAACCCAATTGAATTTAATTGAAGGCAGTCGGAGAAGAGGCCGGCTGAGTAAGTGGTTAGTGCCCAAGTGTTTAAAGGAATGCGGGGGTGTGCAGAGTGCGGGTCATTAACTAGCTGTCACATTTTTGTGATGCGAACGCAAAGAGAAACTCAATTTAGAAATGTACTGAAAAAAAAAACACAATATATAAAATACACTTTTCTAATGTATGAAATATACACAAATGAATTTTGCCGCTGCCAAGTTAAATAAAGATAAATAAAGTTTCCTTTTTTAATATTTGAAATTTACTATTTATCAGTTTATAAACGTCTGCCTATATATTTCATAGTACCCTGAGGATGGTAAGAGTATCTATTTGCAACAAGCTCATCAGTTAAATTAAGCGCATTCCTCGGGTTTTTGCGTTTGTTATTCTCGTTTTTGTTTGGTTTGTTTGCAATGTCTCTTGGCTGCTTATCATTTGCATCATCATCATCATCATCAGCACGGTGACAATATTTGTGGTTGCTGCTGCTGTTGTTGTTGCGCAAAAGGTCGTGACAATTTAATTAAACGTCATTTTATTTAATTATTTCATATATTGATTGTAAAGTCCAAAGCTTTTAATTGCAAAATGGCTTTTGGCACAGTCAACATAAATACAAAATGCATCGCTTATTGCAGCATTTTGGCAACGGAATCGATAATTTCATTGGAACTGTATGAAAAAGCCAACTGTTTGGCAGGAAAGGCATTTAATGTATTTATACTGTATTTTATTATGTTTATTTTATTGTTGTGATTGAATTGAATACCAACGAGCACTGCTTCTGTTTCTGATTCTGATTCTGAATGTGAATCTCAGCAAATATGCGTCTCCCCAAAGCTGCCAACGTATCAATTATGCGGCATATTTTTGCTGCCATAAATATTTGCATTGAAATTAATTATTTTATATTAAAATGACCGCAATACATTTAATGGTCGAATGAAGCCTAGGACATTCCACACAGGATATGGCAGACGCACAGCACACACGCACAGCACACACGCACACACACACGCACACACATAAATACTCATCTCTGTTTAAAGTGTGTCCTGTGGATTGCTGTTGATTTTTGCGGCCGGTTGACTGCGGCTGTCCTGATTGACACCGTAAATGATATGCACATTATGTGCAGGATATGTCGCTGTCAGTGTGAATGTGCTGCACTGTAAACAGGAAACGGAAATGGCAAGCATTGTGTGCGTTTGCATGTTACACATGCTGAAAGTATTCAAGTGCATTGTGCTCAGAGTTTGGCCCGAAAGTATTTCACCTGCATTCCTAATTAGCCATCAACACTTTTTCCATTGCGGTTTCTCTAACTATTTTAGTGTCAACTATTTGATAATTAGTCAACTCGACAATATTTAATTTGTAAATCCAACGAATTTCTTAAACAAAAAAATACAGATTATGGTAGATTATGCAAAAAGTAACCTTTTCTAAAAATGATTCGTTACGTTTTGCCACCCTATTTAAATGCCTCATTCAATACACTTGGTACATTTGCTGTTTCAGCAGCAGTCATTCGATATACATCACATACTTACCTACCATCTGTATGGGGCACATCCCAACATCATCATCATCATCATCGTCATCACATCTTCGTATCCATCAGGCAGGCACTGGGTACTGGGAATGTTTCCATTCAAAATGTAGCTACACTCAAGCCCCTAGCCGGCAGCAGCAGCAGCAGCAACAACAACAGCAACAATAACATAACAGCAGCAACAAGAACTCGGCAGCAGAAGAAATGCTCTTTAAGGATCCACTTGTGTGCCTGGGCTCTCAAGTGTCCTTTGCATGTTAGCGAAACCACTCGAAAATATGACGCGTTTGCTGAAGTATGCAAAAATTGCACATGGAACAAATATGGGGACGCAGCTGGGCGAACAATACGAATACATAACAACAACAACAACAAAAACAACAACAACAACAACAGCAACATTAACAGTAAGAACAACAATGCCCAACGCAAAATGTTTGTCGCTTTAAGTTTGCCAGCAGGCGAAATTCAAATTCGTCAACATTTTTTTTTGGGAAATGCACATTAAACAACGATAAGAATAATAATAATAAAAGTAACAACATGGTCATAAATCGTATATATGTATATAAATATATATATATATGTGTATGTTTATATATATGTGTGTATATGTTGGCGGCATATCGAATGATCGTTCATTATGGGAGAAAACAGTGGCACCTTTGAACCGCAACGTCTTGGCGGGGCAGGTGGGTTGGTGGCAGTGTTGTGCTGTGCAGGCATTAGGAGTACGTGTCGTCCAAGGGGCCGCTGTAGGCGCCGCAGTCGACGCTCACTCAATCAATGCACGGCAGCGGCAGCGGCAGCGACAGCGGCAGCGATTTTGTCGATGGCGTTGGCGGCAAACATGAAATATCACACAGCCAAACCCTTTTTTATGAACATAAAGTTTAGGCTAACGATTCCGATTTCCTGCACAAACGTGAGCGTAACCAAATTTGCTCTAGGGCTTGGCCAGAGAGCAGCCAAAACAGTGCGCCAGACAGACAGACAGACAGACAAATGGACTGACAGACACAGTCAGACAGACAGATGGAGGTAAAACGCCGAACAGAAATCAATTCAATTGCCAAATTATGCCAGGCAAAAGCATGGCCAATATTTCGCTGTCTCAATATTTGTGGCCAAAATTGTTTTGCATGACTCGCTCACGCTCGGACTTGGAGTGCATTAGGATTGCTAATCGATCATCTGGGCCATGTTTTTAGGCTGCATTTGTTGGCCGCCTTCGACTATGGTCGTTTTTTTGACTAGATTTGGTTGTTTTTACTTCGATTTTTTTTTTGTCATTTCAGTTCGTTTTGGTTTGCTTGTCATTTTTAGCTGTCTTGGCAGTTTGGAGGCGGCCTAAACTACAAATATTTTTGCGCCGTGCGCCATTTTCCGTAATTATGCCCGAAAATGTAACACGAGGCAACAAAACAGGAAAACGCGACACGGTGATTAATTGTCGAATCGTGCACTCTGTCGGGCTATTTGTTAACTCAAGGCGTTGAAATTATAAATTGTTTTGAGTGCAACCCCATTCAGAGACAGAGAGAGAGAAAGAGAGAGAGAGAGATAAAGACCAAAGAAACTGTACCCAACGCAGATCAGTTTTGTATTTTTTTCTTCTTTTTTTTTTGGCAATTCGATCAGGTGTGAAAGGGTTCACGAGGGGTTCAAGCACGAATATCGCTGAAAGCCTGACTGGGTTGGCAATATGACAAACAGGCCTTTTGAGACTGCTCGCGTTGAGTTAGGGACAGTCAATTAAGATTGCATAGATAGTAAATAGAGTTGGTTTCTTGTATATTGCCAAAAACATTGCATAAACTGGTTGTAAGGTTAAAAGATTTAAGCTATAACAATTTGAAGTGTGTTTTTAACATGGGCAAGCGAAAGCAATTAAATTATATTGAGATTTTTGTTCAGGATGTCAGGTTTGTGCAAAACTTCAATTTGTATTTATTAATTATGACAATCCTTATCCAGTAAACTATGCGTAAAGTTAGAAGAGCGTGATTTTAAAAAGGCGATTCACCTTTTTCGTTCATCTAAACCACTTTTCATAATTTTCAGCTTATATGCATAATTCACATATCACGAATTACACATCGTGAATTCGTGTCTCGCATAGCAAACTCTATAATTTTGACTAATACGAATGCAAAACTTTTGCCAAATATCTTTAAAGCTGTCAGATCTGTTGACATTTCAAGCAGCCCCTCCCCCCCTTGCCAACCATTCAACTGATTTTTTTTTTCTTTGCGCAAGAAACGCGCTGAAGTGCGTAAATGTTAAGTATACAGACCATGGCAGATGGGGCACATGCCCCATCGAGAGTTGGACCCCATCCTCTCTAGCCAAAGCGCTGGCTTTGGAGCAGCTATCAAATCAGCACGTGACATTGTGTGACATCATTGAGCTGGAAGATGACGCGCCAAAGCGCCAAAAAGCCGTGACGACTTTCGCTTTATGCAAAAGACAAAGCAACGCCTCCAGTTCTATCCCCAATCCCCCATTCCCCATCTCCGAATTCCAATTTAGCTGCGGCTTCTGTTTCTGCTTTTGCAGCTGGCTCGGTGTTAGAGGTAGGTTTTTTGGGCGAAGCTGTCGAGGCTGGTGCAAGTGCACACTTGAGACATGGCGATGACTCCTCCATGCTCGCAGGTAACTAAGCCCCCAAACTGAACACCACCCGGCCGAGCTGAGAGATGCATTCAGCACGTAATGCATAGATCAACATTCATGTGTTTCCATGTGTGCGTGTGTGTGTGTATATGTGTGTGCTGCTGCAATCACGTTAATTAAAAAGGTGCAAATTGTAAAACGCGCCGAATGGCGCGTCGGGAATGCCACGGAACACGACGCGGAGCCAAGTGTTGCCAAAAGCTGACAGCTGTTAATGAACGAGTTGAAATGTGGCATGGTCGAGGGGGACGTGGCACGTGGTGGGGTGCTGCAAGTCACGTGCTGCACATCAGTCGGTTGCATGGTAATTAAACGTATCATCATTTCTTATAGCGGCTATGCACCAGACCAACCAGCATTGCTCTCATATGCAGCATCGTCTCACCCCCTCCGTCTCACCCACTCTTCGTCGCCATTTTAACTCCCACTTGCCACATTTGCATTTTTACATGCATTTTTATATTAACGCCCTAAAACGAGATGCGACGCGCAGCAGACAAAAGGATTTCACAGACCAAAAGGATGTGACGTTGCTGCTGGGCATGGTCTGCGATTGTGACTGTCCTGCACCAGCACCCCGCCTCCTAACCTCATTCTCATACTTACCCAGCGGCCTCGGGAATGGAGTATATTAAATGAAGTCTACGTCTCTTAGGCAAAGGCGGCGCTACTGGAAAAACAAAAAAAAGACCGAAAAAAAAATAAGAAAATAAAAAAATTCATTTTGTTTGTTGCTATCGCAGACGCCGCCGCTGTCGCAGGGCAACAATGGCGTCAAAACAGCGACACTGCAACAATAAAAACAACAGCAACAATAACAACAACAACAACAACAACAAATGAAGAAACATACATTCAAACAACTACAGCATATGGGACAGCTGTTTTGGTTGGAGGCGCCAAAGGAAGACACATTAATAAAATAGACAACTGGAAAAATATTTCAACCAAGTGCATTAAAATGTTGTAAAAAAAAAAAAACGATATAATGATATTTAATTTAGTCAAGTGGAGTGGATCCAAGAGCAACTTAAGAACAGCTGGCATTTATATGAGCAATATAATTCAATTTATTGCAATCATCCCAATGAAAAAATTCTTGGCAACACATTAGAACTTGCATCGAAAAAGCAGCCCAAATAGTTTCAACTGACTTGAGTAGAAAGTGGGGAAAAATGTAAAAACTTATTTTTAGAGTGCATTCTCATAAATAAAAGTAATCAAAATTTTTGGTTGTTGATAAATACAAACTAGTTGTGCATTTACTTGACCCCGTTCCATTTAAAATATTGGCATTTTTATGCATGTTATTTATTTAAAGTCATAAACGATATCTTTTTGACAAATGCACATAAATTATGCAACTATCATAATGTTAGCCATTAGCTAAATGGCTTCATTTAAGTAGTCTATCTTGTGGATGGCAATAAACTATACTATTTATAATATCAATCTGCCGTAAGCAAAACTTAGTACTCAACTGGCTACAATCAGCTCAGATCGCAATTGCCACACTTAATTGAATTAAGAAATGCCTTGAAATGAGCTACGACCACCTGCTGGCTGAGTGCGATATGTGAAACTGTTCAATTAGCGCACAATATCGGTTGGCAATAACTCAAAGTTTTGACAACTTTCAAAAATTATGAACTCATATTACCAACTCATATATAACTTGCACAAATCACAGTATGCGATTTATAATTAACATTTTATAAATTCCCAATCGTGATAAGAGAGTTTTCCATTAAGAATCAATTAAAATGCTAAAGCCGATCAAAATGTGTTCGCTTCGTGGTTGCTGTTATTGCCTCGACCGACTGAGATGAAGTTATCGTGATTGAACCACTTTTCACACAAGATATTGTCTATAGTGTGGCAATAAAAGAAAAATGCATATTTATTGAAATAACATAATTTACATAAAAATGCCAATAAATTGTCAGGAGATTATTATTATGCCGGCCAACGCAGCGTATGTGCAACTTTTATGCCCCATTAGCCCCCAAAAATTAAAAAGTAACAAATAATAATTATCTATCGGTTGCCGAAGATTAAATACACTTGCGATTTATACAAAATCACTTCATCAATATACAATATTTATTATTTGCCTAAACTGGTTTCACATTTATAATATTGTTGTAAAGTGATTTTCTTGCGTTACACAGTACGTGACAAAATTGCAATACTCTCTGTCAGCGCATAAAATATAGATGTGGAGCGATTTAATCAGTTGCTGTGCGCTGTTAATGAATTGAATTGCATTTTTTGCGCTATCGCCAGACAAACAGAACGGCACAGACCCCCACAGACTCGGTGTCAGTTCCAGTTTTACAGTTCTCCAGTTTCCCAGTGGGCAGCCACTGTTTTTCTGTAGGCTTTGCGCTTTTTGATCTCCTCAAGATTGTCACTGTCTGGCGTGGTCGACCAGCGTACGCCGACCAAGCGCCACAAAAATAAACAAAAAAAAATATGAAAAATATATAAAATTTAATAAAAGTTATGCACTTGTCGGCTAACTGCGAACGTAAAAATCTGCATAGACGTATGACTCTATTTTCGCTATGTCTGAGTGTTTATATTTGTAATTGTTTAATCGCACTTTGGTCATCTATGTGGGTTAGATATGACTAGCGACAAACAAACAACCGTGCGCCATGGAATTTGTAATTGTAAATAAAATAAATGTAAATTTTTGCATTTCAAAAAGTGCGCGGACACCGGTTATGGCGGATAGTGGCGCCACCTTGCGCCTAGAGTGCGTAGCTGTTAAGGATGCAGGGTTTATGTCTTGGCTATGCCAGCAAGGACAATGAAACTTTGACCTTTGCTCAGTACATATAACAGTTCAAAATGAGCTAAAATTCAGGAGATTATCTATATATCATAAATTGTAATGCAACAGTTAAAATGAACATAGAAAACCATATTAAAAAAAAACACAACAAAATATAAGTATTCTTCCGCATATTTAAAATAAATTGATGAATACTTTAAAATACTCATGTAACAGTTAAAATGAAAACATAGAAAACTTGATTAAAAAATAACACAACAAAATATAAGTATTCTTCCGCATATTTAAAATAAATTGATAAATACTTTAAAATACTCATGTAACAGTTAAAATTAACATAGAAAACTTGGTTAAAAAAGAGAACAACAAAATATAAGTATTCTTCCGCATATTTAAAATACTTTAAAATACTCATGTAACAGTTAAAATGAAAACATAGAAAACTTGATTAAAAAATAACACAACAAAATATAAGTATTCTTCCGCATATTTAAAATAAATTGACGAATACTTTAAAATACTCATGCTGGGTGTGTGTATTAATATTTGTCTTTTGCTTGTGATGAATGCCAAACATTCGATTAAGTGAAAATCCATTTGATTTATTGGCTGCTATTTATGCGTACTAAAAACTTCAAAAATGTTAATGTAATATCTTTAAAAACATAGTCAAATCCATCGCCTAACATCTTCGACCACATGCTGTTTTTGCCTGGGTATGCCTAATGCATTTTCAACGTTTCTGACTGAATGACAAAAAACAAAAAAAAAAACTCTAAAAAAATAAAATGAGCAACGCCCGCATTCCAATGAAAGCGCCAGCAGCTGCACGAAAAGCAACATCAGCAGCAAAAACAACAACAACAATAACAACAATAACAACAACAGCAATAAAAACAACAACACCAAACATGCAGGCACACACAAGTCAAAGAAATTTGCTGTTAATTCACGTATTAACCTCTTGACATTTGGCAGCAGCATCGCCAACCAAAAGAAAAACAAGTCGACAAAATTCCGATATGGTGACAGGGACGGTGAGCGATACGGGGTAGGGGTAAGGAAGGGGTAAGACACATCTGCCCGACTGTGACGCTGCATAGAAACTGTGTCAATGGGCCAACAACAACCACAAACGTTGGGGCGTTGTATGTCGATGTGGATGATGTTGGTGGCATGTGGGAGGGCAGCAAGCGTTATTGGCGTTGGAGTCGAAGCGTTGCCTTTGCCGATGGAGTTCGAGTTGGAGCCACGCCAAATGGAAACTTGCGCCGCAACGTGTGTGTGTGTCGATGTGTCTATGTGTCTATGAGTACGTGCGCTTCAATGACTTTCAATTAAATCAATATTCATCGTTTTGGTTGCCTCGGGGTCTAAATGGCAACGGGCGGCCCCGGCCAGGCTAAGACTGTGACAGAGCATGGAAAATAGAGGCCGTGGCAGAGGCAGCTGCAGCAACAACTCCGCTCCTTGATTAGATGCGACGCGGTAACGACAACAACTACAACAGCAACAACTACAACAGCTAACAGCCGCAACAGCCGCAGCAGCATGGGAAAATGTGCAATTTTAGCCAAAAAAAAAAAAAAAAAAATAGTAAAGGCTCGAAACGACCAAGCTCGGCCTGACCGAGCCTGGGCACATTCATTGCGCAAATTTTGGCGGACTATGTCTGTTCCAGTGTCGGTTTCTGTGCAGCCAGTCTGCTGTCTGCAATCAAAGATACACCATAAAATAAACATTTGAACCACTTGCCTGAGCCTTTCACAAAAACAACAAACAACCAGCAACAACTACAATCACAGCACACAGAAGGTGGCACAGCCGAAAGACTCGCGCGAGCAAAGAAATAATTAATGTTTGCCAATAACCGAAGACACCTTCAGCGCCGCCAGTTGCCAGTTGCCAATTGCCACCAACTGCCTGTTGTTGCCAGTTGCTGATCGCCAGGTTTACTGTGGTACCGTCTAAGCCAATTTGACAAGTGCACCATGCGCCGACGGTGGTCATGCAAATGAGGCATTTTTAATTGTTGACTATAACTGAACAAGGGAGAAGAGGGTATTGGAGAAATGTAGATCTTTACGATCATTAATCAAAAAAAGAGTTCAAAACACTCAACTTGCTTCATTCTTAATTCATTTATTATATTTATAGTTGTAGCTAAACTAAACTTGGCTTAAAATAAATTAAACAATAAGGCATTTGAGAAGGTTAAGTTTAAGTTTAGTTTTAAAACCAATTAAACCTATCATAATATTTTTTGTACAATAATTTATGTTATGTCAAATTTAAAGATATAGCAAGTTTTCATTTTAAGAATTGGTAAATACAAGTAATAAATACCAAACGTTAATTATTACGAATTTTCTTTAATAACTTTTATTAATTTTTACATTAAGAATTCTTTCACAATTAATAAAGATCTTTGACTTTTATTTTCCATCCTGTCGGGCTATCCACAACTCGTAGCCAAAACATGCCGTAGCTAGAAGCATGCCACCTAACCAAACTGCAGCTGCCACATAATAGTACTCGAGATCATGGGAATTCACCTCCTGCAGTGTATCGCAGTTAATGAAATGCAAACGTCCACTTTGTATTCCATGGCCAAATCCATCGCTTTTCATCTTGAGCAGAAGTCCGGCCTCAAACATGCGTCGCACATACCAATTGAAGATCTTCAGGTAAGGGCGCCCATAGGCGGTGGGCATGAAGAAGGGCTGCTGGTAGATGATCTTCGCTAGCTTGCGAAACAAAGGAACTCGCAGAAACTTTTGCTGATACAATGTAAAATCGATTTTATCCTCCAAGGCACTGTACAGCATGCTGGTGTTGAGCTCGTGTTGATAGTGTTCCAACAGCTGTTCCGGCGTGAGCACCAGTCGCTTGGCCAGCTGTGGATGTAGATCTGGCAGTTGGAGTAAGAACTTCAAGGTGATCTCCTCTTCCGGCAACTGGTAATCAGTGCCCTCCAAGTCATCAAAATTGTTCAGCTGCTTGTCATAGAGACCCGCCGCCAAATTGCTCGAAAGCAGCGCCAGGTAAAGATTAGTCAGCACTAACCCAGCAATGGTCATCATAATGAAGATGAAAAGACGACGCAGCGCCGGCGGGGAAACCAAATCGCTACCAGGCGGCAGAAAAAGAGAATGTCGAAAAATTTGCAGAAAGGCTCCACTTAAGTTTAGGCGCCCCTGGGAGAGCAGAAACAGTGCTCCGCTGCAGTAAATCAACATGGCCAGTAAAACCAACCAGGTGTAACAAGTGTAAGGTTTCAGCAGATACAAATATCTGGGCAAAAGTCTGGCCGTTGGAGCCATCAAAAATCTGTTTTCAAGCCAGAGCACAATGCTATCCGCAAAATCCGGTGTCTTTGCCAAAAGATGGGGTAAGAAGTCGACTTCCCGAGTGTGCAGCACTTGGTTAGCTTCTCTTAAGGTGTCCACTCGGCGAATTCGAATACTCCCCTTGAAGTGATGAATAAAATCAAGAACCATGCGCAGCATATAGCCAGCGTATATATCCTGATTCTGATGATCTCTGAATACAAAGGCTCTCGGAGGTGCACTTATCAGAATGCCACAAGTTATATTAAAGCCATGAAAGTCCCAGAGCATGCCGCGAGTCCGATGAAAATACTGCAACGTATTCTCCATTTTTAGCAGTCGAAATGTCGGATATGGCATATAACTAAATAACTTCTGTGTAAACGGCAATACAACCAATATGTGAACCATTCCCTGATGCCAGCAGTGCGAAAGGAGTTGAAACACTTTAGCCGCCGTTGCTGCAGGATATATGATCAACACTTGCAGCTGCTGTGCTCGCCACAACCAGGTAGTGAGGTAATCAACCATGCTGCTGGTATGCACATCCTCCAGATAGATGATGGTCAAAGCACGCTCACTATAATTGCCACTCAATACGAGCTGCAGCGTCGTATTGCTTACCCGGAGTGTTGGTAGCTCAGATTCCCTGGCCGGTATTAGAAGATCGAAGTGAGTCTTGTTGCCAAACCCAATGTAGACATTCAACTCTATTTTGTACAAGGCATTAAGCTGATCAATGCATTGACTGACAAAGCTGCCCGGCAGCAATGTTAGATTCTGCACCACGTTCACATACAGTAAGTCCATTGGAACTATTTCAACCAGGATTCACTTGACGGTCACCTTTTATATACAAAATGTTTGCCCATCATTAGGAAATCAAATTTAAGTGCTTACACAACGTTTATTCAGATGCCACAAGTGCATAATTAACCAAACAATTGTAATTGTACAGTAATCGTATATTAAGCTTAATTTCCTCTGACATATTTGGTATTTCTCTCTATACATTTTAGTAAATAATACGAACTTTGTATTGGATTAGCTATAACACAAACATAATTGGATAAATTAGTTGATAGCTGGGCGTATCAATAAGCTGTAGGTTAAACATATGTCAAGAGATCTAATGCAAGAAACTTGTCCCAACTAGGGACACTTTGCCTATTTGAGAAACGGGCAATTTAGTTGCATGCCTCCCGCCGCTGATTATTATCAGTTTTTTTTTAACAACAATTACGCCTACCTAGAACATTTGCCTATTTCACATTTACATCGAAGTTTTTTGTCGTGCGCGACTGCTACACTCCCAGTCAGTTAAGTTAAGTTAAGTTTATTAAGCTTGGGGTCTTATCGCCCATCTACCAAACGACCCCTTGACCACAACCACATAATGATTTGTTGGCCGGGGTTGGGTCTGCTTTGTTTTAACGTGACCGCCCCAAAGTCAAGTGTCATAGTTATTTCTGGCTCAGAGGCAAATATAATAGAATTGATTTAATGTTCGTTAACTTTGATGTGAGAAATTATGTCAGCTAGATGGCATTTTCAGATTCTAAGCAAGGTTTTTAGCAATACTACTTGTAAGTCATGAATAATATTAAAATAGATGTTGTAACACATTCAAAAACATTAGCTTATAAATTCCATGCCTGAGATCGTTAAAACTGATATAATTTATATAAATATGCATTTTTTTGATAATAGATTAATATTCATTTACAATAATTGTCAATTAAAATGACCCTCGTTCGTCTGATTGTTTTATGGTTTCATTCGTTTTCTAAGTAACTCAAGAACAAAACACAGTACCGACAATCCCAGGCCAAAGGCCCATAAGGCAAATACATAGAAATAGAACTCCAAATCATAGTGTTTTTGCTCCACTTCATCGGCTTTTAATATCTTAGTTATGCCGCTCTCAACTGAAGCTCGCCATGTATCTACCCTCATTTTGTTAAATATGCCACTTTCGAAAATGCGTCTTATATAAATATTGAATATATTCAGGTAGGGCAAGCCAGGGGCAACTGGAAAGGACATGAGTCCTTCGAATAGGCTCTGCTTCATCATTTTGAACAGTGGCACTTTCAGCGAGTACTGTTGATACAGAAAACCTATTAGCCGATCATTATAGCCCATATACATATAGCTAGTATTGAGAGCTATGCGTGCACTTTCCACAAAATCTAAAGGGACAATCTTAATGCGATTCCGGACTACAGATGGCACAGATTTCGACCGCATTAAATAATTCAAATATTGTTCGGACATTAACAGCGGATATGGTGCATGAGCTAAGTCTTCGAAAACATTGTATTGTGGCTCAAACAGACCCGCCGTAAGCATACTTGATAGCTGCGCCAAATAACAGTTGGTTAAAATAAGTCCACTAATCATTAGTATAAAGTGTATCGCATACTGTTGCCAATTTGAGATTATAATCGTTGGCTGAGCCACATACAGTATGTGAGACCAGCTGCTCAAAAAATGCATACCAATCTCATTGCCTCCATTGCTTCCATCCGTGCCACAAAGCATAAGCATTCCATACCCCATTGTTCCAATCACTGCCAGCCAAACAGTCAACGTAAAAGGACGTGTTAGGTAAATATAGCTGGCAATGGGTCGAGCATGAGGCACCATAATATGCATTTTGAGTAAAAAGAGTGACGTGCTGCCTGATGAACGCAAGTCCGACTCCTTTGGTTTGAAGATGACGTCAATGGTTTTATTTTGTAAGTAGAGCAAATAATATTTGTATACTATCTCAGATTGTAGCTTCTTTTGGATCTGGAGAGTAGCATTGTGACGTCGAGCAAACTCTAATAATATATTATGCATATACCCTGTTTGGATCAACTCTCCACGACGATTCACATACTGAAAAGATCGTGGTACAGATTGAAAGCTAATTGTACGAACTGGATATTGCTGAAGGTCTCGTAGCTGGCGCCATCTATTGAGGTAATCTGCAACTTGCCGAAGTTTTATGATACGAATTGTCGGATACGGATTATAACTATAAAATGACAATGTCTGATTAAGTTTATGGATGAGCAGCACATTGATGAACCCCTCCCGAAAACAGTAAGTATAAAGATCCTGTTGCCAGGCACTGGGTTCCCAATCCGTTATAAAAACTATATGAAGTGCATGAAGTTGAGTCAACATTGATGAGAGTAGCTTGGCCACTGAAGCATCCAGAGGTGGCGTCCTTATATAAACCACTGTTAACGTCTTTTCGGTGAATCTTCCAAGTAGACGAAAATTTGTAGAAACGTTAGTTGTTAGCTGAAGCTGAATTTTTGGAGTATCCATTTGAAGTATCTCTATTGACTCCGGAGAGTTGTAATCCAAGTTAATAAGTATATTGAGATTTATGTTGTAGGCAGTGTTGAGTTGTGTTAATACTTGTGATAGCTCCGAATAATTAGTTTGTTCCGAATAAATAGCATGACATCCAAAATATTGAAGTAGTACGAAAATTCCAAAAATCGAATGCATTTTAATCTTATATTACTTGATGTATTTATTGCAGATTTGATCTGTTGTTTTTCTACCTTTCAAAAAGAACACTTAAAACACTCAGATTCAATGAGAAATGATATCTGCAGGTCCTCCAGGAATTAAACTGATAGCAGTCCTGACTCAAAGCACGAGCAAAGCACACTAGTCAAGAATGAGAGGCGACAGTTGAACTTATATGGGTTCAGCTGATCATAATCAGGTAACACTTAGTCAATATAGTTGCCAGGTCCATATTTACAGCCTAGATAAAATCGTGCCCTGTTGCTGCAAGAAAACTCAAATTAAACTTATCGAACATCTACTAAATAGCACCTGGAACACGGGTCTGTTCCTGCCAGTTCTAATATATATCGACCGCATTGCCAAGTGTCATATTTCACATATATGTTGTACATATTATATATCTATATATACATATTACAAATACATACAATGGAAGAAATAGTTTCAAAAGAAAATCTGTCTTTAATGTGTATGTAATAATTGCATAAGTTCTCTGCTGGTTAAGAGAGCTCTGTAACTTTATTCTTTTAATTTTGCATAATTCGTATATATTATTCAATGAATTAACTGAGCTAAATGAGCTTAATTTTAAGAATGCACTATTTAATTTACATTTTGTAGATGGATGTTATTAGTACAGCCAGTTTAATTTAATATTTGTGATTCACTTGCTAATAAGACAATGGTTTGAAGAATGGTATACTTGATAAGATCAGAGGTTGTTTTGTTGCTGCTGCACTGTTTGAAACTCGTTAGCCTACAGCAGGAACAGCAGCAGCAAACAACAGCAACGATTGCAAACAACTTAAAATTGAAATCGCTCATAAATTCTGTCACTAATTGTAAAGAATGGCAGACCTTGAATTCAAATCAACGGCTCAGTCAGCCAATGGCTACTGCTAAGCAAATGTCTTGCAAAATTATGAAGCTACACAAATCTAAAAAAAAAAACAGAAAAACAACAACAACAAAAAACAACAGTCGCAGCAACAACAATGTGCGATTGTATTTGAAAATGACGATAAATAAATATAAATTTCAACGGCAAACATAAAGAGCTATTGACTGTTGACTTTTATGAACAATTAGGCGGCAGCCACTTAAAGAGGCGAATATATTGAGATACAGATACGCAGATACAGATTGATAGTTGATAGTTGTACAGATATCGAGTGCATGCATACATATATGGCATACAAGTGCAGCACACACACACACACACACACACATATGGCTAATGGGCCTCTCTATGGGTACTCTATGGGCCTGGCCAACAATAAACTGCAATTGATTATATCGACAACTGGAATAGCACGCAACTGCAACAGGCTATGCACAACTGCTGGGTGTTGGGTGTGGGGTGTGGGGGAGGCGTGACGAGGGCGTTGCAAGCATTCGACTCTAATTAATGGAT
Organism: Drosophila fungiperda; assembly: GCA_035042345.1. Lineage (NCBI taxonomy): Eukaryota > Metazoa > Arthropoda > Insecta > Diptera > Drosophilidae > Drosophila > Drosophila fungiperda. Next base: position 5,713,470 of record JAWNLM010000028.1, on the reverse strand, counting down.
TCAAAGCATTTATGCAAATGGCGGGAAATAATTTATCACCCATTCAAGACGCAACAGCCACAATTGTAGTTACTCCAATACCAGCAATAACAATAACAACGACAATAATCAAACCTTCCATCCAAGCATTGCAATATGCAAAAGTTTTGTTCATTAGCGTAACGCCCACGCAGTTAACATTAAGTGGGCGTGGCCACAATCCGCACACGTTCTCTCAAAGTATTTCTATTTTTTTTTCAGTATTTCTACTTATTTTTTTTTTTTTTTTAAGGCGGCTTCGTTTGATTTGCTTTGGCTCAACTGTCGAGTTGATTTTATTGTTGTTGCATTTTATATGATTAGTACTTCATTTAAATTTGTTTTTTTTTTTGTTTACCGTCAATAATGCACTTAATTGTTTAGGTTGTTGTTGTTGTTGTTGAGAAATCGGCGCAAGGTTAGCAGATTACAGATTTAAATACTGCTGTGGGCTGTTTGCTGGGTTAGCGCAACTTGTGTTTGTGTGTGGGTAGGGATTATTCTAAGCAATATTTGTGACTGTGAGCACCATATAATTTAAATAATGAAGATACAACTGACAAGTTTAATAAAAGCGAGCGTCGTAAAATTCGTACCTATTTGATTTTTTTCTATAATATTCAACATAAAATCACATTTATATAAAGCCATTTGTTTGCTGCTTAAATCAATATAGACATATATAATAAAATTAATCTCTTGAGATATTTTTTGCATAGTTTTTCTTGTAGAAGACTTCAGTTGTTTCGTTTTTGTTATGCTTATATTCAAAAGGTTATTTTTCAATCAGTTCTTCCTGGTTCCTTGTCAATTCGTTAGTAACGCCCACACAATTCGACACCCACAACCACACAAAAACTGGCAAAAACATCAAAATAACAATCATCTACCGTACTTATCGCCACATCATTGTGAACACCCCTTCGCCGCTCCCAGCAACCAACTCGAATCATAATCCAACGATCTGTTTAAAGTCTAAGTATGCCCCAAAGCAATTGTTGAGTTATTTTCCAGTCAGAGTTGAAACTGTAGCCGTAAAATCAATTTGGCCAAACGTCTACAACTTTATCACACAGTCCACTTAGTCATAGTCAGAGTCATGGACATACTGCCCAAGATGTAGACAGTCTCCGAGTAGGCAAATGCTAAGGAATCGGCCACTCTGGACAGCACATTGGACAGCAAACTCCATCTGCCATCGGTCAATCAGCAAGTTAGACAAACTTCGCCACTCATAGCCCAAAGGGGTATACAAAAAAAAAAAAAAAACACTTAAATTTCTGTTATCGCATTGGCCATATCAATTGACTTTTTGGGGGCAACATAAATTATATGGATGCAGCAACCATCAGACGGTGCCAAAAACAATAATTCACAATCGATCGATTGAAGGAGTGGAAGAATCATTTGGAATATTGCAATTTTCAAATCAGGCGCACACAACTAATGCCAGAGATTTTTTTAAATGGGTCAAAACAACAAGGAAAAGATTCGCAATTGGCTATTGAGAAAGTTATCGGTCAGTGGTCAAAAATTGGCCAGTGATAATGGTTTCATCGGTGTGCCGATGGGCAAGTTATTAGCGTGACCGGGGTTAATCAAAAAATTTCTGACCCTCGCAGCACTTGAGCACTTTGTTTGGGGCGTATCTGTGCGATGCCTGGCTGGATAGACAACCATATGCATTAAAATTAATTGCCTATCATAAAATTGTGTCCGCTGACCAAAAATTGGAAAAAAGCAAGTAGGAGTGCTGCAGGCCAGACAGCTCGACTTGGCGATACCCTCAACACAGAGTCCTAGTCTCTTTTAATTAATTTTAATGGTTTCTGTTTCATGGCAACATTTTTCACTGCCATAACTTTGTCAAAGGTCAAGCAATATTCAAAAGCACAGGCGATTTGATGATGAGGGAACTTCTAAGGTAATATTAGATTTAAATCTGAGAATGCGATGCACAATCAAACAGAGACACTCATTCCCTATTTTAAGGAGTAGACTGTGTTTTAATCTAAGAGCATACGATTGCTGAGATATTTTCTAAGTAGTTGGCTCCCTGGCCAGGCTTGAACTCTGCGCAAGCCGAGTTAATGGGCTATAAACATTGCTACGGTAAAAGTCAAGCGATTGTGCGCCTAATTTGTCGCTTGCCAGGCCAATCAGGCCGCCAGCAGCAACATGTTGCCGAGGCAAACACAACATAAACAAGTGCAGCAGCAGCAACAACAACAACAACAACAAATGAACTATTCACAACTGTGTGTGTGTGTGTGTGTGTTTTGGCTGTCAATTGCTGACATTTGCAACAGTCCAATATGTTTGACATTCATTGGCGATCCGCATGTTGCCAAGTGGCTGACATTTTGCCGCTTGCATAACAGGCAGTAACAGCAATCACAACATCAACATCATCAGCAGCAACAGCAACAACAACACCAACAACAACAACAACAACAGTTACAGCTTAAGCATCAGCTAACAAGCTGGCAAATCAAATTCAGCAAAGCGACTGATTGCACTTGTTGCTATAGATAGGCAGATGCAAATATCGTTAGTAACATGATGCCGCAACAAGTGCGTCAACATAACATGTCAAATGACTGACTACAGTTTTTTTATTATTATTTTTCTTTATTATTGTTTTGCGTTTAATGTTTATGGTACATGCAAACGGTCATAAAAGCCAACATTTTAAACGCGCCACTTAAAAAACAATTGCTGATTGATTGTCGACAATTGCATACCATTGTGAGATACAGGTGTTGCCATGTTCTCAATTAACTTGATTTTTACATACTTTACCTTTAGTTGGTATGGTAATGGCCATCTTAACCTCAGCGAAGAAAGCACACCCTTCCAGTAAGTTAGTGTGCTGCCACTTACTTTAAGTCCAAAGTTCGAAATAATATTATGGTTTATATTATGTGAAATGCGATCAGAAAAGTTGATCTCTTAACTAAAAAATTATCTAGTAACCAAAGCAATGAATCGAATATAAGCCAAGTTTAATACAGAAAGAGATTTGCTTAACTAAACACGATCATGATAAAACTTGTATTAATTTCTTTTTTTTTATTTAATTGTTAACTATCAAGTTTTATGCGTAGCTTTTTACAGCCCATTTGCTTTAGGAATAAAGACAGCTGGGGTATGTCACAGAATTTGGTCTTATCTTAAGCGGCTGTCACTTGACTTTTAGCGCGTAATTATCTCTAACGCGATAAGTGTGCCAACACCCGCAGCAACAACAATTGCTCTGGTAACAAAAAAAAAAAACAGCAGCAAAGAGTCCATAAGTAAATTGTGGCCTGTGTTAATATCCATTATAAGTCAATGCAGCTCTCGCAGCCAGACCATAAAACTCAATACGGAAAACTTAAGAGAGAAAAAAAATGGCGAGACACGTAAACTAAGCCATAAAAATATGTTTAACACACCCTCTGACAAAGCTGTTAACAGCGTAAAATGCGTAGGATAAGGCCGTAAAATGTTCATTGCTGTTGTTGTTTTCTTTTTCTATTTTTTTCTATTTTTTGTCTTTTTTTTTTTTGGTATTGCTGCTGCTGCTACAACTGACGACGTGTTGTTAGCTATTTTTCTTTTTAGCGCTAGCGACAAACGACAATTAAAATGCAAACAAATTGAATGTGTGTGTGAGTGTGTGTGTGTGTGTATGTACATGTGCAGAAGGTTTGTCTAAGTATTTTGCTACAAAAAGTCGCGCACTTAATTTGGCCAGTAAGAGCAGCAGCAGCAGCAGCAGCAACAGCAACAGTGAGAGCAGCATTTACAACAACAATCAAAGTCACAACAGCAATGGTTGCTGCTGCGCACGCGCGAAACATTTTTGTGCGGCTAGTAAATGTGGCGAAAGTTAGCGTGCCGTTATTTTAATTGCAGCATGTTGCCCCGGTAATTTGTCTGCACTCGTAAATGTTGTGACGCTAATTGCCAAGCAAATACTTAGCAACATTCAGTTGATTCGAGCAATAAAAACCAAAACAACAACAACAACAACAACAATAGCGTAAAATGTGGGCAGCAAAAGGCTTTCCCAAAAATTGATTTGAGCTTGAATAGTGTTAACGCCCTAAACAACATCTTAACTGATCATTACCCCACACATTAACCTGTCAACGTGGCCAACGTTTGCAGCACATTTAGTGAAGCCCCTCGGGGGGGGCAACAGGGCAACATCAATACCAAAGACAGCGAATCAAAATCAAAATTTAATCAATAAGTAGTAATCAAATTTGTGCTTGTAGCTAGTCGCGTCGTCTGGACGCGAGGCTGCCGCACATAGCCCGTAATTATGCAACACATGTTCAGTGCAACAATTGGCCATAATTTAGTCAAAGGTAATTGAGTAAGCGAGGCGCGGACTAACGCCATAGCCTGCTGGGGCTATCATTAAGCCCCAATTTCGAGCCCCCTTCGCACAGTAGACGCACCACACAGTAGTCACCCTGATTGAAGATGCCTGAAGCAATCGTTGCTAGAGTTGCATCGAGTTGTTCAGACTGAGCTCGATGGAACTAATCTTCAGGCTACTTCTCTGCTGGTCGTTCCTTTGAGTCGGAAGCTCGACTAGTAGGAAAAATGATTAGTAAATTACTTCGCTGAACTGAACTAGAAAGTGCAACTCTAATCGCTGCTGGAAACTTGCCAACTGGGCGCCTTGTTTATTTATTTCTAGTTAGATGCGCTGCACTTCTTCATGGTTACATAATTGTATGGCATCCCTATCCCATCCTCAACATCGCTACTCATTCCTCTGGCTTGGTGATATGGGAGCTGAACTGCATTCTTTGGGTGTGATATGCAAGCTGAAAGATCAGTGAGCCAATGGAGAGTATCCTTGAGGTAATTGCAGTGTTTAATGATTGAAAAGTAGTCAACGTGAGCTAAGCACAGTCGTGGAGAATGATTGAGATTGGTCTTTAATTTGCGGAAATTGCGATTGCCCGAAGTGGTTTTTGCTGGTATTACTGGTATTTTTCAGAGCAACAAGCACTTGAGAAAGCTACCAAGTAAAGATTCCAAATCTAGCTGTTCGGTATATCTGCTTACTCTGAATTATTTGTTTTTGAAAAAAAACTAGGATAACACCTTCTATTACTGACAAACTGCAACCTGCCCCTTTCTGATTCTCAAGCCCCAGATCAGCAATAAGTTGCAACTGGCGCTCCCCAATAATTTTTTGGTAGCAACCACAGCCCCAAAGCAACATGGGCAACATTTAAGCAACTGTTGCTATCCGATCTACTGGCCATATTTGTTGAACACTTCACTTCATTTGTGCCACTTTATACACCTACAAATGTCACTCAAAGCAAAAAACATGTTAATTTACGAAACAGACAAACTTAAATACTCCCAAAAAAAAAAAAAACATGGAAAAAAAACATACGGCAGCAACACAAAAAACAATGGCAAACTAAGTCTGCCAAAAAAGGCTTAAAACTGCAGCCAAATGGAGAGCGAAAAAAATCAAGCGGCAACGAGATCACAAGTCACGATAATGATAAATCGCAGCTAAACATTTAGCCGGGTTGCGGCTGCCACAAAAGGTCGAGGGTGGATACCGACTACAACAACAACAACAACAACAACAACAACAACAACAACAACAATAACAACAAGTAGCCCAGTAGCTGTAAAAAATTTATTTACTCATTGTACAATAAAGAAATAAATAATAGCAAAACAACAACAACAACAAATGGAGTAGTGAAAAAAAAAGAAGGCAACGTGTCACAGTTCGTGAAATAACAATAGTTCACAATCGGCCCCTGCGGCTGGAAGATCAGACCCAAAACCAAAGCCAAAATCATGCAACCATAGAGAGAGGGAGCGAGAGATCGATATCCCAATAAGTTGACGATTGAGCCAATGCTGCCGAAAATGAACTCCAAAATCTGGAGACTATGAGCCGGCTTGTCATTCGAATGGCTTCTGTGTTGTCTGTCTGTTCTCGTTGGATTAGCAGAGCGGGTGAAGGGGATGGATTGAAAGAACTTGGTTTATGTTGAAGGCTGATGACAACTCGAAGACAACACAAAAGAGCAGAAACAACAACAGCAACACGCAGTTGTTCCTTGCAATTTTTTTTTTTTTTTTTTGCCTATTTTATATATGAAATAATATTTATATATAAATAAGAATATTTTTATGGCATGCATAAATTATGAATGTTTATTTTAAGGCATTTTGCTGTAAAAGGTCAACAGCAGCATTCACAGTTGATTTTTATTTGAATTTTTGATTTGTCTTTTTCATTCTTATTTTTGAGCTCAGCGTGTTTTGTATATTTGGAGCGTTGTTTAAGTTGATGTTGCTTTTTTTTAAAGTTTGTCGTTTGGACGCGTCACGATGTTAGCGACCTAAATTGAAATTTACTCACAGCTTTTCGCTTAGTTATGGAAAATGCCTTGAAAAAAAAAAGGTTGCTATATTTTTTGGTTGCTATGCCAAAAATGATTAAGATTTGATGCTTGACATTTCTGTAAGACAACTTTACTTTTGTTTTGTGTAATAACTTAATTAGCTACCAAATGAGTCTCACATTTTGCTCCTCGACTGCTCTCATAATTTTTCCCTCTTCTTTTGCAATTTCATTTATATCCATTTGCCGATAATCTGATATAAACATTATAATAAGCGCTCATGTCGTCGTCATCGTTGGCATAAACTTGTAACTAAATGAAAGATGCTTATCTGCATAGCTCAGCAGTAACCCGCCAGATACTTGCAGAACTGTTTGGCTGTTGGCTGTTGGCTGCTTAATGTGGCCAATAACTTTAGGTACGACAAAAGACGCATTTGTCTACTACTTAAGGCCTATAAATCTAAGCAGCTGCACTTTTCAACTCATCGGCGAGATGGCAGATGCCTCCAAGACAAGCAGACTCCATGTCCTCCATGTATATGCGATTGTCATCAGCAAACGGCTTTATCATTGTAGTTGTTGTTGATGTGAGCTGGCTGGCTGGCTGGTTGGATAGTTGACTTGGGCTGGCTTGGTTTTTCTGTTTTGACATGTAATAAGTTTCAAGATGATGCAGCAATTACCACACAGAGTCTAGCAACATCTGAGCTAACATATATTGATAAAATAGCCTTGAGTGTCGTTTTTTTTTTAATGTTGTTGGTGTTGGTGTTTGTTGTTGTTGTTGCTGTCGAGCTGCGTGTGGGGCAACTCATTAGTGGCATTTGACCTGCCATGCTCTTTCGCGCTATTGAATTGGCAACAGAGAACTGGTAACGGGTAACAGCATACGGCAAAACAGCAACCAATTTCTGTTTGTCAAAAATTTATCAACGAATTTGCTGCCTCAGAGTTGCCAAGTAACAGCAACGGTAACAACAACAGCATAAAATGTAAAATGTTGCCCGCAGTCAAAAAATTCAACATCTACACATTGGCTGCAGGCCAGAGAAAAGGGGGCGGATCGTTTGGCATTTTTGTAATCAGCGCGCTATGCAAATGTCTCAGCATAAATTAACTAGAAAAATGTTGCCAGCTGTTGCTGGCCGTGTTGCCAATGTTGCAGAAACATAGTTCGACAACCATCGGCAGCAGCGATTGCGTTGATTTGACACCTTCCCGGTCAACATCAGCATCGGCGTCTCCATCAGCATCTGCATCCCCGTCAGCATCACCGCCACCATCCACTGGCTGCACCAGTGGCGCTCCCTCTGCTAAACTGGTGAATTAGTCCCGTTTTATCTGTCACATTTGATCGGTTTGCGCATTTTCGCACCACTTATTTTGTGATTAGCTGCGCTAACTGATTTTTCCTGGCAAATGCTCGCCGCGAATATTTTCTTGTCGACTTGTTGACTTTGCAAACAAAATGTCAAGCGATTTGAGCATTTGTGCATTTGTCGCTGATAAATTGCGGCGATAATTCGAATTGCAAATAGAGCTTTAAATTTGATTCTGAAAATATCACGACAAATAACATTAAGCAAACTGTTTGCTTTGCAATTTATCAAACTAATACTTGCTGTTGAATTTGTTACCTCGCTCAACTCTTATAGAATACCTTCCAAAATTATGAGTGATCGCATCTTTAGAATGACGCTACAACAGCGACAGCAACTACCTGACTATGCGAATTCCACAGCATGCAACTGAAAAACAATTTCCATCTGTAAAGCAATAACTCAGCTCATTCTCAGCGCCGCCGACCCACACACTGACCTCCCGACACACGCGACGCATTCGAAGATCGTCCATGTCCAGGACGGCACCACATGTTTTGTCTCGGTAGTTGTTGGTTAGCCAGGCGTTTTCAGGGTCAGCATGGAGCATTTTAGGGGCCATGCGGCGGTTGCGGCAATTTGTCAAATTCATAATTCAAGCGGCATGCGGCAAGAATTTCCAAAAAAAACAAAAAAGAAAAGGAAAAGTCACAGGTGACTGGCCATTAGAAAATAAATGTAAGAAAAAGTAAAAATGCTGTAGTAGAGTGAGTTCGACTGCGATATACCCTGGAATCAGCTGTTTAATTGGCAAATTTTCTTTTAAAAGTCAATTGTTTCAATTTTACCAAAATTTAATGCACAAATGAAATAGCTGGATTTGGAATTCTCTGTTTAAGAAACAAGTGAACCAATATTTTGCACTCTACATTTACGAAGCGGGTCTGCAATGCTGATAAGGGTTATCATTGAAAAAAACCGAATTAAGTAAATATAACCCATATCGTCTGTCAGCTAGCGATTCACATTATCTTTTAACTAACTACCCATAAAGACATAATAAAATATAACTAATCTTAGTTTAGAATATTGTACACCCATTTAAATTTCATTAATTATATCAATTAGCTCAACTAAATATTATTACTCAGTAAGATCCTAAAATGTCAGTTAAAAGTTCAGTTAAAGAATAATTGACCAGTACCTGCTGGATGGCAACAGCACATTTAGTAGATCATTATAATCTTCATAAATTATTTGAAAAATCTTGTGACATATACAGAATACTCTTTAAAACCTTTTGGGATCAGAGTGTGAAAATACTTAGGAAGATGTGTAGTCGAATTTCAAAGGAGGCCAAGTCACATGTGAAAGTCAAAAGCCACACTGCTTCCAAATGCACTAATCCCTTGCTTTGCCTCTTGTTGCCCCCTTTAGGTGGCATTGCGGATGCGGGCCAGTTTTATTAGAGTTGGTGCAACATGTTGCCTGGCACTTGCAGTCTGGATCGTTGTTGTCGTCGTTACATTGCATTAGAATAGGGCAACAAATCATCTCCATTAACCTAAACAAAACTGCGCAGACAATCGCGGAACGTGCATCTGCAGCACGCCAATGACAGAGGGGGACTGACTTTAAGCTTTGGCTCTGCCCTGATGGTGGTCCACAATAAGCATTTGCAACAGGCAACAGGCAACTGGCACTTGGCAACAACAAGGCAACAAGCCACAACAGCATAAAACACATAGCAAAGGTGGTAAAATTGGTGTCACTTGTCACGTAGAACGTTAATTGTGAAACGGAAATGCTGCTACGTGCTACGTGTGGTTGCTGTTGTTGTTGTTGTTGCTGCGCCTGGCACGCCTTGACAACATGTTGCAACTTTAACTTGGGTGCATAATTTGCGTCTTCAGACTGTGTGCTGCTGCTTCTCTTCCACTTGCCTCGAGCTCGACCTCGTTGTGAAAATTGAAAAATGAAATCAAGATACTATGAAATATGTCACGAATGCAATTCTCAAACGCCCTCCTGCCTTGCCGCACACCACTCGAGTCCTCCACACTCAGCGAAAAAAAAAAAGATGCAGATTGTTGAACTTTTAATCAAACAAATTTGTGTAACCAACAAAATTACAAGTGGAATTTTTTTTTTATTTTTTCATACATATTTTGTTACGAATAAAATAGTTGAGACAGGGACATTTGTGTTTTTTTTAAAGTGTAGGCAAACACTTAAGGCCCGCATTGGGCATGTGCATATATTTTGGTTGGATAATTGAATTGTTGCCCAGCAACGAGCAAACAACATTTATGCGGACACTCATGAGACCAACAGTCGCTATCCCAAATGACAATTCGAAAACGTAATAAAAATGCAAGCGGAATTCGGGGATACAACGGCAGTTATTCAACATCCAAGTCAGACTACTGGCTGTCATGTGAGGGCGCCGTAGGCAGCAACAGCAACAGCAGCAGCAGCATAAGCCTGGCCATAAGACAAACCAAAGCAACAAACAAACAGTGAAACAGCAAAACAACAACACTAACAAAAAAAAAAACCAATCAGAAACGCAAAAATCTCTGACAACGTAACTGCAGTTGGCGTTGCACAGTTGCGCGATTAGTCGCGTGGGCGCAGGCGCAACATGACGGCTAAACAGCAATTCGGATTTGTTGCATGATGGTGCGGTGGCTTGGCAAGTGAGGCGTGGGGACTCTCCATTCGATCGCTTAAACAGCGTCCTACGGCTTCCAAGTTGGACAAGTTGCGGGCTTTGTGATTGGATTTATGTTAATTTCTGACGAGATTTGTGCAATGCTTTTAGCTGCTGTTTGTTATTGTTACTGCTGCGGCTGTTGCTGCTCCTGCTGCTGCTGCCAGCTGTCAGCTAACTGTACTGCAAGTTGCTTAAACTGTTTTGTGTGCGTAATTAAATGGTGACATTTTTGATTGCAAAGTGTTTTTTTTTTTTTATCCATGGAGGCAGGCACATTGCGCCTGTCTACTGGCAACGGTCTGCAGAAGTTTGCCGCTTGGCATTTAATTATGGGCCATCGATGCAGATATCCCAGCTGCACCTCTGGGACAGAAACTTGATAAATTTTTATTACTTATTAGATACGTAAGCCAGTTTTGTAAGTTAAATTATTTCTGCTTGTTTTGATTTATCAATGGGTTTGGCATTTTATAGTTATTATATCTATCAAGTATATACAGTAAATATTTGAAAAGAATGCCTATTATTAAAGAAATATTTTAGTATGTTTAATCATAATAAGCTCAATGCCAAATTATTAAATTCTTTTTAGATCATAGTTGTAGTATTATAAAAATTCAGTCTAAGTATTTACTCATAGCTGTTTTTTTTTTCAAATCATAAAAATCTAGCCTCAACTTATGGTATACTTCTGACATTTCCCGCATAGTCAAGTTGGTACTTTATAGTTAACAGACTGTCTGACACCTTGCAACAGTCGCACCAGATTGCAACAATCATAATGTGGCCTCTGCAAATGCCACACACATACATCGACAGACACGCATAAGACTCGAAGCCAAACTGTCTCGCCTGTTCAAAAGCTGGAGCCGCATTCACACTGTCTGACGCACTGCCTCCAGTGCCTCAGTCTTCGTCATCGTCGTCGTCTCCGTCTCCGATAGCTAAGCTTGCCAGCTTGTGTCTCTGGCATCGCATTACATGGCAACAATTTTGAAAACAATCAACAAATAACTTAAAATAATTTTCTAGCCATTTGTGTGCAAGTTGAAGTTTTAACGGTTGCGGCGTGCGGCTTTTTGTACCCTTGTCCCAATCCCCAAACGACTGAACCCCTTGCCCCACATTGGCTGGATCTTTTTAAATGCCTGAGGCACTGCCTGAAACCTCGACGGTTTTGTCAGTTCTCTGTTACTCTAATGGGTCTCATAATTTTTGAATTATGCAGTTGTTGTAAGGCTTTTTATTTTTCTTTCAGCTTTACTGATTTTGTTGGCCTGACAATACATAAATTTGTCTTTGAAGTGGGCCCAAAAGGCCGACGACAACATTTGACGGCGGCTTGGCGAGAAAATCATTGTTGTTGTTGGTGTTGGAAGCTGCTGTTGCTGTTGCTGCTGTTGTTGTTGTTGTTGTTGTTGCATTACTGCAACGTGCCGATTGTAGTTGCAGTTTTTGACGTCTTGTGTCATTGCTTGATTAGTTTTTAATTGTATGATTTATGGCGAATGCCTTTTAATTCGTATTGCACAAAATGGATGCCTATGTTAAATAATGCTAATGTAGCCTAGGTTAATTAAGAAATTAGCATTATCCATTTTCTACTTTTTCTGTCTATATGTATGTCCCCATAGACAGCCCGTTCCCCCCCCCCCCCCCCCCATCTGTTGACTAAGTAGTTGGCCTGTCACGCGGCTGTGGACCACGTTAATGCTCATCAATCTTTTGTTATTCATAATTTGCTGATTTATTAACCATGTTAACACGTAGCGACATTTTGCTTTTAACAAATATTAGCATACGATATTTTTACCCATTGCCCGAGGTTGCTGCAGCTGCTGCCCACACGCTCTTCAATATAGCTGACTGCGATCACAAAGTCTGGCATTTGCCAAGATTTTCTCACAACGCCCACAAAAAATAACCGAAAAACCAACCAACCCAAGCTTAATATTATTTCCAAGTGCAACATAAAGGCCAACAAAATGCAACCAAAATGCTCAGCCGGCCTCTGACTTTCGGTAATTTGAAAATTAATAAAGTCGTTTGTTATGCAAAGTGGCATGCGGGAAGCAAAAGCTGTTGCGGGGGCATCGGTGGTTGCGACGGCAGCAGCTGTTTCTGTTGGTCATGTGGGCTTTTCGGGTGTGTGGGGAGCTGTGGTATAAGAGGCTTGGCAGCTGTTCTGCTTTGTGTCTTGGTGTGCTGCAAATCGCCAAAAAAATTATAATAACTGTGACACCTTTGTTACAAACAAAAAAAAATTAACAAAGATGACTTAAAAAATTTATGTATTTTATCCGTGATCTTTGCACTGTATTTTTTCCGTTGGCTATACCTATTTTATTAGCAATACTTTGAACTCTCAAAAGATAAAAAAAAAGAATAAATAGTTGAAACCATTTGATTAGTTAATGATTCTACAAATGAAGAAAATATAAAGTTATTACCATTAAGGAAGACATTAAATGGTTCATAATTGTAATAATAATACTTACAAATTTTTAAATTGTTCGTTAAGTTTTTCAATACAAATGCAACATTTGATTAACTTTACTTAACATTTGATTTGACACTTTCAACTCATAATGTAGATAATCACATTCTAATAGTAGCACTAGTTGGCCAGCTCTCAAATGTCATAGCTAAATTGTCAGGTAAAAAAAAATACATTTGTTTTTCGCCAAAACTGCAAGTGGGTCAAAGCCAATTAAGCCAAAATTGTTGGGCCCATTACAAAACAAAATATCTAAGCAAGCCATCCCATTGGCCATTAGAGTCAGCCCTGTCTGGTCTCACCTGGCAGCTGTGTGGCTGTACCTGTATCTGTACCCACACCATGTGCCAATCCCAGCCACTGTCGAGTTGACAACCAAGTGCAGGCAAATGTATCATAAATTTTCATATAATTTTTAAGTCTTGTTTGGGAAAACAGCAAGAAAAAATACAAGTGCCAGACACTTGCAGCTGTTGCAGAGACAAAGCTGCAACAACAACAACAACAACAAAGAGCACTTGTAGTTAATTTTTCACAACTGACGGCAAGTTTTGTGCAATATGCGCTCCGCGTTTGTATAAGTGTGGTTTTTTTGTTCATTTTATTATTATTTTTTTGTTTTTTCTTTTTCTTGCTGACCTGTCGCCAGGTGCAAGACAACACAAGACTCTAAAATGCAAACGATTTTAAGACTTTGACTTTTTCCTCAACAATTTGTATTTATTTATTTATTTTTTGTTGCTGGCCGTTGTTGGGCTTTTCGACAGCCACTTAACAGAGTCAGTTGCGGCGATAATTAATTCTGACTCAAATATTGCAACGAAACAAAACTGCACACAAAATCCGGTTCAATTATTGTGAAGGAATTTCTTAGAGAGGCCGCATTGAGATTTCTGCAAAATTGGAGCAGTTCCATTTCGCATAGACAGCTGCAAGCTGCCCACTAGAGGGGATATCAAATAAACTGAACTGAACTGAACTGAACTGAAATGCCAAAGCACTAAATGTGAACCGAATTCTTAGGCTTGTTAATTCCCGTTGTCAGTTTCAGTTTCAGAGCTATTTATAAATAATTGTTCGACTAGGATATACAAAGACTACATTTTTCAATAATGTATGTGTGCAATATTAATCACACTACACATTGTGGCAATTATGTATTATTATAATTGATGTTCCATTGATCGGTGCACATATAACGTTACTATATTGAATAAGCTAAAAAAAAAAATGGAATAATTATAGTTGTATGTATTTATACAGAGCATTTGATTTTATTGCTGAGCCTGGAATTTGGGTTATTTTTGGCTTAAATTAACATTTCTAACAATTTGCAGCTATTACTTATCGTTTCCCTCAGGGCAGCTGACGCATTGGCAGCCAACGATTAAGTGTGCCCACAGTTCACAGCTGTATTGGGGTGTTGAATTCCAAATTACACCAACAGGCCCGCCAAGCTGCCGACTTGATCAGAGAGCTTACCTCTATAATCTTGTTGCATATATCAAATATAAAAAAAAAAAAGTTGTCTCTGCTGTTGTTGTTGTTGCAGATGCAGTTTGGTGGTAGGCTGCCGTTTATTAAAAACAAATTAAAATGCAAGACGGCCCGAGGGCTTATGGCCTCAACGCTGACCACCCATAAACTTAGCCAGGCGGACACAAAATAATAAAAATAAAAAAAAATTAAAAAAGTTATGGCGTCAAATGTAATTCAAGTAAACGTGCCCCTTTACACTGCCGTTCCCTCAACACATTAAATACGCATTTGTTACGTGCTACTAGTTGGAGCGGAGCAATTAAATTGGAGTGCTGGTGGGCAGTTTATCCATATTTCAATTAAGCATTTATGTGGTAGAGTAACAACTTATGTAGACCAAGTACTTATTATGTTATAAGACCATTGAGACAATATAAAATAAATTAAAACAAGTTATAATGTAATTAAAATATAAATAAGAAAATTCATACATTTAGCACACATAATAAATATAGTTACAGTGTATTTTGTAATCGGGTATATATGGATAATTTAAAACTTTGTAGCGTAGCCAAATACTTGAGGCAATCTTTCACAATCGTAATTGCAATTGTTGCTACAACATCGAAATTTGCTTTTAAAAGGCGCCCAAAAACAAGCGCAATGTTTTTTTCTGTTTTTTTTTTTTTGGTGTCCAGTCTTTGGGGGCTACCGTTACGTTTGGAACGGGTCCACAATAAATGACAATTGTTGTTGCCTCGCCTGATCTACGTCTTGTCTGGAGTGACGCACACGAATTGACCAACTGACTGACTGACTGAGCAAATCCATTCGGTTTTTAACTGTGGGGGCGCACGTTTAAGATACCGCTTACCCTCCCACAACTCCGTGTCAACCCTCAATTCTTTGAAAATTTCATTCTATTTGGCGCACGTGCCACACGAAGCAAATTGATTTTGCCAGTAGGTGGAAAATAAAATTAACTTTGCGGTTTGCATTTGTTGTCGACTAGCAGCCGTCGTCCAGTTAAATCAGTTTCGGCTTTGAAATTAGCTAGATTTGAATTTGTATTTGATTTGCTAAAGTTAAAATTGGCGTGGGTCTATATCTGTCTCACAGTTGCTCGGTTAGTCTGTTGGTCAAGATCTTGGTCCGTACGGCTGTCAGTCATAGTCACTGGCAAGTCGTAGCCGACTCGGTGACTGGGACTCGCTTACAAGGCGCCTGCGGTCATATTGTGCGGCTTGATTTATGGCAAGAGATTGGCCGAAGAAAAAAAAAACCAGCAACAACTCGCATTTGCAATTGTAAAAACATTTTTTAATTCATAGCCGAAATGTTTGTGACCAAGTTGATATCGAAACATATATATATGTATATATGCATATATATATACGTACAATATTATAAATAGATATACATTTTAAAATAGAATTTGCACATTAATTTTGAATGTTTAATAGATTTTTTCTATTATTAGTAAAATTTTTTGAGTGCAAAAGCAAAAGACTTAGGCAACAAACTTGTCGTCGCCAGCATTTGGTTCACACCATGAACAAAAAAAAAAAAGGCTGTCGAGTAATTGGTCGTTTGGTTTCGTGTCTCTGGACAATTATCAATTACTCCAATCACTTTTATGTCACATGCAAATGCCACTGGCCGCCAAAGCCAATAATAATAATAATAATATAGTTAGAAGTCGGCGTCGTTACGCCCACATTTGGCAAGTACTGCAACCATTTGGCATTAATTAGCCAGCAATTTACGCCAGCGGCTTTTAATTTTTTGCCAGGTTGCCACCCACAGATAGCGGGCCGAAAGACATTGCAGACGTGGAAGGTGTTGTACAAAACAAATAACACGCCAAAGATCAATTAGACATGAGAAACTGACACAGCGTGAAACAACTGGAACTCTTGGATTGACTGCGAACATGATGTATTCACTTTAGACAACGAATACAAGTGCAAATCGCTAGCATACTAATTTCGCAAACACAGTAGCTAAATAATACACTCAAAAAAATACAAAAAATACAAATAGAATATCTGCAAATATATTTTTTCGTTCAGAGTTTAACATAAGCATGTTTTTATAAAAAAAAATCCTCATTTTATGAAAACTTTCAACATTTTATTTCATATAATTTGTTAAGTGTATTTTAAACTCTTTAGATTTTTCGTATAATAGAATAAAATGTTAAATTAAATTAATTCACAACCTGACCGCAACGTAAAAAAAAGGAAAAAGCATGAAAGCTCACCATTTTATATTTTAAATGCATTTTTCATGAGCGTTGTGTGTCCATAATTTATTTCATGAAACCGAAAACTGCTCACATTTGCAGCATAACAAAAATAAATAGAAAAGCGGGCGTATTATTTTTATTTTTAATTTTATAGTAATACTTGGAAAACCTATGCATTAAATTGTACCATACATTTTACACAAAATATAAATATTTATTTGTATATATTGTAAAATAGTGTGCAACATGTGCGTTTTATATAGCAGCCGTTGGCGATTTTATAAGTCGCTTTTGTGGAGATTTCCTGTGTGCAACGTTGCGCTTAATATTAGGAAATTGCAAGTCTGAAGACCAAGACACGGGAAGTGCACATTAATTGAATTATGCAAGCTGCGCCGGAAATTATAAGTGATGTGCAATATTTTATGCTTACACATTTGTTACTCTGGTTGCTTGTCCGTTTTCATGTTTCTTATATATATATATATTATGAGCATGTGTGTTGCCCCCAAGCCTGAGAGTTGTGCCAATCAAAAGCATTTTGCGAGCTGTTCTCAAGGTTGTTGCTGTGACTTTCCAATGAGATCTCGCACACACACACACACATACAGAAACGCACACATACGCCTATGATTGATTTATATTGTCAGTTGGCCAGAGGGGCGGCCAAGAGAGGCGTGGCTCAACGCCATGCGAGCATAAATATGCAATTTGCTAATTGTAACACATAACGGCAAAACGACAATGTTCGACGTTTAGTCCGTCCGATCGACCGTCTATCAATCCCTTGCCTGCCTCATACATACACTCAGAAAACTATTATTCTTCTATTGAAAAAACTTTTAAATTCTAATAGAAATAAATACAAAATTTTTAATTTTAAAAATAATTTGTATATTTACAAAATTAAGTGCTTAGAAAGGATAACAGTCTTAATTGTGATTTTATAAATTCACATTCTAAATAATGATGCCAAGAATATAGAATTTTCTATCTTGTAGGGCATACTTTTTTTTTTGAGTGTGGTGTTTTGATGTGTCTGCTTGTGCTCGGTATCTAAATCTGCCGCTCCACTCGTTAACCGTTTGTCATTGTTGCCGTTGCCGTTGCCGTTGCCGCGATGGCCTTCAGCAACATGTTGCTGTTGCTGTTGTTGGTGTTAGTATTGCTGTTGCGGTTCTTTCGCTCGTTTTTCGCATTGATGTTTCAAGGTTGCCCAATTAAAAGTGACATTTTGCAACATAATGTGCCTGCACTTAACATGTTTCTTGTTTTCGCCGTCTTGTTTGTTGCCGTTGTAAATCGCGTTATTTTTTATTTTATTTTTTTCTACCTATCTATCTACAAGTATCTATGTGGCTATCTAAGGTTATTTTTCTCTTTTTATTTGTTTTGCTGTGTGTTACTGCTAATTCACGCTTAAATTATATAATTGACGTAGGTTTCGTAAAAATATACATTAATTTCCAATTTACATTTTAAGTATTACAACAAAAATGCATTGCAATTGAATTGCCTTAAGGCTATAATTGGCGCAATACTAAGTCATTAAAATGATTTGATTTCACTTGGTACTTATAAGTGGGTGTTGCTATGAAGAAACTTGAGAAAATTGGTTTTACCTACGACTGTACTATATAGCGAACCAATATAGCAACAGCACAGATACAATTACTATTCACTATTGTGGCAAATATGTTATTAGAGAACAGTTAAAGTTAACAGACTAAATAACATTAGTTAATTCATATTATATGTTTAACTAAGAACACAAAAATACTGAAAGCTTTACAAATTAAAGTAATGTGAAATACAATTATAAAGAAAGAGTCTTTTTCACATATTCAGCTGTCTGATTTACCTTTCCCATCATTATACAAACAACTGTAAATATTTAGTGTGATTTACAACATGTATTTAATTATGATCAGTTGTTTGTGTGTGTGTGTGTGGCAAGAGACCAATCGAAACACCGACAAAGAGACAGGCGAACAGCTGGCCAGGTCACCATCTGTACTTGGATGCCATTCGCCGCCGTTTCGAAAGTGGACTTCACTGCTCACTGCTGCAGTTGCTCAGTGGTAGGCCGACTGTCGACTGTCAGTGCAAGAGTTTTGCTTGTCATAAAAATGCGCAAAATGCAACAATTTTAAAATGCAAAATATGCGCGTATGCGTGGAATGATTACCGCTGGCTGGCTGACTGCACCGACGAAGACGGGAACAGAGAACGTTACCAACTGGGATGACTGACTGACTCCGACTCCGACTCTGACTCGGACTCTGCGTCTGGTTTTGAATTCGAAAAGACTCTGCTGTGTTGGGTAATTATGCGGGCAACACGTTCAAGGCGGCGGTAGGTTTGCAACATTGTATAAATGTTGCCATTATTGTTGTTTCTGCAGTTGCAGTTGCAGTTGCTGCTGCGGTGACTGTTGCAGCCGTGTTGCGTAAGCCATTGAAAATTGCATTAGAAAAATCACTTGGCATCAGCGGCAACAATTAAAGCGACTCGTATGTTTTTCGCTCTAAGTCGCCTGGGAACCACAAAAGCCGCACTTTGCAACTAAGCAAGTCGATTCAAGTTGGCATCGCCTCCATTTGAAGCTGCACATTCGTTGGATTTGACGTTCTAAAAGTCACGCGGCATTTCGATTGTGGCCTGCACTGAGCGAAACTATAATTTCGCAGTTGAAGCCAAAGCTGTATTTTATATAGTTCCACATAATTCTAGTTTATTTTTTAATTAATCCATTGAATTTAATATTGTTTTTAGCAGCGTTGCTGTAGATTTTTTTAATATTATTTCTTAGCTTTGGATCGGAAATCATTAGACGCTGAAAAACCACTTTTTTATTGCCAATTATTGACTACTTTAATCCGATACTAAGTCATAAAAAGATAGCAGTTTCTTAGAAACTTAATCCAAATATATAATCATTTGAGCAACAAGATACTTTGTTTTATTACTCGGCTCATATTTGGATTTTTTCAGTGCAACTGCAACTGTGTGTCTCGACCGTAACCTGTGGTCCCCTGATCTCTTTGTCTCCCCACTTTCCCCACCATCCCCTTTCACTGTTTGGCACACTCTAGCCACCGCTCACAAACATATACTGTTTCGCATTGTAGTGTAATGTGTACAATTTATTAGCATTACAAATCTTTGTGGCGATGTTAATCGAGTTAAGTCAGCAAGCTGCTTTTATTGTTTGCCGTTACACCATTCATGTGGTTGTTGTTGTGGCAAGTTATACATGGTCAGATCGGGGCTACTTGCAAATACCCTTTGGGGCAAAAGCCGACAACGGAGTCAACACAAAATACAGCGTAGACAATTTGAGCTATTTTTCACCAATTAAAAACGGATTCTCCCTGCAATTCTCCAATGCACTACCATAGCGACCTGGGCGCTCCCAGCTGTATACATAAAAGTTGTTGTTGTTGCTGTTGTTGATGTTGTTGTTGCTGTTGTTGATGGTTTTGCTGGCACTTAAGTGAAAAATGCAATTTGCTTTGTTGCATGTTGCACTGGCCGCACTTGCGTAGGTTTCAATTTATGTATGTTGTAATGGCTGTTTCTATGTTGTTGTTGTTTTTTTCCAATTGCATAAATAAAGGCCAAAATGTATTTGGCCCAAAATGCAAGTTTATTTATCATATTTAAAATGCAATAAAATGCGTTTAATGTCGACAGCAGAGCATAAATTAATTTTATGCATTTTTAGTTGTGCATTGCAAACCCTAAGTGTCAAAATAATTCATTATAATTGCCCACAGATCATTTTTGTCAACGGTTTTTATTTTTTTGTTCGCGTTTTTGTCGTCGTCTTCGCGTCGCGTGCGTTTTGCTGGCGTTTTTCCTGGGCTTTTTTTTGTTGTTTGTTGCAAGCATTCGTATTCGAATACGTTTTCGTCACTCGGTTCGGCTGTGTTCGGAGAATGAGTGAATAATTGCAGGCATGTCATGTTGTTTATATTAAATTTAATTAATGATGACTTTTATTTATGTATGCGTGCACAGGCGTCATACAGCTGGCCACATAAATATCTGCAGGCCACTCCTCTACCAAAATAGGGGAGGCATTCAAAGCCTAATTTTTGGGATATCAAGTTGACGGCTTCAAAATTGTCAGCATAATGAAAAAGTTGCTTAGAGCACAAGAAGAACAATATTATCTAATCTTTTAGTCGTCACAATTGCATACTTAAGAGTTATTACTGCTGCCTACCACATTTTTTATTATCCACTAAAATCATCGTTGTTACCTTCAGCTATTAGTAATATTCTAATGGTTCAGCTAATCTGCAGGCTTTAAACACATTTCTGACATTTTTCCGCATAACTACATAGATTAATACCCATAATTATTTGCGACTCTCAAAAATTCTAATTAGCTTTACAAATAAATGTATTTGTTTGAATGCTGCGCCTCCGGTGTGTTCCACTTGCGAGAGTCAAATCGCTTGTCCGCCGATTTATGGCAAAATGTTAACCGCAAAAGAATTATTGCGTTGAATAAAATTTGTAGTTTATTTTGTTGTGTACCATAAATATGGAAACATCATTATAAAGCCTAACACCTGCAACTGACCAACAACATATACAACAACAACAACATATTTTCGCATCTCGTGTTTCGCCAATCGAACGGAGTTTGACCAAGCAAAAATAACAGCAGCAGCAATAAAAACAAAAACAACAAACGCAACTAACATCTATAAAATTTGGTTGTTGTTTGGTGTTCCAACTCACTTTGCATTCATGCCGGCTGTTTCTCACGCTCCTTATTGGATTTGGAACGCAAGTGCACGCGAGCAGCAAGCAGCGAGCAGCGAGAAGCAATCAGCGAGCAGAGAGCAGAGAGCGGAGATCAATGACGTTTTGGCATGGGCATCGGCATCGGCATCGGCATCTGCATCGGCGCATTTCGTGCGCAATAACCGCAGGGCGACTGTTTTGTGATTGCCACCGACGCAAAACGCCTGGGCATCCCAGTGCCAGCACCAGCCCCAGACTCAACCCCAGCCCCACTCTTCCATTCAAACAAGTAAGCGGCACAATTCAACAATGTTGCTCCTGCTGCTGCACACACACCAACCCGTTCCGACTACACATGATTAATGATCCACAATTGTGCTGGCGCCATAATTTGCTATTCGTTTTTTTTGATACTTTTTTTTTTGCTACAAAAAAATTAGTTAAACGTCAAAGAGATAAATCACATCTTTTAAGCAACTACAGCAGGAGCAGGCCACTCAGAGCATGTTTTTGCCAAAAATTCAATAATAGATGCCACATATTTTAAGATAGCAAAATGACCAATAATAAAATCTATATTTTCGTTTCCGGCTTTTCTTTCAATCAAGATTCATTTATTTTATATATTTTTATAAAAAAAAAAAAACAAAATTGCAATTCATCTGCAATATAATTATATAATATATAAGTTTTTCAACGGAGTTGTTATAACGTAAAGTTTTTCATATAATTCTTTAGAATATGTTTTCTTCTGATTTGTACCTTATTTAATAACAAAGTTATATATAGCTGATGCAGCTTCATTTTGGAAACTTATTCATTAGTATTCCATTTCAAAATGTAATGCCTGAGTGTCCTATAGTTTTCAGACTTAAGAGACTAGGAATCGCGCTTTCAATGCGCTCAAATATAAGAGTATTTAATATATTTAGTGATGACGTCGATAGGTTGCCATATAATTGCCCACATAGTTGGCAATAAATTGATACTGCAATTGAAACAAATACTGCCAGCGTACCTGAGCCAAAGCCAGCTCTGCGCCGGCATCATATGCATCATTTTTATCAGTTTCCTGCACTTCAGTTTCAGAATCACTTTCAGATTCACTTTCTGTTTCATCAGTGTCATCACTTTTCTCCGCGGTGAGTGTGCTTATAGAACTGGTGTCCATCTCGCTTTCAATGCTCTGCTCTTCGATATGCTCATCATCATCATCATCCTGTATATCTTCCTCTTCTTCGTACAAATCGTCAAATTCGAATGATCTCGAGGAATTACTGTCGTATTGGGATTCATCAATTCCAGAGGATGCGCTCTCATCTGACTCAACAAAACCGCTCGATGAATATCCATGCTCAAGACTATTGGCACCCATGCTATCACTACCAAATGAAGATTCTGAATGTACGGAGTAGGCGTCCTCAGCATTATTATTTGCAGCATTTCCAGGTAGTATATTCATCTGCTGAACCACATGGACACTTAACTTGTTCAACGGCTGCTGTGGCTGCTCATTTTCATCATTATCATGCTGATCTGAAATTATAGGACCCCTTATGAATTGTATTAGCTTTTTGGCTATGTTGGATTTTCCTGGAAAGGCTAATTTGGACAACTTCTTTGGCTTGCTATGTTCTGCATAGTATAAGCGCTGCATTGCGTCATACAGTAGATCAATCCATTGATCATACAGCTGCATATCGAAGTTAGCTTGTTTAAAATGGGCCTGCAGACGTTGTTGAATTTGTAAAATGTTGTTAAACTTTTTTAACAGACGCAAGAATTCTGTTTTCTTATAGATCGACTGAAGCAAGCTCTGAAAATAAATAAGAAAAAATTAATTAGAAGATGCTCAACTAAAAATTATTATAAATTTCGCATTAGACTTTTACATTTATTTCCAGATTTCGTTGCTTCTGACGGTCTCCTGCAAGTTCAAGCCACAGCTGCAATTTACAAATATTTAGTCATAGATAAATAGTGACTTTTTTTAAACTTTACCTTAGACTGCTTTTCTTTTGAGCCTCGATTAATGCAGGACTTTAAATTCTTCGTACGCTTCTGGGTTGTTGCTCGAATTAGACTGCAGTGGCGCCAATTGAAGATGCATATATGTCGCCGCGAATTGTGCCGGTTTTGCACTTTTCGCTGGGACAATGCACAGTGCCAAATGAGCCGCGCATCGCTCTCAGAATAGCAACTGCTATAGGATGAATCACTATCATAATCATTCTCCATGCTGTCCGATATTATGCTACTGGCATCATCCACAGTGTTCGATATGCCCAGTGGATGCAGTGTGGTAGAGCTACCCTCCGTGGGAGGCGCAACCAGGCAATAGGTTTTAGTATTTATCGAATTTGGAGCTGCTGCGGGTATTTCATTAGAAATTGTCAGATCATTGAGTTCAATAGAAATTTCTTGCATCGCTTGCGATTTATCGAGTGGTTTAGTTTTCAGATCAAGAGCATTTTTGGAATTGTTTGTTATTTGATTCTGTGATAGATGTTCATCAAAAGAATCCTTATTATTGACATTAATTTGTTCAGTCTTCTCTAAGGACTCTTTAATATTGTCTACATTCAGCACATCTCGAGCCAATTCTAGTTCAGATTCACATCCTTGTTTGGCACCTTTTGGTGTGTTTGCTGGCACACTCGCTATTTGAGAGACGAACTGTTCATCGTTTTGCATAAGTTCCTGCTCAACGAAGTTGACATTTATATCCAAATGCTGAGCAGGTGTTTGCTCGTTAGTAATTGAGACTGTATGCTGCAGTTGTTCATCAGTTCCTGGTGCCTTCCAGCGTTGCTTGATGCGCTTTAGCTCATTTTCCTCTTGTTCGTGCGCCTCGGTTTTTTGGAAATAGGGAAAATTATAGTCATCGTAGTTCCAAAAGTTGAAGCCATCGCGTTTCTCTAGAGGAAACTGCAGCACTGACATGCCCGTCCCAGCGTCGGAAATAATACGCCTGAAATGTTGGCACTGTTGTGGTGAGGAAATAAATGTAATGGCAATGCCCTTGGAACCAAAGCGACCAGCGCGTCCAATGCGATGTAAATAAGTAACAAGGTCTTTGGGCGGATCCAAATTAATAACCAAATTAGCATGCGAAAAGTCCACGCCGCGTGCCAACAAATCTGTGGCGACCATGGTGCGCATTTTAAAGTTTCGATAGGCCTGCAGAGGTAAACAAATATTTAGAAAATATTATCGTGGAAAATACGAATCTCACCTGAAAGGTCTCCAAGCGATCACTCTGCTTCATGGCGCCCGACATCAGATCGCATTCGATGCCATCGCGTCGCAAATAGTTGCGAAAAGAATCGGCACGACTCTGCGAGCTGGCAAAGAGTATGCCCTGTTCATAGGACAGCTGAGCAAAGATCTTGTGCAGAGCAGCCAGCTTGTCCAGCATCTCCAGCATGCTATTCGGCTGCTCCGGTAGCTCATATACAAATTGACGTATGCCCAGCAGCACTGTGGCACGCTCACTGTTGGACACCAACACTGGTTTGTGCATTAGTTGGGCTAGGCGCTCGTCTAACGCACTTGGATATGTGGCGCTGCAGGCAATAATCTGTTTGCGGGACTGCAGCGATGAAATTAGCGACTTAACATCCTTTTGCAGCGTATCCGTGGCAAACAGCTGATCGGCCTCGTCCAGCACGAGCAGCTTGAGGCCCGAGACGTTGAACACATTCTTATGCACAAGGTGCAGCAGACGTCCCGGTGTACCGACCAGAATGCGTCCCTTGGCTATGCGTAAGCGATCTCTTTTTACATCTGTGCCTCCAATGAAACTAACGCTCAAATATTCGCTAGAGCTGCGCATTTTTGATGCCAAGCCGTTTACAGTGTCCTCCACCTGAATGGCCAGTTCGCGGGTGGGCACAATAATCAAAGCTTGCGGCTTTGCAAGCGATCTGTCAATCAACTCCATTGCGGCCAGCACATAAATCAACGTTTTTCCCGTTCCACTTTTTGACTGCACCAGCAGATCTGTAAAGGTAGCAGTAATAAAATATATATAATCGAGATAGATTGGGAGTATCTTACCCATGCCAGCCAGCGCCATTGGAATTGCAGCTGCTTGTATTTTAGTTGGTGTCACAAATTTGTGGAGCTGGAGACATTTCAAAATGCTACGCTTTAACTGAAGCTCTTCGAAGGAGATTGAGCCAGCAGCTACATCGCTGCTGCGTTCGCCATTTGCAAGATCGTGCGCTATTGCGCACTCCATTTTGCTGCACGGCTCAGCAAATTACTTGCAAAATATAATTAAATTGCAATGCAAAAATGAAATTCACGATGCCAAAAAGCCGCCAAGCAATGCTTGCTTGCTAAACATATGACATTAATCGTCAGACCGCCACTGCGCATAGAGTTCGATGGCGATTTCTGCACCAGTGCTGTGTAACGTGTTCTGTTGAGCCGTAATTATCCATTTTAATAATATTTTTAACATTTCTAACAAAACAATACATAATTAAATATTTTAAAGAATTTACCAATACATTTTTTTTTGTATATAATAATTGCCAAGCATAGTAAAGCTAATGCAAATCCGACACAAATTTAACGATGTATCGATAGTTTACCTTATTTTGCTACACCAATAAATAAATTGCTAAGTCCAAATCGATGTTTTGCTAGCGTTGTTGCACATCATTTCAAATCTGTTATAGCTTCCTCAAATGTGCAAATGTTTATTGGACAAAACGCGCAGCAATAACTTGTCGATATATGTGAACCAGCGATATTTTCGTTGAGCAGCGGCATGGAAAAATCCAAAATAACTTTTTTGATAACTGGACCACCAGGTTAGCTGAAATTTTTAATATACTGTATTTAAACTAATAAACTAACCCATAGGAGTGGGCAAGACAACATTGGTGCGTAAAATAATCGGAAAACTGGGCGAGGATTGCAAACTTAACGGCTTTTACACAGAAGAGTTGCGAACGAATGGGCAGCGGATTGGATTCGATGTGGTTACTGTGGGCGGTACTCGAGGCATTTTGGCTCGCAATAATCCACTGGATAATCAGCGTCGACCAAAGGTGGGCAAATACGCAGTTTATGTACAGAATTTTGAGAATGTGACGCTGCCACTTCTGCAACCGTCATCCGAGCAGCAGATGCTTATTATTGATGAAATCGGAAAAATGGAGTTGCTAAGCCAGCGATTTGAATCTGCCATTCTTGACCTGTTGCGGCAGAAGCAGCTGATTCTAGCAACTATTCCCTCACACACCCGCCAACCGATTCCGTTTGTTGAACGGCTTAGAAACACACCCGATGCATTTATTTACCAGGTGACCAAAGCCAATCGCGATGCTTTGCCAGACGATATTACAGAGCATATTCGAAAAACTCTGTCTATGAGAAAATAAATCTTATGTTACTTGAATAATAAATTAAACAGTAGCAGTCTGGGCTCTATTCAAGTAATACTAAAGAAAAATTACAAATATTTTTTGGAAATTTACAGTAGCGTTGAGATGTTTCCTAAAGTTGCATATGTGTTGTTGTTTATGGGCTTTACGGTCTGGCACATCTGTGCCCATTTGAGGCCAACAATCGAGGCGAATGTGAGCATAAAACCCATGAGTCTGCCACTCTCCCGAACACTGAACATATCAGTGGGATACGAGTATATTGATGCAATGATTTGGTCTGCATTAATTAATTCAATGCTGATGGTTTTCGGCTTCTGGCATTGTCAACACAAAGTGGACAAGGCGCTTCAACAAGAGCACAATGTTGGCGTCAACAATAAGTTAAGAGGAGCAGCAGCAAAGATGAAACCAATTCATCAAGGCAAGATTCCCTCCAAGTGGCAACTGTTTCCGTTGCGAAAATTGGTTTTGTTTGCTGTGCCTTGGCTGACCGTAGTTACACTTAATTTAATATTGAATTATTCACAACTGAATATAGTTCTGGGACACTTCTGCACATCACCGTGGGAGGTATTGGTTATCTATGGCCGGATTCAGATGCTCTATATGCAACGTATGCTCGCCAGCCTTGCCACATCTCTGTTGCCGTTCAATAGCACCTTTAAGTCCATATTTGCAACACCTACAAGCCAAATTACCTTTGAGAAGAATCTTTTGGTTGGAGACGATTGACTTGGAGGACTACAATCATGCAGTCCAAAATGAATTTATTTCTGATTTAATTTTTGGTCAGAGTTCAGCTTAAGTTTATTTAAGTAATAAAATAGCTCGTTATATTGAACAAAACATGAAAAAAAAAACGTTTCTTTTTGTCTTTTAAGCTTCCTGCCAGGCAGTTGATATTGAGGAAAAGTTTTCGGTCACGCGGGAATTATGAACTTTTTCGACGGTCGCAGGATTAACTTTTTCCGCAGCATTCTGACAGTTGTTTTAAACTCCAAAAAGCGTGTTGCGGAGTCGAGACTTTACCACAGTTTCGATAAGAACTAGCTAAAAAGGTAAAAAAAAAACATATTTTTAAATCAGATAGTGGCAATTTTCCTTAGCAAATGGAAAATGGTTACGTTTTATATGCTAATTTCAAAGTTTTTTTATAATAAAGTAGCACACCGAATTTTGAAATCTACTTAAACATAGCAGGCTTGTTAGTTAATTTAGCTTAAAATCAACACATTTCACATGAATATACTTACAAATCATTTCACACAAATATTATTAAAACTCAAACAATTTCAGTCTTTAGACTCTTGTTGTGATCACACTAAACCGCGAACATTCATAGCTGAAACTGATAAATTGAAGGTTTACGCGATCAGCCAGACTCGAATACCATAAAAAATACTGTGTTTTGTTTTCTGTGTTCACCCAAAAAGGATTGTTCCGAACTTCTATTTGCGTCTTGGATAATTGGTGAGTTTGCAAATTAAACAATTATTGTGGAACGAAATTGAAATACGATAAGTATTGCATATACGCTAATTGTTAATGACACGCTAATTGTATATGTCACGATTATTGAATGTATATGTCAGGTAGTAGGAAACATCTTCATCATATCGATGTGTTCTCGAAAAGTCGATTTTCCTGCTTGTCCGTCCATAAATACTTTTATCATGAATATTAACGGTCATTTAGCTTAATGCAATCAATATGCGTATGTTAATGCATTGCTAGACAGATCTGGCTTTAAATATTTTAACTTAAAAAAAAAAACATGATTACTAACAAATCAATTCTTCATTTACTTTTCAGTTATTGTCGTCTATAGTTTTTTTTTACATTCAGGCATTCAGTCCAGATTTTTTTTACATACAGATAAAAGCTTATGTACATTTTTAATTTTAGTTAAATCAATTACGTAAATCATCAAAACTACGCCATTTCCAATATCGGAAAATAAAACACAATATTCTGAGGACTTAGGAATACATTAAAATAATAATCAACCATGAATATTTTGCGTGGACAACATCGTGTGCTGGATTTGGTGAAGTATATTCGCTTGCACAGGTCCAGCTGGCATCGCTATGTATCCTGCGAGACGTCCAGGGGGGCCAGCAAGGGCATAGTATTGGGTCTGTACGAAAAGGAGAGCGGCAAGGGTCCAAGACTGACGCCCGCTGGAGAGAAATTTGATGATCGTGTGAATGGCAAGATTTCCGAGCTGATTTGTGAAACAAAGATCACGGGTCGCTTAGGCCGGGGCAAGATCTTCAACAATGTGGACACCGACTTCAGATCCGTTTGTGTTGTGGGCCTGGGCCTCGAGGGCATTGCCTTCAATGAGCTGGAGATGCTGGATGACGGCATGGAGAATGTGCGCGTTGCCGCCGGCATTGGAGCGCAATCATTGCAAGCGCTGAATTGTAATGAGGTGCACGTGGATCACATGGATTATCCGGAGCAGGCAGCTGAAGGAGCTGCGCTCGCTATCTGGCGCTATGAAGACAATCTAAACAAGAAATTTCGCAAAAATGTGCCTAAGCTGGAGTTGCACGGTTCTCCCGATTCGGATTCATGGACGCGTGGTCTGTTCAAGGCTGAGGCACAGAATCTGGCTAGACGTTTGTCCGATGCACCAGCCAATTGCATGACACCATCCATATTCGCTCAGGCAGCTATGGATGTACTTTGTCCCTGCGGCATCACTGTAGAGGTGCGCACCATGGAATGGATCGAACAGCAGCGTCTCAACTCATTCCTCATGATTGCCAAGGGCTCGTGCGAGCCGCCTGTTCTGCTGGAGCTTGCCTACTGTGGAACTTCACCAGAGGACAAGCCACTCCTGCTGGTGGGCCAGGGTCTCACCTTTAATTCGGGAGGCGTCAATCTGCGTCAATGTAAAGGAATGGACGAGTTCCGTGGTGATCTAAATGGCGCCGCTGTTATTCTGGCTTCTATGCGTGCAGCCGCTGCTCTTTCGCTGCCAATTAACATCTCAGCGATTCTGCCACTCTGCGAGAATATGCCATCCGGCATGTCCTGCAAGCCAGGCGATGTGGTTACCCTGCTCAATGCCAAAACGATGGCGGTGCGCAATGTTAGTCGTGCTGGTGTCGTTGTCATTGCCGATCCCATGCTCTATGGCCAGATTACGTATAAGCCGCGGCTGGTTGTCGATTTGGGTTCCATGTGCGTTGGCGTCAAGAAAGCCGTTGGCGGCGGTGCAACGGGAATTTGGTCGAATTCGCATTACATTTGGAAGCAATTCCAGCGTGCTGGATCCCTAACTGGAGACCGCCTGTGGCGCTTTCCACTCTGGCGCTTCTACAAGGATCGTGTGGCTGAAAATATCAGCTTTGATTTGGCCAACGATGGCGATGGTCACGCCTCGTCATGTTTGGCAGCTGCCGTCCTTCATGAACTGGTGCCGTGCAGTGATTGGGCGCATCTGGATACCTCTGGCACGGGACTGCTGAGCAAATATGGCCTAGTTCCCTACCTAAGTGCTGGACGCATGACGGGTCGACCGACGCGCACCCTCGTCCAGTTCCTCTATCAAATGGCGTGCCCAGAGCAACCAAAGTAGTTTCCAAAGCTACACGGACCTAATCAGACAAATTTAGAAGACGAACTCCGTCTGTGTTCAATTCTGTTGAATTAGTAGTTATTTATGCAAACGACAGACAGCAGAGAATTGCTCATGAAAAAAGGAACGAGTACAAATCATGGACAATTTTACTATACAGATTCAGAATATATCTGCTAGTGTAGCAAATTTTAGTTTAATTGACAAATTTATGTGAATCTAAAATAAATTAATAAATCAATTTATTTAAGGAACAAAAATTAATAAATTGTTCTATCAACTGCTTTAAACTAAAGGATGTCTCCTTCCAATTATTGCTGAGATTATGTTGTCTCACAAGGGTGGTTTTTGACTATGCAAACCGTTACGGGCTTAAAGCCACGCGCACAGGTTGTCTGCGCCAAGAATGACGGCATATCAATGAACCAAAAGCGATAAGCTGTTGGCCAAGTTCTTGGCAACAAAATCCGGTCACGTACTGCTCTGAAGTTGACAGCCACCTCAAAATTGAAAGATTATGTATATTATTTTTTAAATAGAATGTACACCAGTAGATACTGTTGGCCATGGTCCAAATGGTCATTATGATGGACGGACACATTTTAATCAATGTGTAAATTTATCAAAAAATAAAAAAAAATGCTTTTACAATTCAGTGCAAATGGCATAAATCATTTATCATTACATTATTTTCCACTCTGGGAAAATGATTTGCAAATTGGAAATGGAAATTGAAAATTTTGGCAAATAGTTGAAATTACCAATCATTTGCATTGATTTTCAAAATTGATTTAAATATTGCATGAAGCGCTTGACACATTTCGAAACTTTGCAAATTTAATTAATAAAGAGTTTCCCGGCAACAATTTTGTGCCCAGGTCTATGTTCCATGCAAAGTGTTGTGACACCGCCATTAAAATTTGTGTGTTGCGTCTGACGCTTGTCCTCGACCTCGTCCTTGTCCATGTGGCATGTGGCAAATGCTGCTGACGGCGAAACTTATTTCGTTGCCTGTCAAGTATTTAATGATAAAGTGCTGCGCTTTAATCCTGCATGCTGCGAACTAAAGCAAAAGTGCTGACAACCACAGTGCCGCAGAGTAGGCAGTTGGCGAGGGTGTTGGCGGGTTGGGGGGGAAAAGCTTACCGGTTCTAAAAGGTGTTGGCTCATGCGAAAAGTTTAATGTCTTCATTTCGAGCAACGCTTTTAGTTGGTTACAGTTGTTGCATACTTTTTGGCTTAAAACTATTAAAAGCCCGTGACAAAATGGTTTCAGCTTTATCCATTTGGTAATGGCCCAGCAATTATTAAGGTGGAGCATAGGTCATCTCAATAAAATGTATTGATATCAATTTATCAGATTGGCTTGTGAGTTGCTCCGGTGTTGTCCTGATTGTTCTGTTTTTTTTTTCTAGATATGATCTGTACTGTGCTTCAGTCGGCCACAATTGTTATTTATGACTGCCCTGGGCCACGGCCAGGAAATGAATGTGTCCGTGCGTGCGTGTGGCACACAAATGTCAGGCCAGTTGGTCATAAGCGATTGGTTACACTGCAATGTTGTTGGCCAAAACTTTTCGCAAGTCCAGTGCACTGCACTGAAATGACAATTTGCTGCTCACGCGACTTGCTGGACAGGTTCAGGAAACGAGCATTGCGGAACTCTTGGACAGCACTGACAAATCGTTTCGACTCCGTCGGTAACCCGCTCAGTAAACAGTTGACACAATGGCAGCCTCACCTCCACCAAACAAACAGATGACCACAAGTGATTCGTCAGTGAAGAAAATTGCAATAAGGTTGAATGATGTGCATTGAATATGTTGCATATATGTTCAAAGAAATAAGCTAATGAATATTGAATAATAAGAGACTTAAATTAATTAGAACACGTAGTTAGTTTTAATTACAAGCTGACGAAACATTAAATCGATTAATTATAAAATGTGTAATTTATTCAATTCAGATAGCGCAATAAACAATTACAATTATGCAAATGGCTTAGATTTGCCTGCTGTGGCTTATTATGTTCAATAAAAAATACACGAATTTTCGCGCATTGCAGCTAAATTTGTAGAGATGTAAAATTTAAAATTCATATTAAGCGCACTTGTTTCCAGACTGTGCCAGTGGTGCATGCTGCTCCGACATGTGTAATGTCCATAAATGCAGTGGCTGGTCTCGTACGCAATCCTCGGGATACGCCCACTAAAAATGACCGCAAAATGGTCAAGCGACTGAGTCGCTTTTAATTAATGCCCTGGCATATTCATGGCGCATAAATTTGCGCATCAGAATTCATTTGAACAAAAAAAAAAAAAACCCTAACACCCCCAGTAAATGGTTCCAGAGGTCACTGACAATTACCGCTTTTCATTGCGTTGAAATGTGGTAAAAAGTAAAATAAATAAAATGCGAAAAATTCAAAAAGAAATAAAAGAAAATTCTGAAAAACTGAGGCACTGTGACTTACGCTAAACAACAGTCTATTGACAGCTGTAGTTTTTCAAAAGCAGTGCGAAACCCCAAAAGAATTTCAACATTTTTTTCTCTACCATTTTTCCATTTCATTTTGACAGTGACAGACGCAGGTGAACTTTACTCAAACTTTGTGGTTCTGTTTATTTTAGCAATTTCCATTGAGTTAACCTTTGACGCGTTTTGGCCACACAGAAAAGCGTACACAAGCAAACAAACTGATACCATGCACAGAGTGCTGATTTAGCCAACAATTTAATTAAAATGGAAAGCAGGGCGCAAAATTCATATCATGATGATGACGGATAAAAATACATGGAGAACACATGTCACTAATGTTTCTGTTGTTGTTGTTATTTTTGTTGTTGTTGTTGTTGTTGTTATCAACCACGAGCGGCTTGTTTTACATATTTGTATAAAGACCAAACAAAAGTGCGTTAACTTTATCGATAACGCACAAAGATACCCATTGAAAACAAAAAATTAAATATAAAAAAGATAACTAAATCATAGTTTTGTGAAATACCCCGAAAAGATGTCTAAATCGTAGTTACGTGAAATGTCAGCTTGATATGACTGCCCTTGCTCAATAAACTCCATGTATGCAATTTGTCTGCAGGATACAATCCGAAGGACGAACTCCATCCGATTTACGTCATACTTTACAGCGGCTGTGTCAAGCGCTTGACACACAGTTGTCACTGTGAATCCGCTTAAAGTGGCATCCAGGCGTCCACGTGTCATCCCGTCACACCTTTGACGGGATAGCTTGTCACGCCTGAGCTGATCCTTGACACAGAAAAAAAAAAAAAATAAAAATGTTCCATGGCAACACAGACAGAAATGTCAAAATAGCTGCACGAGCTGTCGCCCATTTTGTAAACTGGCATTTTTTGTGTGGCACGAGTTCTTTTTTTTTTTTTGCGCACAATTGAGTATTTATAAAAGGCGGAAGCTGCGTTTTCCGGCGAGAAAAACTTGGCTGCAGCCGTCTGACTGCTCGAATACAAACAGAAAAAAAGAATTCAGGAAACGCGGCAACTTGATTCAATTCGAAGACGCAAATGGAAAACAGAAATGCGGCGGCCAAAAGCCAAGGCAACAATTCCGGTAACAACAATCTGCCAACAACTACAACAACGACAGCAACGGCAACAACAATGTGTCTGTAATCAAAGCACAATGGAAACCTTGCTAAATGCAGGCCAAAAGGCCCAGATGGCTAGAAGGGGCATGGTCGCTGCCAAAAAATGCCGCTGGCGCGACCATAAATTATTTTGCATAAAACAAATTATAGATTAAAGCCAGCTGGAAAAGTGAAATTCTTAAAGCCGGGTCAAGTTTATTTCTCTGTCCACTTTGTCGTCCTGTGCGTGTTTGCCCCTACTTATAGAATATTGAAAGTGTATTTGATTTTTCATGTAAACGCGTGAAAAGCACAACAGACACACACACACACACACTCACACACACATTTTATTATCTGTGTTGTGCATACGACACATGTTTGTGTTATTGGAACTGCATTAGTAGCCCAAAGCCACAGATATTGTAATATTCTCGCTGGCTGCCACATTA
This sequence comes from Drosophila fungiperda, assembly GCA_035042345.1. Lineage (NCBI taxonomy): Eukaryota > Metazoa > Arthropoda > Insecta > Diptera > Drosophilidae > Drosophila > Drosophila fungiperda. Next base: position 5,678,997 of record JAWNLM010000028.1, on the reverse strand, counting down.
TCAATTAGGTGGACATTTTGGGCTCCATTTCATTTAATGCATTCATGACGTAAACGGCATAGAAATGTCACTCATGCAACAATTTGTTAGTGGTGTGTACTTTTGTTACTTTTACAACTGCCAAAATGAGCAGTGATAATGTTGCCGACTTTTGGTTGTGCCATTTTGCCTCATTTGTAAAACAAATTTAATTTTGCAAATTCTTTTTGTCGATTTTGCGCTTATCTGCTATTATTGAATTTTGTTTTGCTTTGCACTAAACATATTGCAATTGTGGCACTAAGCTAACAGTTTCTACTGGTCAGAATATAAAGGCGATAATAAATTGACAGATATTTCACAAGGATATTAAAGGTGCGGCCTCGGACACAATGCGTTTCCATTTCGTTAAGCTTGATATTCGCAGCTGTGACCCATCTCAAATTCAAAGGGGCCAGCAATGACAAGTTGAGCCAAAACAACTCCAAAAAAGCAGGCAGGCGGACTGAAAAATGATCTCATTTCAGCTCCAAGACAAAAAAAAATGGTCAGCTCATCCACACAGTTTCAGTTAACGGCTTTGAACCACAAATGGCTTTGCAAATCCAATAGAATTATGTTGCCAACATTGTGAGTATTGCAAGCAGGGCAAACTGTCAGTAAAATTGAGCCAGGTAGGAAAACATTTAAGAATCTAACTTTTAAATGCATAAATTGCTCACAATGTGCCAAGTTGTTAATGAATATTAAAGAGTAAACTGAAATAAAATAATAAATTTGATTCACAATTCCATTTCATTGAATTTTAAAAATGTAAGCTTTATGAGCATGGGTCAACCCTTGTTTAGTACGACTTTCAAAGTAATTCATATTAAAATTGTACCCCTAAAAAATAATTGAGCCTATTTTTTAAAAAGGAGTGCGTTCTTTATTAGCTATTTTTCAACTGTTGTTTCTCTGTTGAATAAATCTATCAACGTAACTTTACTGATATCGAAAATAAAGAAGTTTCATTTTTATCAGACGTGTGTGATTGGCATCATCTGTACAAATGTCTAAACAAACATTTTTGAAGCCAAAGTTTTTTTTTTGGTAGCGCATGGCAAATAAATTAAAATGGATTTTATTAGCCTATTGGCAGAAATTGGTGATGCGTGCATCTGTTGTTGTTGTTGTGTGCAATGAACAAGAAAGAAATCCAAAGTTTTTTTGGAAATAGGCTACAGCTGCAAACAAACACGACAGCAATGAAATTTAATGCGTCAAGTTTTGCTACAATTTTATCCAAAATATTTTTGCTCAAACAACGTATTTAAAAAAAAAAGTTGAGTAGAAATTTTGAATAATATTTATATTTAAATATTTACATCAAACTGGAACAAACAAGTCACAAGGCCTTATCAAACTTTGGAACTGAGTGCTGGCAGTCTCCCTCAATCTTGAAACCGGAAAGGACCTTTATCATGCTCAGACATCAACTTCAAGGGGTAGTCCCATAAGATAAGCAAAAGTCTGCAGTGCACACAATTGCCAAAAACTAAGACCATTTATATTTTTGCTCTTTAGCTTTTTCAGTGTCTGAGATACAGACACAAGTCATAAAGAGAAATTGTCTATTTAATAACGGCAAGAAAAATTACACTGCAACATTTATGTCTCTGTCGTTGTGTGTGTTTATGTGTGTGTGTGTGTGTGTGTGTGTGTGTGTGTGTGTGTGTGTGTGTGCGTATTGTACTTGAAATGCATTAATTTATGTATGAAACTCTATGGCACGTACAGCAAAGGGGGGAAATTTCAATATTATAGGCAGACTCTGTACAGACAACGACCAAGCGTCAGATGGGCATAAAGAGGATGCAAAGCCAGTGGCAGGAAGTGGTGGCGCATGTGAAATGGCTGCAGTTAGGGCCAGTTGAATTGCTTTGGGCAGGAAGTGACTGACAGAGGCTGATTATAAGACCATGCAGCCTGCTCCACTTGCTCTCACTCGCCAGCGCAAGTGCAACTACCACGTGCGACATAATCGTCCTCGTCTTTAAGCCTTAAAGCCTCGACGTGACCACAAGAAATTCTTGTTGAACTATGACTTTGAGGAGGGTTTCTCTCATTATATCCGTAACCCAAGTATGCTGTTCGACAAAGTGGGGCACATCCTAAATAAACACAAGCAAAACTAAAATAGACCATTTCACAGCCAATTACTTTTTTGTCTTGTCCACTTTTACTTATTTCCTCTACATATAAATTTAAATTATTGGTTTTCTCTATAACACATATGAAAATTGTTTCTAACGTATGTTAAATACTTAAAGAGCCTCAACTGGGTTAACAGGAATATAGTTAATTATTAAGCAACAAGCTGAACACATCAATCTTTTATAGGCACCCCCTCTCTATCTTTACCCCCGCACCTGTACCTCTTCCTTTGACTAACAATGGGTCACATAGCTCTTGTCTGTGCCTGACATTTCTCTTTTTTTACTTGGTGCATTGTCTGCATTGAATTTGCATTTGAATGGATTCAGACTTACCTCGACACAAATTATGCAGCTCAATTTCAATGTGCAGAGGCCTTGGATGCATCGCAGTTATCCTTAAGAACTATTTTTACAAAATCACAAACTGATTTAGGTTTGTGATGACGCCGCGCATAATGCTAACTTATAACTAAATGGCTCTTCTAATAAAAAAAAAATGTTTTATACAAATTACATTACTGCGAACTAATTTTATTTCAGAAGTGGCTTGCGGAGAAGTAGAGATACTTGCACAGCTGCCACATTTTAAGGTGGCCATTAGCAAACTGAACAATTTAGCCAGTTTAGCGTTTTCATAGTTTTATTCGCTTATAAAATTTAAAAATAAAATTACAGAGCAGTTTGAGAGAACATTTTGAATACGAATCATTTCCGCCAAAGATTAGTGTTAAGCATAGAGATTAGATTAGAGTACTCATTAAATAAACATTATCCACATAGCTCTACATAGCTTAATGAATCCAGTTAAGCGCAGTCACATTATTCTAATGAAATTAAAATAAAATCAGTGCTTAATAAATATGCAAATACGAAATGATAAACGTGCGAAGTGGAAAACCCATGCGAAACAACTAATCTAGTCACAGTTTGGTTGTTGGACTCTTTCTCTCTCAGTGATGCAGAGCACGCTCGGACTAGCTGACTGACTGACTGACACACAGACTGACTGAGTGACTAGGTGTTGCCTGCTGCACGAGTGCTTAACTGACTGCCCATCACAGCAGCAGCAGCAGTGGCATGAACAACCGGCAACAAGACAAAACGCTTAGTCTACTTTTTGGGCGCACATTTGTTGTTTGCATTTTGGTTGACGTGTGTGAAGGTCGTTTTGTGTTGAAAACGTCATCGTGCGTCACAAAAAAAAATCACCAACTATGTGTTGAGCATAATAATGAGCAACACACACACACACACACCCATACACAAAAACTACGCACAATGGGAGATTGTGCCCCAAATGCGTGTATTTGACTTGCTTCCGAGCCACTTTTATTCTTTCTTTCTTTCTTTCTTTCCTTGATTCTATCTCTTTCGCACTGGGTCTTCCTTCCGGCTATTATTCTAACTATTTTTGCCATTTGCATTCAGTTCAGTTGTTGCTTGTTGTTCCTTTAAATAAATTATATTTGGCTTGTTATATTCTTCTCTTTTTTTTTTTGCGACTTGGCTAAATGGTATTCATTTTACATTTGTTTCTTTTTATGGCTCTCTGGTTTTATTAGCCTTGTCTGGACACTGTTTTTGCTGGCAATTTTCGTGCGATTGCATTTCAAATTAAAACTGGAAATGCTAAAAAGTTTCGGTGACAATTCTCCATTTTGTATTCCCTCAAGCAATTAGTCTGCCACTTATGTTCAATTATTTGTATGTGCACTATCCCTATCTCTGTGTGTGTGTTTATGTGTGTGTGTGTGAGTGTGTCGTACGTGTTTGGATTGTAGTAATAGTCACAGTTAAAGATAGTGATTGTTATTGCCAGTGTGGCTTTTTGTGGGTGCTGCGTTGCTTTTAAGTTCTACTTAATTTGCATAATCGTAAACAGAATATCATGAAAAGAGACTTAAATTATTTAAAGCTTAAAGGATTTATATACAGTCTTTAATTTAGAAAAAAAAAACATTTCTTATGCTGGTAAGAGATAATTACCAATCCAATAATATATTAAACATATACATAGTTAAATTAATATTAATAATAATTTGATTCTTACAGGCGACACATTTACTATGAACAATGATAATTCCGCACAATAATTGTTGTAATTCAATTTATGACCACTTCGCAACAGAAATTCTCGAATCTGGCTGGGCAATTTAACGACCACTTAAAGATGCCATAAAGCCGAGGTGTGGCATATTCCATAAGCATAAATCAAGCAAAAAGAAAACCTTAACGGAAGCTTAAACTATATATATATATATATTTGTATATATATTTGTGTATATAAATATATGCGTCTGTTGCCGCACAGATGCCATTAAAATGAAACGTTCCCCATAAAATATTACGCATACGCCATGTTAACACTTTATAAACGCATTAGTGTCCGTTGGGAGGAAAATATGTCGTTTTTCGAACCGGCACCCACATCAAAAAACAATTTGCAAGTTGAACGACGAAAAAGAAAGCAGAACCTTTGAGTAAACAAATATTATAAAAAATAAAATACAAAATACTGACACCTAAATAAGGGTGATATAACAGTTGTTGTGAGTGTGTAGTGGGTCATAAATCAAACAAGTATTGGCCACAACACGTGCCGAGATTAACAAACAAACAGCGAGAAGTAACTAATCAAATGGCTGCCACGCCCACAATGGCCCAATAAGAAGCAGCTGCTGGCAGCACATTAAACTCAATGAGTTGAAATTATTTGCAGCCGAAGGTCAACAGCTAAAATCGTGGCTAATAGGGTGGGAGTTAGTAGAGCGTGGAGAGGCCAAAGCAGGCGTGGCATCTGGGCGCTGCCGTTAAAGACAACTTCCGTAAACAATAAATTTTAGCGCTGCGAAAAAGAGATGAAATTGCTCCCCGGATAGCTCGTTGGGCAGCCAAGCTGAAAGCGTTGCCAAACGCCGGACGAGAGTCACTCCTGGTTGGGGGTACGTATGTACTTAAAAATTGAAGCCAGCAAATATTTTATTTTATTTTTTTGGTCTGCCTGTATTGGGCTGATTAGACTGGTTTGGGGGAATGGGGATCTTGTAGTTGTTGCTGGCCCTTGCCCATTTTTTTTGGCTTGACACATGCCACTCGGCTAACTGCTGTCGTTTTTGTGGGCTACCTTAATTTGTGAGGCTTATTCGCGGAATTTATGATCATGATGATAAATTTAAAGAAAAATAACAGAAACTGAAACCGCAGCAAAATAGCAAATAGCATTAAAGTAGCAATTGGAAGAAAAATTTATGGATGCTATTTTAGACAAATATCCAACAATGTTCGTAAATCAAAATGATAAGCATGAAAAACATATTAAGCAATTGTATTTAATATTTACATTTCTCATTTCAATTCATTCCAAATCAATGAATTATATAACAATTCAATCATTTAGAGAAAAACCACTTTATGTGCATTCAACACAGAAATTGCACTCGTCTCTCTTTTAAAATAGTTCCAGTCGTTAGATACTTCTTAACTGGCGCACTTAAGAGACCCAGAATGGGGTTCATGCTACTTAAATTTGCAACAACTATCGCTCTAGACACTGCCCTTGTGGCAAGCACCCCACGAACCAAGAGTCTGTCAGTGGACTGGACGTGCAGCAAGCGAATCTAATGAGGGTGTTCATGTGCATGGTGCACTCGGTAAATCGCACGGCATTTGTGAAGGATACATGGTGGATGCAGTGGGGCGTGGTCTATGTGCCTACGTAAACACCGATGATGTGCTGCAAATTGAAGGGAGCGTTGCACGTGTAAACAGCATGTGGTGCATGCCTCGAAAAAGCTCATCCGATAAAGGGCCAAGAGACCGCACTGCATGATTGCCCGGTTGCCCGGTTGCACGGATACCAGAATCAGCCCAAAACATGAGCAACGCACCCATTTTAATGTGCAACGCGTTGCACAAGCTGGCAGTGAGAGAGATCGACGAAATAGCCAGTTTCAAAGCCCAAAGCTGGTTAATCAAACGCTTGTTTAAACATTTAAGGGTTAAGAAGCTTGTTGGCTGAAATTGATTGTGCCGCCTAAACAGTAACAAAGGCTGCAGCGAATTTAAATTGTCAATAAATATGTGAGCATCATTGAAATTGGCAGCAAATCAACCGCAGCCACACACACACTAAGCCAGGTACATAAATAACTCACAACCACACACACACACACACATACGTACACCCGGCGTATGAGTGTTGAGCTCAGACTCTGATTTATGCCAACAGGCACCAACAGCAGCCACACAGCAACTGGCCTGGTTCTTTTTAAAGCACATCTTTGGACATTCTATGGCCGCATGCAAATGTGGCGCGGTGGCAGCGAAGCGCTTTAAGTAATTGCTTAGAAGCCGCGCAGCATGCGACACAGTAATAACAATAATAACACTATCATAATAACAGTAATGAGCCACGCACCAGAGATGCTGTCATGTGTTGCCCCATCCAGACTTGGCGTCGTCTTTGCTCCCTCCCGAGTGGGGATCCATACGCTGCTGCTGCTGCTGCTGCTGCTCGGGACTCTGGGCAGCTTCACTTTTTGCCATGCATTTGAGTAGTTTATTTTAATGTTTCATCGGATAAAGTAATTTAATGGCTGCACATGCAACAAGCAGTATAAACTGACTGCAGTTGCTTATAATAATTAAAACTGTAACTGTAAATGGTAATTGTGGCAACAGTGTGTGTGTGGCATGAATACATAGTGGCAACTGAACCGGGATAAAAACTCAATGGAAAATTCCTCTGATAATATCAAACTTTCAATTGCAGCAGAAATCTGTTCTCGGAAATGTTGTGTTTTTTTTTTGCCTGTGACAAAATTGAGATAATATCTTATTCTGAATGTCGAATGCCAATTTGTATGTTTACCTTCAAATTCTCAGAAATCGATAAAAATACTATTTGATGTTTATTGTATAAATAAATAAATGGCAAATAATAGCAAAAAGTTTATATTAAAGCTTGTCAGCTGTGCCTGACATTGTTGCCAACCCATTTGGTTTTGTATTTCCCTTGGGGCACGTAATAAAATTTAAAATGCTTGCTACAATATTTCGTAAAATCTAAATTAATTTCAAGAATTTCCATTTACCATTTCTACCTTTTACTTTCATGCTGTTTTGTTCTGTGCTCGTGTGCGTCATTTTGCTGCTATTTTTTTTTTTGAAATATAAAATAGTTGATGCTTCATTCCAGGCTGAAAGCAACCCACTCTGTCCTCTGGCAACGCCGCTGCTTCGCCAAAAGAGCCCCACAGCCAACTCAGCTGCAATGTCAATAAAAATTCAATTACGTTTCGTACAAAACTTGCCTGGCATGCCATTCTTATGGCCATTTTCAAATTGGCTATCGGCCTGGCAGACGCACAACGATTCCAGGCATTAACTTTGTTGTCTACTTTCATGGGGCGGTGACTGGCATTGTGAAATTTGTTTGACATTTGAATAGCAGCTCCAATTGAATTCGACAAACAAAAGTGCTTTCAAGTATCTTGTGCCGATATCCGCTGCTATCTGCTATCTGTTATCTGGCATTTGGTATCTGGAGTATGAAAATGAAATCTGAACTGTGCCACTTAAGCTTAATGGCATGTTTATGTAACCCAACGCCCGCAACGAAAACAGTAAATAATCATAATCATAATTTGTGCACGCACTTAAGTCCAGACTCATATTGGCCCACACAGATACGTCTCTGGGTTCCCATATAGGCGATTGGCAAGAAAAGCAATTTGTGGCCACATCTTGCAACGCATTAGATAACTAATATGCTGAAAGTGATTTTGATTTTGGTCTTGATATGCCAAAAGTGTTAAGTAGTTGCTGCCAAGACAAAATTCACTTTAAGCCCGTAGAAGTGCTTGTTATGGCCAAACGGTAATTTACTTTTTTTTTAACATAATTTCAGTCAGTCAGTCAGTCAGTCAGTCAGTCAGGTGTGGGCCAAAGGCTCTCATTCTGTTCGCAGCCTCCGCAGAGCACTCACAGAACACTCTCTCTCACTCTCTCTCTCTCTCTGGCTTCCCAAGAAGCAGCAGCAGCACTGTTATACTGTTATACGGCTTGCATACTTACAGGCGCGCTTAGACTTTAGCCTCAGTCTCCCTTTGCCAGTGCTCTCGCTTAGATCAAGAAATATTTGTGTCGGCGTGCTTTTTGTGCCACTAGAAACGCGTAAAGTGTGTGTATGAAATACAATACACACACACACACATACAAAGTAAACCTCAGCATTAACATTAATCAAACACACAAATATTTAGGCCTGAACAAAGTTTACGCTTTTCTCGGCTTCATTAGCAGCAGCAGTGTCGAGTTCTCTGTCTCTTTTTCGCTCACTGTGCGTTGCTTATTGTGGGTGTGCGTGCGTGTGTTGGTCTGTGTGTGATTGTGTGTGTGTGTGAGATTAATGAGCCTTAAAGTATTTTATCGTGTTATGTGTTAAATATTTAATACAATATCAAATAAATGTTGCATAAGCTGCGTGGAATTTAGCATAAGTAAGAATTCTCGTGAGCAATTCTTAATATTTGTTGACCTCAAACACATAAATTGATAGCCAATTTCCGTTGCAGCTTTCGAAATCACCACCAACTACATAGTACAAGTAAGTAGCGTCCTTTTATTATTTCTAGTTTAATTATAATTGGCAAAGTCTACAAATGATATTGATCTTTAGTAAGCAGCTTATAGTATCTGTGCGTATTAATTACCAAAAATGTTCAGACTTTTAATGCTATTAGTGAAACCCTGACAACAAACTAAATAGCATTGTCAAGTCTTAATTAAGATTATATTATTATGCAGATTTGTAGTACAATTCAAGACTATTGCCATGGTTTAATGGTTTGTAATAAAATTAATGGATTAAAAAGAAGCAGTCAAAATTTAATGCAATTCTAAAAATTTTATTGCTTCATATATTCAGAGCAAAGAATTTCTGAAAATAAACAGGTCTTAAATTCTCCTTTAATGTTCAGCTAGACAACATAAAAATTGTAATAAATTTCGCAATAAAACTTTTCATTTTGGCAAAATTCTTGAAATCAAGATATACATATATTTAAATTCTTTTGAAATAATTTTAAATGAATTTATATATGTTTGCTTTCAATTGAAGAAAATATGTACATAAATATAAATTGCTACATATTTTCTCCAATTCTTTTGTCAGTAAGCAACCAATAACAATGAGAAAAGTACACACACACCCATTCTTACACACACACACCCATACACACACATGAGATGAAAACCATTTGTCTAGCTAAGACTTTCAAATTAATTGTAGACCAACGTTTTGCTACTTGCAACTTACTGTAAAGCTAGTTCATTTGCCCCACCCATGCCACGCCCCCCTAAATGCAGAGCAGACACTGTGGCACGTAATGCGTAGCAGCATCCCAACCAAATAAATAATGCGTAAAACAAGTCGAGCGTTTTACGGTTAGCCTCCTCCCTAAACACCGACCCGCATAGGGAAACAGTCAATTGTAAAATTGTGGTAACCAACAAAAGTGTGGCAGCAGCAGCCAAGGGGATGCTTGTTGTTATTGTTGTTGTTGATGTTGTTATTGTTGTAGCCTGATGACTGGCGACTGCAGCCTGATGAAGGCAAAAGGATTGTCAGGCTGAGTCCTGTGGCACGCGCGTACCTTTCTAATTTCTTATGCTGACTAACTGCCAGCAGCTGGGACACATGAGGAAGAAAACTAGGAGCTGCAGATACAACTGCTTCTGTTGTCAAAAGTGTGGGGCAGATGCTGCAGGGAGTGTGTTGAGGCATGCTACTCACACAGCATTTCTGCACATGTGTTGATGACGACTCCAGAAAAGAAAGAAAGAAAACAAAACAAAAACATAACAAAACATAAAACAAAAAAAAAAACTAGTTGAAGCTACAATTGTTGTTGCAAACACACAAAAATTGTCAGTCACGTTGAGACTTCCGTCATCAACACGGCAAACTGAAGCTGTGCCACTCAGAGTATGTGTGTGTTTGTGTGTTTGTGTGTGTGTGGGTGTGTTACGTGCCTGTTCTGCTTTTATGATTGTGCTTAACAATTTCTTTTATTATTTATGCCGTCTGCAAGTTATTCAAGTGCCAGTTGATGGTTTCAGTTAAGCCAACAAGTTAAGCAAATCAAAAAGAACCCTACAAAACGTTAAGCTTTAAGTTAGTTTTTATCTGTATAAAAATCAAAATATTTAAGAGGTGCAAACTTATTTGGCACAAATGAAACAGTCGCAACCAATATGAAATTACGTTTAATTTATAAAGTTCAATTTATAACGCTTTCAAAATAAATAAAGCAACAAATAAAAGCAACACGGCAACAATTTGCTGCAAAACATATAAAAGTTTTTTTTGGTATTTGTTATTTTTGGTTCGTTGATCAGCGCAGACAAAGTTTTTGTTTTGGTCAACTTTAAAAAAAAAAAAAGTGTGCGCCATAAATAACAGGGGGTTCGCGTATTATACAAATAAAAACACAGACACACACACACACATACACTTACACACACATGTTGGCACACAGTTGTCATGTATTTGAAAACCATAAAACTATCAATATTTTCTGGCATAAAGAGCAATTACTTTAAAGTTCGAACCTTGAGCGGTTTGGCAAATGTTAAAGTTTATGCGAAACTATTTTTCAGCTGCTCCATTTACAGTTATTTATGTTGGAGACGGACACACAACACCCTATATATATATGTGTGTGCGTGTGTGATTGTGTGTGCAATTCTATCTAAGGAGGCAAATTGCCATATGTCGGCAACACATAGAAAACAGTTTTCTAATTTATTTTGGACAAACCAAAATATGTCTTTCATTGAATCTTTACAATTTTGCATGAATGATTAGTTGAAACAATAGTTTGAAAATAAAGCTTTTTGAATACAAAGATAAGTTAACTCAACTCAAGTGAATTTTAAATACACAGCTGAATAAGCTAAAACCAATCTGGATTAGAATACAATCCAATTTACTTTTATTTACTTACAAGCAGATCTAAAGAGAATTGGATCTGTGATTTAAGTATCAATATTATTATTATTAAATGCGGACTCGTGCTTATTGCCTTAATGGTATCTTGCCACATTGGTTCTAATCCTTGGGGGATTTTCTCTTATGTGTTGTTTTTTTAATATATCTAACAGCATTTCAAAGCCATTTTTTTGGAGCAGTTTTGTATTGTAAGAAAATCATGCAATTTATTTAGCATAAAGTTGATTAAATGCTTCGCTCCACACTTTGTGCATTAGCATACAAAGGAAACTGGTCAAAAGAAAATCCAAAGTGAGCCAAATCTACTTCAACTTACGAGTTTGCCAAAACTTTCTGCTTAAGACCACATGTAAAAACAAACCAAGTTCTTGTGCCTCCTGCTGCTGCTGCTGTCGCTGCTTTTTCTGCAGCTCTTTGCAAAATCCTCTTAACGCAAAGGCGGAGAAAAAAAAATAAACTCTGGGCACTTGCGTCAAGCGTGTAGCAAGAAAAACCATGCGACAGCATCAAAGAATTTTTCATATATTCATATCAGAGTATCGCCACAGCATCCTGTCTCAGCATCATGCATCTCAGTTTTTAACCGTATTTACCTATTGTTGTTGTTGTTGTTGTTGCTTTTTTGACTACTGTCTTTTGCAGCAGAAAACAATTTATCACATTTCAATCACTTGGATCATCAATCATGCCAAACATATTCCAACACTTCCAAACTATCCAACGAACCAAAACTGTAAATACTCAACACGTATGTAAATGGAGCACCAAATGATATATATTAAAATATATAGCTATCGAAAAAACGATATTAAAGACTTGTCCAATTATATGCAACTTCTTTGTGAAATCGATTTAAATCGATATGTACACATTAAATATTGAATACATTTATTGGGCTAAATATAGACGCCTGGATATTTGGATTGGGTTAACAAACTCATTAAGCCAGCTTTACGCACAAATACACATTCGTGGCCTATACTTGTTGTATAGGCTCACTTCCGCCTCTCAATGGCGTCGGCAACATGCCTGCTGCTGCTGCGGCTGCGGCTGGTGCTGTGGCTGCCATTGCTGCTGCTCCTGTGGCTGGTCCATTAGGCAAAAGCATTTAAGCCCGAGTAAAGCCTGGCAAGTAAGATGCCTCCCGAGCACACAACAAAAAGTAAACGGCACCACACCCACCAAAAAAAAAAACACTCGTACTCCAATTCCCTTAGTTTTTTTTTATTAGTTTCCTTTTTTCTCTTTTACTACGTGCACGATGCTTCTTTGTTGTTATTAGGAAAATGGCAGATAAAAAATTGCGCTAATGGTGAAGGTCAGGCTGGTTGCTTGTTACGTTTTTGGCCTTACGTGCTGTGCGGGGCTGTTGCTGGCGTTGTTATCCGTTATTCTTGTTGTTCAAAGCGTGTATTTTTCATTTCATTTCGTACACATTGGGTACCCTGCATCCGGCATATTAGCACAGTTTCGCTCTTTGGTCATGCGCTCTGTGGCTGGCTAATATGCTCGTTGTATGGCTGTATAACAGTTTAACAATTGCAGACATTTGGGCGCTGCTGCTGCTGCTGCTGCTGCTGCTGGTGTTGCTGCTGCTGCCATGAATATTTCGGCATTGTCAGTGTGCGTGTTCTTTGTGCAACTTTTGTGTGGTAACCACAATGCAATAAAAATAATTCTTTTTATATATTTTGACTCTCTTTTGATTTAGCTATTTGCGCGAAAAGTTGCTGCTTCAACCAACCAAAAATTATGCCATATACATGAGTAATATGAGCTCATGTGTCTTCCACACGAACACCGAAGCACACACACACACACACGCACACACACCAACATAAATGATAAATGAGCTTGTAGCTTCAAGTGTTGCCAGGCAGCGGCAAGTGAAAGGACCTTAATTAAATCTCATTGCATGCATGAACAACAATTCTCTTTACCTTATATTGGGTGGATGAAATGTAACTCCGCAGTTGAATTTTGGCGTGAAAAATGACCCAAAATAAATGTAATTATATATTAAATTAAAGCTGAGTTTTAACTGCAACTTGATCCAGTAGCTGAATCTGTCTTAATGTTTATGGCCATTGCGCGTATTTTAGAGGCAAGTAAATCCAGATTCAACCCTGCCACATAAGCTTTAATAACTGACTGAAGTCGCGTCGCTGCTGTCATCATTTTAATGTAATTTTCATAATATGCCTCGAGCAGCTAGGAATTTTTATTATATCTTCGGCACTTTTGGGTGCATCAGTAACTTGGCAATTCTCCTGGCCAAGTTTTATGGCACAGTTAATGTTGAGCTTTAGTCGGCTGACAGGTGAGGGGGTTTTGCGTTAAATCTCTTTGTAGCACTTTGACTTCGCTCCTGTGCTGAACACTGACTGAAACTGACAGCGCAAATGCGTATTTCATTCCACTTGGGTTGCCAATGCCACGCCCATTGCCCATAATGTCGGCAATTGTTGTCGTTGTCGTTGCTATTTTTGCTGATGCGCTCACATTAATAAATGTCACAATTCAGCTGCAGCTGATGAAAGCCTTTGCCTGAGCAGGACAGAAGATAATTCAAACATATTGCATACTTCTCAGAGAGCATCTGACAGACTGTCAAAGTGACACAAGAGCAACACAGCTGACTAGCATGAAAAAGCTGATTGCTAGAGTACTCTAAATTAATTAGACGGTTTTTTTTTCTTTATTTTATCCACTTTACTTCCTTATCCCAGCCAAGCTCTGATAAGTTGCCGACAAGCAGCTCGCTCGACAATGGCAATTTTTTTCCTCGAAAGAAAAATGGAAAATTGTAGCAGCAAATGAACTTTTGGTGGCAAGTTTAAATGCGTGCCACGGTTTCTGCCTGTTTCTGCTGCGATAATCGGCTTAGACACGGCTTATGGCATGGCGCACATTGATAAATGTCGCAGACACGCTAAGCAATGCTTACTAATTGTTGCCACCACGTTTCCATGTCTCAATTAACCCAATGATGCAAACGAGTTCGAATACGATATCAGTTTTTAATTGCCATCGCTTGTCTTTTGCCTTCTGCTGCTCTGCTTCTGTTTTGGTGAATGTTACAAATGTGCCAATAAAAGTGTTCAATGCAGAAATCAAAAAGAAAAAAAATAAAACTACCATTCACAGCACACACACACTCACACACTTGTTTACTGTATTTTGTAGCTTAGTTGGAGTCTGCCTTTTGCCTCTGTGTAAATTTGCTTGAGAGTTTAACATTTCAATTTGTAGCTGCACAAAATGACATGCAACAAGCCAAAGGGAAAGCTAACCAGTCCAATATATTTTTGCAGTCAACACACACACACACACGTGCAAGTACACACACACTACATCTGTGTGTATGATTTTAAAGATAGCAGAATACTTTTTTTGTTGCCAAAATATTCAAATATAATTAGCTAATTAGACAACTTTAGCAGAAATTCCATTATGCATGTTTTTATTTGATAAGCACTTTGCAGCTTATGTTATTTTTTGACTAAATTAATGCAAATTGAGCGCTTTAAATATAATCTTAATCATCCATTTTGTGCACCAAATTAAATTTATTAAATAAAAACATATACAACAATTATAAATGCAATGGTGTGCATAAAATACAATAATTTCTGCTTGGTATAACTCGAATGGGTTTTTATTGAGCAAATTACATACAATAAATATTGATAAGTACTCATAAAATGCAATTTGTCACTAATTAAATAATCAGTACACTCGCTCGCGTTTCACTTAATTTTAATAATGTTAAAAAAATATTTACATATTCTATAATGATCCACTAGCAGATACCGTGTAAACGGATTGATGTATTTATATTAAACATGATAAACAAATGTGTATCAAATTATCAGCAATTGTTTAGCAGAATGTTTACACCCCTTGATTATGTACGAGGTATATAAATATACCGTTATTCATGAAAGATAAATTAACATATATATATACATCAATTGCAAAATGCGCCCTATAAATAAAAAAGGGCCGCACCAAAAAAAATGCCAGAGTAAATAATGATGGACCGGACAACGATTCAATGAGTTCATGTATGTTTGTCAAAATGTTGGCCAAAAATTTAATATAAATTTATAAATCACTGCAATGCAGAAAAATGGCAGAGTGGTAAATTGTGTGCCAAGTTTTCAATAGAACTTGTTTGGCTGCCAACACAATTCTATGCGATTTTTTATTTGTGGCTGTAAATGGTGCTGGAATGTGGCAGCGCCTTTTGCCACTTACGCTTCAATGCTTCGTCCAGTCATTGATATGCGAATGCACCCAAAAAAAAAAAAAGTTCAAATTAAAAACACTCGACTGTGTGTTATCCAGCCACTTGAAAAAAGAGATTTCAAATGTCTAACGCAAAAGGCAGAAAAAGAAGAACAAAATGGAAGAAAAGTTGCACAAATCAATATTGTGCAGAGAGACATCTAGGAGTAGATAAAGTTGGCCAAATCTAGGAGCCAACTGGTAACTGTTTCAACTGTTGCACGCACTTTAAAACGCTGCATAACAAATTCTAACTTGAAACTTTGTTTCGCAACTCGCCAAAGGGCGGAAGGGCCAGAAGGGCCAGAAGGGGCATACACGTTGTTAAAGTTTTTGACCAACTTGACGTTCCATTTCACATGGCTAATCGTCAAGCATGTGCATTTACAACTGGTGCTTTGGCTTGGCTACCAGGTGTCCTCTGTCCAGGGACAAGCGATCTCAATGTCTGCTCTCATTAAAAACTAAGATAAACAAGTAAAAGTTTCAAAAACCAGCAGCAGAAAGCATGAAAAACAAACGAAATAAATAAAGGAAAATAGAAGGAAATACATAGAAACAAAAAAATAGTAAGCAAATAGTAAAGCTGAAAACCACTTGAGCAAGTAGCAAAAGTTTTCAATTTATAACGAGCTCAGAGCCCTGTGCATACACACAGGGTGTTGTTTTACTATGTTGGCAAAGGGGATGGGGGGGGGGGGCTGCAAAGGGGATCCATGGCGAGCATAGAAAAAGAATGTGTGTATCCTGCTGTCTCATTTGCTGTGTGTGTGTGTGTGTGTGTGTGTGTTTGTGTGTTGGCAAAACTTTAAATGCGCGGTAATGAAATTGTTGGCAACAAATGTTGTCAACACTCACGCACACACATACAAACACACACACACACACGCACGCACACGTACGCACACATATGAGCAGGCATCAGAAATAGCTGACACCATTTTATGGCATGGTTCCGGTAAATGTTGTTGGAGAATTCAGCAGGCATCCTGCAGATTTTCAATACTTTCGCAAAGCCAAAAAGTTCTACAACTCAAGTGCCACGCCCCTAATAAGAAGCGAAACAGTGTTAAGTTGCCACAGAGACTATTGAGGGGTGGTTAGCCATCTAATACATTAACAGGAACAGTCAACGACTTGTCTGGCTATAATCATATTATTGGCTAAACATTTGCAGTTGAACAGCAAAGATAGCAGCCATAAGATATGAGATACTTGCAACGGCAATGTAGTTGATATGAGATACTTGCAACGGCAATCTAGTTGTTGCCGCAGTGTTGCCTGATTGGCAACAATGGCCAGCAATTTAATACCAGAAGTTAATACTAATTATTATTATTATTATTATCAATATTATCATTATTATCATTCTTATCATTCTTATCATTATTATCATTCTTAACTTTATTATCATTATTATCATTCTTAACATTATTATCATTCTTATCTTGATGTGTTAAGTAGCATCTAAAAACTATTTTGCTTTCAGCATGCCAAAAATCTTATTATAATTATATTCAATGCCAATGGATAATAGAAAACTGTTAAAGTTTGTTTAAGCCATTTCGATTCGCAATCCACGAAAATAAGCGGAGCACTTTGCAAATGTTATAGAACTTTATGATCAATCGAATACTTGGAATCAGTTTTCTTTTTAAGTAATTAAAAAGCAGAGTGGAAAATGCATGCATTGGTTTTTTAGTTGGTTTTCAATTAATTCACTTTTGTTGATAACTACGAATACGCCAATCAGCAGCAATTTCAATTAGGTTTGTTTAATCAATTTGTTAATTATGGCCACATTAATTAGCATTTGTATTTGAATTAAATCAAAGTCAGAGTTACCAACACGAATTTTTGAAATGAAGGGCCAGTAATAATAATAATATTTATATTTTTTTTTTAATATTTGCACACGTGGATATTGTTGTCAGAGAACAGTTTAATTTTGAGCGTTGCTCATATTTTGATGGAAAAATTTTTCTAGTGCTCGTTTTGTATTGTGTTTTTTTTTAGTGACTGTTTTGAGAAAAGATTTTGTTTCTAAATTTTTGTGTATTAACTTTTGACTCGTTTGTTTGTTTTTTTTTTGTTTGTGTTTGTTTTTGAGTTAGTCTGAACTGTTTGCAAATGCCTACAAATGTCTTTATGGTGTCGGAAGTCTATTCTTCAAAATTGTGTGTACTCTTAAATTTACGTATCCTTTCAATCGTGCAAGGCCGAGTCGCAGAATCTGGCGAGGCGCTTGAGTGATGCATCCGCCAACTGTGTGACGACCACCTTGTTCGCCCTGGCCACCGTGGATGCACTATGTCCGTGCGGCATCACCGTTGAGGTACGCACCATGGACTGAATTGAACAGCAGCGCATGAACTCGCTCCTGATGATTGCGAAGAGTTCGTGTGTGCCATCAGTGCTGATGGAGATCAGCTAATGCGACACCGCGCCCGGGGACAAGCCCGTCCTCTTCATTGGCATCACATTCAATTTGGACGGCATAAATTTGCGTAAATGCGAAAATATGGATTTCGATGCACGATGGGCACAAAGAAAGCCTTTGGTGGCGGCGCCCCTTCCATCTTCTCCAATTCACACTATATCTGGAAGCATTTCCAGCGCGCCGGCTCCCTAACTGGTGATTGGATGTGGCGACTGCCACTGTGGCAATACTTTAGGAAGCAGGTGACCGACGAAACCGGCTACGATCTGAGCAACGATGGACGTGGCCTGGCCAGCTCTTGCCTGGCAGCTGCCGTTCTCCATGAGTTGGCGCCCTGCGCGGACTGGGCGCATCTCGATACTCGCGGCACCGGTATGCTCTCTATGTTTGGGCTCATACCCTATCTGAGCAAGTTCCGGATGACTGGACGGCCAACGCGGACACTGGTTCAGTTCCTCTACCAGTTGGCATGTCCAGAGCCAAAATAACCCACATGCAGCATGTACAGCTACTCTTGGCTGTGAGCCATTTTATAGTAAAGGACTTCAAATTGATGTTTTAAGGACAGAAAAAAAAAGTACTTGAAATTAAGTCCTTTGATTTATCTTATCAGATTGTGGAAAGTACGCTTTCTACTTGAATTAACTTTGCTTTTAGCTGAAACTATGATAAGCTCCTTTTTCCTGTTTTTCATTAATTTAAGTAAATTACATCTTCAATTGAGATGCGAATTTACGATGCATGAGCAAAATATGAGAGGCAATTACCTGGATGCATTTTGTGAGAGAAGTCGTATATTTTATGGAGCACTTCATTGGTGGCTTTTATGTACATGTTACAACCAATTATATAAACAAATTTGCAAATTTTCACACAGGCATTTGCACGTTTGACACGTTTAGGCAATATCCCAGTTTGCCCAAGCCCAAGGCGTGTCCTTGGCACTGCTAAAGGATATTTGGTTTTATATATCCAACGGCAGTTGGCTTCAGCCTCTCAGCTTTTGTTGATCAAATTGCTGCAGGATATTACTTTGAATTATCATAAATAACAGCGCACACATGTGTGTGTGTGTGTGTGTGTGTGTGAGTGTGTGTGTGTGTACGTGTATATCTTGTGGCTTGAAGGAGCAGCTGCTGGTCGGTTCTCTGTGCTCAATTTTGGTACTTTTCCTTCTTCCACACTTTGGTTATGATGTGCTTGCTCATTTTGATGTGTGTGTTTGTGTGTGTGTGTTTCCGAGTGTGTTTGCGTGTGTGTGTGTTGTGAATTCAATAAAGTTGACTGAATGTGTTTATCAGGTAATCGTGTTGCTCTTACTGAACGGATGATTATGGAAATGGTAACTTGGCTTAAGTCGCACAGTAGATTAACCCCAACTGCTGCTGGTTACTGTTTATGCCAGTTGTAAATGAGATTACTTTCAATCCTACTTAAATTTTGGCTATATTATTTAAACACCAATTACTCAAAAATACATTTCGCATATATTTTATATTCGTCTCCGTAGGAAAGTTCATTATTGCTGTCGCATCCCAGGCTGATTGAGGTGGATTTTAATTGGATTTTTTCACAATTTTTGCCTTGATCCACTGGGCAGACCACTGCTTATGGATACTGGTTACACACAAACACACACACACACACACACACACTCACATCGGCTGTGACATTTATGAAAGTACTTCAGATGTCACAATTTAATTTGCAATACGCTGCAGGCTTATGGCCATAATTTATATGCACATGGTCATAATATAATTTAATAGGCTTTTAATGCAATAAATGTAAGTGTATTAAAAACCATCTTTTTGGCAAGAGTGAAAGCAGTATTCATTTTTGAGTATAATTTAATCTTAATCTATAAAAAAAAGTAAAGAAATTTTGTTGGCAATTTAAGAAGTGTTTAAGTGTTTGCCAAGTACATGTTGTGTTTGGCATATCAACGAAATTAATGTGATTACTTCACAAAGAGCATGGGTTGAACATATTGTTGGCTTTACTGTTTTGTCAGTCAACAATAATTTGTTGTTAAACAATGAAAATTCAATTACATTTGCCTTTCACCGCCGCCGCCACTCAAAACCACATCAGCCACAAAAGCCACAAAAGAAAAGTTGCCTTTGAATATGTAGCCGAATATGTACATGTGTGTGTGTGTGTGTGTGTTGTGTATAAAGCACATCCTGCACTGAATCCGACCTTTGCCTAGGACTCAACAAAGAACATCCCTTATGCTCCAAAGCAGCCGTTGAATTGTGCTCGAAATTGTTGAACCCTTCTGGGGATTAACTTGCGCATGATAAGAAAATAGGCTGAATAAAATAAGACATTGAATATATATAAAAGTTAAAGTTTTGTTGATTATTTTGCTTTTCTTATAAAATAAATTTTAGTAATCAAAAACAATACTTTCAATTTGTAACACAAGATAATTGAGTACTCGCTGAGAACTAATATCAAATTTCAAACATTCTAAAAATGTTTGAGTCAATCTGATAATTTATCGGTTTTTTTTTTTATTTTGGAATGCTTTTTCCCCAATCAATTGGATGCTATGCAAATGTGATTTCCTGGGGCCATCATTCAAGCGACGACTGTTGGCCAAACTAACTTTTCTGAAAATAAATCAAATTGCCAATCACATCAGCTTGAGTGCATTTTTTTTTTAAAATTGACCATTTATTCATTTATCAAAGCGTGTTGGGTGAAGGAGTTTTGCATGCATATGACACAGTTTGCAGCTCCGGGTTAATATTTGACTTAATGAAAGCGCATTTAATTAAGCTCGACGAGTGTCGAACTAAATTCCGAGTAGGAAGCTTAACAGAAGCAACTAACTAAAACCAAACTCTCCTTGGCGATTTACGGCAGCTGAAAGTTACATGCATAAAGAAAAGGACATGGAGAAGGACGAGGAAGTGTCTGAGTTTGTGTTCGACAACAAAAGCAACAACAACAACAAAAGCAACAAAAACGACGACGTCGAGGAAGTTGACGACACATTGCCAATGGCAATAATCGCAATTTAATATTCATGACATTCTCGGAGTCAATGTATTTTCAAAGTGTTGCCAGGAGCTGCAACTGGGGAAATACCCAAAGAATGAGTCCTGCCTGTGCTTCGCTTAGTACAGCCGACAAGTATTTCCAGCTCAAAGTGATTTATGTGTTCACTTTCAGCAAAAAGGTTCATTAATAAAATCAACTGGAAATCTTCAAAGAGTTACTAAAATTAACAACATTTAATCATTTAATAGTACTAATGCAATTGAGATTTAATTGAGAAGTTGTGGAAAGGATTCGCAATTAGAGCACCATTTCTACTTATTATTTTTGGATGTAGTTTGCAAAAGCTTAAGTAAGTTTAAATTCGTGAAACCTAACAAAATATTTTAAGCACATTTCTCTATTTTGAATTATTTGTCGCCTAGCATTTTATAGTTTGAATTGCCTTGGCAATTGTTTGCTCGCTGTCAAGCAACGAACCCAATTCTCCCCTGGTGGTAACATTCCTGACACACCTTGCTCATCTGTTATTTATCATCTGGTGAGCTACCCTTATCCGATGCCCATATAGAGACCGCCTTATTACAATACAGTTTTCACTTTTTTCATCAACTTTTTCAGCTCCCTTCTCTATGCTTTATTCATAGTGTATTTTTGCTTCCCTATTCTTATTTTCTTATTCTATTTAAGTTCCGCTTTGAGGCATGCTGCCTTATGCTGTGGCAAGTTAATGATTTGCTTTCTGCGATAAGGCCAGGCTAGCGTTCTGCTTGTGTAGTTTTGGCCATAGTTTTGCTCTTTGCTGGCAGCCTGTGAAATTTATGAGTACTTTTGGCAGCCGACTTCGAATTCCAATCGACAATTGTTTTCTCAAACTTCTTCGACTTCTTTCACTGGTGGCTCTATCGAAGCATCAGCTTTTTATGCTGATTGGGTTATTAATAATAAAAGTCTCTGCTAACTGATTATTGGCGAGAGACCAGTATGCCTGGGGAATAAAAGCGGAGAAACGAGAAAGGAGATACGAAAGTGGCCAGCGAGTTTATCAATTGTGGTCATATTGTTGAAGCGGAAATAAATTGGTTTTTCATAAGTCATATAACAAAAGTCTTTGTGGTTGCGAGCCAATCTCGGCATTGTTTAGCTTTAGTCTATTGTTTGTTTTTGTGGCATACTTTCAGGCGCCTCACACGGACCAAGCTTGACTGAATCCCGAAAGTCGAAAAGGACCCGTTTGCTGGTCCAGTCACGAAACATGCAAATGATTTATGATGCCACGAAATTTGAAGTCTCCCTTTTTTTTTGCCGCCGCCTGGCGGCCATAAGCAATTTGGCTTATTGACATAATAGCGTCGAGTTTTTAATATAAACTAACAGCAGCTAATAATTGCCAGCAGTCACATGATTTATGTACTTCATAATGGACAAAACATAATTTGCTTGTTGCGTCAACATTTGCGCAGGCGTCACTCTACGGAAATGCATAATTAATGATCAAAATTAAAGGCAAATTTGCTCTCCCAGACTATTCAAACATTTTTGTTGCAGTCGTGAATGCCTGCAAATCCTTTTGCATAAGTAAAGTTTGCCACAAGAAAATCACATTTAATGGCAGTGGCACAAAAACGTCGCATTCGCTTCCGGCGGATGCACACCCACGTAGAAATGTCCGGTTCTCTCAGCTAAGCTGCCAGAGCGCAATACCCAGAAGATGCCAAGACAGAAAAAATCCGCTTGCTTTTTTTATTCTCTTTACAGCTATTTTTGATAGTTAAATATATAGCAAACTACATTTTACGTTGTACTAACCTATTAAATTATATTTATTTAATTAACGAAGTTAGTTTACCATAGAAAATATGCAATTGTTGTGGGAATATTCATTTATAAGCACAAACAATTGTACACTCAGCAAAAAGAAACAAATAATACAAATTATTAAGTTTTTAAAAAATAATTAGAAAATCTATTTTGCTAATTGTTTGAAATACATTTCTTAATAATATAAATGCAAACTCTTCTTTTTAGTAAAAATCCATTACTCAATTGGAAGTTAGTAAAGACAAGACAAATAAATAAATTTATATGGGGAATAAAATAAAAATATGTATTACTTCAATAATTAAAAAATATCTGTAATTGCTAGAAAAATATACAATATATATTGTACACCTGGTTTTTAGAAACAATTAAACTTCCCTCTAAGCAAAAATACAATCTGCATAATAGGCTAAGTTCAGTGCTTGTTTTTCTAAGTGTAGGAACCCTTGCAGGTACAACACTTTCTCTTTCACCGCTGCATCCATTCACTGATTTTTCCATTTTCCATTGTCATTTTTTTTTTTGGTTTACTCTTTTTACTTGTGACGCACGCAAAAACTTGTAATTTTTTGCGCCATTACATTTTTGTTTACTTTTGCTTGGGTTTTGTGGCTGCTGTGAAAATTAGCCGCAGAGCTGTAAACAGAGAAACAGAGAAACGCGCATTGCCTGGGGACATTTTTTGGGTGTTTTCTTTGGGAGCTGCTTTTATTTCAGTTCTGTGCCAGTTTTGGCACTTTAATGTTGCTCGTCTATTGAAGTGGTTGTTGCTGGGGCCTTCATTAGTTAGCACGTGGCTGCTCTGGGGCTCATTATGTGGCAAGATAAAAATAAAAGCACCCTGTTCTTTCCGTTCTCACTGCCATTCTGTAGATTATCCAATTATAAAATTTGTGACAGACATTTCGTCTTCAAATTCTGGTTATTTAATACGTGAAGGGTGGTTGGTAATTTTTTGTTCTGGAAATAAGTAAGTAAGAGAAACAGGTCCTTAGTTTCCACTTGCCTCAGGCACTCGGATGCTTAAAAGTATGCAACATGAATTTAGCAAATTTATGCAAGCTGCAAGGGCAACAGCGCAACTGGAAATGTATGCAAATTCGTAGCAGCTTTTCTCAGAAATTTGCATATTCTTTAGCCATAAGGTATGCAACGGCTTTTTGACTTGGCCAACACGATTTGGTCGACCGACGGGTTCATTAAAATAATTAATTTATGTTTATCGAAATGCTACTCAGCACATGTCTGAATTTTATTGAATTTAATCTATTTTTATACTTTAAAATTAATTTAATTTTCAAGGTAAAACTAAAATGAATGAACTTTTTAGGTCATTTCGCTGATAAATTTCTGGTTTTGCCATGCATCATTATGCAGCTGGCGAAACAAAATTTAACGAGCTGGCTTTTTATATTTTTGGTTTATATTTTGCTGCGTTTTGTGTGGCTTTTCCTATTTAACTATCGAATGCTGCAGCAGCTTAATTGAAAACGGCATTTGAAGTGGTCTCCCAACTCATCCTGGCCTTAATGACTTGGTTGCGGTTGCATTTTCCATGATCGATGGCTGCTTTCGAGTCAGGTGCAATTTGTAGCTAACATTCTCAACATCAATGCAAATGCAAATTTTAAATTCAAATGTGCCAACTGAGTTGGGGCAACAACAAGGCAGCAACTTTATATATTTGTATGTATGTATTTCAACTCATGCCGCCAAATTGTCGTCACTTATGTCCTTTTGGTTGCTACGCAAATGTATTTGCATATTTTTTGCAGCACCCACACACAAACACACACACTCATACACTCTGAGCCACTGCTGTCCTTGTTTATGCATAATAATAGCCTTGAATAGCATTGTGTATTTTGTATGTACGTTTTTGCCTCTACCAACAAAAAAAAAAAATGTTTAAAATGCAGCTTACAAATTTTCAAGAAAAGTTTTACACAAAAATGTGACATGTGTTTTTGTCAGCTTTTGGCCAGATCCTTGACGCTATTGTTATAAGTTTGGTATCCGAGCCAGCCGCATGTAATTTCGTCAATGCTGATGGCAAAATATTTAAATTATTTTCTTTTGGACAACATTGAGTGCTTATCGACATATGTGTTGCTTAGCCAAATGGCCAATTTGAAGTTCGACACACAGATTTACATTTAAAATAGTTCATTTTTTTTTTTAAAGCTAAAAGCAATACTCGATGTAATAAACAACAATCGAAATAATTTAATTATTAATAAGTAACTTAGTAATGGAGAAAACCAATATTTATACTCAATTATAACTGACATTTGTAAGAAATACATGACTTAAAAATCCGTATTGATTTTCAAATTAATCTGCCGAATAAGTAAATAAATCATCCTGCATCTTTTCCTATAACAAACCGTATGTTACATATGTAATTTTCAGCATTTGTATACCACACAAGCCAAAAGAATAAAAGAAAAGGGAAACCACAGTCTGTAGCAAGTGCACCAGTCTGCAGCAAGTGCTGTCAATCTAAAAAGCCCTATCGGACAGCCTCTTGACAACAACGAGTGTGTGGCAACAACACTAATTGAGTTCTCGTGTAAACATGGGAATGAGCAGGGCTGGAAGACAATCAATGAGCAGACTGCATTTAAACGAATTCTTTCAATGTCAGACAACGAACAATTAACTCAAGGTCAAGAAATCGACATAAAAAACGAATTATGCACCAAAACGATAAATCTCAGCGCCAAGCAAAATGCAACAGAAAATAAATTCAATGTTTCAGTGCTCGGCAAACGAGCGTGTCGTAAATGTAAACAAAGCAGGCAGAAAAGAGAGTGGGAGAGAGAGAGAGCGCAAATGTATCGCAATAAAACTGTTATACGCCTCGTTGAGGACTTTGTAGTGTGCAAAAGCGCAAGAGAAATCCATAATCAAAGTAAGTAAACGAGAGAGAGTGAGAGAGAGGGCGAAGAGAGGGGTCGAGAGAGACACACACAATCTCATCAAATTGAGTTTTCGGCTTAGCCACGCGTTTGATTTAATGCGCAAACAAATGCCTAATGACCAAAGTTGATGCAGTTGTACGATTTGTGCGCCCTACAGAAAAACAATTTCCGAAGCCAGTTATTTGTGGGTAAATGAGAAAATAACTGGCAGGTGCAAAGTTAAATTAAGTGCCTAAAATATATCAATTTACTTAGAGACATATGCAATTTATATATAATCTTTTTCTTAGACCTTCTTAAAGAGCTCGGCAATTTTGTCTGATCTATTTGTCATCACTGTACATTAAAGCCAATCATTCAATTCCCTTGAGAGAAAGTCCAACCCCAAAGCATAACAATGGGCAGACAAAGAATAAAAAGTAGTAGCAAATGACTCAGCAGATTACTGGTTAATCTTGAATTCCTGGAAATGTTATCGCTTATCACTTGCAGTAAACGAAAATGAGAAAATTTACAATGACGATTTACGAAAGATACGATTTTTCTACGATATTACTGATATTTAAATTATACAAAGACTATTTAAACCACAAATCTCACACTGGCTTGATATATTTGCTTAATTTATCCAGAAAATAGTGTTGCAGTTAAAACTAATTAGTATTTCGTTGCGTACTTAACATTATTCATAACGATTAATCACTTCTTCTTCTTTTATCAGATGATCCCATAATCGATATCAAAGTTCTTTACAGATGTTAAGTTACAGTCTTATTATTACGTCACTATTGATCTGTTACCTACATTACAATTGGCCTGCTACACTGTTAGGCAATTGCTTAAGATTACCTTTATATTTATTCCATGAAAGATGATGACTCCTAGAATATATATAATAACGAAATCAGCATTTTTAGTAGCTTACTGAACCGTTCAGCAAACTTTTAACGCAACCATTAAAATATAAAGGAACAACAGCCGCAGCAGCATTAATAACAACAATGTTGTGCAAGCAAAAATTGTTCATCAAGCACAAGCCACAGCAATAAAAATAAAAATGGAACAACAGCAAGCAATACCGAGAAATATATGTCTCATAAAGTGTAGAAAAATGCTGGCAGAAAATTGCCAACTGAGCGGTGCTCAACGGGTGGGCGGTAAGTGGGTGGCTTTGTTACAACTGTTGTTGTTGTTATCACGACGAGTTGTCAATTGCACACTGCACTCACGGTGTGTGTGTGTGTGTGTGCATGTGTAAACATGAAATTGTATAATGCGTGTGTGTTTTGGCAGTCAAACAAAGAGTTCCAAAAATTTTGCTGTGAAAATTTATGAGCTCTGCTGTTGCCACACTTAAAATCACAAAGCATCGCCACAATAATATCATGAATGTGGGTCTTATGTGATTTATATACTTATAGTATTTACTATCCTTTATTGCGCTTCACACGACTTTCTTCACAGCTGCCTGCTACCGAACTCTACTGACTCACGATCAGATATCGATACTTTTCTTATTGATCGATTAGTCGCTCTCAATAGTATCGCGGCAGTGACCGCTTCTTGTTTGCTAATATCTTATTTGATATCCCATTTGAACGCTCCGCTGAAAATCAAGGCAAGTCAGTTAGTACTCTGTATATACTTTTATAGTAACTTATAGTAAATAACCATAGTAATAAGTACTGTAATTGTAATACTAAGTGAGAAGAAATTGCCGTAGATTTATGTAAGAGTTTAGTATACCTCTCCCAGCTTGATTACAGGGTAATAATTGACGGGAAACCCAACTGAAACGTGAGCTTGGCGCAATTCAAACGACAAAAGTCGGTATATTTGTATGTGTATGTGTTTTTCTCTGGGGCTGTTTTCATACACACATACACCCCTTAATGTGTGTTGCTTAAAGTCACGTGAAATGCATACGAGAAATTCTCAGAAATATTTTACGCATGGCAGCGAAACCTTTTGTTGCTGCTACTTTTGCAGTTGTTGTTTTTGTTATAGTTGCTGCGTTGCCTTGGGGCACTATTGAAGAGTTTTGAACAGAAAACAAAGCAAACAAACAAGCGCGCAAAACTTTTGTTGCGCAAAATAAACTTCAGACGACTATGAAGAAAGATCATAAAAAAAAGTGAGCCTTGCAAATTGCTCGTCCTTGGAAGTTTCAATACCCTTCTAGTATTACCAAGCTAACTCTGGAGAATTCAGGCATCAGTGTTGACTAATACCAACAATAGACTGCGGCAGTGCCGCTAATGACGACAATCAAACAAAGCAAATTATATTCTATTAAAGCCGAAATACTTCTTAAAATTCAAGCTGATTTCAAAATTGATATCAAAATGTTTTCCCTGCTAATTGAATTTCTTGCTCAGAAAGTATGCTATATTTTTTTAGCTGAGAACTAAAACTACAACAAATTATTGAGTTAAAGTACTGTAATCATTTCAAAACCTAAAGCTGTAAATTGAATTTATATTTCACATTTTGCTGTACAAGCAAACTCTTGTGTAAATAAATACT
Organism: Drosophila fungiperda; assembly: GCA_035042345.1. NCBI lineage: Eukaryota > Metazoa > Arthropoda > Insecta > Diptera > Drosophilidae > Drosophila > Drosophila fungiperda. Next base: position 5,650,797 of record JAWNLM010000028.1, on the reverse strand, counting down.
CAAACATTTAGAATCTGTTAAACGACTGGGTACAAATAAAGGAAACCCTTAAAAAATTAAATTAAAGTGCTTTAGTAAAGAGAGCTCGACTAGAATATACCCAGTAAATGGGAACTAATAAAAAATAGGTTTTTAAAGAAAACTAAACAGAATATAATTAATTAAATATAAATACTTTTTGGACTCGAATCGCCTTGTTCTGCCTGTTGATTATAGCCCTTACTTCATTTTTTTTAATGGAATAGTCATTTAAGCAAAATTAAGCAATTCACAGGAGGCTTGAGCTAACTGTTACCAAAACTGCTGCTGACACATTTGGCCACAGAGACGACCTCAAAGCAACCTAATTTTTCTCTCCTCACTTCTGCTCTTTGTCGCATCCTGTTAATTTTAGATGGCGTTCTCCATAGTGGCTGCAACTTGGAACATTGCTAATGTGTCCCATTTGCAATGGCAAACCACTGAAGCTTAACACGTTGTCTACGCAGACATTGGCCACACTCTGACGCCCCCAGCTCCCATCCCGGCAACAGTCACATTGCACGTTGCACAGACACACACACAGGCAAAAAGAAAGCAGCGCAAAAGTTTTCACTGAAATGTCTGCTTTAGTTTTTGCCTTTCAGTGTTGGCACACATTCATCGTTGCAGCTGCATTGTGCCGCTGAGTGTGTATGTGTGTGTGTGTGTGTGTGTGTGTGTTTGTGTGTGCATAGCTGTTCAAAGTTGCATGTTTGGCCAACAGCCGAGCAGGAGCAGCAACGTTCCCAGCGGTAATTGTCTCGTTATACTCGCTGCTTGCTCGCAAACAGTGCCCATTTTTATAACGCCCAAGGCAGAGGCTTCACTGTACGAGTGTATTTTGTAAAATTCACAGCGCATTGGACCCATTATGCAAACGCTCCAAGAACACCATCAGTTTCAATATCTCTTTCATAAACAATTTGGTTTTGCCTAACGCACTGAGCAACCCTCGCAGCAGTTGGCAAGGGTTAAGACCAACAAGATGAAGAAGAAGAACAGCAGCCTCAACGCCCCCTCCCCCCGCTAATAATTTATTTACACTTAACGTTTTATAAGCTCCACCTGACGGGGGGCACAGGTCGAGGGGCCGAGTCGAGGTGGAAATCAGACAGTTTGATTTTGCAAATATTTGCTAGCTGGTTTCCCCCTCGCTTTATTTTTTTTTACCATTTTTTGGGACACCTGCCATTTGAACTTGAGTGAAATATGCACAAATTTTTCGTTTGCCATTTGGGCAACTCACTCAAAGTGCCACCAAACCCTTAACTTGCAACACCCTCAGTGACGCACAGGCAGTCACAGGGCCAAAACATAAGAAAAACATTGTTGGAGACGTTGTTAGCAATGTGTGTAAAACACAGTTAGCTGTGTACTGTGTGTTGCCCCATAAATGAATGCGCACCACATGCGAAGACACTTGCAACACGGTTAAGCGAAACTCAGAGGCAAAAGTTGACAACGGGCAACAGCAACAGCTGCTGGCAATTACTATTAAAGCCATTTGTGGGTCTGTGTGTGTGTGTGTGTTTGTTATGTGATCGAATGTGGCATAAAGTACAATTGAGAATGCACTTTTAATGGCTTATTGGCTTATTGGTTAAGACAAAGTTATGCTGTACATTTATTGCATATATCCCATGACTGCATACCTATCTCAAGGACATTTACTCCAAGGACCGCTGGGCATTGGACTAGCTGCAAATACTTGTGTGCCTTTCAATAGACAGCAGATTTAAAATGGATTCCTTGGCAAGTGAATGCGATTTGCATAGCTTGCGGATTTATTTGAAATGGAACCGCACTCAGCTCCGACAAGTTTCTGGTTCTGTCGAAATAAATCAACTTAAACTTCCATATAAAGCACTTCAATAACAATAGATAAATCCGTTATCGATATATATATATATATATAAATTTGATTAAGTAAAAAGTTGTAGTAGCCGAAAGGAGACTCAAAATAATAATATTAATAATGATAATAAAAAAAATAGTGGAAAACGGCTTTTGTTTAAAATGTCTTTTCTCTATACTAGTTATATATATTTTTTTAACCATTTATAGTACATTTTTTTTCGATATCAAACAAAACATTAGTCAGACTAATTCACTACTACAAAGATAAGTGAAATAAATTTTCCTCTATCAATGACTTTAAGTTTGTCTTAAAAATCATCATAAAATTAGCTTTCTCCAGTAAGTTATACGTATTGTAAGCAAAATTGAAAATAACTTGCTTTTGCATAAATTTTATTTCCATACTTACGGTCGAGTTAAATGGATGTGTTAAAGTTGAGTTTTCCTCATCGCACTCATCGCAACTCAATTTGATTACAATTTCAATATTCTGGCAATGGAAATGACACACAAACAACCAACTAGGAACATATTGAATCTATGTAAAAGCTTTCAGCAATCTACATGCCAATCTACTCTTAATAATTTTCACAATCCCAAATATTCGATGCCGCATAGTAAATTCTGCACAACCATCCACAAACTCACACACACACACACACACACTCGTATCGTTGACGTGGCAATCTGAAATAGCCAGAAAATCAATTGAAATTCACTTACAAATGCCATCAACGTCCATTTGGCCAACATGTGAGAAATCTAATAGCGAATTTTAGCACTGATTTATACCATGTTGATTGAAAGTACTTTCCTAATTAATACTTTCGGACATTTCCAACCAGTTAAAAATAACAAACAAAAAATAAAATTATTAAATTATTATTATTATTAATGTATAATTCAATAACAACAATTTCATTTTTTAGTTTCAGCTCCGTAAACACAAACATGATATGAAACCCACTCGGAAGCAACGAAAATCAAAGGTTTATTCAACGCTAAGCCAGAGACAGAATCTGTATTAGTGCCACGTACTGTTGCAACAAAGGCCACAAATTTGACAAAAAAAAAAAAGCATTCGCTGCACGAATTCGAAAGACGTTAAAAAAACCGCAAATTTAGCTGCCTTTCAAATGTCAAATTACATGAATATTGTGAGTGTGTACGCATAAGATTATTGTGTATGACAGTGCCAATATATTATAATAATAATAAAATAAAAAACATTAATTACTTATAACACGCTTTAACAATAAATAAAATTCACAAATGTCTGCCGTTGAGTTAAATGGCAATGTGCCGGCCATGGAATTTCATCAGAGACAGGTGAGTTTGCTGCAAGGTGTGACCGTGTTCGATTGTAGATTAATATAAATCGAGCAGATCGATGCATTTTAATTAAAGTTGTGGGTGTTATAATACATATGAACACATCTGCTGTGAATTTATGCGTGTATGATTTACGCTATTTTACGCCTGGTGACGCCTGAGAACACAATTTCAGTTTTAGCCCAACAGCTTGATTGACGATCACCCTTTGTTATCGATAAATCCAGTTGGTAATTTGTATCGAAATAATTAACAGGCTGCTGTTTACTCGGTTGTGTATATAGTAATGACAATTGCTACAAATTTTCTAATAATTTCCCGCCTGCATGATGCAAAAACAGTCACACAACAAGTTCACCACAAAACAAAAAACATTTACTTCGATATATAAGTGTATTAGGTTATTAATTTATTTTGAAAGTATCATTGTGGCCATAGGCAACATTTTTACCGTTAGTCAAACCAGCTGATTGTCTGTTTCTCTATCAGTGCGCTCTTCTCTCCCTTCCATTCAAAACCCCACTCCCCTTTACCTGTTACGCGATCAATTTCGTCATTGTGAATGTTCTTTTTCGGCTGACTCCACAGCGCATCAGTCGCATTTGAAATTTTGCGGATCGCAGTTGGGAGTTGTGTTTCATTTTTAATTTATTTTAATTAGTTTGATTTGAGTGTGATTTTATTTTGATTTTTAAAAGTTATTTGTGTTGTGCCTTTAGTTTATATTTAATGGAGGACGAATCAACTGCAATCGCTATTTTTGGCAACTGGAAAATATTCTATCGTTGCATACAGATGAATGAGGAGCTGAACTCGGAATGGCATCAATTAAATAAGGATATTTGGGTGTGTTATTTTGAATATTAATTTTTTTTATTTTTTACTTTTCTATTGCTTTGGCTATGTAATATTTTGTTTAAACTGTAGTTTTTTTTTTTCTCTTTGTGTTGTTATTTATTGCAACACTAACATGCTGCACCTGTTGCATCTTAAAAGCTTTCCCGTTACAGGCTCTGCTATCGCTTTTTTATGCCTTGTCCCTAGGTGGCGCTTTAGTGCAATTTGTGGCAAAGCTCTTCCTTTTCGTTTGGTGTTCTAAGCTGATTTCATTGTCCTTACGCCAGAAAGCTTTAAGTAAGCCAAGATTTCAGTTGATATATTGAAAACTAGAGGGCGCCACATAATTATAGTAAAATTAATATAGAAAACAGCTTTTATACAAATTATGGCAACAATGGAATTATGGCAAGTTAGCAAACATGGATAGGATATATATATATATAAATAAATAAATTTGTATAGCAAAGTATTACATCTGCATAAATTATAAAAATTAATATTACTACATTTTATGTTTAGGTAGTAAATAAATACAACTAGACTCGAGCCAAAGTAATTGGCTGTTCTAACCAAAAACGCTGTTGGCCAAAAACCTATCGGGGCTAATTTTGTTAACGTGGCCAGGTGCACAGTGAAATACAAAAAATAAAAAACCACCAAAATGCCCTTATATAAAGTGATGGATGGCAAACTTTTATTGACTTCCGGCGCTCCACGCAAACTCCAAAGTGCAAAATTCTGTTGAGCCCACACACATTTGATCTCAAAGCCAAAAAAGCGCCACTATTTAGCCAATCAAACAACGGACGCCACTGCTGACAGAGGAATGAAGGGGTGAAGGGGGCTGTGGCAATTGAATTGTTAACGGTGGCAGCAGCCTCGTCAGCGAGAGTACCCAAAAAAAAAAAAACAAACATGCAACGCAACTGAGAATAGAATCAACAATGGAAACTGCTTTAGCTCCCATTCTGCGCCCACTTCCCATTCTCCACCTCACCAACCACTAACCAAAAGCCGACACACACACACACCCCCACACACACCCCCACACACACCCCCACACACACCCACACACACACCCCCACACACACCCCCACACACACCCCCACACACACAAACGGAGATTCATGGGAAACTTTTAAAGCGGCGAATTAAAAATTGCACTAAAATTGGATAAGCAGCCAACAAACCAAAAAAAACAACAACAACAGAAACAAAATGGAGCAATGCGGCTGCTCTAAAATAGCAAACAACAATAAGGCAGATTCCAACTAACTACACAATACTCTGCAAAAACAATTAAACTTGTTTCCATTATTCTAAAAACATGTTCTTATAAATAGACAAAATAAATTATTGGCTAGTCTTTCACAAAGATTATCTTAAATCAAAGCAAGACAAATATCCCCCTTTTTTCTATGCGAACAGAGTAGAATAACAAAAGCTAACTGGAAACACTTTCGACTGCAGTTTTTGGCAGTTTCAGCAACTGTCCAAAATTCAATTAATGCGCAACTCTTTTCACATACTACTCTTTATAATTGTTTTTTTTTTTCAGTGTTAGTGTTGCAACTGCGGCTGCCTTGATTTTAGGCGAAAATGTTTTGTGGTCTTTTAAGTTCGTTCAGTGTCGGCTTTAATTTCAATTAGCTTGGTTAAGCTGCAAAGTGGCTTAGAGGAAAGGGTAAAAGCGGCGTAAGAAATAAAAAATAAATGAAATAATGCAAAAAAAATGAATATAATTCATATAACTTATGCAAATGCAACGAATTAACATTTCTAAGTGTCAACATTAAATTATTATTATTGCGAAAACCAACTTTTATTATGTAATTTTATATTACTTATATATTTATTGTATTTATTTAAATATATTCATTTATATCTTCTTCTCTCTTTCTATTAGCCTTATTAATAATTTAATTCATTGCTCAAACAATTTTCTTTTGAATACAAACTCAATTATTATAACTTTTATTTTATTTTACATTCTTAAATTTTAGCAACCAGTTTTTGTATTTTATTGATCGCTTGCATAACAGATGCTAAGGACATGGTCCATCTCTTTGCTTGGCCATCTCAATAAAGCACCGCTGTTGGCCAATGGCCAAAACGTCAAAACCAATTCGCATTTCACACGCGGCTCTCAGTTCGTTTCCTGTTTCTGTGTCTGTGTTTCTGTATTTTTTTTTATACCCTGAACCCATTGAAAATAGGTAAAAAGGGTATAATGGCTTTGTGGAAATGTATGTAACAGGCAGAAGAAAGCATTTCCCAACCCTTAAAGTATATATAATCTTGATCAGAATTTGTCTGTCTGTATGAACTCGAGGATCTCAGAGACTATTAAAGCCAGAGAGAGATTTTCGTATATCAAATTTGCTTTATTTTTATCGAAAACTGCCTTCGTCTTTTAATTATTGATACATTTCGATTTCCGATAGCAATAAATGCCACCATTTTGAAGGCAGAATCTTTTAATTTAAAAGAATACACATTTGCATATCATGAATCAAGTACCCTCTTTTTAAGATTGGATAAGAAACACCCAAGTTATGATTAAAACATATTCTCATATTATATATATGGATCCCATTTCTATATGTATAAATATGTTAGAAAGAGATGGCATGATAATGTAGCTATCCAATTAGGGATCAGTTTGGGCTTGTATATAAAGAAATTTGCTAGAAGAAATAGTTGAGCTCACTCGACTACAGCATTCTTACATGTTTTTTTTTATTTGTTCAGAGCAAAAGTCGTCCATCAAATGAAGCGTGCGAGTGCATTTGTTTTATATGCGGAAATTATCATAGCAAAAGCGAAAGCCAACTTATAAAATTCGCCTGCAGACTGTAGCCTGTATCAGCAGCAGCAGCAGCAGCAGGCAATCAAGATTTTCACACACACTCTCACACACACACGTTCGCTGCGATACACAGCCTCCATTTTGTTGAACTAGATGCAGACATGCATGGCGGCGTTTCCGGTTACTTGGCACCATTAGTGCAGTAACCACGCCCCCTTCTGCAGCGCCCCTTACATTTTGGCTTCTTGTCGAGATAAGCAGTATTCCATTTTAAGCTTGCTTCTCATTTTTATTTTTTCTTATTTTTTTTTTGTTCTTTTTACACATATTTTTGGGTCGTACTGCAACTTTGCGCTAGAAGGAAAAACTTGTTTTTAAAAAGCGCATTTGACATGTGTTTGCTGCAGGCCAAGTTAGCAAAACCCCCAATGTCCCTTCACCTCTCAGTTTAGTAACTGTATTTTCTTATGACCGAAAATAAGTATGGCAAGTTGTTGCCAAGTTCCTTGGCGTCCTACTCTCGATGATGGTCTGCGTGTGCAAAGTATATATTCATTATGTTGTTTTCATTTGCAGTGCAGCCCAAAGAACTTTGCAATTGAATTTTATTGCGTCTCTTTGGATTTAAGTCAAATGGAATACGTTTTGCCACCAACAAAAAAAAAAAAACCACGTCTAACATTTTTCGAACACGCTGTCAGCCAGTGCCAAGAGAAACCACACTTTGTGGCCTCTTAACGCAACTTTGGCACAGTCTCTTCTTCTTTTATTGACTTTGGCATCGGTAATTATGTGAAAAGACGACTTTTTGGCACAAAGCACAAAAAAAAATCCATCATTTATTGAAGTTGTATTTTTCGATTTGTGATGAGCAAAATATATAAAACAAAACCAATAATAGATTAGACGGAATTGTTTTAAAAGTTGTGTTTTGCTTAAAAGTTGTGTTTTAAAAATGGTCTTAAAATTTCTGCAGCTTTAAAATGAAAGTATTTTAGTCCATTACACTTCAAAGGCATTGAGTGAATCCGAAGAAACCGCAAACCAAGTAAACGAAATGAAATCACAGAACACAAATGATTTGAAATGAGTGAAAAGCAGTTTTAGTGAATAGAGTTGTAGATTCCTGTGGGATGTGTGTGGAAAAGATGGAAACTGTTGGGGAAATTGTGTGCCTGATAAGCCGACAAATGCTTTTAACTTTTGCAAATGTTGCACACTTTTTGGTGTTCTCCCACTGAATCAGTCTCACATCTAAATATACACACATATATATATATATATATATACACATATATATTTATATGAGGCTGTTGCTCTTTACTAATGGCTTGACGAAAACGCAGAGCTTCCCCGGAGGCATCAATCGGGGACCATGTGTTGCTGCAGCACTCTGTGGTGTATGAGGTGGCGCAGGCAGAGGCAGAGTCGAGTGTTATGGACCCGTTTGTCTGCCTATCTAAATTATAATTGAGTGCAGGACGAGCACATTGAACCGGCGCAACCCAAAATCAGACACGCCTCCTAAAAAATTAGCTAGGCCAGCTTTTCAAATGAAAACTTAGCAGTATATCGAAAAAAGTAAAAAATAGCATTTTTAAGTATTCATTAAACTTCAGATCTGGTCAGTGTTTAAACTATTTAGTTAATAAATTTATTAGTGACAGAAAATTAAGCGCGCGCTTTTGGCTCTGCTCGATTCTCCAGCTTAGACTCTCCGATAGTGAAACTATCGATATGTGTTTACATTAATGATTAAGACTTAACAGAGTTATGTAAATTAGCGATAAATTCACCAAATTAACAGCTGATTAAATCAGTTACATTTAATTTAGTTTAGACAAAACATTATTTATTTGTTTACTAAATCACCAACAAAAGCCCAGTCGATTTAGCCAACCCAAAAATGTAACTTACCACACACAAATCCAGCTTATTTTATTTTATTGACAGTTGTAGTTATTTCCAGAATATTTATATAAATTAATAAATAATACGCAGATTTATAATTGATATTATTTTATCAAGTTCTGCTAAGAAACACATATTTTATCAGCGTATCTTTAAATATTATTGATTTCGTTTAAAAAATAAGATTGTCAGGCTTAATTGGACAAAATGTAGTCCAGCCTAGGCTGGGATAACAAGCTATTATAAAACAGTTGATGAGAATTTGGGGCTGTCATTCTATTTTTGGATTAGGATTAATTAAATGTTTAAGGCCAATACTTGAAGCACTTAAAGTAAGTTAAAGACACTTCAGTATCAACATTCACCTGTCAGCCTGTGTGGCAGTTCTACTGTCGTCGTTAGCGGCAACTCTGTGTGGCAAATTCGTAGAAAATACGCAGCCACTTGAGACGATGGCCGCCTGCGAGGCCAGCAGAAGGGCAGCAGCAGAAGTCGTGGTTCGAGGGGAGCCATAAATATTGTGCCACGTTTTGCCGGATTTTAATGAATGGATTTTTTAATGCAATGTTTTTGGAGCTCGTTATGGACCGAGCCAATGCTCCAGGCTCCAGGATACGGCTGACTGCTGGCTGCTGACTGCTTGCTGCCAGCTTCTTTTGGCTCCTTTCAGTGTGCTTTAATTTATTGACTAATTTAGCCCCGCCAGCAGTCGGGCTAATAGATACTTTTAGGCACTCTTAATGGCCAACTTCTGCTGCTCGCACAATATTTTTATTTTTCTTCGCTTTTTGTTTTTAATTTTCATGCGCAGTGTGTGTTTATTTTTTTTTTCTTTTCTGTATTTTGTTTTCCATTGAGCTTGGGTTTTCATTAGGGACAAACACAGCTATCGACAGAATATTATGAAATTTAATTAATGTACATTTTATGCTCGCATCATTTGAGGCCCAGGCCAGTCACACCTGAGCTGTGGCTATGTATATGGGTGCTATATATATATATATATATATATATATATGCTTCCGATTAGGCAGGCAACAAAGGCAGCGGCAACAATTTGGCTACAAATGAGTGAACACATGTTTGCCGTGCGTTTTATGAGACTCGTGCCCAAAAAAGTATGCTATGCTTTTTCGCATGCCCAGATTTTATATCCGTTACGCGCCACTGCCAAACAGCCGTTACACACACACACACACTCTCGCACATGACTCCTAATTTGTGTGTGTGTGTGTGTGTGTGTGTATTCCTCAATTCGTGTATTCCGTTTTTGCTTTTGGCCACCTTTTGTCATCGTTTGCCTCGCGTTGCGTCGCCTCGGTCGGGCTGTGCGATAACAAGCATCATAAATCCTTTTTGCCTCCAAATGGCACAGCACGAAACCCACCCCACCCACGCTTCCTGCCACCAGCTATCTACCCCACCTCTGGCAACCTGCTTGTGCTGCGTCTTTGTGGCCATTTTATAAACGTCATCAGCAGCAAACAGCGGAGGCTGTTTCGGTTTCTGTGTTTGTGTTTCGCCTTGGCCATCGTTTGTTATTGTTTGCGGTCTGTTAGCCACTCAACCCTCTCTCCCCCCCCTCCCCCCTTCACAAAATCAAGACCATCCCACCCGCCATACATATATCAACCGCCTTCAGCAACTACAAAACTCTGCATTAGTTTTCTCAGTATTTCTGCGCTTCGCTGCGGCTATCTTAAGCCAAAGCAAAAACAGATTGAATTTGCCACAAATTTATAGGACCACAAAAGGAGAAAAGGATAAAAAATATGGCATATTAGGTGCGTGCTTATCTCCTTGGGCTATTCACCTTTTTTAAGCATAAAAAACTATTTTCTTTTCTTTTTTTTCTTTCTTTAAATCATAAATAATGTTAACGTTTTCATATTGACTGTTTTTTTTGGGGAACAAATGCAATGCAATTGTTGTAGTTAAGATTTGGCAATAAATGTTTGAATCTAAAGTGGCCATTTCATATTATTTTTCTTATAAAGTATATATCAAAAATAAAGTTATTGTTTAGTCTGCAATTTATTGCACAATTTCTTCCGATTTAAATTAATTTAAATGTAATTTATAAATTAGTTTGTGCAGGTTTTGTCAAAGCGAGGAGGAGTCCCTAATGCGTCGCCTTGGCCGGAAAAAGATATGCAACATCCTAGGGATGCATGTTATGGGATTCATTCATAGAAGCCCTCAGCGTAACAAAAATTTTAACATTCAGGCAGGAGCTGCGATTGATGGAGTAGCTGGGGTTGATGAAGGAGCTATAGAAGGGGCATAATTCACCTATTAGGTAGTGTTGCAGGTACCCAAAATTATTATAATAATATTCAGCTTTTCGAACTCAGCTCAGTTTTTCTCTTGCATTCCTGATTTCTATATGAAGCTATCTGCCCCAAACTTATCAGCTGCTGCAAGAGAATCCGCTTAGCTACGCAGCAGCTGAGGCAAAACTCTACACAACGTTTTTTTTTTTTTTTGCCACATTTGAGGCGACAATTTGCTAGCCAGCAAGGATTAAAAAAAGTTGCGCCCCCCAGTTTGCAAGGGATTTTCATTTATGCAAGCAAAATAACCAAAACAAGGGTTTGGGAATTGCTGGTAATCGGGGAGTGGGAGTTGCTTGTGTGTGGTTGGGGAGTGTAGCTGAGTTGAGAATGTTCTGCAGGATACACTCGGATGCAGGCCGTGCAGGAATAGCTACTTTTGGGCTGCGAGGAGCGATGGAAACCCGTTGGGCTATTTGCATTTTAAATCCACGCTCGCTGTTTAATAAGCCTAGCATGGCTGCTGGCCCCGGATACGTACCCGGACCCGGGCAGCTGCTCGTCCTGGTGGGGTGCTGTTTGATGGTACACATGCGACTAATGCAATCTTGACTGGCAGCGTCTGCCCGAAAATGAGGCATGTCGCATCAGAATCTGATTTCTGTTTTCCAAGTGCCAAGTGACGAAGGCATGCAGAGCTGTGTTTTTGCCACACGATGTTCCTTGTTGAGCCGACTGACAACATGCTAATATCGGTGTGTGTTGTGTGTGTGGGCATGTTGGGGTTTCACTGGCATGGCATTAGGAATGCGTAGGAGAGTTGCTTGGTGCCTCTTTTTTTTTAGGCAGGAACCCTATTCACAGCATCGAATATACAAATTTTTTGTGGTGGGCAACCAAATGGCTTTAATTCTCATAGGTGCTGGGCCATTTGCTGCAACAGTGCTGCGTTATATTTAATTAACATTTGTTTATTCCGTTTTGAAAAATTGCCCATTAATTTTACATTTTATTTATATAATTTCAAATTCGATTATTGACGCGCTAAATCAGTATGTTATCGATAAGAGTACCTAAGCAGTAGCAGTTACAGAGCAGCGCTGTTAACGCAAAAGCACTGTTAATTACTGCTGTTAGTTGCCGATTCCCGTTCACTCGCTCTGCTAACGGGCCTCACACATAACTAAAATAAAATATTTTTAAGCATACAAGAAATTTAGCGGTGATTGCTACAAAACATACAACATAACTAAAAATTTGAATTGGTCGCCAATTCAAAACAATGTCAACACAGTAACAGTGCTGCAAAACATTTAAAGTTTGTGCTTCTCTCGTTCTCTCACACGCGCTCTGTCTCTCATTTTGCGCAACGCACAAACTGTCTGCCGCTCACCAGTGCTCGCATCCTCTGCGGTTTCGCTCTCTTCGCTTTCAACACTCATTCGCATTTCAATTCTCGTTGCGAGCGGACGTCTTCGATTGTTGCTGCGGTAAATTTAAGCGTTGCGCGCGTATTTCCTTACCAATTGTGTGATTATTGTTCGTTTCTCGCTCTTCTCAACAAGTCGCATCGCAAGTGAAAAACTAACAGCTGAATTAAATAATCAAACATAATCAAAAACAAAACGAATTAAATCGAAATCAAGTGTGTCCAAATTAGAATTTAGAGTGCAGTGCAACCAACAAAACACACATTTACAAATTGGAATCGTACAGATACAAAATGAAATGAAAAGTTAAAAATAAATACATTTATATATGTATATACCATCTCTCTTTTTCTCACACACACATATCATCGTCGGCAACGTCACAGGCGCGAGGGACGTGATTTCTCTTGTGCCTGTCTGTTCTGTTCTGTCTGTTCCCCCATTCCCCTTCGCTGCTTGTTCGAGGCCAGCATCATTGCTCATACAACAACAAATAAGTAAAAGAAGAAAAAAAATATGTATAAATTCATTGAATGCGCCACATGTTTTTGGCCGCCTTTCCTTGCTCTCCTTCCTTCGCAATTTATTTTGCGCACATTTTTCGCTCGCTACTTTTTGCTGCTGCTGTGCTTCCTTGTTTATCCTTTGATCCTTTTCGCACTGACATTCGCTCTTTTTCTGATTCGATTTTCCATCGTTCTCCGACTCACTTGCGGCAGCAGCATCAACACACACAGGCATATGCATGCACACATGCAGACACTCAGCTGCTTTGGTCGGTGTTTGCGCTTTGTCTTGTCTTTCTCACATATTCCCATTTAATCAACGAAAGCTAAAAATGTGTCTGCCAGATGAGTGGGAGAGAGAAAGAGAAGGAGAGAGAATAAGAATGTGTCGTTGCCGTTGCCATCGCGTAACCAAAAAGTGCATCCAAGCTACAAAAACAATAACCGGAGCAGCAGCACCAACGCGCCACAAAATTTAGAATTGAGAGACAAAGCGCTGCCTTTGTGGGGCCGCCTTTAACTCAACCATGCTGCTCTTTGCAAAAATAAAAAATAAATCGAAAGAACAACAACAACGCAAAGACTTATCGCAAAATAAAGCAGTCAATAATAACAGCAGCAACAACAATAATAATGTTCACACAGTGACAACAAAAAACGCAATAGTTTTAGTTGTTGTTCTTCTCTTTTATAAACACATCATTTCGTTCAACTGGAAACTCATACAGTACCCCGTGCCGCAGCTCCCTCTCCTCTAACATTTTGCCTAGTGTCTTTTTGTATCGCGTTTGCGCTGTGTTTTCATTCTTCGTGTTTTTGCGCATTTTCTGTTTTCGTTTCGTTTTGTTTCGTTTCGCTTGCCACAGCAGCCGCCGCCATGCAACATCCTCAGCCAGCGGCAGGACGAGAGAACAACCCCTAAACAAAAAACAATTAGTTTTACAAAATATTCATTCGTTCCACGCGGTTCAAAAATAACATTCAAATGGCAAAAAAAATATGTTTAAAAAACTGCGCAAAATAAAAATAAATAATTCTCAAATAAATTTGGTTTACCTCGTAAACTATATGTTTGAAAATTTTAGCAATCTCATAATTGTTTTTGTATTTTTTGCAAAGTTTTTAGATAACTTGTAAAAATACAATATATTTTTAATTTTTTCGAAATCTTAAATCATATATAAATAAAGATAAAAATATTTACATATTTTATGTCCTTCAATTTTGTTTTTTGTGTTTGGCTAACAAAACCATAAAATAATTCAAACTGGTTATCGCTTAGCAGATTTATTCAAACGAATCGTGAGTTGCAACAAACACCCAAGTGAAATTTATCCAAATAGTAAATTGTGCCAAAAAAAAAAGAGAAAAAATAAAATAAATGATATTCAGTTTAATCAAAAACAAAAAGGAAAATTGATGAATATTCAAGTCAAAAATAAAACAAATGCGACGTCTGCAAATTCAGTGTTAATTTTTCATTCAACAACAAGTGCAACCAGAAGCCACGTGAGACTAACTCTATTTAGAGAAGTTGTGGACTAGCCTAAAATTAAAATAAAACAAATTACAATTAAACGGGGCCGACTGTGCATATAATTTGCGACGCAACTGTTACCACAAAAAGCCGTCAAACTGTGGGGCTCCGGGGCATTTTTTCTTCCTCCGCAAGGAATGTATTATCCGGTAAGCAAAAAAAAAACAAACACACACACATTAAAAACTAATCCTTTGGAGTGGACACAAGGCACAGGTCAAGCAATGAAACAACAAATAAATAAACAAAGATTAGCACAGTGTTCACTATAAATATTGGGACAAGACAGACGGAGTACGGCTCAATTCGTTGTTTGCTTTTTTAGTGCTGCCGTTTCTTTGATTTTGTTTGTCTCTTCGTCTTTCTCTCTGTCTCATTGTCAATCTCCTTTCATTGTTGTCTAAGTGCAGCTTTTACTATTTTTACCAACTACCGTTGTTTTCACTCTCAATTGATGTCGCATTCTTGGGCCTTGTAGTTATTGTCGCCGCTTATTAGTAGCGCCTGCTCTCACTCTCACTCTTTTTGTGTCTTTTCGGATTTGTTTACCTATTTACTTAGCCAACAACAAACATATGTGTGTGTGTGTGTGTTAAACGCTGTTTTCACACGTGTGCCGAAAACTCTTATTCCCCCACTCTTCTTTGCTTGTTGACTTTGCTTCTACCTGTATTTTTTAGACAATACGCGTAAATTGTTTACATAGTCTTCAGCTGTCTCTCCCTCCTTCTTTCTATCTGCCTCGTGGATAAGTGAGAGGGAGAATGGGCGGTTTATTTCGGTAATTTGATAGCTTAAAATGCGGGTCGACTTGCGGCTTTTAATTTGTTGTTGATACTTAATCGAGCCACCGTCGTCTGTTGTCATATTTATTTACTCGGCTCACTTTGTGCACAATTTTGGGTATAATATTGTGCACATTCTCCCCCTTCCCAATATCGGATTTGATAACACACACACACACACATGTGTCAACATTTGGCGTCCGTTTCTCGCTTTCAACATTTCCCACGTAATTTAAGAGCTGTCATGAAAAAAACAAAAATTCAAATAAGCATAACTGAGTTTAAAAACACATAAAAATTTTTGTTATGCGTGTTTTATGCAAATGATGATCCAACATTTTTTGCATATTATTAATTTATTTATAATTGTTTTTTTTTCTTCTTTTATTTTGCAGGTACGTTGCTCATTCAAATGCAAATCGCTTGGGTAAAATGTAAATATATCTATGCGTATAAAGGAAGTCAGTAGGCCGACTATAGTCGCGATTTGGTTGATAAATGTTGATAAATGGAATTTAATGTATGCCTCTAAAGATATCCATCTTGTCCAGTTTTGCCTAATGTCAGTCATTAAATATAAACATAAATATATTTTAGCTTAGTTAATCAGATGTTGTCAAAGCTATGCTTATAAACTCCTAACTGGTATTCATTCTTCGCAAAAGTAGTTTTATTTTCTATCAAGTCCATACGAATAACTGTTTAAGTATGCTAATAACTATCATAAATTTTATTACGAAATAATCATAAAATTAAAAAAAGTCACGCTGCAATATGATGAAAAAACATTATCTATTTTATTTGGGAATATTTCCCCTTGTTTTTGTACCGGCTTAGTATCAATTCTTGTTGCTGTTCAATTATTTCGTCTGCGCATCTGTTAATTATATTTCATAATTCCAACTATAATCTGACCATAATTTGTGATCGTTCAAAATGTACCGCTTAGTTAGTTGCACAGTCAACAACAACATATTTCAAATGTCATTCTAATTAATTGCAAATAAAATTTTCAAATGACAGCAAACAACAATTTGCCCATGTAACATAAACTTATGTGACACATACTATATATACATATATAAAAATATATATATACGATTATATATAAACTCGAGTCTCATCAAACGAAATCTTCCGGTTTGCCGTTTGTCGAAGACGCAATTGAAATATTGCACATAAATTGCATAAACTGCCCGTAAATTGTTTTTATAAAAGTCAGCGCAAAGGTTAGAAGAAGTAGGTTTATGGAAGGAGGGGAATGGAGTGGAGTGAAGTGGGGTGTTTGCTTAGTATAGTAAAATATAGCATGGTATAGTCGGTTACATATAGGAGCTAGTTGTAGGTGGTTGCATTGTGCGTGCGCAGTTAACCGCAAAGTTGGTTCACTTTTTTTATGCTCAACAGATTTTGATATTGCTCGACCTCATCGTTGTTGATGTTGTTGTAGTTTTATGGCCAACTTTTATGATATATGTCTATATACGCTTATGCAATTCTGTTTTGTTTTTAGTGGCTGTTGCATTAAAACTAGTGCTATATATACATATATATATATAGAGATATATTTTATGAACTCCAACGAAAAAAACTTTCTCTTAATTAGCCATTTGGGTCTATTGTTAGATTTTAATCATGGACAACAGCTGCGGCTTTTACTTTATTTTTGTTTTGGCCAATTCATTTGACACAGTTGATCAATTTATCTAATGTGTGGGTTGATGGAAATTCTGTCATAATGCAGGCATATTTCAATATTTTCAATTTGCTTGATTGATGGCTTTAATTTATGGGCATTTTTAAGTAGCACTCAAGCAGTACGAGAGTCAAGAAGAGGCCCGCAGATAACAGATACCAGCCTAGCCCACATATTTTTCAACTGTTTTTTTTTTTCTTCCACAATTTCATTTTTCGTTGTAAATTGCTGGCGAGTCCATTTTTATTTCTATTTCCAGAGCAAATGATATGACAATTTATTTCAATTAAAGTTGATTTACAAATTTTGTTGTGGCCGCCTCTTATTCTCTCATTCTACGATGCTCTCACGCTCACATGCGGCACGGTTCGTTGATTGATGAAAATGAGTGCCACAGCAGAGGAGAAGGCGGCACCATTCAAAATGCAACAGTGGCAAAGCCACAGAAAGCCTCTTCGCTTATTCAAATTATGTCTTTATCATTGGAGTCGGCCATAAAAATGTAATAAAATAAACGAAATAATTACACACAGCAGCTGAGCAATCTAATTTGTCTTAAGTGAGGCTTTCTTTGAAATTTAAGTTACATCTGAAAACTGGTGCAAATAGTAAAGTTAATATTTACTTTTATTCTTCTTAAGATATTCGATTTGAATACCCATTTATATTTAATGTATCAAAGTTGATCGCGAATATCGATATAATTTAATTCGCGGTTGCAGTTAAATATATAATTATCAAGATTTTGCTATGATCAGAAACTGTGTTCAGAGTATTTCTTAGTCGAACATTCGAACTACTTTAATCTGTTAACTTTACATATATATTCCATTCTATTCTGATCTAGATTGATTGCCTTTTATTTTTAGATCGTGTGAATGCTTCTCCAAAGGCAGACATTTCGTACACTTTTTGATTGCCTAATAACTGTAATTCCAATCACAGCTTCGCTTTTACACATTTTTTATGTGTGTGTGTGCTAAGAAAATGGCGCCTTACTTTTGCATATCTAAGCGTGCACCTATTTACATATATACATGTATATATGTATATATGTATATATATATATATATATATATATGTGTGTGTGTGTGTGTGTGTAGTAAATAAAGATTTTCTACGTGATATTGAATTCGAATTAAACTGAAGGCTGCTGCTGCTGCTGTTGCTGATAAGAAGCAGCACTCGATTTAAATTTAATTAGATTGTAAAATCCGCTTACACGTGACTTTCATTTGCTAGCTTTTTCATTTATTTTTATTTGTGCCAATTGCTACAATCACCAATCATTAAATTGAAGTTCAACAAAAAATGCAAATTAAATTCACACACAACTGAGAGCAATTTGACTTTTGGATTAGACGCAATAATAAAAAATGTGATTAATTCAACTGCTTCGAATTAAACCGCGTCTAATAAAATGTTCAAACAAATAAATCATATATTTTTTTCTCTGAAATTTGCAAATGATAAAAAAAGAAAAATATGCATCACTGACAAGTGAAAAAGCTTGGCATAGGCGTAGGCGGCAGAGGAGCGCCGAGATCGCTAAACATTTCGGAACATACGGCAGTGTGAACGACCCCCCGAACAGCAACAACAGACAACAGTAAAGTTGAAGCCAATATCTTCATGCAAATTATACGGTTCAATGCAGCGACGTCAGCGTCAGCATCGACGTAGACGCTAATCGCTAATGTCACTCACACGAGTCGCAGTCGCCGATGGCAATTATCAGAGCGCCGCACGCCTGCGCAATGACTCAGCAACTGCGGCAAAACAGCCGCAAACGCAATCGAACTGTAACAGGTTTGCAAGCTGCTGCTGCTGCTTCTCTTGTTGTTGTTGTTGTTGTTGAAACGGTAATTGCAGCAGCATTAGCTACTCGTTCCATTCCATTTCGTTTCATTGCTCGTTTCGCTCTCCATTTCACGCCCACGTGCTTTTTCAACATTCCACGATCTCCTCAACGTTAGCATTTTTTGTTGTTGCTGTTTTTGTTTTACTGCCTCAGTTTGTTGTTGTTTGTCGCGTTTTTTTTTAATTTATGCGGCCGGCTTTTTTTTACTTTAGTTTATTTGCATTTCTGTTTATTATCCGCTGCAAATATTGTTGTTGTTTCGCTAGCAACTAAATTAACATTTTATTGGCGTGTCATAAATGCGTATGTTTTTTTTTTTAAATATTTTTATTTATTAGCTGTTGTCATTTTTTGACCTGCTTGCACAAAATATTTCTCTGTTGAGTAAAACCACAATGTTGACAAATTTAAAATAAATTCCTGTTATAGAATTTAATAACACGATTTTAATTGAGCTACTATATTTCAACATAGATCTTGAAATATATAATAAATATTAGTATACATTTTATTTATGCCTAGCAGTTCCATAACTGAAAGATTTCTCGTATTTTTAGTTAGTTATATTAAGAATATATGTCATGTATTTTTCCTAATACGTACAACACCATTCAATATTTCGATTTCCATCGCGTGACTCATTATCTCTAACCGGAAGTTCAAATTAATCGTGCTTGTTCACTTGATATTATCGAAAGTAAATTTAATATTTAATTGACTCAATGATGCAGCTGAGCGCACTGGAATTTCTTTATAATTGAATTACGTTCGGAATTTATGCAAATACAATTAATAATTATCGAAACAAAAACAGCAACTGTTACACGAAAACAGCAAAAATTTAGCGCCCTTATGCATATTTACACGATTTTTTGCAATCAATTTCTAGAAATTTTCAATCAAACATTTCTAGAATGAAAAAAAAAAATATATATATATTTAAAAAACGCATAAAAGTCGCGCGCGACTTTACGCGATTCAATAATTATAATTTATTGCCCATTTAAAATGTGCAAATTTGTTGCCTTTGTTTGTGGCAGTACTGCCATTGCGCTATGCTAAGGAAAACGCTGTTTTATTTGCATTTATTGTTGCCAATTAGCATTAAACGACAGCCAACAAAATGAACAATACAAAACGCAAGGTAAACCAGGCAAATTGCAATTTAAAGATAAATGAAGATGCACAGTGAACAAACTGGCTGGCAGCATCGCGCCATTGTTGTTTTTTTTGTAACTTACAGACCATAAAAAACTGTGATAACATCACCTGGCTGACACTTTGACCTTTATGGTCAGTTGGTGACCTTCAGCAGACTCCCCTTATGGGTTTTTAATTAGTTACAATGTGACTGCAAAGAAAAACATTCATTTTAATCAGACATGCAACTGTTCAACATAAAAATGTGCACACATTTGTTAGGCAATATTCTAAATGCAACATATGATATCACTACAGTATGCTGTGTACGCCATTCTAACTTGATAATGCCATAAATGTTGAATGCCACGTGCTACACATGAATACTAAACATATGCAATCGTCTACTATAAACTATGTGCTGAGAGGCATTTTTAGTAATTGCAAACACTAAAACGAAACTATTTGAAATTAATAAAAAGGGTATAATGGTTTTACGCCAAAGTATGTAACATGCAGTATAATAATATATATATATATATGTATTTGATCAACCAGTCTAGTTAGCCGATTTTAGAGACTATAAGAGCTGGAGACTTAATATTTTGAAAAGAGATTCTCATTTCTTTCGAATATCGAATAAAAACCCTATTTTAAAGTCTTAGCCTGATAATTGATATATAATACAAAATGGTAAAAACATATTTGCCTATGGATCAGTTATATAACAGCTGAGTTCAGATTAACTCCTAATGAATCTTTTCCGACTAAAACATTCTTTTTATTAACTTTTTCAGTCACCTGTTCCACATTTACATTTTTGTAAATTATTGGTATTGCTTATTTGTATAGATATTAAAAATAATACGACAGCAATTACTATTTTAGACACACAAATTTAATTCGGTGCTGAAAGTGGGTTAATAATGTCAAAAAGAGTTAAACTTTTGTAATATAGAATGACGGTTTTTAATTTGAATATTAACATATTTTTACATTTTGTCGTATTTTTAGGGTATTTACGTTACACTTTGGCTACAAAATATGAAAAAACATATTTGCTGTTTTCAGGCTTACGCAAAATGTTTGTTTAATTTTTGCGCTATTGCCAATAATGTTTTATGTTGATTTTAATGGCCCCCAGACTACTGTACACTTTATATGTATATTTGCGTAGTTTTACATTATTTTATTTTTATTTTTTATTTACATATATCTATATATATATGTCTTTGTTTATTTATATCTTTGCATATGGATATGTATTTGCTTGGACCTGTTTTTTGTCATATTGCTGACGACCTTCAACTTAGCAGGCATCACGATTTAGCCATCAACTTAAACTTCTCTCTCTCCTTTGCTTTTCATTTTGCTGTGCACACATTAAATTTCAATTAACAGGTGTATGGAGTGTGTTGTAGATGTGTGTGTGTGTGTGTGTAATTTAATTAAGGCCTTAAGCGGGTTTAGTGCACTTGAAGACACGTTGCAAGGTGTGTTAATTTCTGTATTTGCAACACCTCAACGTCAATGGCTCCAGTGTTCGTTCGTTTTGTGCGTCACTTGAAAAAAAAAAAAAAAAAACTAATGAGAATACCAATCACGTCAAGATGTGCTTTGTGTTTCAACATTCTGCCCAACTAATTCTCTTTGAATTGAGTCCTGACTGCCTTTCTGCCTGACTGCTGTCTAAAATAGACAATTTCCTTTTCGTATTAAATGCTATTTGTATTTCACTCACAGACCGAATGCCGTTTGACTATTTATTTGTTTTTAGCTTTCCATCTATATGCGGCTGATGATGCTGCTGCCCCTGATGTTGCCTCTGCTGTTGCCTCTGATGTTGCCTCTGCTGTTGCCTTTACTGTTGCCTCTGTCTCTGCCTGTGTCTCTGCTTTTGGTTTGCGCATCATCCAATTACAAGCGAAAACACAACCATTTGTTGGCTGCCCGGGTTACGGTGTCCGGTTTTTTGGTACGGTTCTGGGTTCATTTCAAGCCGCGCCCCGACACGTGGCCAGCATCTGTTACAGTTTTTGGATTCCGCATTAGGTATAAGAAACGGCAAAGGCAGTGGCAACTTCATCGATTGTGTGAAGTTTGGCAACAGCGTTTAACAACGCCGCACGCAGACACACACACACAGTGCCAACGAATTGTATACGTCTACCCATTTATGGGACATGCTTAAAACAAATCAAATTCTAAAAAAATAAATATATATATATATATGAAAGGGCATATGCAACTGATGAAAGGAAGCGTAGGAAATGAATATACACAAAGGCAAACAGGATTCGGAATGTTGCTGCTACTACTTGGGGTCAGGGTCGTGTAGTCGTACATAGATTATATATAGTGTACATACAACATGTATGATGTGTATGTACTTGTCGCTAACACACACACACCAAACCACCATTCATCGCACTCGACTCGGCTCGGCTGCAGCTGAGGGCGCATGAGGGTTGACCCAAGTGCCAACCCCAGAGCAGCAGCACTGTGACATTTAAGAGGCTCACGAGAGCAGCAACAACAGCAGCAGCAGCATCAGCAGCATGAGTGGGGGCAGGACTAAGTGTTGAGCTAAAAACAAAACACGCACAACCCACCCACGCCCACACCCTCGACCACACCCAACAAGCAACACTCTTCCACATCCACCCACACGCTACTCATGCTATTTTCGCAGCAACCCTCGCGTTTGTGAAGAAGGTGCGAGACGACTCTCAGTGTGCAGCCTCTCAAAAGCGCTGTATGAGCTCTGTTTCCCGTTGTGTGTGTGTGTGTGCGAGTGTTTGTGTGTGTGTGTGTGCCTCACGAGAGTTGCATACTTTGTGGCGTTGCTGGCTGCTTAAAATAATTAAAAATCAATATTTAAACGCTGCCTACAATCAAGCATTATTGCAGCACGAACCCTTTTTAAATGGTTTCATTAAAAAGGCGCACACTTCAGAAATATACCCACCAAAAAATTAAATATACAATATAATGTTGCAAGCGGAAGAATGGCTCTGTGGCAGGGCGGAAGCGGCTGGCAAGAAAAGTTCAGCCAACAGCAAAAAAGCAGAGATAATGAAAGCAGCAGCAAAATGTGAAACATTTAACTTTACAACAATATTATCATAACTTTAAATATTATTGTTCGAATGATTAAGAAAATCACATTTAAGAATTCACCTTTATCTCGTCAACTTCAATAAAAGTAAACTATTAAAGCTTACAATAATATTATCATAATTTTAAATAATTATTATTCAAAGGCTTCTTATCCCCAACATATTTATGTCCACCGACAGATTTACATAATTTGCATAATATTTTGTTAAAGCATTTAAATATTCTTTGTTGTTCAACATAGTTGACACAATTTGCATACAATTGAATTGAATATCAAATTGTGTTTTTCACTCACTCCCCATTTAAAAACGTGCCACGCCCACATTATGGCACTTCCGCCTTTGAAAAATGTTTGGTCCTTGGAAATGTTACTCGTCGTGTTCATTTTAATTGTGTGAAAACTTTAGGCATTTTGCTTTGAGCTGTGTTTAATTTAATTGGCCGTCTGGTGTTCAAAATTTGTTGGACAAAGTTCAGAAATTATTTTAAGTAATTGAAAGGCAAAATGTTTGAATAGAATTTCAATAAAATTTGCAAATCAATTTCAGAAATAGCCTATCAAAATGTAAACACAAATATTCCATTGACCGATTCGATCATATGAATATATATATATATATATATATACGTGTTCACATTGATTGTAAATAAAGCGAGTCAATGAAAGGTAAACACCAGCGGGCAACTGTGCATAAATCACAAAGCATCGAAATGAACCGAAAATTATAGTATATGGAATTAAATATCGCACAATTAATATTTCATGCCAAATGGAATTGATTTATAATCCAAAATTCAAAATGATGATATGAATTTCATGCAAATGCGCAAGTGAAAAAAAACAAAAACAACATTTGAATGCTGATTTTGATAATGTGTGAGTCAGTATATTATTAACCAATTCAGTTCGCCATCATTAGTTGAATATGCAGTTTAAATAAGCTATAATTATGTTCAAAATAAATCAATATTCTGGCTGTGTTGAGCTCATCACATTTGCACCGTTGGCCATTTGTTAACCGAATGTTAATTAAACTTCACGTTAACTTTATCCAAAGCCGTGAAGTGTATTAAATAAAGCTCGTCACAAAATCAAGAAAATGAATGAACTTTTCATTCAGCTTACAACTCATTAGAGAAGTATTTAATATGTAATATATGAAAATTGGGCAACTTTGGCGTTAAATGTCAGTTAGACAAGTTCTAATTCTTGTTTTACTCATTGCTCTTGTTGTTGCTGTCTGTTAACTGTTGTTGGTTGATGGCATACAGCCAATGGCAATAATGGCTCTGATAAGATAAGCGCCCCAAAGCTGGCTGCCTAAACCAATTAACTGTTCGGGAGGCGCCTCTGAGGAACAGCCCTTTTAATCGCGCGTAGCGGTGGCATATCACAAAATGAAATTGCGGCAGCTGTCACACACACAAACATACATACACACATGCAAAAGTATATGTGTGCGTGTGTGTGTGCTTCAATCAGAAAAGTTGTATTTTGAAAATGGCTTTTGTATCGCAGTTTGGTAACTTTTTGCGTAAAGCGCAGAACAACAATTTGACTGCTTATCTCGATGTATGTTACTGTCACTTGCCATCTATTTGTGTGTGTGTGTGTGTATGCGAGTGTGTGTATGGGAGTGTGTTGATATCTATGGCAGTTTTGCTTTGTTTGCCTTTTGGCTTTTTATTTGCTGCCAATCACAGCCACAAAATCAGAATTGTGGTTAAGGTGCGCGTATCTCTGCCCCATCCAGCCCCGCCCCCGCCTCCAGCATGACAAGCCATAAAGTATCTTGAAGATACATGGAATTTAATTGGGCATCTCTGCATGCCACTGTGGTGCAGTGTGTAATCAATCGATTGCCAACTAAAAGCTAACCTTATCCAAATCCATTGCTCATGTTTGTGTGCTTTTGTTTTATGCATGGTGTCAAATATGAATTCAATTTTCATGTTCTCCAAAATGTGCACATAAATTTACATTAGCTCTGCTGTACAAGCTACACACATGAGCTAGCTTTTAGCGTGTGTGCTTGTGTGTGTGTGTGTGTGCGACATGCCTCGGGCGTCAGAGTGGCACAGTGGCAAGCAGAAACGTTTAATGTGTCCAGGCTTGCGTTGTTGCGTCATGTGTGCAAACATTTTAGTGACGCAGCCGGGGCACATGACCAAAACCGCACCCTGGGCATCCATGCCTTCGCCCTGGCCATGTACAACGTGCGTTGATATTTATTTTTTTGAAATACCAAAAACTGTTTGTTAATTATGCGCCTTGGCCGAGAGTTTGGCCAGTAAAGGTTTTTGACCTGACAGCCCCTGAATAATATATTAATTAAAGAACCTTGGCGATGAGCTGCGGCCGGCCAGCTTTGACAGGCCTCGCCGGGCGGATAAGCGAAAATGCTTTTGCCTGTAAATTTATTAAATGTCAACATCAAACTGAACAAAAAAGAAAAATAAAAGGAAAAAAAAAGAAAAATCCATCAAGCTGATAATAAAAGACCGAAAATTGTTGTCTGTCAATTTCGGGCAACGAACATTAATTAATTTCAACTGCGTAAGCCCAGTGAAAAGTACAAAGGGGCTGCTCTGCGGTTACAAAAGACAAACAAACTTCAAACAAATAGCTTAAATGGGCGAAAAAGTGTCAAAACATTTGCACATTTCTATAAGTTTTAAGCAATTAAAGAGCTGTTGACTTCGAAAAGTTGCCTTACCAAAAAATGAACAGTAAGCTTACAAACCCGTTTAGCTTTTCAATGTGCAACTCCATTTAAGGCTCTGTAGAATGTAGGCCAAATCATCATCATCATCAGCAGCAGCAGCAGCAGCTGCCTGCTGTTGGCAAACGACAAAATCAGCTAATCTTATCTGATGCCACATCTGCAAGTGCTAAATTTATAGAGTGTTATTCAGATGCATGCCGCATGCCCCATGCCTGCTTGCAGCTTGTGGCCTGCCTGCCTGAATCTTTCACATCCGTTTCGTATTAGCAGCTGTCCACAGTTGCATAAACACTGAATGCGTTGCACTTGAATTGCTTCCAGTCGTTATCCGCACTTTGAGAAGTAGCCGACACTCGTCTGTTGTGGCACAACATTTTGTGCATAATTCATTTGATGTGCAGAGCACATAACTCTGCAATTTGTCAGTTGGTATATTTGTCCATTTTGGAAATATGCTTGTCTCTCTGTTGTCACTCGCAATGCGTTGTTTCAAAGACAGACAAATATTAAAAACTTGCGTTTATGTACTGGAATTTGTCTATCATTGCAATTGCAATTGCATTGGCCAACAGCAGACGACGTCAAGTGAATAAATTTCATTTTGACTTGCTGGCAACTTTTAGCCAGGTGTGGCACAAGTGAAGGTGTTAAAATCCATCTGAAGTTGTGTGCAAATACTCATTTGTAATTTTTAATTATTTGGCATTCACTTAACAGCCTTCTTATTTAATCGTCTAATCGAAAAGATCTCTTAATTATCATCTTGCTTTATCTGTATTATTATTTGATTGAAATACAACTACCCAAAGAGCCGTGAAATTACTTTTGCTACTTTTGGCATTTGCTATGGCTATGGCTAAAGCGGAGTTTGAACAGAAATCAAAGAAAATCTAAAAGCAATATTTGAGCTGTGCGTTCATTGGGTTAATTAAAATAATAACTGTTGGCTTCCTGCTGTCTGTTGAGAACCCACCATTAAAGCGCAAAAGGAACTCAGAATGAGAAATAGATCGAAATGAATAAATGAAAAAGAATATGAAGAAATCGAAACCCGACACACAAAATAACATAAAAACATCTAATTAGAGCCTACAAAACGTATTTAGTTACACGCGCTAAACGCTGTGAATATTAATAATAATTTTATACGCTTTTCGGGCATATTTCCTATCCGAAATTCGTAATAAGTCAATTAGCATACAAAAACAAGACGAAATAATAAATCTGCTAAAGCATTTAAAGATTACTTTTGGACTAAGAAATGCAAAGTAATTGATTTCAATCTTATATTTAATGATGCCGGCTAAAGTAATTAAAATGGGTGCAAAGGGCAAGGGGGAAAATGAGTTGAATAATTACTACGGAACCCTTTAATGATGATTCACCAGTTTAATGTATATATCGAATAGATATTGGATACGCTTTAATTTCAACAGCTCTGTCGAAATTTATCGAATAGAACTGGCTAAGAGAATAAACAACGCAGAATATTTTTGCACGCTTGAAGCGATTTGTCCTTGAGTCGAGGCTGACTGGCTGAAGTCATCGCCATCAACCAGCAGCGTCGTCAGTCGAGTCATCGCCCAACAAGCACTTCAGCTCAAAGCCAGCGTCGTAGCTTACATAAACCCAGCGGCGTCGGTTGGGCTGTGGTCTTGTTGGCCAGCTTTAACCAGTCTAACGCTTGACAGTCGGCGAGGGGGGGTTGCTGCTGCTACGAGTTGTTGCTGTCTGTGTGTCTGGTCTGATTATGACACCGATGCCTGTCCACTGGGGTTGGGTGGGGGGTAGACACACAATCGTCACAGACCGGCGCGCATTAGAGGAACCGGATTAACCAGTGGAAAAGCGATTACTGCAAATAGCGAGTGCAATAACCCGGTCAACGACAGTGAAAGTGGTTTAAGTGACAACTGCAAAGCTGGCCAACAGCAGCATGCACCGTTATGCCAAGGATTTGAAGCTAGTCTCGTTTTTGATGTCACCTGCAAAGATGTGTATAGAAAATTCGCACAAATTACACACAAAACAACAGACAACAAATATGGCGTTGCGTTGTGCGCATAAATGGCTGTTTCCGGTGGGGCGGACAGCAATCAAAAACAAAAAAAAATGTAATAAAATATATTTAAATATGTATATAGAAACAGATGCAGTTGGGACTTATAGCAAACCTAGCTATATATATATAAATTTGTTTGTGTGAAATGAAGAAAAGTTGTCGCCTGTTTGAATATGCACGCGCGAGTGGCCATAATTTATTCAATCAACGCTAAGGTGGCATGAATAAAAAAAAATACCACAACAGCAACGTCGACGCCTAAATTGTCTAATGATGCCATCATTTGAGGCACTCAGCCCCCGCCCCACATAGAGGTTCCAGCGGGGGAGGTGCTCGAGGCTAATAAAAATTTAGGTATTGTGAGCACAGGAAACGCGCCACTGACAGGAAGCGACACTTGACAGCTATGAAATATATAATTTAATAAAAAAATAAAAAGAAGCACCAAAGATATGAACTGAAGAGTGTGTGTGAGTGTAGAACGTGCAACAATAGACAGCTGCAAGCTATGTGTGTGCCACACACTCAATAGTGCCTCTAGAAACATTGAAACTCACTTAAAGATGTAACTGAACGTTGTCAGAATAAAAAGGTTCTGAGATGTATATTCAAAGAATATATATTTGGATATATAGATATATATATATATGCAGCTGCTTATCTCATTTGTGTGTTAGCCCAATTCATGGCATTTCAGCAGCCGTCAAAAACTGTGCACATGGCTAATTGCGAATGAAGCGCCTCGCCTTTTGGCACCTGATGGGGCATACAACTATTTACACACTATATACACACACACACGAACCAGACCAAACCGCAACAAGGAAAATAATAATAAAAATAGCCAAAAACTTAAACAAATTTGTAATGACAGATAGACACAAAGAGTACACACAGAAGGCAGGCAGCTGCCGTTGAGACGAACGATCATTATTAACATCGCTGCAAATATGATAATGATGTTACACCAATACAAGCCAAATGTATCTTTCAATGACATATGTATAAGTACATAAATATACATATATATATGTAGATATATATATTCATAAGTTTATTCATAGACTTTGGTTTCCTTATGCGAACTGTTGAACAAAAGCACAAGTCGTAATTGTGTAGAGAGACAAGTGTTGTGAAACTG
This sequence comes from Drosophila fungiperda, assembly GCA_035042345.1. Classification (NCBI taxonomy): domain Eukaryota; kingdom Metazoa; phylum Arthropoda; class Insecta; order Diptera; family Drosophilidae; genus Drosophila; species Drosophila fungiperda. The sequence continues at coordinate 5,621,750 of JAWNLM010000028.1, read as the reverse complement.
AGCAAAATATTGAGAGAATACTTTCAATGGTACTTGATAGAATTTAATTATCACAAAAGCTGAGCGTCAAAGTCGAACAATAGAAATAGAAATAGACATAGCTGAAGGCTGGCTGACCAATCAATAGTTGAGCTTAACGATTTGATGATAAAGAACTAATGCCACAATACACTACAGTTTCAAAACAGCAATTAGCTAACACTCATGGCTTATGTAAGCTTTGCTAAGATGTCCAGCTGAAAAGCTGCCAAGCTGCCAAGCTGCTTGTTGATCAAGACACAGCCCAAATCATTAGGAGGAGCACATCTCCCCAAAAAAAAAATGGCCCCTCAGCACGGTCGTTGCTCTGTTGTCAGAAAACTTATGTGCAGAGATTTTTTTTCATCTATGAACCACCGACCAAAAACAAATCCAAACACACACTCGAAAAACTGAAACACATCATCCAAAAGATCTTTCGAACATTTTTCCAGCTTAGCTCGCTGCGCCGCCTTGTCGCTAATTCAAAATCATCAATCAAAGCCAAAGCAGGCGAGGCACAAACCTAGACACAACGGCAAAACTGATGTTCGGTGAGCCATCATTGAGTCATTGAGTCACTCAGTCAGTCGCTTGGGGGAGTTCGCACTGCTCACATAAGACAGATGCACTGTCGCCTAGCCTCCTCCACGTTGTTGTTGTTGTTGTTGTTGCTCTTGATGTGGGCGTTTGGAGAGGCAACAACAGCAGCAACAACAGCAGCAGCAACAAAAGTCGCAGTGAAAGACAAAAAAAAAATATATCAAGACAACTTCAGCAGCAACTCAAAAACTTTTCAACTCTTTTGTCTGATGATAAAAGTTTTTGTAGGCGCTGCTCCTGCTGCGTTTGCTGCTGCTGCTGCTGCGACTTTGACAATGAATTTAGCCTTAAGGCGCAAAAGGAGAAACAGCAAGCAAAATCCTGTTTTGTTCGAAGGAATGGGAAACTGGTTTTTTCTGTTGTGGGAGTGTCAACACAGTAGCAGCCAGCAGAGAGTCGACGTCATCAAGCCAGCTTTTGTGGATACAAAAAAAAAAAACAAACAACAATTCAAAATGAAAAAATAGCAACGACAATGAAAACAACTTGACTGGGCGCGCTGACAAGAGAAGAGATTGATGCCCATCTAGAGCGACATTTTGTCCCGTAGGCTTTGTCGGATTGTGGGCACGTTATGGTGCTCATGATGCCATTGTTGGACTGATAGTCGTAGAAATCTTACACAGGTAGCAAGTGTAGAAGAAATTGCCAAATTAATGGATCTGTCGGCTAATTGGCAAAACGAAAAGCAAGTTGGGTGTCAGAAACTACGACTAAGCCCGCTGAAAACACGGCTAAAAACCATCAAATATGTTTTACATTCTCTTGATTAGAACATTAGCAGTGTAAACTTTTTTTACCAACAAGAAGTGTTGATAATTTTGCTGGCTCTATTTTTCTTTTGGTTGTCATTAGTCCAAATTCCAACTCAGTTTTTCTTTTTGTGGACTTTCTTAAGCTATTCGCTCGTACTTTTTTATAAGTCGCACTTCTCATAAGCATTCTGACTAAAACGCTAATTACTAATTTTTTTTTGTTCTTTTTTTTTCATTACAGGTAAGTTCAACAGCTTCAACGTGTTGGCTCATAAAACCCGGCGGGTTCAAACATTAAAAATCTTTACCATCCACAACGAAGTGGTTGGCCCGAAGCCGCTTTAATTAAGCAGAAATCTTCACGCCGCTCGCTAAACTCTGGCGGGGCCCATAAATCTGTCAGGTGAACAGCCAAACAACAGGTGGAGCCCAACCCAGAGTCAAATTCAAAGTTTTAGCTGCAAGTTAATTGAATTGATGACAACAGCAACAATAGCTGAAAGATGAAAGAGGCCTAGAAACGACGACTGGCCAATGTCGCACATTGAGAATTGTATAGCCAAAATTTTCAATGTCTTTGCAATATTTATGCTCATAAAAAAGCCATGGTCTACACTTTGTTACCTGGAAGAAAAAGCCAAAATAAAAAGTAAAACAAAAACAGCTGCTGCGCAGATTTCCAGCAAAGATAAGTGGACTGAAAAAGAGATAGGTACAAGGAGAGTGAAAGGTGAGAGGGGAGGAGGGTGTGGCAATTTAAAGAGCGAAGAAGAGGAGGCAGCTGCCTTTGGCGGACATTTCCATGCTTAACAAGATAAAAATCTCTACGGATTATTTCATACACTTTTGGCTGAGCGTAAAATTTTTATAACTTTTCTTACCTTTTTTTTTTTTGTTTTTTTTGGTTGATGTTGTTGCCGCAGCCACGCCCAGTTCAACGCCCAGCTTAGCACTCAAGACGCTTTGCGGTTGCCTCTGTTTCACTTTTGGTCAAGACACAATTTTTGTTATTGCGCCTTTTCTCATTTTGTTTTCTTAGTCAAAAAGTTTGTTCTCTGTTTGTAAATTATTCGCAGCGTCGGTTTTTGTGTAAAAACAACTCAAAACCAAAGGCTCTGGCAAACGCTGGGGAATAGAATTGCTTCCATGTGACATGTTTTTGGACTTTTTTTTTTTTTTTTTTTTTTACTTAGATATTGTATTTTTGTTTTTTATTTTGTTGAACAGAGATTAGAAAGTCGTCTAACTTGTAACTTTTGAAGTAGCAAAAGATTAGCAAAGAGTGCCGCAAAGTTTTTACACTTCGAGCAGCAAGTTGCAAGGTCTTAAGCGCTTCTTGCCACATATTTTTAGTTGCAATCTTGAATTTGAATGTTCAACACATATGCACACTCCACTCTCCTAGCTCCGAGCATTCAAATAAAATAAAATGTAATGAAAATAATGCAAATGACTAGCTCATGCTCGTAAAAAGATATGTGGCATGTTGATCATGATGTTGATGATGACGTCAACGATGCTGTTGCTGTTGCTGCCGTTGCTGCTGACTGTCATCTCGCATAAAATATTGCATAAAATCTCTGTTGTCTTGCAGGTCACCCTTTTCGCTCTTCACAACTGCTGTGGACCTTTCTGTTCTATCGTTATCTCTATACGCTTTTCATACCACTTGAAGCGTGCAACAAGAGCGAGCAACACAACAAAAGTTGTCATTGTAACTACATAAATACGAAATGCAATGAAAATACCCGCAAAATACTTAAACCAAATACACAGAGAAAAATGGCAGCCGCAACAGCAGCGAAATCAGCAAAACAACAGAATATAAAAATAATTTTAAATGAGCAGCCAAGGAGTAAAAGGTGGGGCATTTGGGGCAGCTGTTGTTGCTTGCCACACAGATGAAAACTATTGAATGTCAAACAAAACGTGGATTCGCAATCGGCAGACGCAAGACGCAAGAGGGGAGAAAATGCGCAAAAACAGAGGAGAGACAAAGAAAGTCAAGGAGAGAGACAGAGGAGGTTAGGGGAGCTTTGAAATACATGGCGTATACTTAACCAAAATATTTACTCTCGTAAAATTGTGGAATGCGAAATGTGTGTGTGCTTGTCAGTGTGTGTGTGTGTGTGTGTGTGTGCGTGTGTGCAAATTGCGGTGTGGCTACTCTGCTATATGCAGTTGAAGATTAAATGGCTTTTATATGCATTTCTCAAATAGTTGTTGTGGCTGTTTGTGGCTTTTGAATGGATAACCAAGTGCTGCATGCACAAATTTGTTAAATGGAGTTTGGAGTACTCAATCCGATATGAAAATGCAACCAAGTGTAATCTATAGCTAAAGTTATGGAAATAAAGCTGATTCATACATATCTTTTTTTTTTCTGCTTCAATACAATTCATCATTATTTCAAATTAAGAGGTTTTTAAGTGCTTCTATTGTCATATCGTCAATCTTTAAGATTTCATCAATAGAGTAGACACTTGAAATAATTATAATAATTTATTTAGCTCAATGACTGACAGTTTTACATCTAATTCATTGCCTTTGGTTCAAAACTGCAAAAGCTATTTTCGCCGTTTAACAATTTCGAGTATAATTTAATGGCCGTAACAAATGTGTTTTACAATTTTGGGCAAAACCTTTTTTATTATAGATGTCTGCACATTTTTTTTATTCGCCATACTGTGCAACATATGCTTTCTTTGTGCCACAGATAAATCACTTCGCAACCGTTTAGTTGGCTATTTTTAGGCCACAGGGCCGTGAAAATGGCCACTCAAAGCCATCGATCAATGTAAATGTAAGTTCACAGCTGATTTAAAGGAAGACCTTGCCCCTCGTGCCCCCCTCCCTCTGTTCAATGGCCATGCTCTCTCTGATGCTCCTTTGTTCAATACATGTGATAAATGCCAATTTTTGTGTTTTATTTCAGTTGGTTTAATTAGTGGCCTGTCATTTGTATTCGCAATTCAGAAATTGTATTGTCTGCTCAGGTCTTTAATTAAATTAAATTAAATACCAAAAAAAAAAAAGAAAACGAAAAGAAAGAAACGCAATCTAACAAATGCAATTTGGCACACTAAATAGAAAAATTACGCTCATTTGGTGGCAGCCAAATAGTTCTTTTTTGTTTTGGTTAGATTGACAAAATGCTGAGATAATCCGCTGAAGTTGTCCATTGGACAAATCGTTGTCGAGCTTGTGTGTCGCTGGCACTTTTCTTAAGCTTCATCATACTTAAATTAATTGACAGCTGGCTTAAATTGCATTGCATTAGGCCATCAAATTGTGGCGCCGCTAGCAAAAAAAAAGTAAAATGATGGGGAAACTTTGAGAAAATTACTTTGCCATGGCCCTTGGCCAATGGAATAACAATCCACTTTGCCATCATTTAAGATCAAAAATTGTGTGCATAATCAAGTGAGCTATTAAAACGCTTATCGCAGATGCTCAGCTCTCCTCTGCTCGGCTCGGCTCCATTGGGCACTTCGGAACTTCGTAGACCCTTGGAAAACTTATTGATTAAACTCGCAGTAAAGTTTTCATGCAGCCGTCAGTGACTTGATCAAGGAAGTAGGTGAGGGGGAATAGGGTTAGCTGGGAGGCACTAAAATGCGACACGACACGCGAGCCAGCAATTTTGTAGTTTAGTTTTAGCACCCAAGGCAGAGTTGAGTGTGTGTGTGTGTGTCTGTGTGTTTGTTTGTGTGTGGCAAGAGGGGCGTCGAAGTGGGGCGTGTGTGCTAATAAGCCGAGGCATTGATTATTGTTGTTGTTGTTGTTGCTATTGTTGGTCGTCGCTATTGTTATTATTGTTGTTGTTGTTGCTGTGACTACAAATTGCTTGTTTCTCATTGTTGTCGTTGTTTATTATTACCTAATGGCAAATGTAAACAATTTAGAAATTGAATGCTGCATTTTTATCGCATTATACTTACAGTTTTTGTGTGTATTGTGTGTTCTGTGACTGCCCATGATAATGTAGCAATTAAACTTATTAGACAAATTGCTTGTGATAAAAATCACTGAAAATGACAGAATAAAGTGTCGAAACTTTTGTCGTTTCAAATACTGGATTAATTACTGGGCTCAATGGGAATCGGAAATTGATTATATATATAAGTAAACTGATTAAGCCAACAGCTTATAGAAAATTTAATGGATTCATGCAACATATTTTAATTAATATTTGAATACATTTATTTTTTTGACAAAGCAACAAAAAGAATCATTTTGCTTCAATTGCACACACAAAAAAATGCGCTTCCATTCGTAAAAGATTTAATGCCGCATCCGCCGTCGCCGTCGCCGTCGCCGTGTCTGGCGCAGATTTAAAATTATTATACGGAAAGTGCAGCCAACAAACGGTTGCACTCCAAAACGAACAGTGCCAAACAGCCACAAAGCGAACAAGTCCCCGCAAATCCCCCCACCCCCCCCCCCCCCACCATTTTGTGTGCATGGACAGCATTTTTAAAGTTTTTTGTTCACAGTTTTCGTTCTTTTATGTTCTTTTATGCCACGTTGGGCGTTTTTTAAAAAGTCGAGAATAATTGTTGTGAGGCCAACAGTGCACGAAATGTGCAGCACTTGGTAGCACTGCTACTATTGTAGCCATTTGAGGCACAAATGTAAATTTGAGATATATTTACTTGGTATATTTTAAATAATAACATAAATCACCTTGACGTGATTGTGGCATGTGGCGGCGCGTGGCAATTGACTGCATTTTGCGCTTGTGCCGCAAATTTGCACTCTCGCAAATTTATCATCTAATTATTGTTGCATCTAAGTGGCACGTCAAACCTTTTTATGAACACAAATTTAAATTAATTCGATTTAATTACGTTGATAATTTATGCTGTGATTAATAGACTTTTGTATTTTTATTGGGCAAATTACTTTGACAGGAATGAAACTGTTTAAAATTACGGAAAACTTAATTTATTTACTCCTGATTAAGTGGCATATATTACGTAACACGTGCTTCTCATATTTATATCTAATATATTTCCGTGAACACCTTGCTGCACCCATTTGTGTCAATTATGCCATCCTCCTCCACCTTTTGGCTTTCAGCGATTTCCTTGAAAATGTTTTTCAATTTTGAAATTTCTTGTGCCACTTCCCCCCTGACAGTCACAAATTTTGGTGTTGCGACACAACAATTTCTTTTACGTATCGACAGACAATTCTTTTCAATTTTGGCTGTCATACTCAAATTTCCTCAATGCCGTGTGTCGGCACCGAACGCAATAGCCAAGCATAATCCTATGTGTATATAATATATCTATATATCTAAGCATATGCTACATGTATAATATATATCGATATGAACTGTCAATAATGTAGCCGGCTGAGCGAAATGTTAAGAGGACGACAACGATGTCGACTCATGCATAAACTCTTTGACAATTTCCACGATAAAAATGTGTCAGAAAATATTCAAATTTCGCCATCACCTCCGGTTGGAGCAGTGAAAGAAGAAGAAGAAGAGTGGGTACATCTCGTACAGCTTACACTTTTCAATTTTCATAAAAATTCTTTGGCACAACGCCAGTCAACCAACTGATTTACGGCAACAACAAAAAAAAAAAACAAAAACGCGAGTTTCTCGTTTGACTCAATGTGGCTCTGATGTTTCCAAATTGATGGATGCTGCTGACGTTGCGTCTCCTCCTCTGCCAGTGGCAGAGTGTGACTCAGTAGGAAATGCGGAAGTGCCCGACTCAATTATTTATTTAGCTCTCAACAATAACAAAAATTAGTTGCCTTTTGTTATGCAATACAAATATTTGTACTATGTCCTGGCCGTGCCAGCCATGAGGCGACTATTGTTGCTGGCCATTGTAGTTTTTGGCATTAGCCAGCTCGATGCTTCCATCCACACACACAGTGTTGCTACTGCTGCAGCTGGTAGTGGTGGTAGCTGGACAATTGCAATTGTTGCTTCTAAAAGCAGATATAACCCTCTCTTTGCCCCCTTCCCCTCTCTCTCTATGTAGAATTGTTTGCATGTCAATCCGTAGCGCCAGGTTGGCAGTGGCTTTGTAGTCCCCCGCCCCAACGACAACCTCATATGGCCATGCTTGCTTTGGGTTCTGTCATTTAAGTGCCTCATAAAAGTGTCAACTTGTTGTTGCCTCTATGGCACTCGTACTGTCCTTTGCCCTTTGGCATCGCCACCCACCCCCCACAACGCCCATGGCCTCCTTCTACGGCATTCTTCAACAGCGCCTGGCACTTTATTCATTTTATTCATTCGCAGGGTGCGCCTGCTTTTGTTTGTATTCCCCCGCACAACTATTACATACATTTACATATGTGTGTGTGTGCAGTGTCCAGTTATTTGTGTGTTTGTTTGTATGCATGTGTGAAAGGATTTCATTTCATTTCTTTGGCTGTGCTTCTCTTCCCTTTGTTGTTGTCGTCAACGTTTTGTTCGCTTTTCATACCTTTTGATAGTCGCTCGGACGAAGTTCGTCTGTCCAAGCACTTAATACATATTTTTGTCACTCTTATCTGGTCAGGGACGTCACATGCCTCACGATAACATACTCTGTGCGTGTGTGTGTGTGTGTGTGTTTGTTTGTGTGTGTTTTCAGTGTCTGTGAAGCAGCCCGAGGACCTGTTATGATTGTCAGCTTGATGGCTTGCCAGAAGCACTTTGTCTGCCTGTATTCGTTTTGTGTGCCCGTCCTTAGTTACTTGTGAACGGGCTTATATAGTTGGCAACTTGATGGTTTCTATATATATACACATATTCGTTAAGACCAATTGGATTGGATTAACCCTTATCTGCACTCTGAAATAATGTTTAACTTTGGGTCTTGCGAACTTAACATGTCAAAATGCTTATCATGAAATGTGACTGAAAATCCCAAAAATGTATTTGCATAAGATCTAAATAAAATGTTTAAAATGTACATCACTCCGAAACGCTTATCGTTTTATTAAATTTAATTTTTATCGTTTTTGAGATGCATTTCTGAAAACATGGCATTTTTACATGTGAAAATATTGATATTTATGAATGGGAGTCGTAACTGCTTTGGAATTCACATTTATTTGTATAATGTTTTCATTATGTTAAGCACTTAAGCACTTTTATTTTTTATGATTTGTTTTCATAAACTTTTCTTGATTTTTCTCGCCAAGTTTCTTTCATTTGCACAGTGCTAAGTGGAAATTCTGCTTTTCCATCAACCCCATCTGCTGTTGGCAACTTTCCGTTTACTCGTTTTTTTAGTTTTCTGTTTTCCAATTATAATTTACACATGAAAACGATTTGTCTTTTGCCTGACTGTTTTTGGGGCTGCCGCTTACGCGACATTCTCATAATTTAGCCACTTGGCCATAATTTAAAGCAGCGTCGCCGGCTTCGGTTTTACGGCCGTATTTTTTTTATTTTCTTTGTTTCTTTAGCAAAGTTAATAAAGCCCACGAGGCAGTGTCAGTTTCTGTCTCGCTTGCACTACTTCATTTCCGCGTTCTGTCACCCAAACCCACATCCACACACACACTCACACACACCCACACACAGCCAGACACATGTGGCGGGACTATCGCAGACAGTACGTGACTTCCGGCCAAAACAAAACGGTTTCTCAACATTTTATGATAATTTATTTGATTATTTTCTTGTTAAAGTGCAAACTTTGTCATCTTTCCAAAGCGTTTTTTCTTCTCATTCTTTTCTCCTCGGTTTTTATTTTGTTATTTTTCGCACTCAATTTGCGATTCGCTTTAGTTTCGCCATCACACAGCTGACAAAAGTTTTTATTTTATTTGTATGAGCTATGAGAATTTTTGGCGTAGGCGCCGGAAACGGAAATGTTACACAACATATGCGACACAAAAAGTTCTCTGTCTGCGCAAGGGTTTCGTCGTATCGTGTGTGTAGACTAGAATGTTTTTGTGATGTGAGTTTTGTCGCACATTGTGTGCAGAAATAAATTTTATTGCATATTTTTCGGCAACACAATATTACATCCCATCCCCAAAAAAAACAGCGTCAGGGCTGGATATTTATGGTGTTCGCTTCTAGCCCTGGCGGCCCAAAAGTTTTTTCTCCTGTTGTGTTGCTATTCAATTGAGCTAGTAGAAAAATCAAGCGTGAAATAAACTTCAAAGCGCCTCAAAACTAGAGCCAACATTGGTTTTTTTCAGCATTATTTTTTTCCTTTTCGTTTTTTTTTATTTGTTGTTGGATTTTTGCTGGTTAGTCAAAGTTTCTTTGGCATTGGCAATATCCTGACTGTGGCAGCTGCTGTTTAACCTTCGCTTTGCGTATTTGCTAGGTGAGAAACGAATCGAAAAGAGCAGAAAACTCTGCAATTTATTGGCTACTAAAATTTCGAGTGTATGTCAGAGTTTGTGTGGCTTTTTGTGTTGACCAAGCAATCAAAGTGAGTGTATAGTTTTTGGCTGATGTGGAATTGCCATTGCCATTTATTTAATTAATTTTCGGCACATGCATATATATATATATATATATACATATATTAATTTTAATTCTAATTCTCATTTTACTTTTTCGAGTGCAAAAGCGGGCTCCAAAATGTCGCCCCGTTTTCCTTCCGTCGCTGCGAATTTTATTTGAAGTTTATTTTTGCACGTTTCATAATTGGAATGCATAAATTTGGTCGGCGATACTGTTACAAAGTTTGAAAGCAGCATTTTATATTTAGCATATTATAGTAATATTTTCTGTTTGCCACATTTGCATTAATCCCGATGCCAGGCCAACTCCCCGCACAGTTCCACCGACTCTTCCTGCGCTCGACCCCATTTTGTGCGCCCGATTTGTGGACTGGGCGCAACACAAAAGCGAATTAAATGCGCATTTTACGCTAAACAATTGCCTCGCGAGTCTCTGCAAGTGCCCCAAGTCTTTTCGCTGTTACGTCGCCATTTCAACAATTTCATCATCGTTTGTTACAATTCGCGCCTTGGTCGCGAAATGAAAAAAAAAAAAAACAAAAAAAATAAATGTATATATGTACTTAAATATTCTCATTGCGGTTTACTCTGACATCCGACAGCGCTTCCTATTTTCCTTGCTCACTGCCTGTTTGCCAGTTGTTGCTACCTTTTGGGGCATGCATAAAATACACATTTGGCGCAGCTTCCTCTTCAGCCCGGCTAACATTCACAGCCGTCGTCGTCGTTATCTTCTCTGGCATTGTTTCCTTTTCTTGCTTCCCATTTTAATTCCAAATTTAAGGCATACAAATGCAATAAAGCATAAAAATGCGGACAACAGGGAGGAGGAGAGTCGTCCTCCACCTCCTCCTTCTCCTCACAAGACACAGGATCTCCCGAAAGTCTTGGGCCAATTTGGCGAGAGTTAGGCTCTGGCTTGCTTCACTAATTACTTGCTCTTTGCATAATTGCGCCTTTCATTAAAATCGCCAACAAAAGAAACATTCCAGCATTTTGTAAATCTTAAAGCAAACGTTTTGTATTCTTCCTCATGCCTCATGCATATGCAAATAAAATGCAAATTTCTTATTGCATATACGCAGGGGGCCTCTGCTCGAAGTTGTTAACACGAACTGCGAACTGTTGTGTGTGTGTGTGTGTGTGTGTGTGTGTGTGACTTGGTGGCTGGCCGATATAAATTTGCACAAGACCATCAAAGTCGAACAAACTTCTGTTGGGCATTCGACAAACAAAAGCGATTTCCTTTTGTTGTTTTTTTCTATTTGTGTGTGTGTGTGTGTGTGTGTGTGTGTGTGTGGTGTGTGTATTTTTATTGAAAACAAAGTAAGCTGACAACATTTTTAGATGTCGGTTGATTTTAATTAAAATACGTAAGTTTCACGCATCTTGTTAAACAAGTTGAATAGTAGAAACTTCATTCGTTTTCAGAACAGTTTTTATTCCAGATTATTTTCAATTTTCCAAAGCCATAAACTTTTCAGCATATTCTCCAGATCTGTTGTGTCTGATAACTTTTAGTTAATTGCGTTTACGAACATTAAAGTCTTGATTTAAAGTGATACCGTCAAGAAAATTAATTTAAGCTCAAAGTCTTCTCATTCTGTCAAAAAGTGAACCGGATTTGCAAATCCTTTTTGCACGGAAAAATTGCTCAATTTTCGCTTTGCAGTTTGCCTGTCACAATTGACACAACAAAACAACTGGTGGAAAAGTTTTCAGTAAAATTAACTCCGCCCCCATTCCCCCCATCACATCCCACTCCCGTCTAATTTTATTTAATTTATTTTTGTTTTTGGTTTATGTCCTTTTTTGCATTTGGTCGGGCTTTAGAAATTAATTAAGCATGGTTGCCGCGTGCTATACAAATTTATATTTGAAATGACAGTTGCCCAAGTTGGTTGCTCTCAATGTTTCTTTGCGCTGAAGCGTAAATCTCATTTTAATGCCAAGAGAGTTCTTAATTTAGTTTAATTACAGCAAACACACATACATACATACTTATAAATGTACATATACAGATACAAAAAAACTTATGCATATTCGTATAATATATAGACACCAACCAGTCAACAAGCTTGCCGCCTCGCCTCAAAGGCAGACTCTGGCCTGACTGTCAGTTGTTGTGGCTCCTTTTAGCCATCCCCTCGCACTCCAAACCAGCCTCAGTGGATGTGCTTCAATGTGATTTTAATTACAAGAAATATATATGCAGTAAGCTTTGCTGATGCAGCATCAGTCAAAGTTGCGACTCTGCGGCAGCTCCTCTCATACAACATGACGCATGCATCATCAGTGAATGCCAGACGCAGACAGAGTAACAACAACAATAATGGCAAGAAATTGTTACGCTGATGAGCAGCCCGCTAAATAAGTATGTGCGTTCGCTGCTGTTGGCATGGAACATTTTGGTGCATGCCACGTAATTATGCGCTCGCTAAAAAGTTACAAAATTCTGCAGGTGAAAAGCAAGAGCAACACTGAAGACAATGGTTTCTGGCTGCGCTCGGCAACCAGTTTGACTCCCATGTTGATTATGTATCCTGTGTCCTCTGATCGTTTTATGTGTGTGTGTGGGGTGTGTGTTTTTGTTACACCTTTGCTGGTGCGACAACACTTTGAAATTTCGAGTCCCCCTTTTGCAATTAGCAGCGCTGCTGCCTGCAAATTGTTTGTGAAAATATCGTTTGCAAAGAGTTGTGCAGCAGCTATGAAAATGCGAGAACAGCATCAAACTTAAATACTTTCATTTGATAAGAAACAAGTGGCCAAACCGGGGCATCTCCTAGTTTTGGCTTTCGCTGAGTGCAGCATCCTTCGAGCAGCGAAACGTGACAATGTAGACAGGCGGACTGGCGGACGGGCGGACTGGCGGACTGGCGGACTGGCGAAGCGGCAGACAGGCAGAGAGAAAGCAATCCAAGCCAAGGCAACAGTTTATCATGTCAGTTAGCAAAGTGGAAGGCAGCAACTGTGTGTGTCACAGTTTATGCCCCGCTAACCTGGGCAACTGCAGTGCCGAATATTATTTTTAATTTCATGCGACGCGGCCAACGATGCCAAAATCCCGAAAACAAACTAAATAACAAACTAACAAAGTGAAAATGGATACAAGCAGGCAGAAATCTCAACGAATTTGCGATGCTCTCAAAAACACCAAGAGAACAAATCTAAATATTCAAATTATACTCAAATAGGATTAATATAAAACAGATTAATTGTTTTTTTTAGTTGAGGATTAAATCAGAGATGCATAAACTAGCAGATGGGCTTCAGCATGTTAGGGCATTTTAAGAATAGAATATTCTCTAGGTAACATGGCGTAAGTAGAGCTCAAAATATTACGCTGTGCAACCTGTTTCCAATGTTGCCAAACTTGTGAGAATGTTGTGTGCGAGTTTTGTGTGTATTTGTTTGTGTGTGTGTGTGTGTGCGAGCTGTCTCTCCTGGGTAAGAACAACTGAAGGAGCACAGGCCATGTGGCTTGGCAAAAGTTAAAAACCCCAAGCGAGAGCTGGTGCGAGGACACCGTTGAATATGCAAATGAAAATGCCACAACAGCGGTGGCAAGCAACAGCAGAAGGACGAATGAGGTTAAGTTGAGCAGCGTCAATTGTAGCTGACGGAAATGAAAACAAGATGTGTATATATATATAAGTGTGTGTGTGTGTGTGTGTGTGTATTTGTGTATAGGGAATGTGCGAACAGGGCGTATGCGTTACGTTTGTAATTTACTGTGAGTGTGTTGCGCTCTTGGGCATAAAATTCAAATGAAAATGTCGCGTGTGTTGTAGAAAAAAAAAACAAAAAAAAACTGCAACAATGAAACCGACTTCAGAGACGTGCCAAGCATTTTGAAGAAGGAACGCTGCTAAATTATTTTCTACAACCTTTTGTTTTTTTTTGCTTTTTTAATTTGATTGTTAATAACTGTATATCCTGTGGCACGTCCAGGCACCAAACAACTGTATTCTTGTGGTGCTCTCTGTATTTTTTTTTTTTAATTAAAATTTTCCCAGGGGAAATATATCGAAAAGACCATTCTAAAAATGTCGTCATCGTTCACTTTTGAAAAGGGAATCAATTTTGAATGCAGGCATTGATTGCCTCTTTTGGAAAAAGCACAACAATCCAAATGGGAAATGGGGAATAGTTAAAACTTTGTTTGCAGTTTGCTCTTTGCAGTCGTGCGTGTCACACAAATACACACACACACAAATACACACACACACAAATACACACACACACAAATACACACACACACAAATACACACACACACAAATACACACACACACAAATACACACACACACAAATACACACACACACAAATACACACACACACAAATACACACACACACAAATACACACACACACAAATACACACACACACATGCACATACGCAACAATATTGAAAACTCATTTGGGCAAGGCAGCAAAAACAATTTGCAAAAAAGCCAATCGACTTTTTTTTTTGGGTTTTTTATCGTTGCCTTCGGAGATCCACTTGACAGCCGCAATGAAACTTCGAGCTTTGTAGCCCGAAAAAAACGCACACATTGTAAAAATGAAATATGAAGCTAATAGATGAGCTGCATTAGGGATGACCTTCAGTGGTCAGGGTCTGGACTGAATGCTTTCGAGTTGGTCATTGGGACAAGCTGATGATTCTCACTGTCATTAAGCGCACTGCGAGCAATTTAAAAAAAAACTCTTGTGAAATTATAAAGCAAACAACGCACTTTGTGTTTCTCCTCTTCTTTTATTTTTCGCTTTTTGCTGGCCTTTTAATTACGTGCCTGGTGTTTTTTTTTTATTTATTGTTAGCAGCTTATGCGTGGCCAAAAGAAACGTAATGTGGCCCCGGCTCGAGTAGTAATAATAATAAGAATAAGTGTTGTGATCAACGTTCGCTGCTCATTAAAAACTAACAATTCATCGCATTTGTGGCAGCGCTTAACGAGTCACAGCCAAAAGCAAACGTTTCATTTATTTGCCTCGTTTGTTGCCACCTATCAGAAAAGTGCCCAGTAATGTTTAAATATTTACCCCGACCCTTCACTTAAACATGCCCCAAACATGATGTACATACATCACACGTATAAATAACTAACAATTGATTAAACAACATAATTTATAAAATATTTTGATCGATGCGGCGTGTTTTTCTGTATCTCTGTACTGAACGCCATTTGTCTCGGTTAAATTTGAAGTTATGTACCAAATGACAGCTTTGACTGCCACAAAGATTGATGCAGTATTAAGTTGGAATTGATTAAAACTTGCCTAAGATTTTGGGTTTGGCAGTAATAAATTGTTGGCATTACAACGGCGAATATTACGTGTGAAAATTCTGATATTTTACGAGATTAAATAAGAGATTAAATGGCATTGCTCTAACTCATTAATTAAGGAATTGTTTGTTAGCAGAAAAATTTGTTATTTTCTGTCAAGTTTCGCATTAAAAAATTATCGCTTCATTTATATTATAACCTTTATTTTCGAATGAAATGTTTGAGCAAACACAACAAAGTTTAAAAATGCCTTGGGTAATTCAACTTTGCCATGTTTTAAGTTAAAGTGGACATTGCCATTTATCGTTTATAGACTTATTTCATACTTTTTATCTTCTCTCAGTTGCGTCTCATCTATTGAAAACAAATTTCCCTTTGCCATCATCAAGTTGATGTTGCACTTCTTCCATGTTGACACTCAACGAGCAGCGGGTTTTGAGTTGCCTCGAAACATGACTCGTCTCTGATTTTCTGTCTTCCTTTTCTGTCTACACATTTTGCAACTGCTGGCGGATAACGTGCCATTTCGCCTCAATCATTTCAATCAGCTTTGGCTCACTTATAGCCCCAGTTACATTGACTTGGCTTTTGGCTTCTGACTGGGTAGTTGAGTGACTGACTGGCTGGCTGGATGGCTGGCTGTGTGGCTGCTTCTCAAGAACGATAGCTTGATGGTTGCCTGCTGCTGCTCAGCAGGCTCTAAGTGTTTATATGTATCCTGCGGATGTATCTTTGAGCGCGTCTGCAAGTGTTGTGTGTGTGTGTGTGTGTGGGTGTGTGTGCGTGTGCTTTGCGCCTTAAGTTCGAACTTTAATCAAAGTCAACTTTTATGCGAGCTTTTTAACGCGCTTTTTTGCCCTGCTCCTCTTTGATGGATTTTAAGGCAGCAACACTTAACTACCCAACCTCATTTTAAGCCCGTCAGGTTTTCATCCTGCGTTGTGTGTTTACTAGGGATCCGGGGCGTGGCATATAAAAAAAAGTACAACTAAAAATGTAACAAGTTGCTGGGCGAACTGCGATATAAGAAAACGCAAAACTTTAAATTGAAAATTGTATTCAAGCGTTAAATTGGCTTTTTCGGCATTGCTCTCCAGCGAGCTCTACAGTAGAAAAAAAAATAAATAAAAAAAGTGCCCGCACGCAGCACACATAAATACTCACCTCTGGGGCGCCCCCTTTTCACTCCTTACTCAGTGGCGTTGCAGCATGTGCTACTGCAGTTATTCATTTTTTTTCCATTATTTTAACTTTTTACGTTTTTGTCCCTTTTTGGCTTTGGGCACTTTAAATTTTTTTTGTTGCTTTAAATGCCATATCTTAAATCAACTCTGTTGCCTGTCATTGCCCTTTGGCTGTTATTGTTTTGCCACATGTGACCCCATGTTAATAATTGCATCAAGATTTTCGTGTTTCCTGCTCGCAGCTGTGTCCATTTCCCTCTCGCTCTCTCTCTCTCTCTCTGCCCCTTTTTCATTGGCCAAAATACATTGCTGTAATCGATGTATGTTTTGCATGTTAATTATGCATTGTGCGTTATTCTCTTTCTCTCTGTCTTTACGCTTTGTGCATGCTTTATTCTAGTTTTCTGGCTTTTGCGTATTCAATGAACGCACCAGCAACGTTGCCTACACATGCCGAATCACTGCCCACCCCATACCAAACCACACTTCCTCCCCCACCACCACCACCATTCGCCCCCCATTGCCAGCCCCACCGTTTTGATAGTCGATTCTATGATTTTGACATTTGTTTTTGACTGCCTCTCTGCATGCAAATGACAACGCATATGATGGGTTTATTAAGGGGGGGTGTGGCGAGGGGGTTGGCTTATGTACTATATACGCTGCTTGCCAATGGCAGGCGTAAATGATAGGGAAACGAGTGCTTTAACATCGCTCAAACGCACGGGCACACACACACTCACACACACACACACTCACTCACACACACACACACACTCACTCACACGCAAACTTAGATAAGCCAGCTGGCGTCATTTGTTTTTAGGCCCGTCTGTGAACGTAGCATGTTATGTAATAAAGTCTGCGGCATTTTGACCTAGCTAAATGAGTTACGCTTGCATTTTTGACCAGCTCTGCCACGCGTAAACCTTCTAATGAGATACCAAAACCATAGCTGTTAACTGCAGAATGTTCTCTTTAAAGTTGCTGTCAAGTTTAGTTTCCTAAAGCAGATGTCAAATCACTACGTTGATTGTAAAATAATCTGATATTTAGCAAATGCTCCTCGTACTGCCTGCAGTTAGAAGTTATGTTTTTTTTTTCTGCTTACTTAGCAGGTCTTTTAATAAAAGCTTTGGTATTTCCTTAGAATTTCCTTACTGGGAGTCTTTGTTCTGTGTTCGCCGAGATTGAAATTAACTTATAAGAAGCCAGGATTGGATGTGATTTGTAGCAAACAGTAGCTGCATCCTGCAGGCTATCAAAAACACTTCAAATTATCTTTGCATGATAAGAATGTAAATTAATGTTGTTGCCAAATCGGTTGCGTGCCAGATAGTCATCAATATGCTGGCGATATTTATGAGGCGCGCCCGCAGGATACAGGCTTTAATGATACCCTAAAATAGGGCACTTAATTTCAGCTTCATTGAGGAGCTGCCGCCTGCCTCTTCTGTTGTCCATGTTGTTGCGCCACACAATCAATAACGATTTGATGAGGGCCGCCTATCCACCTAGCCGAAAACCACTTAATTGTGTATATGTGTGTGTATGTTATAGAGAGCGAAACGAAAGCGAAATAATAATGAGGGTAATATTAAAGCAGCAAACAAAAAAAAAAAAAGGAGTTGAGAAAAAAAAGGGGAAAAAACCAAAGAAATTGGTCAGCAAAAACTACAGGAACGTTGAACGTGAACGTGAACTGTGTGCTCTGTGTTTTTTTTGCTGTCAAGTATGAGTTTATTTCAGTAGATTGTTCCAAACAAAAGCGAAAACTAAAAGTAGCCAAGTTTTTGCCTCATTTCACGTTGTTTTCAGTTGTTTTTACTGGCCGTGTCCTGGCAGCCATTTAATGCGCAACTAACACGCAAGCCTTCCAAACTGCTAAGCAATTTGTTGTTGTTTGAACCACCATGGAAAAAAAATTCTCTTATTATTGTTTTTTCTTTAGCTTTTTTTTTATTGTTATTGTTTTTTTGTTTTTTTTTAGTGTGTGTGAATAAACTAATAAAGGGGCAATTTAGGCAATTCACTTTGATCGTTTGCTTTGTGCTGTGAAAATTTGTGATATCGTTGGCCGCCCAACAATGGAATTTATAATGCCAATTATGAGAATTTATTTCAACTGCACATTTTACCCCAATTGCTTGTTAAAGCTGTTGTGGATGCAAATAAAAATCGCACTTGCAATCATATCAGTTACGAACAGTAGTTAAACCGAAAAATTATTATCCTTTAATTATAAAATTATGTAAATGAACATTAAGCCGAACTAAGCCGGACTCTGTGCTTGAGAACGAAATGAAATGGAATTTTTTTTTTTTTTTTTTAATTTATATTTACTTAAAGCTTTTAATTGGCAGTAAATTTTGTTGCAATTTCAAAATGGGAAATGATAAAAAGCTGTCTGAAATGCCTTTAATCACATCGATATAAGTTTATTGCTCTGAGGATAATATTTATGTTTATTATGTACTTCGATTGGATTTATTATTTAATGAAAACAAATTGAAATATATTTTTGTGTCATGCTTGTCAAATGCGCAAAAGTGGCTTGTTGTTAACACGACTGAATAATATTTCCAAAAATCAATTAAAAGTATTAATATGAATGTATTGTATTGTGTGTGAGAAGATTTGCTTATAAAATTCTAAGAAAATAAACATTTTTTTTCCAAGTGTACGTCTTGAATATATGAAGCATCTTGGAACTGCGCATCTGCTTATTTAAAAGCATCTGTTTCCATTACAGTTTATTCTTGTACAAGAACACATGTGCACTTCATCAACGCCTACACACACACACACACACACGCACACACAGATGACATCGCTTGCTATACATCTTTGTTAAGTCAGCGCTTTGGAAATCAAAATAATACACAGCTTTTGCCACGCCCCAAGCTAAGATCAAAATAAATAAAATAAATGTAACCGATTTTTTTGTATCTGTTTTTCTCTTTTTCGCCGCATTTGCTGTTGTCTTGGTTGCAAATACCATTAGATTTATTTATGTATGTGCGTTGGCTCTGCGCACTTGAATAGAGGCGTCTTTTTTGCGTTGCCACGTTTGCCACAACGACGGCGAAGCAATCGCCTCGTTTGACACTCAGCCGCACATTTATATTTTGTTTAATTTCCATGCAAGTCACGCATATCCTGACGTGATGCGCAACTCGGCCCACCGCCTGTCATTTAGTTTAAAAGTTATTTATATATTTTCGCGTACGTCGTAATATTTGTATCTCTGAGAGACAGGGACTCTCTCCCTATCACTTTTTCCCTCTCCCTCTCTGTCTTGTCTCTGTGTCTGTCTCTCTGTCCATCAATTTTATCTCGCCGCGTTGTTAATTTAGTTTGGTTTTGGTCATTCGCCTCGCTTACAGGCAACTTGAGCATTTCCTGTTGCTGGAATTTTCTCTGGAATTTTCCCGAAAGACGATAATTAGTTGGCGTATGTACGCCAAAGACTGGCACATGGCACATTTTCAAATGCTACTGCAAATGCCTGGTCGAATGGTAAAATGCCTGCAGCTTATCTATTTTAGAAATTTATGATTTCGAAATGATGCCGTAAAGAGCCAACGCCCCTGCGATGCGGTTCTGAGTGCTGACTGACTCGATGGCAAAAACAATAACGAAACAAACGAAATATTTCTATCTTAATGAATTTGACCCCCAGTGTCAATTTAGACTGATTAAACGGCCAGACTCTGGGCCTGAGTCGCCGGCGAGTACACAAAATGTGCAGTTTTTTTTTGTGTCGTTTTTTAAGTACATAACGAAGCGGAGGCCTGCTCTGACTCTGAAATCATTCTCTTTCTCTCTTTCACTCTCTTTCTCTCTTTCACTCTCTTTCTCTCTCTTCTCTCTCTTCTCTCTCTGTTTCACTGATGAGCCATGCGGAAGCTACTCTGTCAACAGCTTACACTCTTGTTTATATAATTGAAATATTTGCCAAAGAATTTATTTTATTTACATTTTTTATGATTTTCTGTGTATTTTAATCACTTAAAAACAATGCCATTTTTATGTGTTGAACTTAATCACTTAAAAACAAGGCCTATTTATATGAATTGGACGTAATTGCATATTTTTTAGGCTTAGTTTACTTATTCGATATTTTTAATGAGTGTTTTCAATCACTGAAATTCATTTTATTGTGCTGTCTTTAGAGTGTTTTTGTATTTCATTACAAAATTAGCGTAGCTCATTCAAAATACATACGTCTGACAAAATACTGTCAAAAAATAGTATGTCTTTTTTATTTATTTGAAAATGTCTGTATAATTGGAATAATTTGATTTCCTCTAATTATGCAAAATAATTGGTTATACATATGACTAAGCAATAAACTGTTAATTTTTAGTCAAATATCAAACATAACATTTAATTAATTCTGGAGTTGCGTGAAAAATGCAATTTGTGAAATTCACAAACACAAAAAGTTTTGATTGTGTTTCCTTTTACCCAAGGGCAATGTTTTTGTATTTTTTGTATTTTCCGATTTAATGTGGGAAAATCAGAAAATAACAAATTTATTTTAGTTTGCATTTATTCATTGAAATTTTAACAAATTTTAACTTTTAATTAAAATAAAATATTATAATTGAGTTGTCAGAAAAGTGACTATTGAAAAAATTTGATTCTATGTTGAAAATTTAAAATGTGCAATGTTTATTTAATTTACATGATTTACAAACAATCTGCTAACTGCAGCTATCAAAATTAAACTCAAGACTAATTATGTTTCTCAATTATTCTCTCATTTCAGGTATGTACCATGTCAACACTACACAACACGATTGAGGTATAAAGCAGTAGAAATTGTTGTACTTAAGTCTTTAGCTGGTATATGTCTTCCATATATACTCATTCAAACGAAATCCACTTGCATTTATCTCCAAAATCCACTTGTATCTATGCCGTAAGAACCTAAGCCTCAGTCATAAGTGCTATTATGCCTATTTTAAGCCTCACATTTATTATACGCTCCCTTTTGGGAGGCCTACCGCACTGCTGTACCGCTGAACGACTGTACTTGTCGGACTGTATATATATATATATATCTATTTATGGTTGTGCATGTATGGTCATGGTTCATACGGTTTCCCCGATATCCATGCCAACATATTTACTAAGCATTAATGCCACAAATTAAAATGCTGTGCACCGTATGTCGTTGCCATTGCCATTGGTGCTTAATGAGTGGAGCTCCTACAACATGCAGTAGGACCAGACTCGATTGTCTGGAGTCTAATTTTAGCTATAGCTAGCTGACTGTCAGCCTGGCTGTGTGCGGCTTGCCCGGGTCCGGGGCCGGCACTCAGAGAGTAGTACACAGCATGGGGTGACCGTTCTCAAATCTCAACAGTGTTGAATAGAAGAAAAAAAGAAGATACAAAATACCCACACACACAGACAACACACACAGACACACAGACAACTCACACAGACACACACGGAGGTAGCAAAGGCGAAATGAAAGAAAACAAAAAGAGCTGAAAAAACTTTATTAAAGACCTGTGCTGACTGCTCCGACTGGCTTGCCTGCCTCACTGACTGACTGACTGACGACGACAACGACGACGACGACGACGACGACGAGCTCTCCATACGCAATTACGACAAAATCCAGTGCGCTGTATGTGCGCCGGGTGATAATGTAAACCAGCGCCATAGCAGGGATAAAAATAGACAAGTACATACACACACTCAGAAACTCACACATACACACACACATACTCATGGTTACTCAGTTAAAAAAAGCGAAAAATAGAAGAAAAAAAATACGATGCTCGAGCCAGAAAGGATATTGCAGCAAATGGCTGCAAACAGACAAAGGGGCAAAGCCAAGGCTTGAGAAAGTGCAAATAGTCGAGGGGGGGCAAGAAGAAAAAAAACACATCTTTGTGCAGTTGCCGCCATGTGTTGCATTTCAAAGTGTGTGAGTTATGGGGCAAGCAAAGCGACTGCCAGATGAGTCAACAAAATGAGCTGACTGCAATGAACACTAAGCAACAAGAAATTGTTTTCGCTACAATTTCAATACCAACACTAAATAAGTGCTATTATGTGCACATATATATATATATATATATATATATATATATATATATCATATATATCAAACCAACGTGAAATGTTACCTCGATATTTAAGCTACTATTTCAAATCAGTTTAAATCCGATTCGAACATAGAACTTGCCATCATTAAATTCAATGGTTTGTGAGAAGATTCCATTGTGCTGCTGCTGCTGCTGTGTTGTTTTGCATGTTGCATGTTCGCAGCGAACAGATTATATTCTACACGTTGCTTGGCATTCCGTGTTCCTTAATTACGCACACTCCAACACACATAAACACACACACACACACACATCATGGCAAGGATTGTATGCAAGTGAAATACGTTTAATTAATGCGAAGAGATCCTATTGCATTCTCGGCAAAATGCGGTTTCTGCTGGCTGATTATTACAAATTTCTCTTTTATAAATAGCAGAAAATATTTGGCATAGCATGAAATGTGTATTAATATAGCATAGTTGGCAAAATAGGCCATAAACTTTGCAGCACCCATGGCTAAAGTTTGTGAGTGGAAAATTGGGAAAAAGGTGAACATTTTTAGAGTGCAAAAACAAAGACGTTAATATGGATTATAAAATCGCTGGGCAGGCAGCTTCTAACAATGTGAATGAGTTGAGGTCAAAATGTGAAGTGTGTCATATAAATTCCAAGTCACTGGTTCGGAAACCAACATGTTCCGGGAAAAAGATGATTTATTTTGTAAAAATATAATTTTTCGCTGAAGTTTAATTTGTTTTTGGAATGAAACTTTAACAAATGCATTTTCATTTCCCCTCTCTTATTGTTTTTTTAAGCGATTAAATTATATTTTCGACAGTTTCTGCCTGCGTGCTCTGCAAATTTATAACATATCAATTTGAAGTAGTAAATAACTGGCCGCCGCACATATTTCACAAGAGGCCTAGAAACTCTACACATTGTAAGCTTATATGAATGGAATGAACCTGGCCATGTGTCTCCGTGTCTCTGCCCCCCCCCCCCCCCCTTTTAATGGCATAGCCAAAATTTTAATTAAGGCAGCTTTTAGGGCACAGCCAAAAGGAATAGGTGGGAACACATTAAGTCCCAAGTGTCAATGAGTTGAGGTCACAATTTTTGCCTGCACTTAACCCATAAGTTATGCCAAAAAATACAGAGAGAGAGAGAGAGGTACCCCAAAAATGTGCCAACGTCAGGTGTCGTTGCGACAAAAAGTGGTAGCAACCAGCCCATTTTCCGTACTCCAAAGTTGTTGGGTGTAAAAATGATAAATTATCCGTAAAATGTGCAAAGTTCTGAAAATTACACATTAAATCATGCAGAAAACACTGGCTGGCACCACCTTTTTACCCGATGGCCAGGAGGGATGCTATGAAAAGTCATTGTTAAGTTTATGACTCTGATTGCGGCAAGGGTGAAGCAAAGTGCGTTTCGGTTTATGTGGCAACAACAATTTTATCGCTCGCATGAGCAAGACCTTGTATTGCATTTTATAATGCTAGCACCTATTTATTTGATTCGTTTTTCTTTATTTTTTTGTTTTTTATATTTTGCTGGTCACGTTTTCTCAAACGACCTCTTTTTTGTGTGTGTGTGTCGTAAATTTGGGCTAACAAACAGCGCAACAAGATCGCAACGAAAGGTAAAACAACGTTTTTCGTTTCATAGTATACATTTTAAGCAGCAGTTTTGTCTATTTTGTATTTTCATTATTATTACTATTCATGCTTAGTGTTGACGTTGTGTTTTTGTTATTGTTGTTTTTGCTGTTGTTGTCAGTTACGGTTTTCCTTAGTCTCTGGCACATATTTCATGGCTATGATTTACTCGTTGTTCAGGGCCGTTGCTTGCTGAACATCTAACATCCAACAACCAACGACTCAAGCAGAACAAGAGCACAGTTCACAGTGGCCAGCACCACATAACCCCACCTTCCAACTTCCAAGTTCCAACTTCCATCCCGATTGCCCATTGCCCACCTACTAGTCGAGTCGACTGTTTGTTTATTTTGGGCTGACTTGGGTCAACTAGTTGAGACATGAACCTAATTTACTGGCTGAGTGCCTTTCATGCTCAGCACTCTCACTCACTCGCTCTCTCTCTCTCTCTCTCTGTCTCTGTCTCTATCTATCTATTTCTCTACCCTCCACTTTATCTCTCTTAGTGCGCATTTGAAATGTCTTATTTAGTTTTGTTTATTTTTTAAGTTACACACAACGCATTTTATGCACGTGCTGACAGCCACATTTAAGTTAGCCAAGCCATTTATGGCCAACACTTTAAGTGGCCTCCAGTTACCCATTTACTCCAAAAGCGGCATATTAGTAAATTATTTGTTGAGCCCAGTTTGTGGGCGAACAAGTAAGATAAATTTAATTAATATACTTGTCGTACAAGCTGACACAAACACAAATTGTAATAAATTTAAATATGCCTAATACAAGCTTAAATTTGGCCATCACTTTAAGTAGCCTCCAGTTGCCCAATTATTCCAAAAATGGAATATTAGTAAATTATTCGTTGAGAACAATACAAGTATGAAATATTTAATTAATATTCTTGTCGTATTAGCTGAAACGGACACAAATGGTAATAAATTTAAATATGCTTTAAACAAGCTTTAATTTGTTATGTCTTCATTTCCCTAACAATCAAATTTGTTTAAATGTAGAATATATCATCCATGCCACAGCAACTGTTTGCCATATCATTTGTATAATGTTTAAAGTCAAAGCAAATTAAATATATACCAAACCATGTTCATTAGCGTTTTGACTATCTCAGTCAAAAAATCAGAGCAGCGATGCGTGTGTGTTGAACAACCAACAGGCAAACTCATCAGTTGGCCAGGCTTGTTATGCATCAATGTTTGCCAATTTGGTCACGTTAACAAAGTTGAGCTCAACGACTGACGCGTTGTCATTAGCGCCGCACAGTATGCAATAAAAGTTGTGTTATGTGTGTGTGCGTGTGTGTGTTTTTTCGTTGATTTTTTTTGCTTGCCATTTTAATTGTTTTTACGTCTCAAATAAGGCATGTGAGTGACAGTTTGGTTAATAGCTGACATCCCTTTAAGTGGAAAATCAGCAAAGTTGCGTCGATAGTTGCCAGTCAGTTGGCTAAATGAAATGTACAACAGACCAACAAACACATGTTCAATTCGAGATGTCACTTTTAATGTGCTGCATGTTGCGAGTGTGCGTAAAAGTAGTCTATCTGTGTCTGTCTGTCTGCCCCAGTGTGCATTCTACAAACACTTAATAAGCTTTACATGTGTTAAGAGCCAGCTCAGTGGGACAACCAGAGACAAACACTCACACACACACACACACACAGAGTGTGTTAGCCGAGTGCTCAGTTTTTAATGAAAGCTCATCAACATGAGCTGCAACAGCAGGTAACTGCAATTGCAACTGGCAAGCTGGCTTAGGGTGTAGTTTGGTCTGGTCTAATCGCATGTATATATACAATTAGTAGTCATTGTAGCTATTACGCCCACTTTATACTCGGTGGGCTTGCTTAATTGCCAAGCCCGTCTAATGCCACAGCAGCCACTCACTTAGCAACGACATCATCTGCAGCCTCTGCGCAGTCTCTGCAGTTATCCCAAATGCATCTCGACCACGCTTTGAGCACAACAACAATGGCAAACAAATGCTCAACCCCAACTTGACTTGAGTGGCACAGGAACCACAATCCCGTACAGTCACCAATATGATGTGACCGTTGATACTGAAGATTTTAGTTGAAACAAGCATCCTTAAGGTTTGAGTGCTCTTAATAATCATACATATTATATGATTTCTTGCTCTTAATAATCTTATATAATTTATGATTGCTTGAATTTTGAGTTTGTATTGAAAATTGATTTTATGGAAATTTGTATAAAACAATTTTTAGCTGGCATCTTAATTGTCGACTCATAACTCATCAACTGGTCCACAAAATTAATTTGCAGTTGTTATAAATATAAATGTGGATTTTAAATTCAACAGTTTTCATTGCTCAAAAAGCAGAGCAAAATTGTAATTTTAGCCTTCATTAGAAAGCGTTCGGAATACTCAATGTTGTTGCCGCATACAGCTTGTTTATTTCCCAAACAAATCCAATCAGAATCTAACCAACAATAATAACATTGCATTTCATATTCCATTTAACTAACTTTGCACACTTCTATATACACACACACACACACACACGCACAAGCAGAAGCAGAAGCAGAACCAGAAGCAAACATTGTACCGCACGCAATTGACCCACTTATAAAGCTTCAAAGCCTGAGTATTAATTACATTACCGGCAATTCAACAGTCACTCAAGCGAATCCCAAATGCCTATACACAAACTAACCGACAATTTGCCAGCAACTACAGCAACAACGGCAAAATAAACCTAGCAGAATAAATTCCCACACTGTTGGGGCTTCCACAATCCTTGCGGCAGTCGAGCGTTTCAAGCTTAGCTGGCGCTTAAGCCAAATGGCCAACATCAGGTGACGACTAACAGGAGCAGCAGCAGCAACAGCAACAACAGCAGCAACAGCAACAACAAAAACCTGTAAAATTAATTGATTTACAAGTGTGAAAAGCGTGAAAAGCGCAGAGAGCCACTACAGTCATAACAATAATGTTGAAATGAAAACGGAAACAGCAACTGAAATTGAAATGGAAACACAAACAGAAATAATGCTAAAGAATACAAAGCAAAAGAGGGTATTTAGTTTTAGCTTTTTTTATGAAATACAATCCGCTTAACAGTAATTGCCAGCTGCAGGTGTATTATTCCGTGTGTACATTAGTATATATAGTATATATATATATATATATATATTGTGCATACGCCGTGTTGTTTTTCCCCTTCTAGCACGATACAGTCCAATGTCGCGTGCTCTTTAAAGCGACCCTAACGCACATTTAATGGCACTTTATATACAAATTTATATATATATATATAAATGTATATATAAATACTTTATTGCCACGTTCCTCGCTTCCATAAGTTGCGTGTAATGAGTCGACTCTTCGGGCCCAATAACATTAAACTAGCGCTTGTTTAGTTTTCATAGCTGTGCGTCAGGAAGTAAGCTTTTTGTTTTTAGCCGTCAGTTCCTTCCGGTTTCTTGGGCGTTGTTTGTTTATGATTTCGTACACTTCCCCCAACTTCGACGACCATTTAATAAGCCATAACAATCAGTTTTGGGCCCGAAGCCAGTGCCTTGCGTGCTTAAGCATTTTCAATATGCAACAAAACTTATTGGCTTAAGGTTAAGGGCTTTCAGGTGTTTGTATTGATTGGCGGACGGCTTGATTTATAGCTAGACGAAGGTTGGGTGTGGCCAGGTGATTGCATTTAATGCCAATCCAAATCAATCACACCAATCCAGCCCAATGTCTTCTGGGCTGCCCTGATTTGTTAGGCAAGCTTCTTCTTCTTTCTTACTCAATCACTTTCATTGTCTCCCCATTGTTGTTGCAATTGTGCAAAAAAAAAAAAAAAACTGCAATCACATTCAACGTTGTTGTTTATTTGTGTATGTATTTGTGTTTACCCCCTGCATTGCCTCCTTCGTCGTTGTTCAATTGCAGTCGCTTAACGGGTAATTCAAGTGCCACGCAGGCAACCAGCTGAAGTCCCCCCTTCTTTGTGTGTGTGTGTGTGAGTTGTGCTTGTAATGCGATATCTGTGGCTTCATTGCGCTCACATAGCGGCAAGAGTGAAATGAAATCGAAAATTGTCATATCAACTGGTTATTCCAGTCGTCCAACTTTCAATTATTTTCGAGTAATTTAATATAATCCTCTCTAATGCTATCGAATTATCTCAAGAAATCTACGTCTGAATGGTTCACATTTTTTTACTTTCATAACTTTGTCAAAACTGAGCTGGTAATTTTTATCGTGGCTTGATCTCCGGATCAGTACTGCCTCAGATCCATGTTAAAATTACTTTCAAAAAGTGCTTTACGTATGGCACACTGCCATAAATCAGTCAAAAAACAGAGTCAATGTTGACAACTATTGTTTGACATCTAAATTATTACTGACTTCAGCAATAAACACGTTTTTTTGTTTGAATTCCTGTAAAAATTGTTTCCCAGCATCGTAAAAACTAAACCGATTTTTAAAAGCAATTCGCCTGTGTTTATGGATTGCCATCTAAAATACTTCATTGAAAAATATGCATATGAGTAATGAGTGTTAAGATTTATAGATGCACAAAACATCAAAAAACATTTATTTTGCTTTTGCATAAATGTGAAAATATTTTCACATATTTAAGTGTCATGAACCAGGCCAAAAATCAACGCATGCCGTCGCCAACTCATAAGTTTTCCATGTGGCCGCACGCCCCATTTAAGCGGCTGGTGGAGAAGGGGCTACGTAAAGATGGGAACAGTCATATATTTAATATATATACTTATAAGCCCTTTCGACGATGGACACGCTTTCTGAACAAGAACAGTTTTAAATACAAGCAATCAGCCTTCAAATTGATTGTCTCTCGAATGTGGGATGCTCTCTAAGAAGTAATAATATTCAGAGATTTATTAAATTTGAATACTATTTTTGATTCAGTTTTTACAAAGTTTTTTTTTTAATTTATTATAATCTAAACACACATGTTACATTTTTCCTTTGGTCGTGTATTTGCCCTCAATCAATATAGGGCATCTAAATTAGTTAAAAATAAACTGCATATTTAATGTTTCTAGATTTTTCATTTTTGGACAGCACCTTTAAACATTTGCCCATAATTCGTCGTTGTCTTTTATACTTAATGCTCTTCAGCTTCTGTCAACGCATCTTTTGGCTGCCATAATTCAAGTCTGACAGGCCGCCCGACAACTGGCACACCATTTGCATAGCTAAACATTTTCTCCTTAATACAAATTTCAATGATTTTCGTATGTACTCGTTTTTTGCACGCGTTTCAGTTTGACGTTTTGGTCTGTATATGTGTTTTTTATGTTTTTTTTTTTTTTTTTTTTTTTGTCAGTCTTTACTTTGCCTCATCGTTATTGACATGGTAGAGAACGTGAAGATTTTGGTAGTGTGTACTTTTGATATTTGTCTTCATTTATTTTTATTGACTTTGCTGCTGTTGAAATTACTGCTTTGCCTGATTTATACTATGTAGATATATATATGTATACGAGTAATATATGTATACCTATATATTATACATATACACAGGGAGTGGCCAATGGCCAATTTCATTTTCATTTGCTAAACCATTGAATAATCACAATGCAATTTTTTTTATATTTTATATTGGATTGCCTTTGCCAGCTTCCATTTTGGCCTGGCATTTTACGACCTCTGGCAATTTTCGCACACTCTCTTTGGTTGGTGAACGATTTCAATTATTTAATTTTCCACTCACGTTCGTTAGGTCGACAAAAATTTAGCGATATAAATCCGGAAAGTGCATCTTCAGCGTGCATTCAACGACGACATTCTCACGTTTTCATTGGCATTAAGGTTTAGTTGATCGCCTCCGCTGATTTTCGCAGCATGCACCGCCCCGCCCCTACCCTTGCCTAAACATCATTTGGCCAAAAACTGCTGCTGCTGGAGCTGCTTGTGCTGGTGCTGGTGCTGCTGGAGCTTCTGTTGCTGAAGGCGATTGATGACACAGTGTTAAAGTCAGAGCTAAAGCCAAAGCTAGTCGAGAGAGTTGCAGTCACAGACAAGAGTTGTAGCTTGAAGTTGGAAGGGGGCACTTGTCGGGCTTGGCTGCATAAATTCCATTTAAATGGCAGGCCACTCGTACCATCATCATCATCATCATCAGCATCATTATCGTTGTCGTCATCATCGTCGAGACATCTTCGCTTTTAGTTGGGCCATTAATAACAACAACTACCGCAATGTGGCCAGCCCAGTGACACACAAAAGTGGTAACTTACAAATACAGTAAAAAAAAAAGAAGAAGAAATAATGTAAAAAGACGGAAAAATCTGAAGTTCTGGATATAGACCGCATTTGAATGCCAGGCCAGTTCTCTGCATTCGGTTGAGTCTTGTTTGGCTATACGTTTTTGCAGATGCGCATCTAACGTTTTAGCATCATCTCCCCCTCAAGCTGCTCCGCCACTCCAACGTTCCATTAAGCCGACCGGTTTGTGGGCAAAGCCAAGCTGCAGGCCCGTTTGCCGTTTAGGGCCAACTCTTGTTTTTGTTTTTCTCTCTTTATTTATTCTGTTGTTGTGTTTGTTGTTGTTGTTGTTGTTGTTTTTGCCCTTGTTGATGTAGTTGTGCACACCTGCAACTGACGTTAGGGCTTACCGCAACTTTAGTTCACTTACAGTGTTTGGTTCAGTTATTGCCTACAAAACAACTGCTACTTAAGCAGCAGCTGGAGTCATGAACCATACGATGCTCGTAGACTCAAGCTGACTCAGAAAATATTATATACCCGTTGAGATTAACAAATGGTGAAAAGTTTTCTAGAAGTACAAGTAAAAAAACAATAGCAAAGCGACCAGGCTGATTTATGTATGTATTTTTTATCAAACCTAGAACATATAATCCGTCAGCATTGTAAACGGCATTTTTATAACAATTAATTTGCATATTATGTAAAGAATGCTGAATGTTTTTTTTTGTGTTGCTGGCCATAATAACGCACAACGAAATGCTTTTCAAAGCAATTTCGTTCGTTACATTTTAACTTATAGTGAGCATCAAAAATTCCACATTCATTAAGAAAATGTTGAACTATATTTCGTTAGAGCTTTTTAATTAGGTTGCTTTGCAGTAACATTCCAATTGAATTATTTGAATGAATGCTGAATGTTTGTTGAGCTTGTCGTTGTTTTGGTATTTGTTGCACGATGGCAACTTCAATTATAGCTGAATACCAATTTATTGCATTGCGCACACAGAGGCCCAGTTGCAAATTACGTGTTCGCCGTGTTGTGTGCTCTGCTCACTAATTTGTGCTCGTTTTTCACTTTCTCATGAAGCTATTTCCGTCTCTCTTTTTTTACTCTCTCTCTCTCTCTCTCTCTCTCTCTTTTTCTCTCACTGTCTCTATCTATTTCTCTGTCGCCCACTCGCTGCCATGTTGTGTGTTCGCCTTATTAAGGATGGAGAACGTGTGATGGCATTTCATGCATTTTGTATTTTGAAAATAAATTTCCGGCTGAGCCGTTGATTTGCAAAACAGAAACCTCTTCACTAAAGCACACCCGTATCTGGTATCTGACAACAACATGCTACATTTACAGCGAACGGTGGGTGCAGGTAGGAGGAGAGGATGGGACAGTAGTGGCAGTTGCAGCAATAACGCCAGCAATTTCTGTAGTCATATTATATGTCATGTCGGTGCAGTCATCTGAAATGTACAGTACACACACATACATACTGACACACCTGCTGTAGATCCTAGACACATCCTTTTATACGTCAACACGTTTTGGCTTTAATTTCCTGAACGCCGACAGCTAAATTGTAATCCAATACACAAAACTGGTTTACTAGTCGTGTTAGCTGCCATCAAAATAATTCAAAATAACTTTGCAGTTATCACATTTTTTTGATAGTAGCCTAGTTAATTGCATTGACGGTTGGCTGTAATCGAAGTGGAAGTGGAAGTGGAAGTGACCTTCATCCGGTCAATTGCAGTTGGGCAAATTGACTTTGGCCATAAGAATCCAACAAATATGCCTGACGGCGTTTGGCTAAATGGAAATTGAAAGGCAATCGTGATTAGCATCGACCTAGAAAACTTTCTAGCGCCCAGCCAGGCCATTGGGCAATCGAGGCGCACAAATTTGGCAAAGATAACAACCAAAACAACGTTAAACAATCGACGCGTGTTGTACAAAATTTCAATTTCAATTCGAATTTGAATTTGAATTTCAATTGACTGACTATTTTAATTGGCATGCAGGTCGTCGTGCCGTGCTGTTGGCCAACCAACACGGATTGGCCCCTGTCGACTGGCTCTTAGCCCGGCTTTTTGTGTTTGAGTGTCGCCAGCGCCCCAAATTTGCCATTGCATTGACCAAAATGGGCGCTTCGCCGGCGTCGATTGCGTCAGCGGCAAATCAACAACAGCTATTGAGCAATTGGTCAAATGCTTTTCACTGTGTCAGGTTCAAACTTGGAACATGTTTGGTTGGCAATCGGCATCAACATCGCCATCGCCGTCGCCGTCGCCGTCGCAGTCGCAGCTGACGCACATCGTCGGTCTGGGAAAGCACAAATTATTTTGGCCTGACAGCATATAATGTGTGCCGTTCGCGTCATTGTTTATTAATATTCAGTTGATGTAATGAAACTATATATTTTCGGCACCATATGAAAATATTTGTGCCAGCCTATTGTTTTTTTCGTATGCGTAAATACAATAATTTTAAATTATGAAATTGTTAATTTTTTGACTGAATTTTTAATGATTTCCGTTTACATTGATGAAAAATTGACTTCAAATAAATTTACAGATTTTTTGAAATGCTTTTAGCAAAGGAAAATCAGAGCAAAAGTTTTTATGTTTCAATATTTTTATTGTTTTTTTTTTTCATATGTGTATAAAAATGCTTTTTGTGTTTTTAAAAAATAAATATATATATAACAATTTCAACTTCATCAATCCATAGCGCAACAGACTTGTACAATGATTTTATTACCCTATTTTTTTGTTCTCGCTTGTCACATGTCATATTGAAATGACAAGTTTCACACGATTTTTCCTCATTTTGAGCCATCAATCAGCTTGGCGGTATGTGGCATACTTTATTATCACAGAATAGACGCATATTTCATGCATTAAATGAAAATTGTGTATCTAATATACATTTAACTTAATGGCAGAGGTAAATATGTACACTCTGCAGAGGATGGCTGCTGCATTGATGATATTTTGCGGCAACACTCAAGACAAATACTTCAAATGCCACTAGAAAGTGCAGCGCAATTGTTGCAAAAATGAAAAGCGTAAAGTGTTTTGTTGAAAATGTTCCAAAAACAACACAGCCAGCCAGCCGACAAATGTAAACAAACTGTGTGCACCCGAAAACGACGCCGTCGACGCAGTCAATAAAACTGCGGCAGCTGCTGCCAAATGCCTGCTGCGAGGATGGTAGCAGGAGGCAAGATGGGAAGGTCGTTGGAATTGCGGGAAGTTGTGGGACGCTGAAACGCCAAAATATAAATTGCTATAGCTGGCTGTGGCTGCACTACAAAATATTTACCATGCAAATAGTGCACGAAAATAAAAGAGAACGCTCCACTCTGACAATATTCGAGTGCAATTAAATGCAAAATATATAACAAAGCAGTAATGCATAAAGCGAGAGAAACGCTCGCAATTTTGATGTTTAAAAAATAATAGAAGTGCTGCCCACAATCAATGGTCAAGTTAATTGCTCGTAATAAATGCAGAATATTAATGTGTGTTGTGTGTTTTGTGTGTGTGTGTGTTTTTTATTTTTGTGTTTGCTTTGTTTTAAGTGGCACTCGGTTTGCACAATTTAAAGAGCTTGTGCAGCCAGCCCTAGACGAGATCATGCTGAGGAGCCCATTGAGAGACACACAATGCCAACAGCGACGATGATGACACATTTGAGCATGTTCAACATCGAGTGCGTTTATTTGATGGCACACAGCAGAGACACACACACTCTCTCTCTCTGTCTCTCTCTCTCTCTATCTCTCTGTCTCTCTATCTCTCTGTCTCTCTCTCCAAGTGCATAATTTGGTAGCGTAAGTAACGTTTGCCCTCACGTCGCATCCTGTCACATTTCGCTAGATGTTTTGTGGAGAGAAAAAAAAATTAATATATCTAAAATGTATGCTTCTTTTCGCTTGCGAACATCAAAATGAATTTACGAAGAATTTTATGTAAATTTAACATGACAATTTTCATTTTAGTCGTGTATCTCACTGACATAGAATATATATAAATAATTTATAGATCGTACCGCACAACGTGGCGTATGCACAACGTGTGCGCCAATTTGCACGACGGATTACATCACAGCCAAGGGAAGCACTGGCAAATTGGTGGGGGGGGAGGGAGTTGAATGGCAAGAACTCAACATGTCATATGGCTTGCATTTAATTAACAAGCTAATTTTTCAAAACACAAATCGCTGGGCGCTGCAATACTCAAGAGGCAGAAGAAGAAGAAGAAGATAAGCAGCAGACTGATGAGACTAGCAAGAGCAAGAGCAAACCGACGCCGGCGCCGGCTGTGTGGTGCCACAAGAGATGGGGCGGTGCCAAGAACACAAATATGAAGACTGACATCTGCGCGCATTCACAGTTCTTGGCTACATGGGTTGCCTAATGAGATGAGATGCATAAGATACGGTTTATTATTGGAAAGCCAATGCAAGAAGCATTTCTGTGTACAAATCTTCTGCTCACTACACTTTTTGCTTATCTTTGATCTTTTACCTTCTATTTTACAAAAAATTAAAAAATATATTCGAATTTTTAACTTAAACTATTTCTCTTCATTTTTTTGCTTTTAAATTTTGTTCACATAATTATATACAATTTTATAGTTTTCGTAATTTTGTTGCTTTTATGTTTTGTTCTTATAAAATTAAAGCGATTTTATAGCATTTTTACTTTGTTTGTGACCATAGCATAATAATGAGCTTGTTAGTTTTTGAACAAATGTCGTATTTAGTTGTTGTCTAGATTTATTTTGTGGTATTTTTAAAACAAATTCATTTGGCTGTGTGGCAGCAGTCTCGTGTCACTTTCAAAAATGCTTGCAAAATATATCTGATTCTAAATCCCAAAAATTAATAGCCATTTTATGTAGCATTTGCAAAAGAGACAAGGCAAAACGCTGCTACCAAAATACAGAGCAGCGAAAACAAATTTACAGTAAAACATATTAAAATGCCACTCACACGATAATCTCCTTTTGCCAACGATACCCCCTCCCCCACCCCTTGTATCTATTTCTGTCTCCCTGTCTCTCTCACTCTGCATCTCTCAAATGACAAAAAGTTTTCTGACAATGGTTGGGACTTGGATGGGAGTTGGTGTTTTGCATTAAGAGGGGGTTTGGTTTGAGGTTTATTTAGCTACAATAAGCTGCAGCTTTTGCATATTTCATAGATGTTGACAGTAGCTGTTTGCTTCTGTGTGGGTGTGTGTGTGTGTGTGTGGCTATGTGTGTTTGCTTGTGTGGGTCGCAGCTGGAAGTTAACCCAAAGAAAATAATGGCAAACATTTTTACAAATAAAAATTGCAATTTAAAGCGGGCCGCGCTGCTCTAACAAGGTGTATTTCATGTGTGTGCATGTGTGTGTCTGTGCGAGTGGGTGTATGTGTGTGTGTGTAACTGTTGCCTTCATCTATCCGAGAGCTTAGCGGCTGCCATAGATACTGGTCATGGGTTACCTGTAAAAATAGACTTTATGGATTTCATTTTGCACTTTTATAGCAGTCCAACTAACACAGAGAAAAAGACACGAGACAAAAATGCTGCTGGTTCAAGCAATATGAAATGTGTTATCAACGACAAGTTAACAATGATGTACAACTAATTACCCTGTTGTAGTATAAAATGAAAAAGGAAGAGTTACTTCCATGTTAAAAAATAATTAAAATTTACAGAAATAACTTTTTATGTTGGTTTATTAGGATAAATTGAATTTGTTATATAAATACTTCTAAGACATTATAAATTTCTGTTATCCTAAACTAGATAAACTCTATTTTAAGATTTTTACTCATCATCTAAACTAAAATATTTTATACTCATTTGATATGTAAATACCCAAAATAGATTTTAATTTAAACTAATCCGACTGAACTCTTTCTTCCACTCTCATCGTTTACAGCACATGGTGCAGGCTGGCGTGCCGTTTTCGGGCGCACCGGCTGGCTATGCGGCCGCACCAGGACCGGCGGCTGCGGCCGCTGCAGCAGCAGCTGCTGCTGGTGCGCCCACAGCGGCCGAGAGCTTGTCGCTGGCCGTCACAGCAGCAGCCGCAATAAAAACTGAGCCTGGCATGCAGCTGAAGGCTGCCGCCGAATCCGCAGCAGCAGCAGCAGCAGCAGCGGCAGCGGCAGCGGCGGGCAATGGCAACACAGGAGCAGCTAATGTGGCGCCAGCTCCAGTCGCAGTGGCCACCAGCAGCGTGGCCGATGGCGTCGTCGTCAATGCACCGTTGTACATTCAACAAAAGGTGAGTGTGGTCTGCCAAATTACATTCTATAATTACACTCTGTCAACATCCCCCCTCTATCTATTTTTATATATATATATATGTGTATGTGTGTGTGATTGTGTGTATCTGTGTGTGTGTGTGTGTGTTAGTGTTTGTATTGCATTTTGCAGTTTGTAGCGTTTATTTGGTTTTGGGTTTGCTTTGCTCTGTTTTGATTTGGCTTGGTTTGGTTACATTATCCTTAGTAGTCTTTGACTGTGCGTATAAGTTAGCACACTTATACACACACACACACACACACACACAAAAAAAACACACACCAACATTTCATAAGCCATGTTTGTTGATTTTGCTTTAACATTTTTTTTTATCGTTGCGAGCATTTTAAATGCTAAGCAAGCAATGGCAGCATCTATAAGGCAATAAACAAAAAGTGTATATACACACAGCCACACACTGACCCACTCACACTCGCAACACACACACACACACACACACATTCAATATTATTTGTTGCATACTTTTTGTGGCTGGTGCAGCAACGTCGCTTTGGTTATTCTATTCTATTCTTTTAATTAAAACACGTAGCATGAAACAACACACACAACATCAACAACAACAACAACAAAAATAATTGGTTTCAATTTGATTTCACAATTTTTGCGCAATATTTAGATTTTTCTGTCGTCCTGCGAAATTCACATCAAACATTTTAATTTTTGATCAAAATATAACCAAATTCTTAAATCATCGACAAGAATTTCATATTTCAAGAGCTGCAAACACAACAACAATGTAAACAAATTTAATTTGGTTTATTTGCATATGCGATGCAATTTTATTAACGTGCTTGGTTACGCCCACTGCTGAGGCAGGCATGTTCTTATTTGTTTATGAAAATTGATTCGTGCATTTGAATAATTTACCAGATGAGCTTTGCATTTTTTAGCTAAGCTTTTGTGTAACATTTAAGTTGTGTGCGATACAATTTCACCGAAACATACACACACACACACACACGCATATACACACAAGCAATTGTTTTAAATGTTTACATTTAGTTGTTGGTGAACTTTTGTCTCATGTAATAAATAATCAAATATTTAATTATTGGCAATAAAATTTGCTCGCTGTGGCTTTTGAATTTTGATCTTTTACTTATTGTAATTGTTTTGTTTTTTGTAGTTAAAATTTCTATTTATTTTCATGACAATATGCAATATTAATAAATAAACGTATATAGCAATTGGTTGATAATTTTGGATCAACTCTGCATTTATTTAAACATAATACGCATTCGCAATGTTGTCCAATAAATAAAACCACCATTTGAAATTCAAATTGTATTTATGTATCATAGGCAAAAAAAAAAAATAGTGAATAGTGTTTTGCAAATTTTTTTTAGCACAAATGAGGTATTATATTAAATTGTATGCATCAAATAGAAGCTATTTTAGATGTTGCTTTAATCGAGTTAGTTAAACGGGAGAAAATTTAAGAAAAATAAACATCGCTTTAGAAATGCAAATTAATGCTTAATGTAATTTGTGGGTAAACAAATTTTGACAGCTGTCACTTATTAACTTTATGAATGTCATAGATAATCACATGGCTTTCAACCCTTTGATTACATAGTAAATACTGCAAATCGTATTCCATTCACTTAGACTATTGATATTCCCTTTAAAATAAATTTAACTTTAATTGGGCAAAAGCAGGAAATAGCTGCAACAAATAAAACATACCACGTTGCACATGCAGCACAACAACAGCTGATGAAATGTGCTGCAAAATGCTGAAAGGAGAACACTTGCAAAAACATAGATAAAAGCAACAAATAAATACCAAGAGACTACATTTGAGATACACGTCCAGCTGCAAATAAATGCCTAAGGGGATTATAGTAGAAGACAAAGCTTCTTTAGTAATGGGTGAATAATGACAAGTCTGAAAGATATCTGCAATAAATCCAAACTAATCTTATATACGGTAGATGATCTGGGCTCCAATCCCTAGTTTGAATGTCTTCCTAAATGATTACGCATACGCCCCGTTTGTTGGATCGCCATTTGAACTAATACTAGCGCTATACTTAAAATAAAAAGTTATAAACTATTTAATAAATATATATACTTATAATATGTGTTGGTCGCATGATTTATTGACAGATTATTTATCTACTTTACTCTATCTCTCTCAATATATATACATATATAACTGGCTCTCACTTAATGTTAGTAAACAACCCCTTTCAATGTTAAGCAATGCTTTAAGTTTGACGGTTTTCTAAACTGATTGATGAATTGTTATTAATATTGACTGGTTGATTGAGTCACATGTGTGCCATTTAGTTAAATATAATCCTTGAGATAAACTTGTATGGTTTTTTTTTATATTACATATATATGTAAATGTTTATATATTTATCTTAAGACTGTATAAAAATATCGACAAAAAACTGGTTAATCAGTTCTAGTTTCTCGCATTTTGTTATATCACTATTTTTGTATACTTATAATTAACAATATGCTAACTGTACTCGAGGCATGTTCAAGATATAATAAATAAACAACCGCAACAACAACAAAAAACAACAACAGAAAATGCAACTAAACCATGACTTATGCAATTGAATATGATACTTATATGAAACAAATTACTTAAATACATATTGCAATGTAATTATATACTAAGCAATTATTTGGTGTTGGTCGTTTTGGTTGGCTGCCTGACCGTCTGCCTGTCGTAGTCCTTGTGTCACTCACACTTATCTCTCTCTCACATACACACACACACACACACACACACACAAGCACACTCACATACAAACCCACATAAATAAATATATATGTATATAGACATGCACAACTATGAAAGCGGCCGTGATGCCAACTAAAACGCAAATCCTTGTTATCCGCAAATTTATCACAGACAAATCTGTCAACACAACCACAAACACTACAGACACAGTACAATGGCGGCCTCAGCAATGGAACCGCAGCCACCGTAGCAGCAACTGCCACGGGCACAACTGCCACGCCGCTGGTCACGCAACAACAGCAGCAGCAGCAGCAGCAACAGCAGCAGCAACAACAACAACAGCAACAGCAGCCACCCGCACCTCTCACAAATGGACACGCGATGGAGCAGCTGCAGCAGCAGCAGCAACAACAGCAACTACCGCATACGCCACAGAATGTGCTCAGCATTGTGAGTTTGGCCAACACAGCAGCAAATGCAAAAAAAAAAAAGAGGAAAAAAATCGCAATAAAATATACAGTCAAGAAAAAAAAATAAACAAAAATAAACAAATGAAAAGAAAAACTTTGGAGCCACGCAAGCAATTCCAAAAATATACGTGCTATAAGTGAGCTTTCGGTTCTCGGGTTTGCTCTGGTTAGCATAGTAATTTTTTGCTGTGTCCTTAGCTGGACAGCTCCTTCATTAAGCAAGTCGTCGCAGTTGCCAAAAAAGTTGGTCCAAATTCATTGCAGCTTTTGCATTGGCATCCCCATTGCGTCCTTTTTTGTTTTGGTTTTTTTTAGTTATGCGTTAAAATAATTGTTATAAATTGCATAGCAATGTCATTTTGTTTTCTATGGTTTTTAATTCAACTTGATGATTTAAATTGAGTTGACAACGGACTTAAAATGCAAGCAAAACAAAATAAATGCACCGAAAAAAATAGTGTATTAATTAATATTAATTAATTTATTCAGCTATATATTTTTTGCTATTTAAAAAAACAAATGCATTGAATACGAAATTTACACTGTAAGAGATACGTTTTTGTACAGGAAAATAGCACTAAGTTAGGCAAAGACTTTTGATTATACATCAACCAAAACAACACTTAAAGTTAATCTAAAATTCTTGATACGGCAACCGCCCTCAGAAAATACCAACACCTTTTGCATTCAAATCTAAACATTTAGCTCAAATTCCAATGGCTCTGCCATTTGCATGTTATTTCTTTGATTTTGTGCGACTTAAAGTGTTTTTTTTTTGGTTTTTTATGCAGAAATGTTTGAAGCGCCATCAATATGCAGGCGACCTTTTTGCTGGCAGCGCATCGCGTGCCTCAACAAAGCATTTTATAAACTATAAAGCGTTAAATGTCATTTACGGTAACCCAATCCTAAGCCTGTAATTCCATACCACTGCCGACCTACGTTATCGTTAGCCATTTATGCGGCCAAAGAAGTTTTTCACGCCATTTCACTGTGACCACCCCATCCCCCCCTCCCCACCAGCAAAACGAATCCAAAGAAAAAAGCGAAAATGTTCGCTTAACATGCAATCGAAATCGTACAAAAAATATTTATATACGAAGAATTTTTTATTTTAGATTTATATGTCAACAATGCGCATTTAATACGATCAACGAACGATTCCCAAAATTAAGTTGGCGTCATTTCCATTGCCTACTTTACAGCGGATGGTTGCTCGAATTTGCTATTATTTGGTATTATTGTTATTCCAGTTGTTGGCAGTTCATTTTCATCGTGTGCGTAAATTGACAATAATATGAAATTATTCAGACCTCTACACATATAGATAGATAGTCAAAGAGTGGTAAGAAGGGAGGGAGGGAGGTAGAGAGTCTGTGGAATGGGCATGGCCTGGTTGGATGACAACAATGCCGATAGGCAGGCAGGCAACACTGCCACATGTCACTGTGCATATTCAGTTTTAATAATGCAAAAATACAAATGCAAACATGCCCGCAGGGTCGTCGCTGGGATTTGGTTGTAATGGTAGCGGGGAAGGTGGGTGATGGGGGGCGGGAGTGTAAGAGGGAATGGGAATTGCAGCAGTACTTGCGCGACAGTTTTATTGCATAAGTCAACAACAGTCTGTGCCACAAATGTACTACTTGCATAGGTTCAACTGTCTGTCCGCCATTCAGTCGAACTCTGTGTGCTCAGTAACTTTTTTATTGGGTCACCCACACAGACACATAGCGGTGCATATTGTTGCGTATATACGCTTCTATGTGTGTGTGTCTGTGTGTATGTGTGTGTGTGCATCCCATTCTGCAAACCACTTGAAAATTGTATTTTCATTTCAATTGTTTATTTATTGCGGCACTTGTTCGCATTCGATTTCCCATGCAACACTAAAAGCAACAGCAAGTGCCGCAGCAGCAACCAATTGCGACGGAAAACAAACCTCTCAACATTTCTACCAAATTTTTAATAATACAATTGTACCCAATATGCAATTGTTATCAAAAATTTGTATTATATTAATTATTTGTCATTTGGCTTAATGTAAATCTGTTTGATGCAACAGTTTAAGCAAAGTTAGACATTAAACAGCTAAATAATTCTAATCTTTTAATCGCTCAGTCACAGACATGTGAAATGCGTTGTTGATAAATAAAAAAATAATATTGAAAAAAAACTCATTCGTAAATCAAATTTAATTTGTACTTCTACTGGCCTCATTAATAATTACTTATATAAAATGGTTCGAATGAAAGGTCGAGCTGGATAAGCATTTAATTTACAATTAAGTATAATTATAAATATAAATCAGGGTTTTTTCCAGCTTCAATTGCACTGGCGATTTAAGATCGAAATTGATATCAGAGAGAAAAAAACAAGCTTACAGAATACACGATGAGCCAACCACACGTTACTAATTAATTTGTACAATTTGTTCTCGTTCTCGTTTCTGCCACAGTCCACAGTATTGATTGCCAGTGAGGCAGCGGAGCCACAACAAAGCTCAGCGCTGCCACATGCCGGTGGAGGCGGAAATGGAGCTGGTGGCGGCGGTACGCCTGGATCACCGCTCAGCACCTCACCGTCCAGCGTCCCAGTTGCTGCAATAGCAATCACACTCAATGGCAGCAGCAATAGCATGCCCAACGATGGTAACATTTCGGGCAACACATCACCCGTTGCTAGCGGTGAACCGCTGCTGCAAACACCACCAGCAGCACAGCAGCAACAACAGCAGCAACAACAACAACAGCAGCAACAACAACAACAGCAACACAACATAATCAGCAGTCCGACAACAGCAACATCAGTGACGGCCACCTCAATAGCAGCGGGAGCCTTGGCAGCCACCAGCAGCAGCCTCTCGACTGGACTGTTGCCTACAGCTGGACTGGACAGTAATGCTAATTGTGGAGTGGTGCCTGCAACCACCACGCAGGTGATTGCGCATCTAAATGCAGCCGCTGCGGCGGCCAGTGGAATTATGACCGCCTCAGTGCAGTCCCCGAATGTGGTCAGTAGTCTTAGCAGCGCTCTAGTCCCGGCACAGTCGGTCTCATCGGTGTCGGCAGCCATTGCTGCAGCTGCCTCGCTGGAGGCGAAGAGTCAGCCAAAGCGTTTGCACGTCTCCAATATACCGTTTCGATTCAGGGACCCGGATTTGCGAGCCATGTTTGGGGTAAGACAACTGCAGCCGCTGGCCATAACAAGAATTTGCTTAAGCTCATTGACAATTTTATTCTGCTTGCAGCAATTTGGCACCATTTTGGACGTGGAAATCATCTTCAATGAGCGCGGAAGCAAGGTAAGTCGCCCGTATGGATTTCATCTCCTCATTGCTGTTGCACGATTCATTTAAATTATGCACATAGCGAGCACTTCAGGCATTGTCAAGTCAACTGAGCTTTGGCTGGCTTCCATTTTGTTCAGCTACGTTGCTAGGACAACCTTGGTCAATTACATTACGGCTACAAATATTGCTGGATGTCCTTTTTACGTGAACGACTACGGCTACAAATAGCAGCAACAACAAAAACAACATCAACAACAATGACAATAACAACTTGCAATGTTCACTGATATAATTGCATAGTTACGGGCTCTGTTGCCATACGACAAGAAGATGTGCATAATTTAAGACGCTGATGCATGCCTAAAGGTGCTCTCCCAGCATGTCCTTGGACCCCCCGTCCCCTCGTTCCCCACACCCTCCCTCAGTCTGTTTGTGTGTATATTGTAGCTTAGTATTAAATCTTAGTGCAAAACCTTGTTTTAAATCGTAATTTATTATATATATTTATACTCCGCCGATATATACTCTATATGTTTCTTTAATTGCATGTTTGATTGCGAATGGCAGGGATTCGGTTTTGTAACATTCGCTAACAGCAACGATGCAGAACGAGCACGCGAACGTCTACACGGCACCGTGGTTGAGGGACGCAAAATCGAGGTGGGTGCATGCAACCTATACCATAAGCCACACACACACACACAGATACATCTATTTCACACTCAACCACACACACACACACATATACATATTGTTTTATTCCGGTCACATGGCAAGCTATTATCCGCAACTAATTGTAAAACTATCAAAAGTTTCTCATTTACACTAAAAAAAAAAAAATCTCGAGAAGTCGGCTTTCAACTTGCGGCATTTGCGTGCACCAACATGACGTAGAAAATTTATCACGTATTTTGCAGTTACGTAAAATGCGTTTTGATTTCATCTCTTTTTTTTACCGATAACGAAATGTATTTAAAATCCGATTCACGTATTATCCACGTTTTTGTGTTTAAATTTAACGATGATTGATTTTTTAAATTATTTGCCTTTTTTTATATACCTTTAATTAAAAGTTTTTTACCCATTTATTATTTGGCATTTTCTTTCCGTATTAATGCTAAGTGGGCAACCGCAAATAATTTCTATTTAAAACATGATGAAAATGCACAAAGTGCCAACAGATATTTATACATTACACATTAACAGCGACGGATAAAAAACCGTAACTGGCTTTTAATTATTTATTTCATTTTATTTGCCGTGAAAGCCATATTAATTATCTACCTAATTACGCGATATACGCAAAAGAATATTATATTTAACATTATATTTATTTTGAATTTACTTTTACAATGCGTATGAGTACAAAATTCAGGGAAGCGGCATTAATATATCTAAACTTTATACTTCTTCAGTTGCCTTAATCGCCTAATAAATATTACCACACTCAAAACACACACACACTTATATACACCTTTACACCTCATTAAATTGTAATTGTTTAACTAACACATTTATTTCTACGTTTTTTATACATGCAATATGCGATATGAACAATATATGAAAATATATATGTAATGTGTACATTATATTAA
The DNA here is from genome assembly GCA_035042345.1 of Drosophila fungiperda. Taxonomy (NCBI): domain Eukaryota; kingdom Metazoa; phylum Arthropoda; class Insecta; order Diptera; family Drosophilidae; genus Drosophila; species Drosophila fungiperda. Next base: position 5,577,124 of record JAWNLM010000028.1, on the reverse strand, counting down.
ATAATATATAAAACAAAAAAACCATCACCAAAACCAACCACGCTCGCTGCAACTCAACTCAACTCGTTACTTGAACTCAACTCGTTACTCGAACTATCTCTCTCTCTCTCGTTACCAATAACCATTGTGAAGGTGAATAACGCCACTGCACGTGTACAAACCAAAAAAGTGACAGCAGTACCCAACGGTAAGTTGCTCTAACACTCTCACACTCACACACACATACATACATACATACACATACACCTGCTTTATAATCACACACATACACAGAAAAACACATTTACTATCACACCTACACACATACATAGTGTAAGCCATATAACGATACAAGTTTAAATGTTGAACAAAGAAACGCAATTACCTCTGGCCTAGAAGAACTATAAGAAATGAGAAGCACGCAAACGGAAACTTAAATAACAACAATAACAACAATAAACTTTAACACAACTGCCATTACATTTGACTGGCCGTTGCCGTTGTTGTGTGTTTAGTGTTGCTATACTTTTCATTTCTTATTTGTTTTCATTTTTGATCTTTTTTTCATTTTTGTTTTATTTTTTTTTTTTGCTTCTTTGTTGAACTTCTCGCATAAACTTCTTTGGTGGCTGCTGGAATTTTACCTCAAGAACGAATGTTTCTTAATGAAAATGTTTTTGCTGTTCAAAAATTTGTTGTTACTTTTGATTTTATTTGAAAAACTTGCTAATAGAGCATACGCCAAGGCGTTTAGCAATCAAAAACTTGTTAACTGAATTGCCAACAATGCCACACTAACGACTTTCACTAGAATTGCGGCTGATAGCCAAACAATACACACACACACACTCACAAACACACACACAAACACACATCTATATTCGTTCTGATTTTTGTGTTGTTGTTCGTTACGTTTTCTTGATTTCTTATTTAATGTCGATGCATTTGAATTCATATTACCGTTTACTGATGATTGAACCAATTCTGATAATGGCAAAAAACCAACTTTTTTATTTTGTTTTCTCTCACACACCACACAGTTGTACTGACCAAAGACGGTGCCATACCGGCTCCAGCTCTAGGTGAGCAAATCAGAGAACAAATTTAAATGAAAAACCATAGAAATGCATATGTTGTATACCTTGTAACTTGCTTGCTAAAAACCCAAAACAAAAATAGAGACAATAAAGCCTCATGCATAATTAATCCACATTGAATGTTGTCTATAAACGTAGGCATATAAAAGCTTAATATAAACCAAAAAAAAAAAAAACAAAAACTTCCAATGCATAACCCTTAAATGTAACACCCAACTCTATAAACAACTGTTCAGGCATGTTGCACGCTCACGGTGGCATGATACATGATACAAGTCCCAATATTGGCATACTAAATGAACTAATCTAAATGAACTTTTTTACCAACCATTGACACTCACAGTCCCAGCATGAATAATGTCTAATAAATCCATGTTTATCTTGATTATACACTTGATGTATGTTCTAATTCTAATTAAAGTTTGCCACCACAAATATATATAAAAGAGACACACACAATTCTATACTGAATCTTCATCTTATAGATATATATTTTTCTTTAAGCTAGGATCGTTCTATACTAGAATATATTTTGTTCCTTTTGTGTGGTTTTTAATGCAAAGTTCTGTCATTTTGAAGTTCTTAGATATTTAATGTTTTGTTTCGTTTGCAGTGCGCACAATTTCATTTAATGTTGCGGTTGCTTAAAAGTTTCTTCTCAAACAAACCAAAACTAAAAAAAAAAAAAAAAAAAAATGGCAGCAGCTAAAAAGTTTTGCACGCCATGTATAATAAATAAAGCTGCTGATTAAATCGTCTTTCCATGCAAGTTGCCATTAAAAAGTATTCACAGCGCAAAATCTATACTCTAGGTTTGGTCAAATACGATAAGCCGCTTACCAACCCAACCAAACCGAACTAAGCGGGCAAAACTGAAGCAGCTGAAACGTTGCCAGCAGCTGCTCCCATAGAGTTTTTTGCCATCATGTGGACAGGACATGCAAAATGCTTTTGTATCGCCAACAAACTTGGATTTAGACAACCAACCAAGCAACCAGTCAGGCAGTCCGACAAACAGACGGTCCGACAGACCGACCAACATGAGATGAGATGCTGCACATGCAACGTCTTTAGTATTTTTTGAGACCAGCTTACTCTTGGAGCATTTCCCTTTGCTTTTGGCTTTACTTTAACTTGGCTTGGCTTTTCTTGCCTTGCTTTGCCTTGCCTTGCCTTGCTGCTTGCCACGTGCACGTAATGTGCTTCATTTGCGTTGCACTAAATGCGAGCTGTGTGTCCGTTGGGATGCCAGGCTATTTATGCGGCTGCTGGCATAGAAATAGACATAGATAGTCGAAAAAACCAGACAAGGCAGTTGGATACGTATACTAGAGGGGATCGGGATAGGGATAGAGGTGTAGAGGGGGTCTTTAGTAACAGGCACTCACTTTATCACGTTTTGAACTGGCTTCACTTTTCTGGTAAATGGCTGGCAATGCGAGCAGTCCTTAGGTGGTTGTCCTGCTCGTTAGGTTTGCGACTGCAACCCAGGGGCGGGTAGTCAGTATAATTACAAATAAACCACAAGTTGCAAACATGTTGCGGGGCACACACATAAATTTCACAAAATATAAATAACAAAGAAAAATATAGAAAAAGGAAAGTTTTCTTCAACTCCAGATGCCTTCGGCTTTAGCAGAAGCATTTTATTCTTACTCCATATTCCTTGTGTGGTATGCAAATGTGTTCGTTTCACACACACACACACATACACACACTCACACAAACACTTCCACAAACGAACTTCCCACCTAACACATTCATGTGCATTTGAAGGAAAGTTGGTCGTCTACTTTGTACTCGTATGTTGACTTCCACTCTGCACGATACTCCCTTCCATAGTTATATACTTATATACATATATCGTTTATTTTTTCGTTGATCCTTTGACATGTTAAACTTAATGTGCCCAGCCAACACCAAGAACGACAACTTTGACTGCCTGTCTGTCTATTTGACATGTATTTCTCTGCATTTTTTCGATTTTTCGCTAGTTATAGTTCGCTTTTTTTTTTTTTTTTTTGGGGATGATGGGTATTTATTTAGAGTCGATCGTAAGCAGATTACTTTGAAAATAACCAAAGGGAAAAGTAAACATTTGACATTATTTGTTATTTTACTGACATTTCCATAGCATCCATCCATTGTGTTGTGAACACTGAAGCATTTGCTATTTTCTATTGCATACTTTTCTGCACCACTGCATTGCATCGCCATGCGACGGAAATTGGCGGACATTTTGTGACACGAAAGACAACAAAGCATGCAAAGCTGTAAAATAAACTCAAACAATGGCTAAGTCAAAGTAAATAGTGCCAAAATATTGTTGAACAGAAATCGCTTTCAGCACAATTTTGTCAAAAATTCATTTGCTTTGGCTGCTTGCATATATTAAAACTGAGAGCATTTTAAGCAAAAAAAAAAATATATTTGAATATTATTACATAACTACAAGTAAATAAATGTTTGTTGAATACAAATATATATATATATATGTAAGTGCATGTTCTGTGCTGAAACTCCTCTCCCGCATCAAAATAAATTGAACAATTTTTAAATTATACTGTTACTGCAATAGCACGGCCCAAAACTTGTAAATATAATTGAGCTGCGTGTCATGTAAAAAAAAAAAAACAATAACTGAGAGTTACTTTCTATACGTAAATAAAATGACAATATAAATGTAAAACTAATGCAAATATTTTCTCTTGACTTTTTCATGCGAACAACAACGACAACTACAACAACATTATAAATAAATCCAACGAAAAAAAATAACTATAACAATTTTAATAAATCCACCTAAATGCAGTTTGCGTACAATGGCCTGAAGGTAAGCGTTCCGTCGCGTTTTATATGAATTTTTTTTGCTGTATTTGTATTTTGTTTTTATTGCCTGCCACATTCTGTTATAAATTCTCAAGTAATACACAGAACTGAACACAAACTTTCACACACACACGCAAAAATAAGTTATATTTAATGTATACATGACCCTTTCATTTTTTAATATAAGTATAAGCCATGGAATATTTACTAGCATGTAAGCGACAATCTTCCCACATACAAATATGACAAAGAAAATGAGATAATATGTTAGGCAGGTCTACATATCAAGTAAATATCTTTGGGTTCTAAGACAGATCAAGAAATCATTTTGAAATTTCATTACTTTTTCAGCTAACTACAAGTTTATTCAAATTTTCTTTTCTTTTTTTACTTATACATTATTTTATTTGTCAGGTTCCGCGTTAAACTGTATGCATACTTATATTATACTCGTATCCTACATAATTATTATAATACTAAATATTTGATGACTGTTTGTAATTGTTTCCTTTTCTTTTTTTTTTTTTTTGCGTCACTTACTTTGCATATAATCCAAAAGAATTGAACCATAAATAGAAATAAACGATAATTTAAGAAACAAATTAAAATGAATAATCTTAACGTACCGCTCGATAATCCATTCTAAAACAGGCGCGTCACCATTCACATTCTAGTCTTGATGATGATGATGATGATGATGATGATCTAATTGAACATCTAATGATGGTTATGAATTTAGCATATTGCGGCTGTGTTGTCTTATGCATACTTAACTTAACTACTATATATTATTTATAAATATATATATCCACTATATATTTATATATATATGAGCAATCAATATCATTTTGTTTGACACATCTTTTAACAAGTTTTGTTGTATGTGCGTTTTGTTTTTATGTCCTGAGTTCGTTTTACGTTTTGACATATTTTGGTCTGGTACTTTGGTCTGAACATTGTCGGAAATGCTCCTTAGCGTAATTACTTATTACTTATGTATACACTCACAAGCATACACATACATATCGCCACACAAGACTACACACACACACACATACGAATGATTGTAACTGGTAACTTTCGTCGCGTTCCAAGCTGCTTAACTTAGCACTAGACCTAAGACCAAACCGAACCAAAGAGATCTCCATTCACTGCATCCCCGAATTCGATATGTAAATACAGCATATACACACACAAAAACATTCAAATAAACTCAAATACAACCACAGAGACACACACACACACACACACACAGCTCATCCAAACATCGAATGTTAAGCAAAAATCTAACGAAATTTATGAACGTGTAATATGAAAATTAAGGTTATCGGCTGCCAGTGGCTGCGGCTTGGCCATTTTTGGGGGCGCCCGTTGGTGCCGGAGCGCCGACGATGCAACCGATGGCGCTGCAGATGCCAATGCCTGTGCCCCAAGCGGCGACAATGCAAACAGCGCCGCACAATGCACCCACGCCCACAATAGCCCAGGCTGCCACGCCCATTATGTTAGCGCAACGTCATCCAACGCACGGTGCTGTAACAGCCCAAACTGCAGCAGCAACGACACGGCGGAGGTACATTGAAAAGTCTCGAACGCATTTTGTTGAGTGTGTGCGCCAAAAAAAGCAGAATTCAAAAATTGATAAAAATCGCTGATTCACAGAGACACACAGATACACCACACACACACACACTGAGAGACACATAGTATACCCGAACACACACACACACAAACACAGAGACAAAACAAGTCACAAATTCTTAGCTATGAGATCTGTACCATATATACCTACATACCAAAAATATATATTTGTTGTCTTGTTAATTTGGTTACGCATTTGGGTTTGACTATATGCTAAGTAATACATATATATTGCATACTTTTTGGCGCCCTTGAGATTGCATTGTTCTTCGGCTAGGCACACACAACACACACTCACACACATATATACACACCCAAATGAAAAACAACCCAAGAATCAATCAAACCAACTAGTGGCAATTTTCACATGACAAATGTAATTAGCTTTTAAGTATGGAAAGGTTTTCTAGCTTTAACCATAGTCTACTTACTATCTAATGTATATCGTAATTATATAACGTACCCTTTATCGTGTGACGGTAGCCAACTTATTGCGCAGCAAGCATTTTTTTAAGGCATTTCTTTAGAGCATTAGTTTTTTTTTTAGCATATCTCGTACTCTTTGCTCTCTCCACTTACATTTTTCTCTCTGTTCCCCCTATATCTCTCTGTTTATACTCTCGATATGTTTTTACTTGGCAATTTTGCACGTTTTACTTTATGTGTTTTCATCGCTTTGGACTAGAACCAAAAAAATATAAAAATAAAAATACTGTGGATTAGAATATTAAAAAAAAAAAAATTAGAATAATAATTGTGTCTCGCAATGTAATTGTTGCCACATATTTAACGCGTTACGTTTACAATTTGTTGCATGCGACCAAAAGTCATGGCCGGAAGTTTTGTACTTGATTGCTTAGCGCTAATGCTTTTTTCATTTGTAAATACGAAAAATTGAAATTAAATTTTATTACTTGAAATTAAAATGGTCAAATGTGATATAAAATTGTTCAATCATCTGACAAGCTAATAACTATGCGAATTTCATTATAATTGCATAGCAGCCAAATAAATTTATAATTTGGTGTGTGGTCTATGCCTTTCAATTATGATTTGTGCGATGACCGCGCTTCATAACAGTTGCCACAATTGCAGCTGGGGTCATCAATTATGGCCAAAAGCTCGCTTTTGTAGTGGTTGTTGCCACCTGGCAAACTGTTTGTTTTTGGTGACAATATTGCTTGTTAATTGTGCTCCCAGCACTACAGAATCAATGATATCAATTGATATCCAACTAATAAGATATTAATTAAACTTTGCGGCAATTGCAACTGAATTTGATCAAATATACGCACAATTGTTTAAAACAAACTGCCCTAAACAACAATTTGAAAGCGGTATTTAAAATTTTATAGGATATTTCACCTATTCGTCTTTCGTCTATAAGCGTTGTCCATTCGGCACTATCACTCCATAGTTTATTATATGTATTTTGCTAGTTTTGATTGTATTTTAAGGTTGAAGGGTTTTTATATATGAACAACTTAACATATACAATGAAATATTTTTTTTTTATTTATTGCTTTGTATACAAAAACCTCTAATATACACTCACCAAAATTAAGTGCAATGAGTTTTTTGAACAACAACAAAAGTCTTGCCGCATATACACGTAAAAAAATAATTTATATATATGTTTATACTAAACTACAGATCGGTCTAATGTTTTTCGTATTGTTAATGGATGATCATATAAAATCGTAATTTAATATATATATATATAAAAAAAAAAAACAAAAATAAGCAAAACTCTGCGTAGCATTTCTTGGTAATTCAATGTTATAATGTTAAGTATGTTTCGAACTGAATCCCCCTTTATATGACTGACTTCACGTATGTCTTATGTATTGTTATATGTATATACCAAAAAATCATCTCAACGCTCAATCGATACTTAAACTATATACATACAAACAGTTACTACATAATGCCTAGTATTTGCTAAACATATACTATATACTATATATATTATATATATATATATATTTACTTATATAAAAAGAGAGAAAAACTAACCGCATGAGTTTTATGTTCTTTTCTTTTCCTTTTTTCTACTTTTTGCACACGAACACAAAACAAACAAAACAAATACACGCGAAACATATATAAAATGAAATACCGTGTGTACAAACACCCACACACAACACACGCACACTTACAACACTCACACATACACACACACACACACTGGTAAAAATGTTGTGTAAAAATCGTTGCAAAAAACAAACAAACCAAAAAAAAAATCAACCAAAAATCAAAATCAAAATCAAAAAAAAAAACCTTAAAAAAAATCGTTTGGCCGCCTCACAGCCGCCGTAGCCGCCGCCGCTGCCATGCGTGGAGTTGCCATACAACGTGGACACGTGGGCGTGGTCGGTGCCACACCCTTCCATCATCCCCATCATCCGCACCATCATCAGGCGTTGGCCGCTGCCGTCGCCCAGCAGCAACAGCAGCAACGTCAAGTGGCCGCCGCTGCCGTGGCCGCAGTAGCCGCCCAACAGCAGCAGCACCAGCAACAACAACAGCAGCAGCACCAACAGCAACAGCAGCAGCAACACCAACAGCAGCAACAACAACAGCAGCAACAACAACAGCAACATGCCGCAGTAGCCGCCGCTGCCGCTGCCCAGCACTCACAGCACGCCGCTGCCGCCGCCGCAGCCGCTGCTGCTGGCCATACACATCCGCATGCCCATGCGCACCCCCTCGCTCCACAGCTGGCCCAGTTGCAGCCAACGCTGCAGGCCGTCGGAGTGCCCACTGCCGCTGGTAGTGCTGCGGCTGCTGCCGCTCAGCAACACTCGGCGCTGCATCAATCGCTGGCTGCCGCCGCAGCTGCACAGAACTCGGGCGTGGCTGGTAATGCGAACGCTGCTGCCGCCGCCGCGTATGCGGCACGCCTCTCTGCTGCAACATCCCAAACGCCGGCCGCTGCTGCTGCGGCTGCTGCTTCCATGGCAGCGTCGGCCAACGCGGCCAACAATGCTGCAGCTTTGCATGGATTTGCGCCGTAAGTAAAGCCCACACAACGTTGCCCCAAAAAAAACTCGTCGTCGTCGCAAATATCGCCACAAAAAAAATAAAATAAAAAAAAAATCTATATATTTACAATGTAGCTATTAGTTGTATCTTGATTTTATTATTATTTTTTTTGTTAAATAATCTTTATATATATATTGAATGTAGTTTTAGCGCACTTACTTTTTGTTCATGTGGTGTCTACGCTCGCTCTCAAAACGCTTACTCAAATAAACAATTAAAAGAAACAGCAACAACAACTGCAGCAGCAGAAGCAACAACAACTGGCAAACATGTCTTGCATGCTATCAATTATCACGCATACGCCTTGTTGTGCCTACTCCTGCTGCTGCTGCTGCTGGTGGTGTTGCTATTACCAAGACACGCATCATCATTTGACACACTCAAACCCACCCACCCCAATTAGACCCACCCAATCATCATCCACATCAAACCCAACAATCGTCGAGCGCAAAGTTTATCCATAGCTTTAAAGTTGTTTTTTGTCTCTCTCTTTTTTGGTCTATGCGGTGATTTTCTTTTTAAATATTTAGCTACCTTGTGTGTGTAACGTTTTAATAAGTATATAACTATATATATATATATATATATATGCATAGCGTCACATTTGCCTAATGTACCATCTAATTCAATCGCAAGTTTAGACTTGTCTCTTGTATAAAAATCAACTACAACTACAGCAACAACAACAACAGCTACAAGCAGCAAACAATTAACGCACGCCTTCTACTACATTATCTATTTTAAATACTTAAAAAAAACCATATACATACTATATACATATATATCTATATTTGACCGAGAGCAGTTTTTTGGCATCGTTGAATATATTTATGATTTATTGATTATTTTTGGTTACGGGGACGTACCTCATTGTATATTGTGTACCACTAGGCGTATGATGAACATGAACTAAACAAACTATAATTTGTATTTTTTTTATAATTAATGCGTCTGCTGCTGCTGCTGTCGCGCATGTTTCCTTTATATCTCAACCAACTATTATTATTTCTATATACACACATACACACACACACACACAGAAACGTTAATTTTGATTTGTGTTTTCTTACTGTGGCTGCTGTTCTATAACTAAATAATAATAGCGAATGAATAACGATGATAACGATGATAATGCTACCATTATATATATATGAAATCTACCCAACTAATTAGCTAGGTGCATGAGTGTCTGTTCTGTCTATTAAAATGCAGAAGTCGAGCAACAAATGTTTTTTCGTAGTATCGGGCAAATGGAATGTGTACTCGTACTTTTACCATATATGGTTGATTATCCTTGCTAGTGTTCTACTTTTGATTTATGCATATGCATTACCTAACTATCAGCTCGTCATCAATTAGGAATGGGACCAAACGGAGAATATAGTTAGAAGAACAAAATTTGTGTTAGTTGATAGGCAATTGAGGTGGTTTTTTTTTTTCTTTTAGTTAGTATTTGCCAGGAACTTTCTTACAATTTTAGTTACGCCTTAAGTTTCAGTCATTTTACCCAATGCACCCGGTACAAAAAACAAAAACGAAATAAAATAAACAGATAACGGCAAAGACAAAGTTTTGGCATCTATTTAAATATTATTTTACCCATTGGCAAGCGACCAAACTTTGCCCTTGCCTTCTGCTCATAGCGCCCAAAAACCAAACACCCACACACAAGTGCGTTAAAAACTGAATAAAAAAAATAAATCCAACAAATATTAAAATATATTAAAATTTTTTGAATTTTGCTTTTAAGTGCTAGCAATGTGACAGCCAAATCAGATTAATGAAATCACTTATTAATTATATAGTCGAAACTTAATCTGTTTTGGCTGACAGACAAAAAAAAATGAATGCCAGTTCCTGAATCAAATATTAATAAATCGATTTTTTTTTTGTATCCTTCTTCCTTGAACACACAGCGTATACTATGATCCCTTCTTAGCAGCCGCTGCTTCCGCTGATCCAAATCTACGCTTCCAGGTAAGTTTCTCCAACTTGTTTTCAATATTAACTAGTTCAGAGATAATCATTTAGGCATATAAACATTGTGTAAATATGTTAAGCTATCTTATTGTCTATTTAAAAGCAGGCTAGCTAAATAAAACCAATAACATTTTCAAAATATATATACATATATATATATATATATAAAATATATAAATTTTACAGGCAGCCAAACCGGTCACTGAAGTTCCAGCCGCACAGCCAGCCGCCATGTTAAATGTAATGAAACCTATTCAAATTTATACGCTAACCGTACAAAAAAAAAAACAAAACCAAACCGAATTAAGAACGCTCTCTTAACTATTTCTTATACTCTCGTACATAAACATTTATTTACACTTTACTTTTTTGATGGTAGCTTGTGAAAGACACCAATATTTGACTTGGTTTTTGAAAAGAATATTCATTTTATTTGTTTATATACCTATTATTTTTGTTTAGTTACTGCATTTCACACTAACGACGCGTTTTGATCAACACTCTTTCTATACATACGTACATACACCTTGAGAAATGATTTATTCTATTGTTTATTATTCGTTTTTTTGTTTTTTTTGGTAACTGGTCGTGCAATTGCGTCTGTAAAATTTTCTCATATACAAGCGTATATACATGTAAATCACAAACACATAAACAAAAGATATATGCATATCTTATAAATATGTACACACTATAAAGGCAATGGGATGAGAGTTATTAACAAAAGATATCATACATTAATAATTGCTTTTATGTATTTACATACTCATATTTATGTATTTTACCATTGTGTTTATATACTTAAGTCTCCTTCTACTTATCAAGTGATTACTTATTTGCATCCTCATTTTGTTAACGCATTTTTTCAACTATTTAAGTATTACATTTCCACGCGTAGTGTTCAAGAATTATACCAACAACTACAACTACAAAAACTACAACAACAATAAGAACAACAATAAATGCTTTTGATCAGCGGCCAAATACAAAGGCGCATTGCATATTTTCAGGCTGCATGCCGCTCTCCTTTCTGTCTCTCTATTTTAATTTTAAATTTCAATCAAGCGAATCGAAAAAACTTGAATCTGTATTTAATCTTTATTTTCATGACTTTTCAATTGAAAAGATCACGCAACTTTTGGTTTGTGTTTAAATTTTGCTTTCGCAATCTATTTATATATATATATATATACATATCATACTGATATCTTCATACGAATCTATAGTTAAGTAGCATATAAATAATTATTCTTCAATGCTGTGAACATTTTCGTATTTACTAAGTATGTATTCTTTTTTGGTTAATTTTTTCACGACTTGTACAACACACCCAACTACAATAACTACAACAACAACAACTGCATCAAATATCGTTACAACAATATTGAATCTAAAAATATAAAAAAAACAAAAACAACAAAAAATTACAAAAAAAAAAAACTATACCAAATATATCGAAAAACTTACAGCGCCGCACTGTGACTACGCTAAACAGTACCCCACATACGATCAACCGCATTCCGGTACCACAGAATGTTTTGGTAAAAATAATCATTTTTAGCTAGCAATTTGAAAAATGCAATACAATAATCAATTAAGATCCATTTGACAATTAGTTTGTTGTGCCCAATTATTGCATTTTTGTTCTGTGAATGAGTGTTGTTAAACCTTGTTTTATAATTTTCTACGTGGAACTGCGCTTTATGTCTTGCACCCATATCTAAGCTATAATCTTAATCCTAGCTCTAAATTATATGCCATAAGTTTTTATTATCTATAATATCCTGCACATTTGGCGCTTTTGTTTGTAGCATTTACTTACCACTTATGTATATCCAATGGATTTTTGGCATCTTGGGTTTGTAGTTTGAATTTCGCTGGCCACCACAATATGTTTTATATTTCCATGTACTATATATAAATATATATATATATAAAGAAAATCACACTGATATAATTTGTTTGCACTCCCTTAACGTTTTTTTTTTTTAATGGGTTTAGGTTCTAAACTCCTTTGCCATTTTGCTCTCTCTATCACCTGTCGCTAGTTTTGTCGTTGCCGATGCATTTAGTCCTAACTGCGCCCCTTTAACACTCAATTTGCTTCACATTATTCCAGGCCACTGCTCCGCTGTTAAAGACACCCCTGTCTCAGGCCCAGCAGCAGGCGTATGCCACGGCGGCCACCACCTACACGGCGGTCGCTGCCCGGGCCGCCTACGGCGCCGCTGCAGCTGCAGCCGCCCAACCAGCGCTCGGCTATGCCACCGTAGCAGGGTAAGTGTTCACCACATGCCTCCATGTGCCCCATGTGTGTTGCTGCCTTAGCAATAGCTGCAGCTTCTCCAATCACACGAATGTTTCACAAAACTCACCACTAAATCTACACTAAACTCAGTTTTCATCTAATATAATAATAACCATTTTACATTAATAATCTTGTTGTTAGACTTGGAACATAGAATCAGATGAGCCTTTGTAATTTGATAAAGATTAGCTTTTGATGGTATTTTGATGATTAATCGATTCTTTTTTTTTTATTTAAAATTAATTTTATGTATTAATATGTTTTTCATATTTGTATTTAAATAGAACTTTGACTTATGAATTATGTATGAAAATAATTTATTAACCAGCTTAACTCATTTATACATGTTGTATTAATATTATTTATATTTTATTTCTAAATTGTTTCTATATTTTATAACGTTTTTTACCTATTAATTATATAATTTTCTTAACATTTGACTAATTACTATCATTTGATTCTCTTTCTATAATTTTATAATCTCTTAATAACTTATCGAGTGTAGAAAGAGCCTAACACCGAAAATCGCCGAAACACAACTAACCATTGAAAACTTTTGCAAAACCATATCGAAACTAAACAATTATTACTAAATCATCCCAAATGAAAGTGGGCAATTATGAGAAGGCAAAAATATGAAGTAACACTATTTATTTAAACATTTTTATGTGGAGAATCAAGATTTTATTTTAAAAAAAGATGTTGGAGCAAGAATCAAAATTAACAACAACTAATCAACAAGATCAACTAAAAAATCACACAAATTAATCAAACCTAACATAAATGGAGTCATCACATAACTATCGCATTACTAAAACCTATTCATTATTTATTTATGATATTTATTTAACAAGATGAAAACGAAATATTTTTAGTTACGCGCGCGAGTATGCGGATCCCTATCTAGGACATGGCATTGGACCCGTTCCCGGATATGGGGTAAGTTTCTTTAATAAATTTATACCAATTTTAAACAAATGATTATATTTTTGAATTTTTTAACTACTTACTTATTGCTTGATTTTTCCATCTACTCCGCTCTCTTCTCACAGGCAACCATGTATCGCGGTGGATTCAATCGTTTTACGCCATATTAGAAAGCAACACAAGTCAGCCAAATAATGCACTTGAACTACTCTCGAAAATGCTCAATGTATGAACAAAAATTAGTCGTAAATACTCCTCCTCTACAGTGCAGTAAGTAGCAGTTAAATCTAAACCAATAGATGGAGATACTCAAATATCACAATGAACAGACGCTCAAAGATTAACAAACAAAAACAAGAAAAACCCCACTCAATACTTTATGGAGAGTTGAAAATCAAAGCTATAAGCAGCTGGCCACTAACTTGTGGCAAATTAAACTAAAATTAAAAAAAAAACAAAAACACAAAAAAAAAAGCAAATCAATGTCGTCCAACAAAAGCAAATGCAGCATAAACAAAATATTTAAATGGCAATTAGTTTGCGAAACGTGCTTCATGCGTAGATTTTTACCAAAAACAAAAGCTGAAATTTTGTGCGGGAGATCAGAATTTATATGTATACCTACGGGATCTATAAATATTATACCTTTAGATATGGTATTTGTATATCAAAAATGAGCAATTTTATGTATTTTCAGGTTACCCACTGAAAATCAACAAACAAACAAAAAAAATACATATTTTGTTTAATAGTTTTGTTTATTAAGTTAGCTTTATATTTATATAATTATTTTTGTTTCATGTAATTGTTACATATAGCATTGTAGTTTGTAGCAAACAAGAAGCAACAAAAACAAGCGCCACACGAAAAAATTGATATTATTTTTCTAAATATAAATATACGCGAAAAGTTGCCAAACAAAAATATATTATAATGAAAATTTAAACCCATAATTTATTTTCATCATACATTTTCATACTCCATAGAATTCTCATTATATTATCAAAGAATTTATTTTTGAAATGTTTTGCTCTGCTTTGCTTAATTATTGTTCCTAGTATATTATTTCGGCAGCTATAACGCAAAGTCAACTCAATAAAAATTTAATTGCTCAACTTGTAGCGCATAAGCAAATGCAAAAGATCAACACGTAGACATATCCTTGGAATATACAATAATTATTACTTTAATGCGGCCGTAGCAGCAAAAAAAAAAAAAAAGTATAATGAGTAATAAAATACAAATAATAATACATAATAGTTTTTAACTTCAAGCTTCCAGTGACAGAAAGATAGAATAAATAAAACAAAAAATCAGAAATGAAAACGTGAAAATTGTGTAGTAAGCATTAATATAAAATACATTTTTAGCTCTTACTCCGTAGCACTTTCTTTGTGTGTTGTGCAAAAGAACAAACAAAACGAAAAAAAAAAAATCCAAATTTATAAATTAAATAACTTCACATCGTTTCAATGTCGTTCATTTTGGGTATAGACCCCAAAAACTTCCCTAAGCAAGCTAAGAATTTATTTTACACACTACAAAGTCTACCGCACACAATTAACTTTTAGCGTTGTGTACTTTGAAATGTATGTTGGAAACAGAAATCTAAAACAACACAAAAAAAAAAAACAAAACAAAAAAAATGAAAATGAAAATGCTCAAAAAGTAATATGACGTCGTTCTCTATTTCGATACTTAGGCAGCTACTGTCGTGAAATTTATACTTGTTGTTTATAAACAAAACTATGATAAAAACAAACAATTACCTTATATCCTTTGATTCGTTATTGTGTGTGTGTTTAATTGTGCAATCGCCCTTTAGATGTTCCCTTCAAATTTCTCCTTTTGAATCAAACTAAATCCAATTATATATATATATATATTATACGTACGTAAAGCTCCAGAAGAGAGAGCAAATGGAATCTATACAGTCCAAAGAGCACAAGCTTTGTATTTTGTTCTACAATTCGATGTTTCAGGTTGTATATATTTATGAATTTCCTCAACACACAAACTCACACTCGCGCACACACACACAAGAGCAACTCGAAGCAACTCAAATTTGAAATGTTTACAGAATGTTTCTTTAAATATTATAAAAAAAGAAAATAATAATTAATGTTTTAAGCATAATTACGTTGACATTTTTCAAGCCAAAGTTTATATTTAAAAATGATTTTTAGTTAGATTTAGTTTTTATGCTGATGACAGACACAAATTGAATATAATAATACAAATAATTAATAAATCAAATCAAACCCAACAATTGCCAAATTAAATGTAGCTTTCAAGTGAAATAAATAAATAGACACGTAATTAACTTTAACAAAAAAAAAAAAAAAAAAAAAACATTTTAAAATAGTGCAGAAACAAGTTGAAGAAATACACACCAAAAAGTAAAGCATACTTTTTGGTCGCACATACACGAAACACTGCAAAAAAAAAAACAAAAACACTTTTGGGTTTGATGAACATGGCAAAATAAACCAAGTAGTTATTAAAACTTAAACATAATAGAATACATATAAAAATTTATAAACTCAACTTCCACCGCAAATTTTTTAAAACAAAAACAAAACACAATTTTTGTCTTAAGCAAGGTATGAACTAAAATAAACCTATAAATATGTAAAATGCAAATGCAACTCAATCAAACACTGCAGCTATAAATATATATACATACATACCTACTTATAAACGATAATACTTTTAATTTTTATTTCATATTCAATATTCTGTATGCCCCCTTCCCCCCTAAACACATCCCATTCTAACACCCAGTACAAGAGCAAGAAAAATAATGACGAATCTTTAAGCTGTAATCTGTAATCTGTAATCTGTGTAGTCTAACCATAAGCCAGCGCCGCTTTTGTTCAATTTCACATAGAGCATAGACATTATATAAAGTATAAATATAAACTATATATATAAATATATATTATATAAAAAGGAAAAACACTAATCATTAAAGATGTGCCAAATTGTAAGTTGTACCATTCGTTTTTATCAATGGACAAAGCAAACAAATGCAAAAACTCAAATTGAAATAAAAACAATATTAAAAATATATAAATTGAAAATCTTAAGAACAGAACTCCCCCTCCCAAAATATATGAAATCTCTTCTTTTTTTTTTTTGGTTTTTTTCAACATTTAGATGATAACGGAAAATATTTTTAAAATTTAGCATTGTGTATAGAAAGGAGACTTACGAGCTAAGCGTCCCAAGACGCTTCCTTACAAACAAAATTAATAATTGAACAAAAGAGACGAATAGTATTATATTAGCGGACTACCGCAACAATAACACACAGCAGCTCCCCCTCCCTTCAGCCGACAAAAACATGCTCAATATTTGTGTTGACCACACAACAATTTTACATTCACTTTAATTTATACACACATACAGATACAAAATAAAAATAATAATATGACTATACAAAAGAGACAAATTTCATCAAAACAAAAAAAAAAACTATTTATTGGTTTATATCAATTTTCAATTTGTAAGGTTGTGACAAATTGTAAACAAGCATACAAAACATAAGAAAACAAACAAACAAAAAAAAAAGGGAAATCTTAAAAACGCGCAGAAAATGTAATAATGTATGCGAATGGCAAATAAAATAGTAAAGAGATACAAAAAAAAATATTTGAGATTCATACAAACGAAAAAAAAAGAAAAAATGCAATAAAAATACATTTTAAAAATATGAAATACAATTTAAACTGGCGTTTTTTGTAAGTATTCAAGGAGTCCATGGATAACTTTCACTATTTATTTAACTTTATTTAGCTATGGATGATTGACTAAAGTTTATTTATTCACTTAAAAAAAACAAGAGATGAGATTAGGAGATGACTCATACCAGCTGAAGGTGAACCCAAAGCTTCTTGGCTTTCTATGAAAATTATGCAAAATACGTGTATAAAAATCCGGAAACCGTTTGTTGTTTTTTACCTAAAAGCACACACGCACAACAATCAACATATTTGCATGTTTGCAGTGGCACTTTTTACATCAGTACTTCAAGCCGTGGGTTATTATACTTATTGTGCGGTCATTATAGGCACTTAACACCTTCAAAGTCCACAAGGAGCGACATGCAAGGCTATTAACCCGATTAAATCAAAAGAGCCAAACAGCGTGTTCGCAATGGTCCTCTAATTATACAAAGTCTGCAACATTTGATTGAAGAGTACCCGGCAACACACTCACACACACACATACACGCAAATACACATCCGCTGGTTTTAAATGGGCCATGACAAACCAGTCGACCACAGGAAGTAAACGCCCACAAACTAAACTGCTAGTCACAAGTGGGCGGTGGGCTCAGTTTGTCGGTGCCGCTGCCCTCGCGGTTGCCCCCGTTGCTGCGGCCGTTGCGGCTAACAGTGTGACATAATAAATTATGCTGCATAGCGATGATTAATTTGAGTTCTGCATGTAACATGACAGCCGGCGTGGTGTGGGGTATCCAATCAAATGCATACAGAATGAGTTCTTGGAATTGGAATTGACTCATACAGATAAACACGCACACACACACACACACACACACACGTACACGTACACGCAGGCCCACATCTGCTGCCCCATTTTCCATTTAGTTAGAAAGAAATCAGGGATTGGCTGCTGGCAGTTTGTGTTATCGCTTTGCGTTTCCTACCATCTACCGAATCGAATTTATATGTGAGTCCGTGTATTTGAATGTCCCGCCGGAATCCATAAATTATTACGTGCAATTATTTTCTAATTAATTATTTGACAGCGCTGCGAAGGACGCCAAGCTGTGATAATTTCAGAATTGGAACTGAAGCTGGAGCACATAAAGCCTGTAATGGCTACTATTAAATTGTCGGATCCTACTCTGTGATTCTTCTTCTGTTGGCAATGGGGAATCCGGTCAAATGTATATTCCCCAATCCCCAAGCATGTTAATTTAGGAGCTACTTAAACATTATTCGTAAGTATTCGATGTATATAGGCACCAAGACTAAGTTGGACAAATTTGAGATTGGACAGCGAACTCACAGCATTTGCAGGCAAGTATTTGGTTTATTAATGCTGCTAAGGAGTATACACTTAAAAACGTATCTAAAAATCCATTAAATTTCAATAAGTAGACAGTAACTGGACTCTCTTTTTAACAGAGCTTAATTTCAAGTTTTTTCAAAGTTTAAATCTATGTTTTGAAACAATCGCTTCATATCGATTAAATAAAACTGAAAGTCTGTCGTATAACTGTAAAATATAACACCTCTGGCTAGTAACAGCGGATGTACTACAACTATCCAGCAGATATACGTAAAGCGATGCACAAATTGGCCACAAAACACGAGCTCCGACCAATTCCAATGCCACACATAAACCGCGGCACAAAAACTAATTACATTATTTAAAGTTGATGCAATCAGAGAGTGCGTATGCCTCCTGTGGCTCACTCCAGAAGGCAATTCACGTTACGGTTCAATTGAATGTGCGGACTGGGCTAAAAAATTGGCATGGTACACACAGTATAACCACACACACACACACACTCACACACACTTACACACACATGCTGACTCTGACAGGCCACGGGTCCTCGCTGGACATGCCACAGCATGCAAATCACAGCAAAAATGCAATGAGCTAACAGACAGCGGTCTGGGATCGGGTTTGCGTTTGGGTTTGCGTTTGGGTACGGTGTTCAAATTGGGATTGGAGATCAGCAACAGTAACCGGAAACGGAAAAGCACATACAATGCAGCAATGTTGGTTGCTTTACGAGCCACAACCTCTGGATGTGAGCAGCTCTGTGCAACTGTCTGGCTGTCAGTGTGCGAGCGTGGGATTAATGCTGCCAGCTGCGTTACGCTTGGGCACCACATAAAAAAAAAAGGAATAAATTGAAAAGAACAGCACAAACCTGAGTGCAACAGAGAAGATGAACCAGCAATAATTCAGTGGCAAGCGTCACGCATAAAAATCGAAACAGCTGCAAGTGGTGCATCGCTAGCCGCTATTTATTGTTGCACGTATTTGTTCGTTAATTGCTGTTGCAGCGCAATAAAAATGCACAGCCCAAAGCACACACACACACATATATATATATTTATATATATATATATATATATATATATATATAAATACACATATTGAAAGAGATTTAAGACTTTTGCTGTAATTAACTGCGTAGTTGTCGCTTCCATTTCAATTAAACGCATTTTAAAGCTTCGGTAATTGGTAAAAATCGCGGCAATTAAAACATTGCAAACAACAGCAAAAAATAACCAAAAAAAAAAAAAAAATTAACAACAGCCACAAAGGCAAAAACCGTCTAATTAATCGAATTGTACAGTCGAGTGTGTAAAGCATTGCTCAGAGCGCCTTTGCTGTGTGTGCATTTTGTACTTTACACTTTACCCTTTACCCTTTTGCCTTTTGCCAATTTGGCGCTTTTAATTAAAAATGGGGCGAAAATATCTCGCCGGGCTTTTGACTTTCGACTTTTGGCTTTGAATTTCATTTTCAGTTGTGCTTCAGATACCAAAAACACAAGCAAGTTGTTCCGTTCAGGACCACAAAATCGCATTCACGTTGGAAAGTAGCTGCGAAATTCCGTTCTGTAATTCATCCATTGAGCTGACGAAACAGTTGAGTTAACCACTGACTTATATATAAAGCAAATCTAACTTAGCATACAAGTTGCAAATGCATGTAAGAGGCAAATATATTGATATAGAGACAGACATATCCGTCTGTCCATCTGGGTGACATAAATCATGCATATGTAACGCATATATGGTTTACAAGATAGACATTCCCTATTTGTCTATGTGTGTGTGCCACTTGCCACATGACCATTGCATTGTGGTTGCTGACGATTGCTTGTGATGAGAATCTTAACCACAATATAAATGTCTTGTCTGTCCAAATTGCATAAATATTGAGGTATGCATTGGAATATCAACCAATTTGCATCAGTTCCTTGATGACTATCGCAAGTTGAATCCTTCTATTTAATTTGTTGGCAACTGAGCCACAAAAATGTGTGCTATTATATTTATGCATGTCATTTAACCAATTTAGTTCAACTTTGCTTGATTTGGTTTTCTTAATTGACGCACTTTAATAAATAATACATATATATCAAATATGCGTTAAATATGTTAAATATGGAAAATATAAAAATAAACAAAGCAAATAAAATTTCCATTCAATTATAATGCATGTTTGAATTTCACAATTAAAACGATAATTAAAAACTATTTACCAATTCAGTCATACATTTTTAATTAATATAAATATTTAATGGCATTTTTAATTTGAAAAAAAAAGAGAAATTTCCAAAGCTGATGAGATTTAATTCCATTTAAATTTGGGTGTACATTTTTGTTCGATTTTGCTGACACTAAGTAAAATACCCATCGCTCCGCTCGAGTGGCTAAGGCTCCCAGCAAATCCCTAAACATCCTCAACTGTCAATTTCAATGCATAAAACTATTCGCCAAACTGGCAGAGTCGCCAGTCGCATCAGATACCTTCACGGACTTTGTGACCTTAGAGGAATGTCATAACTCAAACTGGGAACATGCCGGGGCACAGACAGGTCTCTCTCTCTCTGGCTTTTCGTGCCCCTGCAGCATTATGCAATGCTGTCAAGCAGCCATTTTTCAAAAATTCAATTGTTTATACAATTCAATTTGTGTGATCAACAACGTCGACATTGACAGCCCCCAGGGGCAAGCGCGACGTGTGGCACGTATATGAGGCGTGAAGGTCCTAAAACACTAACAGCGCCACAAAACACTTTGATGGGGCATGAATTTGTGGCTAGAGAAGAGGCTGGCGATTTGGCAGCTTATTGTGATTGAGACTGGACATCTACAAAATTGTAGCATCATTTTATGCTGATTTCCCAGCAAAGTAAATGGCCACACAATTACGCTAATTACGCGAGGCAGTCTTAAAGCAGCGTCGCATTGTCCTGTCCAAGTGGCTGGCCACAGCTTTGTGGTCATCAATCACTGAAATTGTGCTCTGGCTCACTTCTAAATAAATCACAAAAAGCGAGAACAACAACAAGAACAGCAGCAGGACCAAGACAAAGCTGTAAGCGTTATCCTGACTGCGGTTACCGGGCGCTTAGCCAAGGATCATAGCTTGTCAGTGCTTTACAGGTGTGTGTGTATGTGGGTGTGTGTGTGTATGTGTGGGTGTGTGTGTGTATAGTTGCAGTTGAGTGTCTTGTTTGCGCTGATGTCTGTCTGTGTTGGTGGTTTTGCGGTTGCTGACAGTGGTTGTCGCTTTTAGCCATTTACTACTACCTGCCACCGATCACAAACACACACACACACTGGAAAACTAGAGGAACTGGGAGTGGCTGTTGCGTGGCAAAATTGCCTCCGTCCATTTCCAGAATAAACGAGAGCTGCAATGCAGTTGGCCGTACTTTAACTCCATTCGTTGTTTGTTTCATTACAAGCGCAATTTAAGCGGCTTTGGATTTGCCTGTTGTCGTCGATTCAATTCAGATTTCTGTTACCATTCACTAAAAACAGTTTTCGCATGTTGGACATTTAACGAGCCAACTTTATGCAGTACTTTTCACACGTTTAATAAGTTATTACGAGCCTCTTTTGGGGGAGCTGCTAACACTTTTGGCCATGTGCCTGCAGCTGTTGGCAAGATCCTAGTTAGCCATCTGACTATCTGTTGGCAAATACGCTCGCGTTATGAAATTATGTAGTGCATTTGTAATTCCATGTGGAGTTATTTAAAATAATTATGACACCGAAAGTGGACTGCCATTAGCCAGATGGGGAATATGAAAAGTTTTTTTTCCGTCTAAAACAAACTCGAGAGTCGACTGCCAAATGGCCAACAATCAACAAGTTTGGTATATCTGGCAATTTGGTAAGGCGGAGCCAGAAGCATGCTACTTTTGAATTTGGCAGCATTTTATATCAAGATAGTCAATGAATAGTCTATTCAAATATAGTAGAAATTGTGCCAAAATGTGGCAAAGTCATTTAGATGATTCTCTGTAGATGTTTTAAGTGTTGTTTAATGAAGGTTTTTTGAGTGTAGATCAACAGGTTTGCTTTGGCAGAACTGTGATTGTGCAGCTGAAACCATAAATAAAGGGTTAGAAGTTTTCCGCTTTCCAATATGAATAAGTTAAGCTAGTAATAAAATTAATAAGTAATTTACTATTGAAAACTTTAAATATGAAAACATCAGATTGTTTTTAGGAAATACATGCTTAACTGCTTCTTATGCAGTACATTTAAGTATTCAATTATAAATTGATCAACACCTAATCTGATATTCCAATATGATAAGCATATGGCCTACATAAATGCAATGATCAAAATCGATTACTTACAGTCACCGCTTTCCACCAATTTTCCATGTCCAAGTGCATTTGACAGGCGTGGGTAAATTATCTGCATAATCGTATTAGCTGACTCCGGTCTGCCGATGCTTCAACGTAAACGCATTATAACGCCTCATAAAGCGAGTCAGTGAAATCAAACCCCATCCTCCCCGCTGCAACAATCGCGATTTGTATGCTCATCTAATCAGACAATTACATATTACAATTACACGAGCCGCGCAATGAGGCGAAATAAATTATGTGGATGGGGAGTGCCACATGTTGTTGGCGCCGCACTTGAAATGTAGCACGCGCCCAACCAACGGGAATGGCTTAATTGTTGTGTACGCGCTCGAAAGAAAACTGGGTCCTCAACAAGTTCGGGAAAATCAATGGGCAGCAACAAAAACAGTCGAAAGGATGGGAGGACAGGAGGGGAGCCTTATTAATTGGACGGCGCTAGAGCGAAAAGGCAGCACAAAAAAATACTTTCACGCTCGTTTCAAGGCGGCTGCTAAGGATAAGGATATTTTCTTTTACCTTGTGCTAGTGCCTTGTGCTTAGCAGTTGTCAGTTGTCCTAATGGCTCTACAGCACGCAAGGACTTACTTTGGCAAGCCTGCCTTGGGGTAAGTGGCAAAGGGTACTGGGACTACGATGCGCCTCGAGACAAGCACCTTGAGCCCTTTTCTTTACCTTTGCTAGCAGGATTAGCAAAGCACATGTGTATCGGTGTCTACTATTTAACTTTTCAGCTTTGGGTAAGGAGTTGGTTGGGAACAGCAGTTTGTATATACAATTTATGCTGGTCACTGATTTCATTGGCGGTCAAGGCTGACAATTTACCTGGGTATCGCTGTAGCCATAGCCAAGTCCCAGTTGAAGTTCCAGTTTCCACTGTTGTTACAGTTATACCGTCCCAGTGCCACCCGGTAGCTACTTGTAAATTTATGTCCATAAAGGCATAAAAAAGGAAGCGGAAAATGTGTTGTGTAAAAGGGACGACGTTGAAAATAAAATCAACAATAAATTTTGCATGCAGCAACATTACGAAACAATAGCGAACCCTCTTCAACCCATCGCCTCTTTACTTATCTCCTACCCTATGTGGGTGCACAGACTGCAATTGGTATTTTTATTGCGTGCTCAACACGGCGTATGCGTAATACAAGCACAAGGCTGCCAGTTGGCAGGACATGCAGCCGTTCGGATTTTTATAGCCTCTTTTGACTTATACGCCATAAAATGCAATAAAATAAAATTAAATAAACGAAATGTAAAACTCATTTTAACATATTGATTGCAATTTCCGCCATAAAATTTGACATGCCTATCGGACACGGCAAGGACACAAGCAAAAGGGTTACACAATCGAAACCATCGCATTTTAAGCCAATGATGATGACAATCAAAAATTATTGTAAATTGCTGTTGATTGTCCAGTCTAGAAATTGTAATACAAATAACCTTTAAAGTGGTTTTTTCAACTGGCTTTAAGAGTTTCTCATTGCTCTCAACACTCCCCCAAAGTGTGCACCATTCCTGTTTGCCATTGAAAAAGAGTTCATGGTCTGTTAATTTAAGTCGCATTTCGAATTTATGTTGCGCCCCACGTTTCACAGGGCGGCACGATTACGTGAGGCACATCAAAGTAACCAGGAGACGCGCCCACTTTTTCCGCTTGAGGCAACGCGTAGAGCTTGATGAAGAGCTGCAAAAGTAGCATTGAGTTGGGATCGGGTTTGGGTACGCGACTGGTTGAGCTGATGTCGCATTTGCTGATTAAAGATGCCTCTGTGAGTCACGGAGCGAGCATACACCTTTTGTCATCATTAATCAACAGACGTCCTCGTGCCTATTGACAAACCTGGAGTAATTTGAGCAAACTGTCGAGCCTGAATGTGGATTTGAATGGAAATAAGGAAGCTACACCTGTTTTAGAACTCCAATCCTGGGCTGTGTCTATGTGAGATGCCGTTGCATAACAAATAGCACA
Organism: Drosophila fungiperda; assembly: GCA_035042345.1. Taxonomy (NCBI): domain Eukaryota; kingdom Metazoa; phylum Arthropoda; class Insecta; order Diptera; family Drosophilidae; genus Drosophila; species Drosophila fungiperda. The sequence continues at coordinate 5,551,952 of JAWNLM010000028.1, read as the reverse complement.
ATATCAACAGTTTGACACCTTATTTTTCAGTGCAATGCACAGCTGAGTATGATTCAAAATGAGCTCACAACAGGATACTTTGAAGTTCAGATCGAAGACTTCATTCAGACTGGCAAACTAACAGACAGGCAAGACGGAAGTGAACTTGCCACCTTTTGGACAGACAGCTGCTGCAAACACTTTCGTAATCTGCCACATAGCATTCCAAATCAAATACAAAGACGCACAACGCACAATTTGGGAATGAGAGTGGCATAAAATGTAACAACAATTACGTAAACTTAATAACTTGATGGCCAAACATAAAGTCGGAAGAGCCGCAAGTAAGGCCAAAGTGCCAAAGAGCTGCCAATTGCCCATGGGGAGCTGTCCGCCTGATGTGAAACTGCCCGCCGGCCCATTCAGTTTACAATTTTGGAACGGTCCCCTTAGGAGTTAGACGGGTTTTCTTTTGCCCTTGCCTTTGCCTTTGCCTTGCTGGAGCTGCACACACAGTTTTATGGCTGCAAACAATTTTGCCCCGTTTCGTAAACTTTTCAGTGAATATAGCCACAGGTCTTGGAGCAGCAGGCGTGAGGGAGTTAAGATCCTGCTCATGGTTTTTGCAAATACACTTCACTTATTACACTTACATCTGTAAAAGAGAAAGGCGGCCCAATGGTCTCCTCTTTCTGCACATCGTGCTCGTTTATTTGAATTAGAGTTTTCACTTAGGGGCAACTGAAAGCTGCATGAATATTGCAAATGTAAATGTAACAAAGAGCGTCAAATGTTTGTTATACTTATAAGTGCACATGACAACAATTTATAAGAGGTTTTCCCATCTGATAAACAGGCGTTTAATATACTTATGACGACGGGTTACTTATTGATAATGAACAGCTGTCGTCTTAGAATGTTATTTGTATATAAATCAAGCCATCAACCAACCAGACCATATTGCAAAATGAGTTCAACTTTTAACATATTCAACTCGTCACATCTTTGCCATAAAAAAACCGTTTTGAAAAATGTGTCAACTACTTTAAGCAAAAATAAGTCAACATGCAAATGAGCCACAAAGTATGCTATGAAAATTTGATTAGCATTTCTACACAGCACAGCAAAAGAAATTTATCGTACGGCGCAAGTGCTGAATAATTTGAATAATGAAAATTGCAAACTTACAACATGCAGAAATGTTCCATATGGAAAGGTTTGGCTTACAGATTCAGAATCATTTGCAAATGGTTCCCATTTTACAAACTTTACAAAGTTTGATGTTAATGGAAAAAATTGGAAAATGTTTGCTATGAAAATTGAGTTTTTCATTAGATATGCTTCACAACTTTAAATGTCCAAAGACCCAAAAATTTCCCAGCAGTACCGTTATGTCCTTGTCGTTAAGCTCATCAAATAACAAGCAAAAATGTGTTTATCAAAATGTTGCGTATACGTCACATGTGAATCATATGGAAAGCCTTGAACAAGCAACAAAAAACATTTGCAAACTAATTTGGCAACTATTTGGCAGCCACAAAACTACAAGGCCCAAAACTGTGGCACTTCAACGCACAATCCAACGACATGGGCCCAAGATAATCATTTACAACTATAACAAAGCAGAGCAAAGCAAACTTGGCCATAACATATGAGAGAAATGTTGGCCGGGCAGACAAGGACAAACAAAAACCATCCTATGTGTGCTCCCCTTCCTACCCTTCTCTCCACTGAGAAAATGAAAATAAACAAATAAAAAAAAAGATGAACAACTTTTGCGTGTATGCCCTTTGTGGCCATAATTTATAGACTATCTGCCAAAATATTCCAGCTGAACCATAAAGATTCAATTTCACAAACAATTTATATAGCTGAGCAGACACCCCCTTTTGGAGCAGACAGCAGACTGCCCGAATAAACAATTTATATACCCACACAGAGCTGTGGGTGTGGCCAAGGGAGTCCAGCTGCACAAATGAGCAACATACTCGGGCCAGAAGCTCTTATTTATATGCCTTAAATACATGTACCCCATACAAATTGACCTGCTGAAATGGGCCACGAAATGGAAAAAAGCACGTTTTCCCTTTTGCTCAACACACAAACAAAAAACTTTAACACTCAATTTGCATTTGAAAGTTTAGCGTAGATTGAATTAAAATTATTGTATAATCTGGCCGAAAGGCTCAGACAGAAAGATAGAGGGAGAGACAGATTGCGACAGACGGACTGACAGAAAGTTAGACAAATAAAACACGTGCAAAACTTTAATTAAATCATATTTTATTTCTGATGCTAGCTAGCAGCTGCATCGCCAGGTTTTATGCACATAACTCGTGCATAAGTTCTGCAATCCTCCGAAAAGGCTCCGCCCAGCTCATTTTCCAACCAACTTTGCATTAGATGAGCAGAGGGAGTTTTTAGAGTTGGTGTGTGTCTGCGCGTGTGTGTGTGTGTTAGAGTGGGGGAAGGGAGGTGTCTACATGGAGTGGTGGCATTAAAAAAGTTTTAATTTGTTGACTTAACCGCAGTTACAGTTACAGCGCTTGTGCTCCTGCTGCTGCTCCTGCTGCTGCTCCTGCTGCTGCTCCTGCTGCTGCTGTTGTTGCTGTTGCTCTTGGCTGCTGGCGGTGGTATTGCTCCTGTCCGGTCATAACTTTACTTTACGCAACTTAACATGCATATCTCGTCGCTGGCAACCCTTGGGAGCAGCCCGGTTTCTCGCTTATCGTGCGCTGCACACGCAGCTGCAACATTTTGCATGCTGCCGGCCCATCCCCTACACTCTCTCTCTCCACAATCCATACGGCAGTTGGATTTTTTGTTTCCTGCTCTGCTTAGCAATAAATATGCCGCTTAAAATGGCTTTCGACTGGCGGCTCTCGGATTGTGGTTTACGTAGAGTATGATTGATGCCACTCGGGTGAGATGCTACGACGATTTTCTGTCGCTTCCCTGCTGGCCATTAAACAACATTTTTTGCAAACAACTCGTCCACCTAATGACCAAAAAGTTGTTTACGGAAACTTAAGAGATAAAGTAAATACGTTAAGTAAATATGTAAAGTAAATATTAGAGGGTAAAGCTGAGGATTAAGGATATTAAATAACCTCACTTTTAAGCTAAAACGTTTTTAATGAGATTTTAATTATCGAAGCAAATAAACCAAACTCTGGTACAAATATTCTTATTTAACGTAGGATATCAAATAGCAAACTCTGAAATTATGAATAATTATGAATCAACCGCAATGTGCGCTGAATATTTATATCTTAATCATAAACTGAAATTTCTCCACTGTTCCACTGAAAGCTCCCTGTGGAACTGTAAAGTAAGTACTACAAACTGGGGAAATGTGATAGATGGTAAATGCGAAACAGTTCTAAAAAAAAAGCTAGCATATATATGTAAAGTGAGCAAGACTTTTCAAATAGAAATTTGCCAATAAATGTAGAATATATTTAACAACTGTTTTCGGGGTATATAGTTTATTTAGGATAAGCTATTTTTTATATTAATTTTGTACTTAGTTATAATCATACTGCCGAAAAGGAGAGATGTCTTATAATACCTCACTTATTGCGTTTAATATAATTGAAATAAATCAATAACCAAAGCAGAAAACCAGTCTTTCACAAATATTTAAACATAGCCTGTGGATTGTAGAGAGCTATGGAAATTGACACATCACATGTATACTGGCAAGCCAAAAATCAACAAAAGTTGCGAATGGTCGCTTCAAATCTTTCATTTTTAACATTTGTTTGAACTTTACTCTAGCTGATATTCATTTTGTTATTTTTATTTTATTTTTTTGTTCTACCAGAGTTTCAGTTTGAATTATACTTAGTCGTGCAGCAAGAAATTTGCATTGTGCAACGAAAATTGAGCTGACTCGCTCTGGGCTAAAGATAGATTGCACATAAGACCGCACCGCACGGTGGCAGCTCCAACTCATTTGTGTGCTGAGTGTTCCCCCCGAGAATTTGGTTTTTGTTCACGTTTTTAATGCATTTGCGTTGCTAACATGTTCGCTTCGTAGTCTGCCTGTCATAGCCAAGCAGAACAGCAATAATATCAGTTTAATTGATGAAAATATCATGGGACCTTTATGCACTCACTTTGACTGACTGACTGACTGACTGACTGGTTTTGGCTGTCGCACTGAGAGACTGGAAAGCTGAGGAGTTGAAGTGCTGAGGACCGCTGCTCCACTGCAATTGCGAATAAAAATGTAACGTTGCAATGCGAGCAGTTTGTTGCCACGTTTATTAGATGGGCGCCAACGTTGTTGGGACGGCAACAATGTTGCGCCAAATGAAGGAATGAATGAACAACTGAATGAGTGACGGCATGAATACTGAAAAGGTTCGGTATGTCGACAATGTATTCAGCAGTCCTTACAAAACGTGCATTTGCCAAATGCAATGCAGTTGCACAGGTAGCTAGATGCTAGTTGCATGCCACGCCCCGAGCACATTTGCAGCAGCACGTGCCACCATTTGCAGAGTTGTCATTGTCAAAATGACTAATCAGTCAAATACCAGCGGATAAATACGTACAAAAGCAGCCCCATAACGATGCGATATTCCGATTTTCTGCTAAGCGAAATTTTCCATTAATTTAATTGTTTCATGTAAATCCACGGAAAGCGTATTTATAGCGACAGGTGCACAAGAGCTTTTATCTGATTCCCTCTCTCTCTCTCTCTCTCTCTCTCTCTCTCTATTTCTCTTTCACTATTCATGTTTTCTGTCTTTTAAAAGAAAATCCCTCGCTTTTGTGCTTGCAACATCCTTTAATGAGTTTTGTTTTCAAACTAAATTTCAGTTAATATGCGCTTCGAGTGCTGCTCGATACAATTTGCGTAAAGCACTTTAACCGAATGAGTAGAGTTTCTTATCTAGTGCTGCAACAATGCATTTACACACACACACACACACACTCATTCACATGCATACACTCGCACACACACTTAAACAGTTGAGGGCGCTTATCTTTTGTTACCAGGCTTTCATTAGTTTTTGCATGCAAAATAGCAGCCGCCACAGATGTGTGTGTGTGTGTGTGTTTGCCACAAGTTTAACTAACACTAACATGTTGTAAGTTGATGTTGTTGCTGATGCTGGCTGCACAACGCTTAAATAATGCTGCCTGGCTTCAAACTAATTAAAAATGATTATAGCGTGTGTGCACACACACACTGAAACACACTCTCGTAGCCAAAACACCGTACTGATTATGGCAATTAACATGCTTGGCCAATGTTCGTCTTGGCCCGGTTCGAAGAATTCCCTGTTCAATGCGTCAATGCCATTAATGTGAAAATTAGCCGACTGATGGCTAATCAGGCTACGAAGGCAGTGCCACGCCCAGCCACGTTTGCCTGTGTGTGATTTGTACATTTGTGTGTGCGGCACGTAATCAGATTAATAAAGCGATTAGTGTTCAGTGATTAACAATATTTTCCGTAATTAGTAATCAGTAAGTCAGGTCAAAGTCATGATGAACCTTTATCGTGATATACCTTTTCACGATAATACCTTTATTATGAAATCCATTTTCACTTTAATCAGTTGCAGAACTTCTCCAAAGTTTACACCAAGATACAGTTGATGGGTTGGTTAATCAAACGGATATTCCGCATTTAAGCAAATTTAAGATACCAAACTAATTAAAAGAAAGTCCCATGAGACTAACAACATTGAGGGAGAATGCTGATTTGTTTCTGAGGCAAGAGTTTTCGTGTCTCTGGTTTATTAAAGTGAATGATTGACAATACTTTAATGAAAAACTGGCCGCAGCTAAGTCTTAACAAACTCCATAGAGGGTAGTATACTCTGAATGTTTAATTTAAAACTTAGAACGCAACTACCGACAGTTTTTTAATTAAAATACCAAAAACAAAGCGTGGAATCCAACGCTTCTGAATCAGCTCGCTTTTTCTCGCTCCTCTTTATAGTGTCACAGCGCGGGACAACGCGAAAAACTTGGCGAAAAGTTTGAAAACACCTGAGCGGCTGGCCAACTGGCTGTCAAGGGGGGAAAAGAGCAAGGATGTTAAATTATTATGAAGCACTTAAGTTGGCTGCAAAACGATACAGTTCCGTCTTTCTTAAACCTGCCAGTTCTATCCACAGCCAGGTTCGCTCTTTAAATGATCGCACTTTATTCACAGCAAACTTTGTGCACAGCAAAGCGACAACTACAACAACAGTCAAATGAAAAACAAAGCAACAAAGCAACAAAGCAACAAAGATCAATGGCATACTCAAAGCATTACTTGGGGCGGGGAGCGGGCAGATTTCGCAATTGGCAATCGAAGGATGGCACACTGTGTGCCTAACCCCAACCCGAAATCCTTTAACCAATAGCCAATTTGTATGCCCAAACTTATTTGCATAGTACACTTGACAAGGGAGCCTGTGGGGTAAGTGAATCGGGGGGCCAGCCCCGTTTGTGTGTGCTCTCAATGAATATTTAAACATGGTCTGAAAGAGCACCCAAAGCTGCAGTTGAAGCAAAAGCTGATACTGAAACGGATGCTGTCCGTTAATGGTAATGAAAGCAATTAATTTTTTAAAAATTACTCAAGTGCAGTTTTCTTGGCCACTTGAATTGCATGGCTCAGATTTTATCGGGTCCGTTAGCCCCTAACCAAAGTGCAACGTAATTGAACGCTAAATTGGGCAAAAAAAATCTGTGAACACTCAGCAGCGAAATTTGTACTTAATTACGTTGTGTGTGCCTCGAGGACATCGTTCATTAGTATTTTCAGCTTAAGCGCTAAATGGACACTGACTAAAGGAAGCTGTAAGAATGTAGCTAATAAAAAGACAATCTTAAGCTGCTAAAACATACAGTTCATCGTAATACAATCTAATGTCAACCAGCTGCCTTCCGAGCAATTCGATTTTCAGGAATTATGGATGAATAATGTGTTAGCTGCTGATTGCATTGCCAAGCTGTTGAGTTGCGCTAAGCTCGAGAATAATAATTCATTCAATTATCCGCCAACATTTGTCTCCGTTCACACCATCCCCCCCACCATTCCCGTTGGCAACGCATCAGACTTACAAACGAGACACCGTTCGTCTCATATGTGTACTATTTGTACAAATGACAAATTGCAGAAACGACTGGCTTGGCTTGGCCGACAGAAGACAGCAGCAGCTTCATGGCCAGGACAAGACAGAGAATGGCAACTGCTACTGCAACTGGAATTGCAACTGCAACGGAAGTTGACTTGAATGCGCTTCAAAATGCTGTTAAATTATTTTGAAATGTTGCAACTTGAATGCTCTTCATCTGACCCTCACTGAGCACTCTTTACACAATGGCGCCACTTGAGTGCTCGCAATTACCGTTAAGTGTGTGAGTGTTGAAGAAGTTTAGCTGCACTTTCCATCACTTTTATTTCGGTAGTGGACGACCTGTGCGTTGTGGGGGGGGGGGGGGGAGGTTCTTACTAGATGGCCAAAATAAATTAGAAATTGTTAGCAAGAAATAAAACACGACCAGACCTATCAATCTGTCATTTTGTACTCATATCACTCATTCCATCGTTCTCTATTCCCATTTCTCTGTCTGGTCCTCCGTCTTTGGCATTATAAATAAAACATGATTTTGTTGCGAATGCTGTGGTCCATGGGGAGACTAGTAGCTGGTCATCGTATGGATTTATGTTATAATACATAATACATTTGTTGTTGTTGGTCCTATCGATAAATTCATAAGCAGTCAGCAGCAGCAGTTTGCGGTTTCCTCCTAAATCCGTCCAGTACGAAAATGTAAGCCATGTCAAAAATGTAATAATTTTGATTTACTCACACATTGTATTTTTTTGACAGAGTAATTATACATTGCATATTAGATTTATTTTTTTAGACGTCACAACCATAAACCACACGATGTGCAAAATAATTAGTAGCGTTGGCATTGCAAAATTTAATATATTTCCTCATTACGCAGCAAATTCAGGCTTTGATCCTACTTAAAATTATTTTTTGGTATTTAATATTTCACATATTTGTAATTTGGTTCTATGATTTTTTAATCTCTCGTAGCATGAGATTTGTATAACAGCTGTGGGCATTAAACTAAAAACAAATTTAAGCAAAAATTAAATATGGCTTTTACAGAACTATTTATGTTTCACTTTTGATTGAGCCTGTTTGTAATTCTAAATAATAATTTACATAAACATATCATGTTGGAATCATTGGGGGTGGGATAATTGCTGGGATAATTTAATGCTTAAATTATAATTGTTTTACTTTATTGATAAAATGATAGCTCACGCACACAAACAATATGTTATGCAAATTTAATTGTATTTATAAAACGCATAAATCACTTTTGTCTCACTTGATCCTTTTTATATATTTATTTTTTTGTGGTGTTTATTGTTACTTAGTTTCATTAACACACCCTTTTTTAATTGATGCTTTAAAGTATTTGTGAAAAGAGATTTATTTTAATTAAATCACACATTCAATTCAGCATAATTTAAAGCCTTCATTTTATAGATTATGCAAGCTCATACGGTATATAATGTATTAATTTTAGTACTAAATTAATAAAGACACATTTAAAACAGATGAATTTAAATATAATATTTAAATATTTGTATCTAGAGCAGAGTTTGTGCAGGTTATTAACTCTACAAAACAACTCCTAAATTTAGTTTTAATTAAAGCCAAAATCTTTTTAAATTAAAAGTTTAAATCATTGCTAACAAGTTTTCTTAATGGCATAAATATAATTTATTCTTCCTTCATATATTTATTATTTGTTTTTTCCTTTCTGCTGACGTGCATTTTTCATTAAAATTAAAAAAAATTAAAGCGCAGATCCAAAGGCTAAAGGATAGTTGGGAATACGGGCTGAAAATTGTGCCACAGGGCCAGGTCAATGTCCACATGAGAGAGCCACTACATGCTGGACAAACCAGAGTTCAACTTTAGAGGATAGTGAATGAAACGCTTTAAGCCTGTATCACAGCATCAGCATCACCACGATGGACCGAAGGACCGGTGAACTGCAGTACAAATGAGCACCGTAACATATGCAGCAGATTAGCAGAAAACAGACGCTGTCCGTGTCCCTATCCCTGTTCTCCGGCATGCCTGTGTATGTGTTAGCGTGTGTGTGTGTGTGTGTTAGTGTATGACTTCTTTGAGCTGCTGCCAATGGCGAGAGATCCGATGCATCACCATAGCCATAGATTATTGCATAATATCCATACACACAACACATACACGCATCACACACATCCTGTGGGCAGTTCATCCTGTCGTGGCTGCTGGACAAAGTGGACATCATTTGCAAGTGAGCCACAGCCGGGAGCTCTTTACCCTATGTTGGTGTTGGACTACAATATCATTGAATGGGCAGGGATGTGGGCCCATTCTAGCTAATCCTTACTGCCATGATAAATTGCTAAAGTCCATAGTAGTGGTTAGCCACAAGGCGGACACAATGCGATGGAAATTTTGTAATTAATTTTAATTTGCGCTTACTTTTAATTAAAAGCGTACAATGCGTCATTAAAAAATAGTTTGCGCCTGCTAATTTTTAGCTAGCGATTTACATAATTCAATTAAAATTTAGTTATGAAACAGACGCACATTTCAGCTTAATTCTCAGGGAGCGGAAGACACCCCCAAAACGGGACGGGACGGTACGGTATGTTGTGGAACAACAGTCTGCCTTATTTGGACGACTCTTCGCCCCCCTTATCCATGTAAATTATGCAAGTGCTGTGCAGAGAGCAATAGAGACGAAAATAGACAGAGTAGCAGCGGGAGGAGTGGCCGATTGTGGGAGTTGGTTTTGTTTGTTGAAGCAGCAAAAATAAATAGCGCAAAAAGTGGAAATGACAACGGTTTTCGGCGAGAAAGGAGAACTGGAGACACGGCGAGAAAATGAGCTAGCCGGGAATATAAAGTGAGGAGCAGCGAGAAAGAGTTGGCATTTTGGCACGCAATTTTGAGCAGCTTAATGATGCGCCACGCAATTCACTTGAATTTTCTACTTGTGTTGTGGATGTTGCACAATGGTGTTGAAAAGCTGAGCAAAAAACCACAGGTCGCAGCTAATGGTCTAAGCTGGTTAAAGGCTAATTAAATTAATGAATCCAAAAGAGTATAATGTTTTTTGGCACCTTAAGCTGAATCAACCAACCGAAATTACAAATAAAAACCCAATACTATTTAGTTGTACCTTCCAAAAAGGATGAAAATTGTATTTAAGAAATATGTGCAAGCACTGAAAGTCCCTTAGATTAATGCTGCTTTAACTTTGATGATAAGCGAAATTTTTGAAGCGATGCTAATAACAATAACACAAAACACTCACACAAACAAGGATATAAGATGATTTTTTTTTGCTTTATAATAATAGGATTTGTTACAGCAAATAGCCAAGTGCCGAGTCCAGGCAGACAGCTTGCCACCCAACATGTTCTAATGCCAGGATAAGGACAACTGCCCTCTGCTACACGGTAATGACTTGGGCTTATCTACTGGCCCCAATCTGCACAGCTCGTCGCACAAAATTATCTGAGCGTGGTGCACACATTAAGGCAGGCGACACAATTTACACTACATTGACAATCAAAATACAAGGGGCAAGTGTAACAAGCAGCCACGCACTCAATTATTTTTATTGTCTTACACACGCTCAGCAAATTTGGCAACATTAACGGCGAGTGTGGAGCCTTATCCATACGCCCACTTATCCACTTGCCCACACACCCCTCGCCGTTAGCCCAGCTCCGGTCGTTCTTCCCTGATGCGGAGCAGTTGCCAGCCGTTGGCAGTTGGCAGCAGAATGTTGATGCCAATCAATCAGTGAAATGGTCGGACCCAAAAACTTTTTCATGAGAAATACGCTTTAATGGATTTCTTGTTGCCACACAATTGCACAAAATTTCATTACATCAACGGCGGCTAGCCAAAGAGCAACAACAACAACAACAACAATAACAACAACAAAAATAAAAGGCAACGAAAAGTTTTGCTAAACTTTTTCGTGGAATTTAAGTGATATTGAATGCGAATGCGAATTCCAATGTTGGGTACCACGTTGCGTATGAGTGATCAAGTATATTTGACTGCTAGCTACTAATGCCTGGATATAACTAGGATATGGAACGGCATGCCTGGGATCTGTTTGTGGCATTTGTTAGTGTCACCAGCTGCAGCTGAAGTGAAAGTTGACAAAGCGGAGTCAGCAGATATTGTTCGGTCGGAGCTCACGTAGCCGACGACGCATATTTTGCTATAGCTGTTGTTTTTGTTGTTGTTGTTGTTGTTGTTGTTGCTGTTGTGGCAACTGAAAGCAAATGTCAGGCGAAATGCAAAAGGTGGCAACACACATAAATAAAATATTGAGCCTGGCAGCTGACTGCCAAATGCCACCCAATCCGCCCTCAAATACATAAATTTACATTTTTGCTACCGCTTGTTGTTATTTTTTTTGTGTCAAAAGTTAGTCAGCAAAAATTGTCGGAGACTGCGGAGACTGAGCCAGCAGTGGGCAGCAGTTGAAAACACAACTGGGCAGTACCAGTTGGCCATATAAGTGGTAGTTGTACTCGCAGTTTCCGCTTGTTCTCATTGCCATTTCAAGATCCGCACAAATTGTCGGCAAATAGTTTGCGATGAGCAAAGACAGAAATACCTACACATACTTGTAAGAGTTGCAGGAACAGTGAAAATTCATTAAAGCTTCTTTGGACTTTTGCGTTGCCGTCAGGTGGTTGGGAACCCCAGTGGTTCCCTTGGCGGCGGCTACCAGCTAATTGTGAAAATAATGGCCAGGCTGCGTGAACTCAAACAATGGCCAGAGCAAACGGCAATCGAGTTGTACTCAAAAAACACATACAAAGACATTCAACTAAATCCCTTCAGAGTCCAGTGGGAGACGAAGTTTGAATCAAGTCGCGAAACTTTCCAAATGGCAATTAGCATTGAAAGTTGAATCATCTAAAGAAGAACACAACGCAATTGTGTGTACAACTGCACATTTATTTTGTATGAGAAATTAATGAAACTACTCGGTTTTGATTAAGCCCCATGCGACTAAGTAGAAATTTTGAAAACTACAAGAATCATGGGAACTTCTTGAAATAAAATATTAAATACACTAAAGTTTCAAATACATTTTAATTGGAAATGTCTACATTAAATACTTATATTTTAAACTTTATCGAATCAATTTAATATTTAAATTAAATAAAAACCTAATGATAAAGTATTGTATTATCAAATTAGCAGTCGAATTAAATTTTTAACTATTAGCTACCGTTTGATATCAAGACACTTAATTTACTCAACCCAACCATGATGTCGAAAACAGTGACTGACTTCAACTATTGTGGGTGTACTAGTTGGTGTAATTGTGTATGCGAGTGCTGCTGTCCAGTTAGTAAATCCTGAGAACAAAGCGCTAGAGCCTGCAGAAACTGATTACAAATGGAAAGCATCAACTGAGATAGAACAACAGGAACCGCGCGTAAAGGAAGTGCGCCTTATGCCACAAGCACTAATTACGCCTGCCGCACAAATATCAACGGCAACAGCAACGGCAACAGCAACGGCAACGGCAACAGCAACTGCAACGGGAACGTTAACTGGAAAACCAGAGGCAGCGACTGAGGTAGAGACAGCAGAACTGGCAACTGTGGCGACATTAACAGCGACTACAGCAACGGAAGCTGGCGCAGACTTGACTTGGCTAACAAAGCAACAATGCTGCATCAGCAGCAGCAGCAGGAGCAGCAGCAGCAGCCAGAGCAATAACGACAAAACAGAAAAAAAAACATCAAATGCAGCTTTAAAAAATAAACTTATACACACACATGTATACACCACGTACACACCAAACATGATTAAAGAATTTGCCTTTCTACGATTTTGCTTTCCTTGCCAATTTCAGTGCTGTTCCATAAGCCGGAAACCATAAAAAAGCAATTTGTTATTAAAACTGCAATACAGAGAGCAGAATATGGAACAAGTGTGAAGAAGAGAGCTTATTTTCAGTACGCAGAAGTGTGCATATCCTCTAAGCCAATGATTTAAACAATTTGTAATTAATATATAATTAAGAGATGCATAACAAATAGAGCTTAAATCGAGAGCATTATTATAATGTCATTTGAACCTATTCTTAGACTGTTAAAAACAAATTAACAAGATTTATCTTATCTGCGTTACCAACATGCTCAATGAACTAAAGTAGCCAAAAAGGTGAGATTTGAAAACGTTGGTAAAATATTAAGCGTAGAGCGGAGCAGTACAATGCATATTGATAATGCACATAGCAGCCATAAGTAACTTGGGTTCTGGGAAACGTGACCGAAGAAAGAACCGGCAGCAACAACACGCATCAACCCACTTAAAAAAGGAATCATAGAGTGAGAGAGAGAGAGAAAGAGAGAGCAAATGACATGCAAATAAATGAGAACAAAAGGATAAACGATTGGCTTGGACCCAGAACCAGAGCCAGAGTCTGTCGCAGATCCTTTTTGCCGGCGTTGCCCTGCGTTCTGGATGCAAACGTGGCAGTGGCAAACGAACCGCATAATTTTTGCTGGCTGCACTTTGCGGCCGAGAAAGGCGCCAGGATGCAGTCGTCGAACGTCCAGCTCCTGCTTTAATGAACTATGAAGCGGGCAAATGAATGCCATATTAATAAGATGTCGGCTTTCATTGCCATTGCTGCACTGCATTGATATCAGTGTATAAATCAAGGTGGTTGTGGTAATTTGTAAGTCGGATGTGTGTGTGTTTGTGTGTGCGTGTGTGTATGGAGTGCTCGTAAGAGCTAATTTTTAGCCATCCCATATACATAATTAAATGGCCAGGCAAAGAGCATAAATAAGAGAAAAGCTTGGACAGCATGGACTATGTAAAAACAGATCCTTAGGCTGATATGTTTTCCAGGTCCTTGCCTTTGTTGTCCCTCGCACGTCCTTTGCTGATTAATGCTTGTTTGTTTGCATGCGCCGTGTACCCACTAATGGAATTCACATGTTGCGACATGACTGATTATGTACACATTAGTCGACTGATTTGCAATTCCTAGTGTGTGCCAGTTTGTGTGTCGCATGTCCTTCGCGCCGTCACCTCAAACTCGACACCAAAGCACAACTTTTCACTAATAGTATGTCCTAGAAAACAATGTCAGGCTTCTTGTATCCTTAGACCGACATGGATGTGTTTGCATGTGTGTGCGTGTGTGTGTGTGTGTGTGTGTTTCGCACGTATTCTGTGCCATTCTGCAAAAGGACTCGCCCTGACTAAGCATATTACAGTAACTGCTTTGTGCCGAGCAGCGCTAATTGCCAGCCGCTTTGTACTACTCAACTTGCTAAAGCAATTTGGCGTGCTCGATAATTTACTTAAGGCTAAAGGATGTGGCTCTAATTATGGTGGCATATTTTAAAATTGTCTTATAACCGTGTCTCAAAGCTCAAAGTATTGCCAAGATTACTTTAAGTGTCCTCACTTCAAAAACGTAAATATAAACTAAAAATATTACTGGTTTGTCATTTACCAGCTTGCATAACTTTTGTAAAAATACCTTCAAAGTATTTATTTACCTTTCGATGGCAACTAAGAAAATAAATACATTTACAGTAACAGCAACGGAAATAGAAATTTCAATATTTTTCGTTAAACGCGCTTTTGACTTGTAATACCATAAAACATTATAATGCCATCTGGCTCTGTGCCATGCAATTCACTCGCAGAGAAACTTACATTTTAGATTTTATCTGCCTGTGTATGTGTATTTGTGCTTAGAGTTGAGCGACAAATATGAAGCCATATAAAGCGTGACTTTAGTTGGCTATGGTGTCATTTCCGGCTTAATTGAGCATGTAACAAGTGAAGCTTATGCTTTTGGCATCACACATTCGCACAGTATACCAATGTCAATGCCAGGGACAGAGCTGCTGCAAACATGGGCAGCAGGTAACATCCTGCTTGCAACATGCAGCCTGCCGCTTCTGTCTACATTTCCTAAAAACATGTGCGCTCTGTTATACGTTTTGTGTGAGTTTATGTTTGCTGTGAGAATAATGACACTTTAAATTTGAAACAAAAACTTAAAAAAATTAAAACGTAAATTTTTCTATTTGTTGAAAATTAACGCATTTTCAACTTTTGATGCACAATTAATATGTATAGAAAGGACTTTGAATTGTTGAAAGAAATTCGCACCTGAGTAAATTATTGCCGAAGATATGACAGTTTGAATTTGGAACAAAAACTTAAAGCGTTCATTTCTCTTTTTTTTTTTTTAAAAAATTTAAAACGTCAATTACTCTAATTGGTGAAAATTAACGCATTTTCAACTTTTGATGCACAATTAATATGTATAGAAAGGACTTTAAATTCGGACCTGAGTAAATTATTGCTGCAGGGTGCATCGCCAACCAAAAACACACAGACAACATGTGGTTGCAAGTGCAACAAAATGCCAAACTACATAAGCGACTAATTGCAACCCATAATTATGCCATTAATGGTATAAATGTGCTTGCAACACGTTCAACATTTGTATTTCTCTGTACATTTAAAAATATACTAAAAATATTGCCCCTGGGGACTGCCAAAAATGTACATTACTATAACTTTGTCAAAAGTCATACGATTTGGAAAATCCTGGGACTTTTGATTAGGCTCTGGCCCCTAGAATAATATTGCATATATGTTAGAAAAGCGATTGAAGCTCATTTGTCAAGTTAAATTTATATCACTCAAATATATATACTCAAAAAGTTCTTGCTTTTGAACATGCGTTGGGTTTTGTCCAAGTTATGGCTTTGAAAAGTTTAGACCAATGGCCACATGCCGATTTTCAGGCCCGAATTTTGACTTATGTTCCGACTTAAAATCACGCTTTCATCTGTAAATGTACATTTGGTCTAGCGGCCAAATTGTGATCAAAAAGTATTGGTTTTTGAAAATGAAATATATGCAGCAGGAAGCATTCTGCTTTGGCTGCATTAGCCCAAAACATGTTCGCCTGTTCTGTATTTTGTGAGAGTTTATGTTTGCTGCGAACATAATGGCCCAAACAAGACTGCCATGGACATCATTGGTTGCAAGTGCAACAAAATGCCAAACTACATGAGCGGCTAATTGCAACCAAAAATAATAGCATTTTTGGCGAAAAAGTCTATTATTAATTCGGATACTGTTATTCAGCGACTGGGTTACAAAAGCTCAACAAAATCTCGAGCTTTGCAGTGTATTGCCTGCGCTGATTCGACTCGTTTGGTGCGTTGTTTTTTCTGTTTTCACCGCATGAAAACGGAAATCAATCAATTTCCTGAATAGACTTTGCAATTTAGATACTCTTCACGTTCAACTTTTAAATTTATCAGCAGTTGTGAAAATGTAAATAAAATTTCAAAACAATAACAATTGTCCGCAGCGACCGTTCATTTCAAAATCATTGTTAAATCAATTTTTAAAGTTTAATAAAAGTGACTGCTAACAATTTTCAATTACTATAACTTTATCGAAAGTCATCCGATTTTGAATAATCTAGGCTTATTGATTATGTTCTGACCTCTTGATTAATATTGCCCTTAAATCGAAAATTAAAATTATTAAATTATTAAAATTATACCTTAGGAACCATTGAAGCCTTATTTCCGATGAACGTATAGAGATCTTCTCTCATTACACTGGAGATTCTCATAACGCTGCTATAAAATATTTGGTATGTTTGTCGGAATATATGTTCTATGGCATATTCAAATCTTACTAAATATTAAAAAGTTCATCCACATGGCTATCGAAGCAGTTGTAGAAATTGACAAGCTTTGAGCTGCTTGGAGCTGCAAAGAGCAGCTGCCTCGTGCCCGGCATTCCCAACGGACTTTGCAGTTGCTCGTGCGTGTTGACAAGAATTTCAATTTGCAAACAATAAATTTGAGCAGCCAGTGGCTCCTTGGAGAGTGAAGTGGAGTAGAGAGGAATAAAGTGGAGTCCATGGCAGCCAAGAAGCGGTCCACAGACTCTTTATTAAAGAATAAATATATATATATTTTTATTTATGCTGAGCTGCGAGTTGCAAGTGACAGTTTGGCAGCTTGGCAGTTGACAATGCCATTGATTTGAATGTACTTTGGCATAAGAATTTCATTTATACAAGGCCCACAATTTAATATTGGATTACCCACTGTTGGCTTTAAGCTGATTATATGTCTGCTCCATAAGCGCCAGTCTCCGAACGGAAGTGCTGAACAAAAAAAGGAAATGAATCAATTTCCGTGTGGCAGACCATTAAAAAACTACAAAACACTGCGATGCAAAACAAAGCAACTAAAAAGTGTGCTAAGAAAAATGGCGCCGGTAAAAGCAAAGCAGGAGAACATTATTCTTCTAGTTATTCTTTATGGCAGCTACGGGCTACGAATAACTCTCTTGATTCTGCAATTACAATTAAAACAGAGATTTAGCATTTTCCCTGAAAAGTATATATTAAACACCAAGCATATATAAATATGTATTTAAGGAAGATTCTAGACAGCTAACCTAAGTATTTATGGTTTGTCAGAATAAGGTATACAAATAAAATACTAATAGACTAGCTCTCAAAAACAGCACAAAACAAATTGACAGGTTTGACAATAGTTATAAAGCTCTAAAATATTATATTCCTAGATCTGTGCAAATATGTCGATAATTATCCAAGGCGCTGGGTACATGGCATTTGTTTACGAGGCCTTCAATTCAGCTCTCATAATGGTTCGGATGGTGCAATTTTCCTCACTTATGAAGGTAAGCAGCCAACTTATTGCGGCCAATATACAAAGAGTTTTTCTAATACAGCAAGATATGATGGATGTCATGATACTGATTATGGAAATGTTCAAGCTCATTTGCTTTGGCACCTTGGCGGTGGGCGTAATTAGCGTAAGTAGCAAAGCAACCCGTTACTGCAAATAGATATATATATATAACTGCTTTACAGCGTTCCAAATTATCGTTAAAACTTTGGCTACTGACGGCATATGTTCAGATAAAATGGGGTGCTATTGGTCAAGTTTTTTATAAGATATATGAATATTTCTTCACTGTAAAGTATAATAGCACAGAAGAATTCTTGAAGGAGCTATCTCATATACATGGTTCACTACTTGGACAAGTACTGTCACGGATCGGCATTATATTACTTATCTACAGATACTATGTGCTCCTTAAAAACGAGAGCACACAGTTTGACCAGAAAGCAGACGATCAAAAGGCCAAGTAGACATATGGTCGTATTATAATTATTTATTGTTCGAAAAAATACATATGTAAAATTAAAATAAAAAGTCCTGCATTGGTTTGTCGACAGTTTGATTATCAGTGGTTGATTGCGTTAAATTCTGGTAAATAGTGTATATAACATATATATAACCAATTTCAATAGCTAGAGGGTCGTACGGATTAAAATGTGTCGAATATGCCAGAAAAAAGGAAACTTGCCCATAGTTAACAATGAAATCAGAATGTTGGTAAAGGCCTCAAAGAAATCGCCAAAAAGCAATTCAAAGATCCACAAAAGCAAAAATACCACATCGTACATCAATCCACCAAGGCAACAGAAAAACCATAACAAGAACAGCTGTGGCATATGCTGTAAATATATATACTCAATATTTGGGTGTGCCGCATTAGACATAAGCCTAGATACTACGCACCAATATAATTCCAGTTACCATGAGCAATGCACCTAAAATCCACACATTCAATAGGAGCAGATAAGTCCTCAGCATCCATGGGCTTACACTGTTGCTAAGGAATCCTGAAAATGTTTGAGGATTACTGAGGAGTTTGCTGACCTGTCGCCCACTCACCTGCTGCATATCCCTCCTCCAGTTGCTGTTGTTGCTGCTGAAGTTGTGTTTGGCTTTCATGTATTGTCTGGATACCATTTCTACGCCACAAAAACCAAATAATCATCAGCTCAAAGAACACAGCTCCAATGATATCCACGCAACCGATGGCCAGGCCGCAGACATTCAATGCGCTCACCATTT
The DNA here is from genome assembly GCA_035042345.1 of Drosophila fungiperda. Lineage (NCBI taxonomy): Eukaryota > Metazoa > Arthropoda > Insecta > Diptera > Drosophilidae > Drosophila > Drosophila fungiperda. The sequence goes on along the minus strand of JAWNLM010000028.1, from coordinate 5,532,922 downwards.
TTACACTTTCAAAATGAATTTGTTTCTATTTATCTTATTTAACTTCTTTTCTTTTCTGACACAAAAAACTTTAAGTAAAAAATTGTAGAAAATATGTTGAGCCACACAAGCTGAATGCCTGCAAAATGAGCGCGAAAAAAGAAAATTAAATTTGACATCAGCGAGGTCACACAGATTGACGCAACGTACGTGTGTCTCTGTATGTGTGTAGTTTTTGTATGCATTCCCACTGCACGTATTTCATCAGTCTGACATTATATAAGTATATGTATGTATGTATATATGTGAGTGTGCACACATATTTTGCATAAATAGACAAAAGTTCGCTGCCTGCCAGCAACGAGGCGACTTGCGGCTTAAGCTTCGAGTTGTGCGATGCTGTTTCCTGTTCCGTTTTGTTGTCTGCTGTGAAAATTATTTTAAAAGGATTCTCTTTTCAACACTGGCAAATGCGCGTTTGTGTATAATAAATGTTTCATTTTAAAGCGCTTGCCGTCTCGACAACAGCAAAATAGTAAAGTCGATGTACCCATCGTACATGGGGTATTTTTTTGAGAGATATCATATTCAGATCAGGAACTAGAAAGCTCCTGTTATAAAGATACTGCTCGGAAAAAAAAAGTTGACCGTAAAAGTATTTAGCATCGCTATCAAATATGTTGAAATCCAATTTGTGGCACATTTATGAAAATTTGAATCGGATGAACAAGTACTCAATTTGCATTTACTGCAGCTATACTGAAAGTTAATTAACTAATTAATTTAATTTTATTGTATTAACACATATGTATATATAAAAAATATAACTTAATTCAATAAAGAAATCTATTTTTTTGTACGTTCTTCCGTCTTTTTTGATCTACTATATGATGAATGGATGGAACCACAGGCGTACGAACTATTTGGACCTTTAGTCTGCAGGATGTTGCATTTATAGGATCGAGAACTTCTGTTTGGGGATGACCGATCTGTTTTTGTCTTTTGCTTTGGGCTTTGCTTTGATTTTGGTTGCAACTGCACCCGCTCTTCACATTTACACCGAGGCGTTTGAAAGCTCTTTCCACAATCATTGCATTTGGCTAGAGCCAGATAGAACTGATATATAATGAATGCAAAAATGGTTTCCACAACTGAAAAAGAAAGGTTAATACGCATTTATTTGGAAAAGGTGTTGCTGCTCACTTAAGCCAACGAAGAGTATCAAAAAGTTCTTAGTCACGCCAGACTGAAATTTGCTCTGGCTTAAAAATGCATACACAATCAGGCAAATTTCCACAAAAATGCCAGCGGCTGAGAACATCAGCCAATATCGCACTAGTCTCGTATTACGCTATAAAAATTAAACAGTAATAATAATAAACTTTGACTTTATAAATGTAAACAATAACTTACCTGATAGATACCAAAGATTAGCACGATAATTAAACCCAACCAAAATAGACCAAAGCAAGCCCCAAATATAGTTAGCCAGCTCAACTGTGAAACAAAATCTATAACATCTAATAACTATTTTTCTACATTAAATGTGGCTTACATGGTTGTGGATCTTAGTCATGCTGAATACAGCAAAGAGCACACCGCATAGGATATCAAAAACAGCGATGACATAGGCACAATATAAAAGCGATTCCTGATTCGCTCGCATGACGGAATATTCATATTCTAGTCTAACTGGGGAACTAGAAATGCTTGGCTTGCTTTAGAATGGAGTCGACATAAAGTTATGGGTCACTAAACTGGCTTCATACGAAAATTCCGCTGTTGCTCCCTAAGAGCAGTCCTCTCCCCTCTCTTGTACATTCGTCTGCGACGTTTGCGTTCTCTGCCTGGATTGTCATTGCTGTTGTTGATGTCTTTGTTGTTTTTTTCAGTGATGGAACCCCCTACAAATCTGTGCGTTGCCAACGGTATCCAAAGTTCGTGATCTATCAGATCCAGATAGAATGTGTAGATTATATAAACAAACGTCATTTCCACAGCTGTGAAGGACTTTTATAAAGACTTGACTTAGTCACGATTAGGCAAGAGACTCACCCAAGCCCACGAACGGTAAAATGGTTATCTTGACGCCTTCCCAATTGACTGATACGACCAGTGTCAGCCCATAAAGTAGTAAAATAGTATCCAACATTATGCCCAAGCAGGTGAAAACCAACCAGTAGCGCACAAGGGTCAAGTGACGCCAACGAATCCCCAGTATCAGCATCAAAATGATGCAAATCCAAATGATAGAGAAGATCAACGCTACCAGGGTGGTCCAGTGACTCTGTACAGTTCGAAGCACTTAGTTGAATAAGCTCCCAACTGAAGCAACTTGACTTACGTGCTCTGCATATAGCATGCCCGAGACGATGGCAAAGAGTATGGCGGACACAAGATCCAGTATCGCAATGGCGTAGCTGCAAATTACCAAATATCCATCAGAGTCCATTCTCATCCAGCAAACATTTCAGATATATTTGAAACGTAGGTCGAAATTGTGCTCTAAATCAATGCTGTAATGATGATAAGCACGTAGTTTCAATAGAGAACCCTGCCGGAATGAGGAATGTTGTTGTTGTTGTTGTTGTTTTTGTTATTGTTGCTGTTGCTGGCAACGTTGCCGGCTGCTTGTTAATCAATGCTATTTGATTGCCACGAGCCGAGGCATTGCCACAGTGGTAACACACAATACAAGAAATATAGCTTCTGATTAAAAACAAAAGCACAGGTAACTCGATTGTTTATGGCAGTATCGGCAATACATCATCAAAAATACAAATCATTTAAGACATGTGTTTGATAACATCGGTCCACTGTGCATTTACTGTGTGACAAGTCTGCTGGCCATCTTTCATTTACGGCATTTGTTTTGTCAGCTGCCTCATGGCAGTTTGGAGATTAGATTTTGCCCCATTGACAACGTGACTCTGTCAAGTTAAAGTTCGTGATGGCCAAGGCAAAACAAGAAAAAGAATAAACACAAACGGAATAGGAAAACTATCTAACTCAATTATTATTATTGTTTGTGCCAGTAGATTCGAATTGCTTTTGGCATTGATGTTAGCCAGTGAATTAAAATTGGCAGTAAATGCCAATCGGAATCTATTAATTCTATTGAGACACACAACTACATGCGACTTTATTCTTACAGTGTGAATAAATTATAATATCAAATAAATATTGAGCTTTTATGTTCAGCCATTTTTTAAAAGCCGATTTCTCCTGTCCTTGGTCATGGAACGATTGGTCTCTGTAATCTGGAATTATAGAATAATAAAGAAGTATTTATTGTTTGAGTATTATTAGCTTTATATGTTCTCTTTGGACCTCCGCACATTTGAACGCCTTGAAGGCCGATCAAATTGGTCAAATGGTCCAATTGAATGATTTGAGCTCATTTCCTCCACAGGATCGTCAGAAATTCGACCTATCTTCAAGTAATATTTGTAGACAATATAAATGCAGAGCCATTCAATAACTGAAAATAAAAGGGAATATGAAGATGAAGAATCATTAAATTCAAATTTCTATCTACCAATGCCCAAATAGAGAATTGTAAAGTGTACAATTTCTCTCCATGCTATAGACCCGGATGTGGAAATGGTCCATATAAAAAAGAACATGTCCACAACAATGCCAACTACCGAAAAGATCAACCAACAAGAGATTAACCAAAGACGACGCTGCAACACAATTTAAAAAGTAATACTACAAACTTTAAAAAATCTTTATATACACACAAACCTTCCATAGGCCCACAATAAGCAGTACAACCATTAAAACCCAAAAGATCGAACCGAGAAACGCTAGCACTGAGTATAGGTGCACCTGGAGATCAAGTTAGTTAGTAAATAATTCCCATATCAATATCAATAGTAATAATACACACACTCATTACCAATAAAGTGGTAGATTGAAGCAGAAAGTATGAGGATTGAACCATATCGAACATGGCTATAAAATAACAGAGTTTACCAATCATGTTGAAACACTGATTATCATTCATCTTGATATCCGTTGATAAAAGAGTTCGTGTATCGAATTGTTGATTTTAGACTGATGTATATTCAAAATATATTTATTGTGGGTAAGACATGAAGCCTACTATAACAAAAATAAATTGATATTTTATATTATTTTTTTTCCTTTTTTTTCTTAGATTTTTTGTCGGACTTCTTGTTGCTTTTATTGCTCTTATTTTTGCTTTTATCTATGAACGACGAATTTGTATTTATCAGAAATTAATAACATCTACATACCCGACTTACAAGCCTTCGCATCCAACTTTTTTTTTCTTTTTTTCCCCTGGTCACTTTTATGGAGCACGTCAACAAGTTGACATGGATCCATGCTTATATAGAAACAATGAATAATATATATACAGAGGCTTTCAATAACTGAAATAAATATAGCTTGAGAAAAACCTGTATAATTAATAAGAGTCACTAACTCACAAATTCCGACAAAAATAATTGTAAACCGTTGTAAGCGATCCCAATTGACTTGTATAGAAGACGCAATTCCCCATATTAAGAATCCTATGTCAGTAATAAAACCACCTATTGAAAAGACAAGCCAAGCCTTAACTAACAAAGGACGTCGCTATTCGGAGTAATTGTTATTGATTCCATTCGCTAAACTGGAGAATAATAAATAAAAGTATACGAACCTTCCACAGACCTACAATTAGCAGTATGACAATCAACGCCCAAAATATAGTACCCAATACCGCCAAGGTTGAGTATATATCGAACTGCTTATTGGATTAACTTAGAGGTAGCATAGATTTTTCAAATGTCAGACTTACTCACTCTTAAGACCAGCGAAAAAGTGGCTTGAACCACAAAATAAAGCGCATGCAACAAATCGAATATAGCAATGGCGAAACATATTTTTAATAAATGTTTACGAAGGAAATATCCAATTGCCGATTTCCCTTTTATTTTGCGAGGTGATGATACACACATTGTGGAATTTTATATATTTTTCATAAATGTGAGTGCTTTAACAAAGCAATTGAAAAGCTTGTTACAAAAAAAAAAAGAATTTAAATAACTTAAGATTTATATTCTGATGTGGTTTTTTCGTCCATAAGATATGAATATTCTTATGCAAATTATGGTAACCGTTTTCATATTTCACATGATCTCCAATATATAATCCAGATGTGACATCTTAATAATTAAGTTTAACAGGAGAAGTTTGACGGATCAACGGTTCTCGTAATGTAATGTTAACAACGATAGCAGCTGATTTTGCAGTGATGTGGCAACGCTTTTTTGTAGCATTCTTACAGCGCTAAGCAGAGCCGACGTGCAAATAAACTGTCTTAAATTTAAACTGCATTTATTAACCAAAACATGCCTATCATTGTCAAAACGTAAGTAGCAATATAAAATCGTAAAACCATCGCAAAATATTACATGCTCGTTGAAATAGTTTAAGTAAAAGTACCTAACAAACTGTGGTAATTTTTGTTATTATTCGCGCCTTTTTCGCCGCTGTTTTGAGTTACCCAACACTGTGCAAACATATGTTTTAGTCATGAAATAAAGCTTGTCCGAAATACAATATCACGATGGGTCCTCCAAAGAAGTCGAAAAAGGACCGCAATGCGGGCGATAAATTTGGTAAGCATTCGCCCCACCCGAGAATAACCAGAGAGCCTGGTAAAATTGCAACGCATTCACACAGTTAAGAAGCGGCGCGCTGAGGATGAGGCATACACCCAGCTGGTGGATGACAATGACACCATGGACAATGCCAGTGAATCGGATGGAATACCGGGCGCAGCATCGAAGAACGCCGAGACCATCGACGAGAACATTAACACAGATGAATACGGCGCCAAGGATTATCGCTCTCAGATGCAACTACGGGCGGATCACGGCAATCGACCTCTGTGGGTTGCACCCAACGGTCATGTATTTCTCGAATCATTCTCGCCGGTCTACAAGCATGCGCACGACTTTCTCATTGCCATCTCGGAGCCGGTCTGTCGGCCTGAACACATACATGAGTACAAACTGACCGCTTACAGTTTGTATGCGGCTGTTTCCGTCGGCCTGCAAACCCACGACATTGTGGAGTATCTGAAACGCTTGAGCAAGACGACCATTCCAGAGGGCATCTTAGAGTTTATACGTCTTTGTACGCTGTCGTATGGCAAGGTGAAGCTCGTACTGAAGCACAATAAATACTTTATTGAGTCACCACATCCGGAGGTGCTGCAGAAACTGCTAAAAGACCCGGTCATACAAAAGTGCCGGCTGATCCGCAGCGAGGGCGAGGGCTTCATACAGGGCACCGTAGAGAGCAAGGCCATTACACAATTCGGCACCAAGTTGCCCACAGTGGCTGACAAAACAGCCGAAGATTCAGCCAGCACCTCGGCAGCAGCTGCTGGTGTTGTTGCGCCAGCGGAGGGTGCCGTCGCAGTTGTTGTGCCCGATGACATAACCGACTTCTATGAGAAGATTGACAAGGAAGAGGAAGATGAGGACGAAGCTAACCTGAAAACAGTATCCTTCGAGGTGGCACAGGAGAAGATTGAAGTAATTCAGAAGCGTTGCATTGAAATCGAGCATCCGCTGCTGGCAGAGTATGATTTCCGCAACGATACCAACAATCCGGATATTAACATTGACCTAAAACCTGCTGCCGTGTTGCGACCCTACCAGGAGAAGAGTCTGCGCAAAATGTTTGGCAATGGACGCGCACGTTCTGGTGTCATTGTGTTGCCTTGCGGAGCTGGTAAATCCCTAGTAGGTGTCACCGCCTGTTGTACGGTGCGCAAGCGCGCCTTGGTGCTTTGTAACAGCGGTGTCTCCGTGGAACAGTGGAAGCAACAGTTTAAAATGTGGTCCACAGCGGATGACAGTATGATTTGTCGCTTCACATCGGAGGCAAAGGATAAGCCCATGGGTTGTGGCATACTGGTGACCACATATTCCATGATAACGCACACACAGAAACGTTCGTGGGAGGCGGAACAAACTATGCGCTGGCTGCAGGAACAGGAATGGGGCATTATGGTGCTGGATGAGGTGCACACCATACCCGCCAAGATGTTCCGTCGTGTCCTCACCATTGTGCAGTCCCACTGCAAGCTTGGCTTGACGGCCACTTTACTTCGCGAGGATGACAAAATAGCAGATCTTAATTTCCTAATTGGTCCAAAGTTGTACGAGGCTAACTGGCTGGAGCTGCAGAAGAAGGGCTTCATTGCTCGCGTCCAGTGTGCCGAGGTGTGGTGTCCCATGTCTCCGGAGTTCTATCGCGAATATTTGACCACCAAAACATCCAAAAAGATGCTGCTCTATGTGATGAACCCCTCAAAGTTTCGCAGCTGCCAGTTCCTCATCAAATACCATGAAAAGCGTGGCGATAAAACAATCGTCTTCTCGGACAATGTGTTTGCCCTGAAGCACTATGCCATCAAGATGAACAAACCCTTCATCTATGGACCCACATCGCAAAATGAGCGCATACAAATTCTACAGAATTTCAAATTCAATGCCAAGGTAAGTGAATATTAAATCTTTTGCGCAGAGCTTCCCAGTCACATTGCACTTGTTATTTGCCGCAGGTTAACACCATTTTCGTATCCAAAGTGGCTGATACCAGTTTTGATTTGCCCGAGGCGAATGTACTTATTCAGATATCATCGCATGGCGGTTCACGTCGCCAGGAGGCACAGCGTTTGGGTCGTATTCTGCGCGCCAAAAAGGGTGCAATTGCCGAGGAATACAATGCATTCTTCTACACGCTCGTCTCGCAGGACACCATGGAGATGAGCTATTCACGCAAGCGTCAGCGTTTTCTTGTGAATCAGGGCTATAGCTATAAAGTTATTACACATCTCAAAGGCATGGACACCGAACCGGATCTATTTTACGGCCTACAAGAGGAGCAGGGTCAACTGTTGCAACTGGTGTTGTCCGCCTCAGATTTGGATTGCGAGGATGAGAAAGTCCCTGGCGATCCGGGCTATCGTCCAGGCGGCCCTGGTACCACTAAACGCATGGGCGGGCTCAGCTCGATGTCAGGCGGCGATGATGCTATTTACTATGAGCATCGACGCAAGAATGTCGGCAGCGTTCATCCATTGTTTAAGAAATTTAGAGGATAAGTGTAACTGTTCTCAACTCAATAAAATTAACTCACTACATTAATGTTGTTTTACTGCAATTACTTTTCAACTATCTGACAACTGATTGTTTCTATATCATTGCAGGCGAGGCGCAGGCTCGGGCGATTGGGCCATCATTGAGCTGCAGGGTGATCTGGAGGTGCGCAGCAATCAGAGCAAGCATGATCAGTTCATAGGTGATCTCTACTATAACAAATATGGACAGCCTGTAAGTCTTTGTAATAAAGCCAACACATGCCAATCAATCAAGTGATAAAATTAATTTCAGATACTTATCATAGGCCATCACATACTGCAAGGACGGGAACAGAAGCTGGACAAGCCGTTTGCAGTGCTCGAGAAGTCCAAGACAAATGAGGGAGAGCAGCTGCTGAATGTAACGAATGCCACGCTGGATGCAAGTGCGTTGAATGCCACATCAGGAGCTGAGCACACTGTGCTGGATGAAACCGTGGCGCTGGAGCACAAGAGTCGCCAGCGAACGGAGTATACAGTGAGAGCCATATGCACCAAAAAGTTAATCTTCAAGTCGCGACCGAAGCCAATCATTGCCAATGTGGCAAAAACAGTTTAGTTGTCGATTTATATTTATATGATTGATATTTAATTGAATGCATAGTTATTTTAATATTAAATGTAAGCAGATTAAACGATTTCCATTTCACGTTCGATGCCAACAAATTTAAGTTGCTCGGTGGGTCCGTATCTGTAGTCAAAGAAGAGTTCCTCACCCGGCTGAATGGCGCGCTTGGCAAAGATCCCAATGCGATGATCACCGGTGACCATCATGACCTTTGCATAGCAATTGGGATTAATTGAATGATTTGCGAATCGAATTTTGTTGCCCTTTCGCGTGGCATCCACAACAAAATCGTTATTCAAATTAAACAGAAACGAGCACATATATTTGTCGTACACCTTGCCACGGCGATCGGCCTCATCTTGCGATATGATCTCGCCACAGTACTCTGATATGAATTCATTTTTCTGAGCGCCCTCCTTCAGAAAAATGCCCCAACCAGCAATGTCTGAAGGTGCCATCAGCAAATGTTTATCTGTAAATGCAATGTTAGAGCATCGAATTTAAAGAATTAGGAATTATGAGCAACTTACGCAATCCACGCTGCACGCACACATTCTTGCAAGTTATTTTGGTCAGCTTGAACTGATCGGCACCACAAGCCTGACACAGATCCGGATCACACTCGCGGACAGCCAAATAGCAAGGGCATTGCTTGGTGTTGCACTGCGCCTTGCAGCGGCAGCCAGGGAATCGGTTCTGACAATCGCTGCTGCAGTTGCAGAACTTCTCGCAAAAGTTCTGCGTCTGTGCGCAGGAGCAGGTCTCATCACAGGGACCCACGTGATCGCACGGCGTATAGTTGCACACGTGATTCGAGGACGAGTCCTTTTTCAACTGAATTTTACGGCAATGCAGAGACCACATACGCTGTTTCTTCTTCTTTTTGCGCGGTGGAGTAAAGTCTTGACGCAAGTCCTCAAAACTGAACTCTGCTGCCTCCTTCTGCGCAAACTCGTACACCTGGCGGCAGGTCTTTGTCAGCATATTGTGCGCCACAGCACAATAGTTCTTCAGATACACCTTGTGCAGAACGCGGAAGAGTGCTTGATCGGCGCCAGTCCAAACGCACTGCGTGCTGGTGATGTTCATCATGCCAGCTGCATCAGAGGGAGAGAGAGCATTAAAACAGTTAACGTCGATTCAAATATAAATGTAGTTTACCCATAATAGAGTTAATCTCAGCGCTGTTGACAGCTATGCCATTATCCTTTCCGATTTCGGGATTGAAGTCCTTGTTGCTGAACTGGCTGTTGCTATCATTACTGTCCTCTGAGCTGGCCTCGTTGCAAGAGTCGATCGGCGGTGTTTTGCTATCGGCTGCCAGTTTCTCCTTCATGCCATCCTGTTAGCAAAATAATAATAATAATAATCTCTTGCTTAGAGGCAGTTAGCAAACTTACAATCAACATGTAACAGGAGTTGCTGCAGGGCTCCACAAAGGTTTTCAATTCGGGATAGCGTCGCTTCTGCAGATTGGGACCAGCATGTCCCTGCAAGCCTGTTAACCGAAAATGCAAAAAAAAAACAATTTTAGTACAGGATTTTGTGTGGAACTAAAGAATACAGCATGACTATGAGACGCTTAGGGTTAGAACATGAATCAGATACGTTACTTAACGATGGATGCAACAATGTATAAGGCAAAAGCCGGACGAAATGAGGCGAGAACACCAATAAAAATTTTGACGCAAGACATATTTTTTTTTTTTTTGCCAATTTCCACAGACATAATACATTTACATTTATATATAAAGGATAGATAGTAGATGATGATGTGGAGCAAGGCGACGTTTTGGGCCTAGCGGCATGAGTGTGTGTGCGTGTGGTTATCGAAAACAACAACAACTACAACAACGACTCACCCTGTACATGGTGACCTAAATTGCAGTTATATTTTTTGTATACAAGTTTTTTAAGAAGTTTTTTTTTTTGGTGTTTTTGGTAGACAAAAGAAATGTTTTGCAACAATTTTTGTTTGTTTTCCAAATAAAGAGAAAAAGCAAAAACAAAAAGTTATTAAGAGGATACCCAGCTGTGGGGCAGAGCGGAAAAATGTTACTTACGATGAAGGAAACAATCATATTTAAAGCAGCGACGACAGAACAATGTGTGAAATGAGTGCATCGTGCGCTCCCGGGAAACACTCTCCGCTTTGGTGCCATCGATATTGGGCGTGCACTCCTGCGGTCGCTCCGGATCCTGATGCTCGGTGAGCTCAATATACCTGAATGGAATGGAACAACATTGTTAACACACAATTGCAAGGATTAACACACACACACAAGTAGAACACACTTTTCCTTTAGCTCCTGGGCTGTACCCTTGTCCGGAAAATTGGCGCTAATTGCCTGGAATATAATTGGTGCCGGAAACGGTAGTTTCTCTTTCGTTTCCTCCACTTTGGGCTGTGTTTCTGTTGCAGTAGTCACATCCACATCCTTTTTGTCCTCCACATTTTTTTTGTCCTCCAAATCGTTTTTATGCTCCACATCCTTCTTGTCGTTTACATCCTTCTTGTCATCATCAGCTGCACCAGTAACAGAAGCAGGAACAGCAGCGGGAGCAGCTGAAGACGTTGTTGGCGTTGTCTCCACCCCAGCTGGTGGTTCCTGTTTCTCCTCTTCCTCCAATGGCTTGTTTGTTACAGTCTCTGTTTTAACGGTAGGACTGGTCACAGTTTCCTCCAATTCCTTGCTATGTGAACGCATCAGCGCATGCACCAACTCCACAAATATGGCGTCGTCCATGAACGATGGATCCTTGTCGCCGTGCACCTTGCCATCGTAGTTCTTGATCAGCTCCTCGATGAACTTGCCATCCTTATCGAGCACCTCATCGCCCATATACGGTATGTTGTGCAGCACCGTCTCATCTTCGACCATGAAGTTCTGCTGAGTAGGCGCCCATGTGTACATTGTGGGAATGGGCGTGACGGCGTTGATCACACAAATGGGCACACGCTGCGGCCCACTGTTGCCACCGTTGTAGTTGGTCACCTCGGCGCGCTTCACACAGTCCACGTGTGGTGGATCGTACGGCTTTGCCTGCCACACCTTGGACTCGCAATACAAGTCCTGCACATTGTGGTTGTGTTCGTCCCTGCAACAAAAGTGGAATGAGCGCGAATTCAATAAACGCGACGCCAAGTTTCACGTTTGGTCAGCGCTGATTGCTTACCAGTTTTTTATCCATGCTTCCTTGATTTCATCGGCACGTTTGTAACGCTTTTGCTGGCGGATTTTCATGTACTCCAACTTGACCACACGTTTCCATTCCTTGCTACTCATAATTCTTTTTGTTCACTTTGTTGCAGCAATTATTTATGGCGGACTCTGTGAGTGTTTGTAAGCGCAATTACATGCTAATAGTGTTGGAATATGACACAGATACGGTGTTAGTTAACTTTAAAAAAGTAAAACAGCTGCGCCTGATTGCACTGTTGCCACTTGTAGCATAAATGCAACAAAAAACCAAAACCCACTCAAATTATACCTATACATAATTTTTTCATCTTTATAATTTCTGTTTAAAATAAACGGTTTTATTGGCAGTGGAGTTATTTGATTCCACGTTTATTAAGTTATGGTGTATTTCGTTCAGAAGGGCAGCTTCGACATTCTTGGTATTTTTTTTGGGATATATTTGACAATATTTAGGAACAAATTTGGCTCAAAAACAAATCAAATGTAAATCTTATCAAAAAAAAGGAATAAATTACACAAATAAACTGGACAATTTCAAAAACATACAAGCAGCCACGAGCATCGAAGAACTTGGCGCGATGTCACAATCAGATTGCGAGGATTTGAAGGCATTCGAGCGGCGCCTCACCGAAGTTGTCTCATCATACAGGCCATCCACGTTCCGCTGGCGACGTAAGGTTGCACTAATTGCTTGCCCAGAACATTATTAAATAAAAAATACTTCTTTTAGTGATACTATCTGCATTGTCCGTCTGTACGGCAATAAGTGCCTGGTACTGGCTAAAGGATCCACGCACAACCGTTGTACCGCTGACGGAATCACTGTGGATCCACCCCGTGTTTACTGTGGCCACCGTCACGTTGATAGTGCTCTTTATTCTGGGCATACAAAAGCTGGTAGTGGCTCCACAGATAATTACGTCACGCACCAGAAATGTTCTAACGGACTTCGCTCTAGACCTGGAACCGCATACGGGTAAACTGATACTGAAGCCACGACAAAGTAACAACAACGGCAACAACACATGAGTTTTTATAAGGGGATACCGATTTAGTTGTGGCTTGCCCTATTAATATATAATATGACTATGATGCACACTTCCATGATAGTGGTTTAACAGCATCCAAAACACTAGTTTAATGCATACCACAAAAATAAATATTTAAGTTTATTTTGGTTAAATTATATATGATAACTCCATTGTACAAATTAAATGTTTGTGTTCGTTTTTATTTGTTTATTAAGGACCTTGTTAATTTCTGCTGCCCAAGCAATAATTTAATAAATGACGTTCTCTTTGAATCTGGTCTATTTGCACTTTTGCAATAACCCCACTTGAATTGGGCTATACCTGCTTTTACGGACGAGTTTAAAGTTCACCTGACTCCTGAAATCTGCATTAGAATTATTTTATCATTTCTGAAGATTTTCAAAATATATTTTAGTTTCTACTATACTTTTCCTATTTCACTTATATTTATTATTATAAATAGATTTTTGTAACAAAAATAAAACTTTTAAGTTAATAGCTAATGAGCATGGAAATTTTAATTAAAATCTGTATTTTATTTAAACATTAAACAAGCATTTTGTTTTCACCTGTATAAATTATGATGAAATGTAGTAATTTGTTGTAGCTCATTACAATTTGACGTTAGCGTTGAGCGGCAATAGAATCCGGGTATAAATAGCGTGCGCTCTCCACTGTAAAGCCACAGAAGCTAGTAGCTCACCAGCCAATTTCAACTATGAATATATATTTTTTCGCCGTTCTCATCCTGACTGTCGTTTTCGCCATGGCAGCAGGCAAGTTGAAAAAAATAAAATAGATTAAGTTTTTTATTGTGACTTTGCTAATATTACAGCCCAATTAAACGATAAGTTGCCTAATTCCAAACCAATCAATGTGCATAGAAGTCATCCGAGGTTCGTCCGCCACGTTGACGCGGGGGCTGCGGACGAGATCGACCAATCTAATTTAGCGCCAAAAGAGTGCTGTGGTTAAGAGGAATATTCAGGACATGGCAAGGATGTTTTTGAAATGTCCCGCTTGACTTATAAATAAAGCATCATTTTAAAATCAAAATGAAAAGTGTATTAAAGTGGTCCAGGGATATGTGGTTTTTAACGCTATTGATTCATCGATTCTTTGACTTATCTTCGGCGAGACAAGTAAACAACTTTATTTATATAATTCATATTGTGCGATAACTTTTTTATTTTAAATTTTCTTGTTCTCGGCAAGTGTTTGTCATTGTCGCATATGCATATAAATCTTTCGGCTGTGATTTAAATTTATTTGTTTTCGCTTTTGTTTTAGTTTCTCTTTTGATTTCTTTTCTCAATACAGTTTTATAAATTCCTATTTGTAAATCTTAAAAATTAATATTGTTGCGCAGCATTCTTTCATAATCAGACATAGACAGGTTCGTTTTAATATGTTTATAAAATGTTTTCTGTAGAAAATGGAAATATAAATGCATCTGAGTTTTCACTGCATGTGGTTTCATTCAGTTTGTTCAGGCAATTTTAGTTGGTATGTATTGTATTTTCTTCTTTTTGATTAATTGTAGTCATGTACAAAAAAATAGGCTAAATTTGATTTTAAAAATGTATTTAAAGTTATAATCTCTGGTTAGTAGTTGAAATTGAAATTTAGGATATTCATTTCTATTATTTTATTTTATACTTTGCGCTAATTTGTTTTTGTCCTTCGTTTGTGTTGTTTTTTAATCAATTTGTAATATTCATTACTTAATATTAAGGCTAAAATATGAGCTAAATATTGTTTTGTTGCTGGTTGTTTCTTGATATATTTGCATATTTACTTTACAAGGAGGCGAGCTAAACAATAATAATAAGAAAAAATACAAATTAATACGACAATTGTTGTTGGAAATGCATAAATAAAACTAAATGCTGCCTCCTTTCTGCACAGCACTCACACAATTTAAACATAATATTTATATATATATATATACTCGTAGTAGAAGCCTATTAATTACATAAATAAAAAACCGTTTAAATCATTAAACACAGTTAACGTTACAAATTGTACACATAAACAAAACGATTGTGGGCTCTTGCATTTGGCATTATCCCCGCCGATCTTCGTCATTATGCGGCCAGCATATTGCGTATATTCTTCGGCGTATTCTCCTCGTTGAGATGCTTCGTCGTGTAGCGCAGGGCATTCAGCAGCGGCTCCGCCCTTATCGCCGGCTGTGCCTGCAGCAACCGCACACAGCCCTTCACATCGACGTGGGAGCCGCGCACAAACGCTCCCGTCGGATGCACATGATCATAGAGTATGACCAGTCCGACCATGACGCGTAGCACCAGCATCTGTGTCTCCTCCCGCTCGATCTGTTGCAGCAGTTTGCTGTTAATAAGACAATAAGGCAGATGTCAATAGTAATTCAGTGTGCAATATATATTAAGGAGCACTTACGGATTCTCCAGCATGCGTAGGCACACTTTGGCCATGGTGCCAAGCGTTTCTGTCGTATTCTGCACATCGTCCGTATTATCATTGACGAAACGGGATGTTGTCTCGCTGAGCACTTTAAGCATGGGCGTGGCATTCGCATAGAAGAGCGACATACGATTCGCCAGCTCAGCGCTCACCTGCATATTCTCTGTGGAATCAACACGCTGTCGACTCACAATGCGCCTATAGTAACTGAAGTCATTCTGTATGGCAGGTGTTTTCATCTACAAAGACAGTGGAGCAAAAACTATACATTAATATACAATTTAGTTAGATGTGCTTGGACTGCTTGCACGTGCAGTGTAGTGCAGTTAACTGCTTTGTAAATAAGAGTTGTGCACTGCTTTGATGCCACTCTAATTGCAGCTAACATTAATTTGTCTCTAATTGTAATACGTGACATCGCAATCGGACTTAATTTTTATAATTCGAAGCCAGGCCCAAAAACTAAGATTTGAGTCGGGCTGGCAATTTTAATCAACTGTCAGGGCTGCACTGGTGTCGTGCGTGAGAATTACTTCAGAGAGCCGCCGCTGTCATTCAAAGTGTGTATCATCATTTACCTTGGGTTTGGCGCTCGAGACATGCTAACGTTTTATACTAGATGTTGTTAACGAAACTCTATATATAAATACGTTATTAGCATAAATCGTTCTAACAGTATGTAACAATGCGCCAAACCGAACGGATCCACATCAGCAGCAGCTTCAAAAGCTGTGAGCAAGTGAGTAAATTTTGTTTATTGATTCGATGGCTATAATTAAACTCAGACAGATGATTAATTATTTGTTGATAGTTCCAGATAGGCGTCGTACTGTTATTGTTAATAGCGCCAAGTTTTACAAGGGCCCAATATGCGTCATCAACGTACAACACACAGTTTTACGGCAATAATCAACAACAGGTGCAACAACAGTTGCAACAACAATTGCAACAGCAATTACAACAACAATACAACTATCAATATCCTGCAGCTGGTGTGCAGTCGGTGTGGTCCAGTGCGCCCATCGTTGTGAATGATGAGGCCAACAGCCTGGAGCAGGATCGAAGTTATTTGCCAATTAAATATTACAACAATGGGGAGATGGCAGACAGAAGGCAGCAACAAAATTGGATCAATAACAACAATATAGCGACAACAATGCGAGCTGCCAATCACAATTACAACAATGTGCCCGGCTACTTTTACTATCCCCGGGTACAATCACAGCCACAATCACGTCAGGAATTGGAGCAACGGGAGTTGCTCACCGTGGCCGACACCCGGCTGGAGGAAGAGCAAATCGTTCAAATTGGCGGCGCTCGCTCACTGGCGCTCAACAGCAATAAAAACAACAACAGGAACAACAACGAATACTTTGAGCCAAGTCAGCTTTGGCGAATTCCCAACCTGGAGGAAAAATATGCCAAGCATTATGCAGACTATTTACGCAAATATCCGGAACGATTACAGCCGCTTTACAACACTGAAGCATCCTTTGGCGACAAGTAAATTAAGATAAATCTGCCTTTTCACGGATTTAAATTAAATTTAATCTGCAGTGCGACAGTATTTTGCTTTGTTAATTGTTTGTAAGGTCTAAAAATATTAAAATACTTTCTATTAAATAGTTGTGAAGTTTGCACTTCAACTGCTTAGCCAGTTGAGTTAACTGCTTGCCTGATACAAATAGCTGGAATGTTGTAACATACTTTGTGGCAAGCATTTTAAAAAGAGGCAACAATGTGGGGGTCAGAGAGCAAGATTACTGCCTAGAAACGCAAAGTGTCTGTTATTATTACTATTAGTTTGTGGTAAGGCACGTTTTGGCCCCTTAATATATATATATATATCTATGAGTGGAATGAAGTGCACAGACTTTATGCAAGTCTTTGAACTGACACTTAAGCACACAATGAACGTGCAAACAGTATCCAAATCAGTCTCGTCATCATCATCATCCTCATACTCATCATGAACACCAATATGATCATTCACATTTACATCTTTTGTGGCAGACACAACAGAGAGGAAGAGAGAAAAGCAAACGATGCCATTGCTTTTTGACTTCTTGTGCCATTTGCCTGTCTGCCTGCCAGGCTGTCTGGCAAACCACATTCGCTATTCGATTTCATCCAACTTTTACAGAACGGAAACGAGCCATGGGAAAATGTGCATACGGAGAGATTTGCCACAACATTAATCGATTTGTTTGGTCCACTCAATAAAACTGCCAGATTTACTTATGGCTATGTGAGTGTGTCTGAGTCTGTCTAAGTGAGAGCTCGCATCCAGTTAAACCTACATCGGACCACAATTGACTATGACAATAAACTGCAGCAAACAATCAAAAACTATGTATATAAAATCATAATTGAATAAACACACATTTATTTAAAGATGCTTATTCGACTTTTGTTCATTTTAAAATTGTTAGTTCTTTTTTTAGTCATGTTCAGTTTAAATTGGACGGCTTTCGTTATTTTCAGAGTTATTAACAGATGCAATGGGGAAACATTCTCTACGCAACGAGGGGAGGAGGTGAGCCCTGAAAATAGTGGTTCGTTCCGCTTTGTGTGCTCACTGAAGCGCCGACAATTGGCCAACACAGGCCGTTTAAATGAGTGCGTGTTTGCGTTGCTCAAATGAGGCTTTACTGTAGAATAGCACAGCAGCAGTTGAAAGATTTTTCATCAATGAACCGCAGCACGCGCCCGTCTTAAGTGACATGCAGACAGTGGGTCTGGGGACTGGTAGCCAATTATAAATGCAACCACGCGCGCAGTGAGTTGGCAGCAAAGACTTCAACTGTCATTGCTGCTGCTGCTGCTGCTGCTGCATGTTGCACCCACATAAGGTAAGCCAAATGACAACGCTTGCAATCGTTGCTTGGCCGTGGCTCAAAAGAAGACATTACACAGCTGCTTGACCCACGCGCCAAAGTCAAGTGGGCGTCTCGTTTGCCCAAATCGGGCAGACTTGTAACAAACACACGTACCACACACACATTCAACTATTAATAGATAATGGGGATAGGGGGATAGGGAGATTGGGGGTACTGCTACTCACCTTGTACTCATCGAATTTCAACACAAATTCCAATATCTCGGCCAGCTGCTTGACCAGCGCCTGCTGCGTCTCCAGATGCTGTGTCGGATTTAGTTTGCCGCCAACCAATTGACCCAACAGTTTGGGCACTATTTTTTCCAGTTCCTTGGAGTGCTCGTAGCACCGTTTCAGCCTCTTGACCAGCGGCTGAACGGCGGCCCACGCCTTGCCCTGCACCTCCGGCGATGGATCGGCAATTGCTTCGCGGATTTCTTTGTTGGCGCCCTGAAAAAAAAAAATAAAACCATGTTCTGTATTTTATAACATTTTTAATTCAGTATATTCGAGCCTGGCACCGTTAAATGTGCACTTGGCATGCGAACAAAAGATGAACAAACGTATAAATGGATTGGTGATTACACGATTTTCCTCGCGTTTTATGCATTATATTTTTCCTTTCTGCTACTGCTACTGCTGCTGACCACATTTTAGAGGCGCTTTTGTTTTAATTTAACACCAGCAGGCAACTGTGAGGCGTTGTGGTTTTTATTATAAATATACGCCACATGCCACATGCAACAACGACGACGACGTCGTGCAATGACCAGCGCTACGATTTTATCGAAGCTTTATGATCTAGATTCAAAATAAAAAATAAAAATCAAATAAAACCAAACAGAATAGAACAAAAACCATATCGAATGAAAAGTTGATTTTGCCTTCGCTTTATATATATATATATATATATATAGTTGTATGCCGCAGCGGGACAATCAGCAAATGGCGTTGATTATTTCAATTGATGCTTTTCAGTTTTCTCTAATACAAAACACGACAAGCGCTTTTACAAATGGCCACAACTTATGACAATTATGCGGCCACTTGCACTAAACTAAAACTGAAGTGAATGAACCGTTTGCAGAGCATTTAATGGATATGATTACAACATTTATTGCAGGCATTTTGTGTTAAACATTGCGATAGTTAAACAAACCAATCTTCGCTTTAAATCAGGATCGATAAGTGACCAGCAGGCCGTTCATTTTGTGTATGCGCAATATTTGCGAGGTTGGGAAATCACCCAAATTTTTGCCTTGCTTACGCAACACACGGCACGCCACGCCCAAAATTCCAATTTGGCTTTGGTCAAACAACGATTTGATTAAAGAGTTCGCGTGTCCGAAACGGCATTAACATATATTTGAGAATGTATAGAGCTAAAAATAAGTAAAACTGACTTCATTTCCAATCATGCCACTTCTTTAAAGCTGAATGCCACAGCACATTGGATTCGTGTTACTTAACTCTTTGGTTTGCACACCTTTTGCTGCACGTGTTGTGTGTTTATAATTAAATTGCAGCACATATAAATAGGACCATAAAAAGAAGCTGCAACAGCAGCAGTTAACAGCCACACCTCACACTCAGTGTTTGTTTGTCTGTTGGTAGCATCGACGAGTGCTTCAGCATAATCTAAATGCAACTGTCTGCATCAAAATAAACACATGGATGCCGAATGCATGCAACCTGGTCTGATGCCACCTTGGCGCATTTCTTTGTGTGCTACACATCATCATTTACACCTGTCGTCTGTGGAGGCAAAACTTGTGTGTCCTTGGACAGCAGCAAATGCTGCACTTGAAGCAGCGCAAATGTTTAACGCGAGCAAACAAGTCAACAAACAAAGAGACACAGAGAGAAGGAGAGATGGAGAGATGGAAGAGGAAGAGAGCGTTTCCAGTGTTGAAGAGCGAGCAAGTAAAGTCTGCTTTCCTGTGACATTGCTGTGGTGGGTGTTCTTGTTGTTGTATATTGTCTCGTTTACGCCAGTGCCTCTCTAAGGACCCTTCTGGCTGACTGTAGAGCGGAAACTGCAGCTCCTTCTGCAGTTGCTTGTGTGGGCAGACAGTTTTACAGGCCGAGATTTTATGTGTCTTAGATGATTGTGATTTAACCCTCCTTTTTTTTTTCTTTTTGCATTTATCTCACATCGCGACATGTGCAAGTCAACAACACAAAGACTCTGACTGGGAGCTGAGCGTAGGTGGAGTTTTCTGTTGTTTGTTCCAATCTTGCGTTTTGTCACAGGAAACTGACAAACAGTTTTCCGTACTCGGCCTCATTCAACAGTTTGTTGATTCATCGCCTCTTTTTTTGTTTTTGTTGTGTTTTATTTTCTTTGCTGCAGCATCGCATAAAACGATGCATGCTCCAATAACAAAGCACGTGCTGTTTCTGTAACTGTGCTTCATGCATTTTAACAAGAAAAACTTCTCACTTCACCTACAACAACAGCAACAAACTTGAACTTGCATGACTTTTATGCTATGCGGTAAAAACTGTTTTCGTTTTGTAACTGTTTTTTTTTTTCTTTGCTTCTTAATTAGCACTTAATATGCCCAACTTAATGCTGCTTGGCGTTCTAGCAACAACAACAACCACATCAACTTTAATCAGTTCGGCGAACGAGATATAGAGAAATTTAGAGATATGGAGAACCGCATAGTTAATTAACTTTGCACGCTGCATAGAAGAAGTAAAAGCGTTGTTTGTTACACACTGGCTGCTGCTGTTTTAATTGTACTAAATGAAATGATAGTTGATGAGGAAATCGGGAGTGTCGTCGGTCGTCTTGAGTTGTTGCGGTTGCTTTGATTACACTCGCCAGTGTTGATGGACACTTGTATGCTAAGCACAAAACGTGAGCACAGATTGATTAATTTACTATCTATAATTATACTTTAAATTTTAATGACAGTGGCGTTATGCAGTTTGCTTGACAACGACTACAACTGCTTATCGACAACTTTTCACACTCTCTCCCCGCCCGCGGGCAATCTATCTACATGTAAAAACACGCGCAGCAATTGAAGTGAGCGCCACAACAGGAAAGTGTGGGTGGCCAGTGTTCAAATATATAGAATATATGTTTGTATGTTAGTATGTGTATGTGTATTAGCTAAATGTGCATTTGCAGCCAAACATGCCACAGTTGCATGGTGTCTATGTAAGAGGCTTGTGCCCGGATTGCTTGCAGTGCATGTACAGCATACAATGGTCTCTTGTGGGCATAAACAATTTTAAAGGTAGTTGCTCAGATACATATGAATAGAAAAATATATATATATTCAGTCTACTCTTTATATATGTGCAACAAAAAGCACAATTTTAGCATGTTCTACAAATAAATAATGTGCAAGTTTTTAATGCTGACATTGCAATGAATGCTAAGCTGTTGCTGTTATGAAAATAGAGAGAGCATAAAAAACAGCTGCACACTCAACTTTTAATCAAAACACAGATGGGTATTTGCATACATATTAGACAGCTCAATTCATCATTCAATTTGCATCAGCCATCAAACTTGCACCTTTAATTCAAATCACGTCGCCATAAATGAATGAATAAATGAATCGGCAAACTTTGTGAGAGCAGCAAAATAAAAAATAAAATAATGACAAAATCTGGAGATTTTCAAAAGTAAAATGATGATGACGACGAAAATAAAATTCCAAAAAATATGGAAAGACAGAAAAAACTTGTAGGCACAAATACAAAAATAAAAAGCATTCGGTTTATGGTGACTATTAATATGCGATAATTTATAGTTCAGCTGAAAATTCCCACTAAATTAGGTGACAAGTGTTGCCCACAATTTTCCCATGTTGCTGGTGGGGAGACCCATCATCAATGCTTGCAGTGCGCCAACTACATAATCATAAATATTTCATAACAATTTGTATTATTTTTTTCTTCCTTTCCCTTTCTCCATTCTGTGAAATGCCTTCCGCTAAGTTGGGCTTCTTAATTATTCAATGAACTGACTCCCTCGATATCCGATATACGAGTACAACATATGTTCTGAGCGAATTGCAAAACTCTCTGTGTGTGCTGACAGCAGCAATACAGAATAATAAAGAATAATAATAACAACAACGATATAGTCATGTGAGTCACATAAGCTGATCGTTGACTGGGTTCTCTGGACTCTCAACTACTACAAACAGCAACATGCGGCAACTATAAACTGTCGACCAGTTGTCTCTCGACAAATGTCGGCATTTGTTTTGTGGTTTGCTTTGCTTTTTTTGCTTTGCTTTGTTGTGGTTTCAACTCGCGATATTACCAAGAATGCTTATTGAGAATAACCTTTAGATGATGTAGGGCTTTTTAAATAGTTGCTGCCGTAATGCAAATAAATTTTAAAAGCGAGAGCTCACAATACAGGGTACAGATTATTATATACGCAACAAATGCGAGCGAGAGTATTTCAAAAAGCTGCGCTCAGTGAATCATAAACAACATTCATTCAACAAACTGAGCTGACGATGATGATGCTGATTATGGGTCAGTTTGGTGGGCTGACTAACTTTAACTGGCTTTGGCATAATACAAAGGCATATACATAAATACATAATGCTCATGAGGCATGAGAACAAAGGGGCTTTTGGACTCAGTGAACTGCGCAACGCAACAGATGCTAATTTAAGTACAACTCGCGCGTATTTCAAACTGTGGCAACTGAGCAAATGATGCGTATATTTCAGTTAACACATTTAAATATATAACGACAATGGCCCATTTTCAGCGCAATTTCATGGCCTTGTCGGGCTCATTAAAAGCAACTACAAAAAAACAAAAAAATAAAAGGTTATAATGCTCCGCAAGTTGGATGTCACGAGCGTAGTAATTTATCAAGATAATCGAAATAAGCAGCCAGTCAGACAAGTGCAATAGCAACAAAGAACCCCATAAAGATAAGATAAACATGTCAATTGAGGGACCCAAAGAGAGACAGTGAGAGAGAGAGAGAGGCAGTCAACGACATATGACAATATAAAATGTACAATTAAACCAAATGATTGCACTTAATTATCGACCATTGCGGCTTATCAAAAACCAATGTCAAAACATGCCTTTTATACGTTGTGCGTTCGTAGGCGCCACCAGTATTGGTTAGCGCATTTATTTAAGTATTGGTTAACAGATTAAGGACTCAATAATCTAAGAGCAATGTTTGCACATTCAGTTTAGAGTCGATTAAACATATTTGTAAATATTTCTTATTGTTATTTATTTTTCATTTAAATTAATCTACAATAGTTGACATTAACTAAATATATAAATTCGAGATTTCGCTGGAAAGATTAACTATTTTACTTTTACAAATGTATCAAACAAAAGTATAAATAAAAAAATATATATTGTGTAAGGCATTCTGTTTTAAAAAAGTAGCTTTAGCATAGTTATTACAATTTGTAATTGCTTTTAGTTATGCCAAGTAATCGCAACCGGCCAATTGACTTATGCGACCAGCTGAACAAAAATATTTTTCTATATATATATTGCTGTGCACAAAATTGGGTTAGAACGGGAAAAGTCAACGGAAAAATGTCGGCATTTTAATTGACTTTGACGACACGCAAAAGATAAAAAATAAATCGAACAGAAAACGCAAGAAAAATTCCTCAGCCATTTCACATTTAGCCTATGGCATCCGCCTGCAGTTTGCTGCCTTGCAACGCGTACAACAAAGAAAATATTGCCAAGAAATATTTATTTTGTGCAAATTATATACACACACATATATTTACATATGTCATGTGTGAATGTAAAAATGCAGAAAAAAAAATAGAAAGATAAAGAATAAAGTCGAGACTTGCAAATTGCACACCACGTGCAGGTTGGTTATAAGCCAGACAAGCGAGACTTGTGCTAGACACAGACACAAAAACAGATAGTGGGGCAAATAGGGAGACAGTCAGACAGGTGTACAATTTAAGTTAAATGGTCATTGGCATTTTTAGTGGCACTTGAAAGTCGTTAGCAAAGCAAATATAGCAGCAGCAACACCAGCAGTGACACCAAGTTCAAGGCACAAGGTGGCACAGACACACAATAGTTAAAACAGAGAACAAGTTGCCGCAAATAAAAGCTAAAAAGAGCCCTTCTAGTCACCTAATCCTGAGCTAGACAGAGTTGAGCTTCCCCTTCAGCCATATTTGAAGCAGAGACAGACACAGACAATGCAACCAGTGCAGATTTGCCATCATAATTTGCGCTTTCGGTTTATTCAATTAATATGAGTTAAATTCAGTTAAGCAACCCATTCATTCAGTGCCATTTCAATTTACTGGCACACAAAAAAATGCGCAGGCAGAGGCCAAATGAATTCATACAAAATTTGCACCGCAATTGCCACCTGAAAGAAGAACATAATGAGGCATCAGTATCAGCTATGCCAAGTGTGCTTCAAGTGCTCTTCTTTAAGTGGGCGGCTGAAGCGCAAAATGTAATTACAGAACAAAATAATAATAATAATAATACTAAACAAGAGTATTCCAGCAGATAAAGCTCAACTGATAGATACTACGTTAACTATTTTGGGACTGTGCTACTATAGTAACTTCATCAAATTCATAAAAAAAAATAAACAAAAACTTTCCACCGAACTGGTAAACACTTTTGTAATAAGTTAAATTTAAACAAAACATTAGTAATATTTAAACAAGATTAACTTTAAAAAGATAAGGCAGGCTTTAGAAATATTTAAGGCGACTCACTCAGAAAAATTACAAATCAACCCTGTGCAAACTAAACCACTGAATATTTCCACAAAAATATACAATAATTTATAGACCAAATTTCGCATTGCGATTTTAAATTGCTTAAATGCGTTGTTTACTTTACTGTGTTTTGTTTTTTATCTTACGTTTGCTATTCCGCGCAATTATTTGCAGCTGATGACGTCGGAAATACGAAATACTTTAATATAGTATATACAAATATCTTAGCGCGCAACTACTTATACAGTTGATGTCCAAAAATAATCTGATAAATAAATTATTATTAAAATGGAAAGTGAAAACGCACTAGTGCTAAAAGAAAACGAATTAATTGCTTAGATTGTCGCTAAATTGGTTGTTGAAAAGAAATCGTTTTGGAATAAAATTTACTATGCAATTAGCTATGTTTAAAAACATTTAACGATTGTGCAATAGCAAAAAAAAAAAACAACGCAACTGGCATTTGAGAAAAGCGAATAGGGAAATCGAATTGTCAGACAATCAACGGCAATCAAATCAAATTTTGATGGCTTGACCAATTCTGGAAAATATTCGACGTGGACAGAAGCAAACATTAAGTATATTTTTTTTATATGATATGCAAAAAGTCTAGTTGGGCACGCACATCATTACAGCAATTACTTATGAATATATTGACAGACTGACCAACTGAGCAATTGACTGAATGACTAACTGACTGGCCAGCACCGGAAGTTAAACAACGGAAAGCTTAGTTTTCGCATTGGCCGCACATCATTTAACAACACTTTCGTGGAACTGGATAAACGCATAGAGCGAGGAACAACAACAACAAGAACAGGAACAGTGCACGAGAAGGGGAGTTTGAAACGAAACTGAAACTGGAAATGCGGCTTTGGCACTCTCTAATGACTGCTCATTTTGTCATTATTCTGATTGTCGCTGCCTGTCGCTTTCATTGTAAAACTGGCATTAAATATACAAATGTTTGTTTATTTATATGCATATGAGCAGACTTTATCGTCAGTTAAATGTGGACCACACGTCACTTAATATATGGGTCGGAAACTCTGCAAAGCTTATTTTCAAGCGAAGTAAATTGGTCAAAGTTCTAAACTGAAACGATAATGGTTGAGACTACCACACTTAATTATATTATAATCAGCATGATTTAAACTAATCTATTTTCTTTTTTGCTAAAATATATGCAAAGCTTTAGTGCATTTCACAAAATATCATTTAGCAAAAGACTTAAGAACTAAATCTTAAAGATAATTATGATAACTGGAAACCTCAAGCTCAAGCTTTAAAAGTGTGTCAACTGTTTCTGTAAAAGCACTTTTAGTTATACCTAATAAGCACCTGTTTTGATTGCCCAACTGAATGATTTCACAATTCATGACTATAAATGTATTTATATGTTTATGAATATTTGTACACAAATGGAAATTATCTGACTTGATACACAATAAGTGTAACCACAAAACTGAAATGCACAGTTTATTTTCAAATACAACACCAGCCGCCATTGTCAAGCGCAGTGCTAGGGTTGGGTCTTAAGTTACACCCCATAAATATATCGTATGATGATACTATATTTAATTACGTTCTTGTTCGCTTGTATTACCCAATTAACCACAATTTGTGTTTGATGTGAAAATAGTTCATCTTCATTTCAATAGCATTTTACAGCTCTCTTTTGGCTCACACTTTTTGGGTTACCGTTATATGTACTCCTATCCACCTCTGCTTCATATTCCATAAGCTGTTATATTGTACTAACGATTATTGTTGGAGGTGTGCGGATATTGTTGATATTTTATTATTGTCGTTGTTGTCGCAAGCATTCAATAAGATTGCCGCTTAGTTGTTTAGCTGAAGTTGTTGTAGTTGTTTATTGCACACAAAGGCGCATTTGTTGATTTAGTTTGCCTATTTTGGGCCACAATAGTCATCTGACAATAGAATGATCTGTGCTATGATAGATTCGCTGACTAATTGGAAAGTGGCTTCAAATGCGCTTCAATTGCTTTCATTTCTAGCCAGAAATAAAAATCGTAGCCATTAAAAACAAACCAACGGAGGCATTGTAAGATTTTCTCACAATATTTTAACTTTGTGATACACTATGTAACACATAGAAGAAACTTCCCTTTATTTAATGGTTAACGTATTAATTTCAACTATAATCAGTCGAACAATAAATATAAATTTAATTTAATGTATAATTTTAAATAAAAATAAATATCTGTTAACTTTCATTTTGAATAGGGTACTTAAATTGCGACATACCAAATGATAACTGTTCTTGGTTGTAATATTTTTTTATGTTTGCTCTTCACAGTTTTCACTCTATTTATAGCAGCAAAAAGTGCAGAACGTGAAGTGTTTTCCTCCTTCTTTTCTTTTTTCTTTGGCTGCATTTGGCGCCAGGCCAAAGATTTGTGTGTCAGACATGGGGCAGGAGGGGTGAGGTTGAGGGAGTTGTTGGGGTTTGTAAACATCACGTATATAACCAGTTTTCTGCCTTGGTTACCAATCCACCTAAGCAACTCCTTCTGCAGAAAACAGCAAATGTTAACACCAAAAAATTTAAATGAAAAAAAAATATATGCGGACGAAAAATTAATTTAGCGCATTTTCAGGCAGTTCCCAGGGGAGTGTGGCAAAATGTGGTAAAGTGAGCAGCAGCTTCAAAATGGTTACGAGGTCGTTTTTGCTGTTGTGCGTTGGTCATTTTTACCATTGGGTCACACACACACAAAGACAAAGAGCAATAGAACAAAGGAAATGAGCTCATTTGGTTGACATTTTCCAGTTCATTTTGCGTTGATTAACGCGAAAAATTTTATTTTGTGTGTTGTGGCTTGGCCGAAATCCAATTAATAATTCGCACGACGACACCAAAATCTAATTCGAGCTCAAATTCGTATTCGAATTTAAATTCGAGCTTAGCAAAGGTCAACAACTGAAATAACATTATTGATAAACGGTGCTGACTAATCCATTACCGCATTCGAAGAACGAAAAGTGCAAAGAATAACCGCAAGAATGTTACACAAACAAGAACTTCTGCGGGCAGCAATATGAAATAATTCGACTAGGCGTCGATCAAGCAGACGCAAATGACTCAGTGTTCAAACTACGTAGATCAGTCAACGTTTAATTTACACATATATACAGAAAAGTTTTTATAAGTGCAAAGGTAATCACCGAATTTATGTAAAATTTAAAAAAAGTGCAGACGTACTTCTCAAAAAAATAGGCGGATATCTGATCCCCGCCAAGACACACAATTTGGCAACACTAGCCACAAACACAAGCAGAAGAACGCGAGAGCCAAAAGAATGACAGACAGAGAGAGAGAGAGAGAGAGGGAGCGAGAGAGATCACATAACTGTTGACGCTGCTGGCAAAGGTTAAATGCTCAATTTGTTTATTCTGACTGCCTGTCTGTTGGTCTATCCCCCCTTCGTCGTTATATTTCGCACAATTTCATTTAATTATTGCGCACTCCCTATCTCTCTCTCTCTCTCGATTACACTTATCAGCTGAAGAGGAGGAGAATGAGAAAAACGCAACTAAATATGACATTTATTTATTTACTACTACTACACTTATAACTTAGCTTTGTGCTTCTACTTGCGTTGAACAACGTTAATTACACACTCACCTTATAGTTTTGTATCTCAGTAAGGACAACATCCGATTCCTTGAGGACTCGCTGCACTTCATCGAATATTTCTCGTTCCGTTTCCGTTGGTTGCGCATTCTCAAAGTCGAGGAACACATCGTAGGATTTAGCGGCGCAACAATTTGAATCGTCACGTGATAAAAGACTCAGCAGTTTGCCCATTTTTGTAATTAATTTATATGTATTTTAAATATACTTCTTTTTCGCCTTTATTTATTATTATTATTTTATTTTTCTGTCATATATTTTGATAGTCTCAAGAGCACTTAACACGCTGCAAGAGAGAAAGAAATGGTTGGTATGAGCACTGAGCAGCTGTTAACAAAATGCACCTGTTGTGGCTGCTGCTGCTATTCAGGGATTATTAATTTGAGGCCGCAACAGCTGCTAAAGATCACTTAGGGGACAAAATACACAGTTTTTATCTAGTTTTTTTTCCCCCACCTCCCTCCCAATGTGATAAAGAGAGAGAACACAAAAAAACAGAAAATGTTTAACACTGGCAAGGTATCGACTACAAATGCATTGCGGGGGGTTGAATAGGGATGGGGGCTGTTTGCCATGTGTCTCCTTTTGTGCATGTGTACAATGCGTATGTGTTTGCGTGTGTGTGTGTTTGTTATTTGAAGTGCTGCTTTTGCGCAGGAAATGATGCGAAACTGAAACTTATCGAAAATTAGTAAACAACACACATGCATTCACATGAAAATGCCACAAGGCCAATATTCACACGCCAAGTAGGGAAAAAGGCAATTTTCCTCGACCCGCAACCACATGTAAACATTTTTGGCAACCCACACCCTCGCTGAGGGTTAATTGGGAGAAAAAATTGAGTGAGTTTTTTTTATTTATAGTGTATTTGTAAAAGTGTGCGTAGCTTTGTCTGTGTGTGTTGCTTTGTTTTTTATCTGCATCGCCTTATCTGGCTAACACTTCTTCTTTTCCAGTACCCTGCGACAAAATGTAAACGAGGTAATTGCATCCCAGAAGGACTCACAACAAAAAGAGTTGGTAAATTGTTCAATTAAACAAATACAATGCACACAAAATGAACTAAACATTATTTTGATGTATTTATTTTTAGCACTGCTTGCAATTCAGGAAATCACTGGGTATCGGCTAGTCGAGCACTTGTAGTTGCAGTTGATTGCGCGCTTATCTGTTTCTTCTTTTTATTTTTTTTTATCCATACGATTTACGATTTTATTTGCCACTGGGTGTGTTTTAGGGTGGATTTGTTGCTGTAAATTGTTCCTGCATTGGAATTTAGCAAAAACGAGAATTTCCTCATATTTAACAACAACAAGAACAACATTAGCAATTGCGCGCTTATCACCTTTTTTCCACAACACTTCCGCGAGTATTTCTGTGTGTGTGTGTGTTGCAGTATTCATGTACCGTAGAAGCGGCCGTTTGTTAAATTCGTTTGATTGCGGCGATTATAACATCGCTGTCAGTAACACAAGGTTTATGTTTAAATCATATAAAAAACAGCAAAAAACACGCCGCAACACACAACACTCATCCACTCTCGACGATAGCTGAAAACGCACTAAATTTGACAGTCAGCAAACAGACAGACCGTATCGTTTAACTGACGTTTGCCTTTAGAGTTGGTATGCTGTTAGCTCGTTCAAGGAACGCTTATTCTTTGTCTAATTGAAATTCGTAAAAAGCAAATCACTATGCGAAATATATTACATAATATATTATTATAATAAATTACAATAATCTATTGATACATTAAAATTGTATTTACACACATAACAACTACGTATCGATTTGTTTTCGTTTAAGTGTTGGCAAACACGCGCAAATCTAAAAAGTTAAGTCTGCCCAGGGTGTGCACACACTGGCACTCAACCACTCGTTCCCCATTTTTGCCTCGCTACAAAAAATCCAAAAAAAGAGATGAAAATGTCCCAACAGGACGACATACAGCAGCAGTTGATACAAAGCATATCCAAGAATGACACCGCCGGCTTCAAGCAGCTCCTCGGACAGCTAAGAGGCGGCGGCGTAAACTTTGTGGATGACAGCGGCATGTCAATTTTGGCGCACGCCAGCTTTAAAGGCAACAAGGAAGCGGTTCAGTTGCTCCTTGACATGGTAAGTGGGTATAGAGAATACGAGATGTATGTGTTGATACTTAATACCCTATCTTCCTCCTGTCTAAGGGCGCTGATATAAATCTGAATCAACATGGCGCTGATTACACACCGCTCCACTTTGCCGCTCTCTCGGGTAACACGCTCGTCTGCCGGCAACTGCTGGACGCTGGCATCAATCCGAGCAGCATTAATAAGGTCTCACGCACTGCCGCCCAAATGGCCGCCTTTGTGGGCAATCATGCCTGCGTAGAGACAATCAATAACTATGTGACAAGCTCCAGTTTGGAGTATTACACACAGCTGCATGGCCAGCAAACGGAGCCTCTGATTCCGCCTGTGCTCCTCAAGTCGTTTCACAGTTTTGTCACCGAAATCAATTTGCATCCGGTGCGGATAACGCTGAATGCCACATCGCTGGGTCTGCTCAAAATATTGCCAAATCTGCGCAAGACGCTGGCACTCATGTGCGAAAAGGAGATGCAAAAGACGCATGATATCAACGAGCTGCTGGCGTTCAAGTTCCACTATCAGGGCTGGATTGTGGCCGAACTGTTGCGCTGCGAGGAGCAGTTCAAGGCCCAGCACAAGGAAAAGGAGAAGGCACAGGAGAAGTGCGATTTTATTGAGCTGTTTGTGAAGCGTGTCCTTAAGGAGAACAAACTGGGTCAGCTGGACTATGTGGAGTATACGGTGCGTGAGTGTGCCCGAGAGTTTCCTTTCCGCGAGTGTACGATCTTCAGGCAGATTGTGAGCCAACTGGGCGCGAAAGATGCGCCGCCAGCGTTGGGCCTGCTACGGAATGCTATCAACGGCATGCGAGGATTTGTGGTGAGTCATGGCACATAAGATATCCTTGATATAAAAGTTTGTAACAAATCAAATCTGATTTGCCAGGACGAGAGCAGTTATTGCAGTTCCTGTGGCCAGGAGAAGCCGGACAAAAAGTGCTCTAAGTGCAAGGCGGTGCAGTATTGCGATCGGGAGTGCCAGCGACTCCATTGGTTCATGCACAAGAAGAGCTGTCCACGCCTATTAGCCGCCGTGCAGGCAGGCGCGAAGGATCAGCATAAAGCGCCCATAGACACCACCGAGCTGCAGCATGAGTTGGCCAAATTATCAGCATAAAACTGATGCAATACAAATGATTACCTGCATTTTAATAAACCAATTGCGAGTTGTTTAAAAGCATTTAAATAACCATTTGTTATTAACAAATTAATATGAGCAATGTAGACTGATGTTTCGACACGCAGACGGAGAGATCGGCTTCCCCACATCCTTTATTAGCATCAAGCAAATATGCTTTTCCAAGTGTTTAATTCCAACACAGTTCTTATTTGTCATCTTAAAATGGACTGCTTGCGCACGTTGGCGCCATCTAGCAAGTTGTGTGCATACTATGGTTACTCCAGTCTAGTGACGGATAAATCAACTGCTTAGTCACTGGCGCCATTTAACAAATTACCTGCAGACTACCTCCACTAAAATATCGACTGCTTTGTTAACAGATAATTTACATACCAATATATTTGTATAACATGGGCTCATGTTTTTCAGTCCCAGCACGAATCTTACTTCACATCATTTTGAAATCAACTGCTAACGCACATGTAACAAGTTTCCTGCACACTACCGTTACTCTAGACTAACGACTGCTTAGTCGAATGCTTCGTTTTATTATCGACTGCTTTGTTATACACCCACACCAAACTATCGACTACTTAGTCAATACGCGCACCTAAGCTATTAACTTCGCTAAAATGAGATAACTCGTTTTACGGCTGCTTTTCAATATAATTAAATAATTCAGTCGCTTCGCGTTATTTGGGTCGTAAAAGCAAATATGCCAACACTTTAATGAGCACCTCATATACATATATTATAATTAGTAATATGTAAAAAGCAGAAATAAAAAAAAACATGCGCGACACACACATAAAATAAAATGAAACAACGACAACGGCAACACCTATACAAAAACAATAAAGCATCATTAAAATATACGCATTATCATTATCAACAGCTTTGAGCGCAAAACCGGCTCGCGAAAGCCGATCTACCAATCTACCAATCTACCTACACACTATTTAAATTCATTAAGTATATTAAAACAAGCATAAATTAGAAACGTGAGCGAATGGATTATTTACATGTTTATCGCATAATCTATACATTTTGACGCTTTTTGCCACTGTTTTTAACAAGAAAACAACAATCTGAATATACGCATATATATATATATATATATATATATATTCATATATATATTTATATATATATAACAAATACAACTTAAACTAAGACCCAGCGTTTAATAAACACTTCCAAAGCGCAAATGCCGACTCTTTTTTATATGTGCTAATGCAAATCCCATAATTTAATTGTTTTAGCATTTAAAAGGCAAATTTATGTGAAAACAATGGGACAACAAAAAATTTATATAAATAATGGACTAAGCCCAAAATTAGTCAAAGCCGCTCAAAAACAGTAATGTCGCAACTTCGTGTAGTCTGTGAATTATTTCGCGCTGTCTTTAAATTAATGCTAAAAGATTTCTATGAATGAATATTAAAAAACAAAATAAGCAATTTTAAATTTGTTTTTTTTTTTTACAGCGATTGCGGCGGCTGTTTTTTGAACTCAGCCAGCAGCAATCAGCCAAGAATTTACAGTAGTAACCCAAAAAGAGTCAACATTTAATGAAAGTTATTAAATACGAAACTGGCTTTGTGGCGCCACCGTTTTGGTAGCCCCAAACAAATGTGCATTTAGATGGATATATATATATTTTTAGACCGCACGCATGGCAGCAGCGAGGCAACGAGAATGTCGCCCGCTGCCTGCTGCGCCGCTTATCGTATCAATTATGCAGGCTAAAAAGGCAGCCGCCGTCGGCGCAGACAGATTTGTCGCATTTGAGGCGATAATAATGCACGAGAAATGGCCACACTACTTGTCTTGCGGTGCCGAGCCGTGCCCAGGCCTCCTCCAATGGCTTGGCTATTAAAGGTGCGATAAAAACGAAAATTTCTCAAGCCAACAACGAGAAAGAAAGAGAGAGATGCAACAGCAGTCGTTGCTGTTGCCTTTTTGCGTCATCAGTCGGCAAAAGACCAAACGCCTTAAAGCCGTCAAATCGCTGCTCATAATGGATGCCTTATCTGCGAGAATTGTTTTAACTACTACCGGAGTTGGTTTTCAGCTCTTCCCCTCTATCTCTCTCACTCTAGAGTGGCGCTGATGGAGCACATTAATTTGCTTAAGTTGTTTTGCCCAACTCGCAAAACCTGTAAAAACGGAAGCCTCGCACAGTTTGTGCTTAGGTACCCAATACACGTTACGACCAACGGACCAGCCTTGAAAAACTATCGATAATACGTTCAACTTTTGATAGGCAGAATAAACTTAAGAAGAGAATCAAATATGTCGTTATTTTTTACTATATTTGTAATTATTTGCTATTTTTGTAAGCTGCGCTTAAAACTAATTAACAGATTATAACTTAAATTATATTATACTGCACACTGTGATCACAACCAAACTTAAAACTTGGACAACAACAACCAAATCGTTGCATTTAATACGCCAAAATTGCAGAAATGCTGAAGCTGTTCCGTTTTGTTGAAGTTTTTGGGCGCGGTGAGTTTGTTGCTGTGCTGGATGAGGGTGAGGATGAGCTCGCGGATAGGTCTGATACTGTTTGCGACGGAGAGGCAGCAGAGGTCGCTGGCACATAGGCAGGCAGCATCGGTGGCCCTGTAGCAAAGTAAGCTGCTTGCAACAGAGCTGCACTGGGAGAGTAGTTAAGCGCCGAAGGATAAGGATTGGGGGTGATTGCATTTGCTGCTGCAGCTCCGGCATAGTAAGCCGGTGACAGGCTACGCTGCGAGTCCTGTTCAAAGTCCGAGCGTGGACGCTTCGCTTGCGGAGAATCACAGCTGCTAACACTGGAGCCATCGTCCTCGGATTCAGCACTGGAATTGGAGCTGTTGTTCAGCTTGCGCTTGCATCGGGACTGTCCCGACTCACGGAAGCCTTTGGCAAACGGATTGTTGTCGATCTTCAGTTTGGTAATGCGATCGTTCTGCAAGCAACAAGAAATAATAGAATCCAGTTAGTTGAATGCTTCTGTAATCGGAGCTGGCTGGCGCCAGTGAGCAATGTGAAAGCACTTGAGCATTGTGTCAATGTCGATAAGACACCGTCTCAAGTGCCAACAATTAGCTGGAGTGTTACCCACCTGATAGGCAGTCACGGCGACAAATTCCGTCTCCGGGAAGACAAACGCCTGCTGCGGCGCCCAGGGCAGCTGGGTGAGCTCATTGCTCCGTATGATGTGCAGACGTGGCTGATACTTGTGCATGCTGGCTAGCACAATCTGGAGAGAGAGCGGAAGAGATGCTGTAAGTAACTGGTTGTCAGAAGAGAGAGACAAATAACACTTACATGTCCACTGTTGTCCAGTGTATTATTCGTCAATTTGACCTTGTTGAAGAGCAGCGCCTGGGATTGCCAATGGGCGCCCGTTGCCGGGCTATCCGGATGCAGATACATGCGTTGGGGACTCTGTGGCTCTGCGCCACCGGCTGGCACCCATTGCGAGCCTGAGAACTTGTAGCGACAATCGCCAATGGGCACCATTTCCAGCAGGACACAATAGTTGGTGTCCTCCTCCAAACCGCTCAACGAGACACGCATCGAGGGAAACATGCGTCTGCAAAGGAGAGATAGAAGCACATAAGAATAGATGTTGATTAAGTGAACAGCTTTGCAATCCACAATAGGAATATGCTATGTGGCAGGCAGTTAAGCACAGACATAAATCAACAAGGTCTTCTCTCGTTTTCTAAGCGCAAAAAAGGCGTTGCCCGATCATTTTGATTTGTGGCCCGGCCTAACAAGTGTGTAATAATGAACAGCGGGGGGTAAACGGCGCAAACGTTGCATCGATTTAAAACGTAACGAAAACAAAACCCAAAAAAAAGAGCAGACTCAAAACAATGCATGTTCCACTCTCAGATTGATTAATTGCAGGGAGCGCACAGCGTTTGGCGCCAAACAATTAGACAAGATCTCCGTAGAAAGTGGACACCGCTCAAGCTCATAATTATGTTAATTTTGCTGCTGCTCGGTAGTCGTCACAGTCGCAGTCACAGTCACATTCAGATGGCGATACAGATTTAGCTATCGGAATATTAGAATATAAGCACAATATACTCCAAAGCGACAACAACAAAGGTTCCCTTTGTAGAGAAACGTGTGAAAACGCAGGTAGAAAACAGCGAACATAGTCTGGGTCCGTGTCTGAGATCTGCGTCTGCGTCTGCCTCTGAGATCTGTGTGTCTTGCATCAGTGTCAAAGCCGAAGAAGAGATTTTTACGAGCGCGCCGGCGCCAGGACGGCGGCTGTGGCAGCAACTGCAGCGACTGTGCTGCACTTGTTGTTGTCACTATTTGAGTTCGAGTTTGAGTTCGTTCGTGCTGCGTTTTGAATTATCGCTAGGCGCCACATTAGGCCACGTTTTCGAGAACCGTCAGTCGTCGGGTCATGGCAAATATTTACATAGGCCCCGTTTCTGCCTCGACCACAGTGCACTTGACTTTTACCCAAACTCGAGCTGGCTATTTGCATAGGATATGTGTTGTATGTTGTATGTTCTTCTTGGTAAACTTACCGTCCGCTCTTCGTGATGATCATTTCGGTGCCAATGTGATGGAACTGCTGCCATAATTCGTTATTCTCCAATTTGGCCTCCACACCGGGCAACGTAGGTCGACTGGGCAGCATAATTTGTGGCTGATGTTGAGCCATATGCATTGGCAGCATAGCCGGAAAGGGATCTGTTTAATGGGTAGAAGAGGAGGAAGCGCGTGTTATTCACAGATGTGGCTTCAAAAGTTGTCTGGCTAGTTCATTAGCTTGTGCTGCTGCCGACCAGTTTTCTGAGCCAGCCCAACGAAGCCATAACAATTTATATCTCATAAGTTTCCATGAAATTTTTTATTAACTGATAATGTGTCGGCTATTTATTTATTTGAATAGTACTACAGGAAATCTATATAATTTAAGACAGCTTCTATGTTATTATTCGCTTTAATTATAACACGAATCGTTAAACTAATTTCTGACCATGCAAAACAAGTTTCTGAAAAGTATCACAACCTCCAACACTTTTTTAGCTTTTCTCAAGACTTAATCGATAGATTCGCCGTCGGCATTTTAAAACGTCGGTCGTTTAAAATCTTACCTGGTATGCGTTGCATAATCTGTTGACGGTACAGCTCATGGGCCATATGCATTCGCATATCCATAGTCCACTCGTTCATGGACATCATATTTGTAAAATATTAATTGATAAATGCCAACAAACACTTAAAATTCTGCACACTTCACTTGGTTGGTATGGTTTTTAAATTGTTTTATGTGTAGCCTTGCGCTGTTTGTTCTGACACGCACGACGTTTCGCAACGAACTGATCTTGAGTTGATCGAGTCTATTGCTTAGCTGCTTGCGCGTCGTAGCCGGTTCCAGTTCCAGTGGCTACCTGCCAAACCAGTTCCCGCAGCAACGCAATCCGATTGGTTGAGCTGAGCAGCCGCCTACGCTGACAAGCACTGCTCGTCTATGGCGCACTCGCTCTCTCGCTGCGGTCGAGCGCCATTTTGTGTGTGTCTGTGAGGGGGAAAACGGCAAACTGTAGCCAGCTATGGGAATATGTATTTGTGTATGTATGTGTGCAGCATCGATGGCTTGGGCCGTGCTCAGCAGCGAGTGGCGAAGTTAACGCTTAGCGCTGTTGATTTTCATCAGCCGCAGTGTTTTTCTGCGCCACTGACTATCGCTCCCTCTGCCGCTGAAGCTGTCCCTCTCTCTCTCTCTCTCGCTCGCGCACTGTCAGACGTCAGTCTTCAATGTGGCATGCTTTGTAATTCAGAAGTGAGATTTTCCACAGCGCGCCTGTCTGCAACAGCAAATGCAGAACGCAGAAGGGAGACGTCTGGAAAAATGCCCGTTGCTATTTTCATTGCCGTCATCCGCTGTTTGCTATTTGAGGGTCTTTTAGACTGGGACTGCATATGGAACTGGGACTGGGTACTGGTTCTTTTGGGCATTCGCAGTGTTTTTTTTCCTCTTCTTTTCTTTTTTGTGGCGTGTAATTAGCTACCATTTTGGCTGTTGTTGGCATTGTCTGGCATTTTGTATTTATGTATTTTATGCAGACAGGTGAAACATAAATTTTGTTGCTTTTGTTAATTGCCCGTTTCGATATTTCGAAATACCCCCAGCCATTTACAGGCAGCCATGTGTTTTTCTTTTATTTCAGCCAGATTGCTGGCCATAGTTTTAAGAAAATTGATACATTTTGGGTCTGCTCACGGAGTTCTCTCAACTATTGATTATCGCTTGTCAGCGCTGAAATTGCTTCTAATCGCTGTTGAAGTGCATTTTCCGTAACCTAATCACACTGCATAAATAGCTACAGGAAGTCAGCATGAATGTGAAATTGTTGACTCTACCTACATATGACTAATAGCTAAAGGAATTCATATTTTACAGATTAGTTTGGGATTTGGGTTTGCAAACATAACAAAGCTTACATTTATGACAATCTTAGCAGATGTTAAGTTATATTACTTGATCTTTGTGTAAATTTATAAAGCTATATAACAACACGTAACATTCCAAGTTTATCGTTCTACTTGGAACAGATTAAATAATAATCTGTTATCAAAGAAGACTTTATACATCTTCATGTGATCAAATATTTTCGGCCATGCAAAAATATTTACCCTTGTTTTTAATTACCCTTCTAAATGGCATTTTTCCCAGATATTTAGATTATATATATAATTATAAAATTAAACATCAGCATTGACATTGAACTGCGAGAAATTTTTAAACGCATTCTGGCCTGAGAAAGCTGACAGTCAGTCCCCTAATCTTCTTGGGAATGCCCGAAAACAATTTGCACTTCACTTCAAGCGCTGCGTCCAAATCACATTTCGTCGCCGGCAAATAATTTCGGGCTTGACTTCATTGCCAACGGACTAGAAAGGATTCCAACTAAATTTGCAAGACGCACTCATTAAATTGGCATTTTAGACACATTAGCACGTTTGTCGGGCGTAGACGGCATATCTCCGGTGAGGAGCAGACAGACACAGTCCACGTTTCCAAGCCCAGACTGCTGCAGATGTTGACATGGTGACATGACGACGGGCGCCAGTGCATCGTAAAATATTTGTACAAATTGCAGTAAAAAAAAAAAATAAACTAAAATAAAGAAAACTTTATTTGACAATAGAAACAATGTGAGCACAAACACACAAAAGATATGAAATTGTAACGCTTCACGCCTGCATGATGCAACCGAGGCAAACCGACAAAGGGCCAGACAGTAGTCGCTGGATGTTAGATGCTGGACAGCAACTGGGGCGTTGCAGGCAGTTTTATGGCTGATTCTAGTCACAGATATATGTACATGCATATATATATATATGTGTATAAAGATAGCCCTGGTTAGGTCAGGTGTAATTGCGTCACTAAACGCGGGCAAGGTAACTGCGCGGCACAGCCCACAAAGCCAGCTGAGTATCCGGAGCCGGAGCAAGTTGCGGCAATTTGGTGTGAACTGATCCGTAGGCGGGCGTTTTTCATGTTCACAATCAACTTAAGATGTTTCCCGTACCTGGCCAAAAAGAGAGGATGAGGAGAGAGAGGAGTTCAAGTACAAGTACCAAGTTGTCGCCAATTGAAGTAATAATTTTGTATTGTTCTTTGTCGCGCGACGCGACAAGTGCCGAGACAATCTCAAGCAGCGCTTGGCGCCAGCACATCAGGTCCTGTCCTCGTCGTCGTCGATGTCCTTTGTGTGCTCTTATCTGCCGACAACGCATCTGCTGCGAACGAACAGCGGTGCACAGTAGCCAGCCCAAGGCTAGGAGACATGTGTTTGGCTTTGATAAGAGATTTGAAGGCAGCTACCGTTAGCCAACTGGGACAAAAGAATCTCTACAGCTGCATGCAGTAGCCCGTATTTGTTGTAGACATATCACGTCAAATCGGATAGGCTAATTAAAATATATATAAATGAAAAAGCTAACAAAATGAATAGTTAAATGCGTTTATTAAAAGGCCATCAAGCATTTTGGTTATTGGGCACCGTAATCAATGGTCAGACAGGTTGCATTTTTATGCTGCCCCCTCGAGGCACAACAACTCAATAAATCATGAATAACCCTAATTAACCCATGCGTTGGGCAAGGTTGACTCTCTAGATTGTCACCTGCATGAGCAACAGCAACAACAAGTTACACATAATTTATGAAAAAAAAAGAAGAGAAAGATCTACACATATATTGAGAATCATAAAATAATATAAATGATATAAGCGACACTGTCTGCGCCTAATAAGCAAACATTGCGAGGCGTTGCCGAGCTCAAGCCCCGAATCCTGAGAAAAAATACCATGCATAAAGATGCAAACTATGCGAAAAGTCGCCAGTTGTCCAGAGTCTCAGCGTTTTAGGCGCCTCCAACTAAATGCTAAACGAGTTAACTCGC
Source organism: Drosophila fungiperda (assembly GCA_035042345.1). NCBI lineage: Eukaryota > Metazoa > Arthropoda > Insecta > Diptera > Drosophilidae > Drosophila > Drosophila fungiperda. Next base: position 5,492,568 of record JAWNLM010000028.1, on the reverse strand, counting down.
TGATAGAGATCTTTGGGTAAATACTAAGCTGAGGCTCAAGGTGCGTTTGGGCATCATTAAGGCAACGTAAAGACAAAAAAAAATAATAAAAAAAACACAGTCGAGACAACCACAACGATGATTTAATTTTCCAACACGCTTTCTACCACGCTTGTTGGCCCAAAGTCGTAGCCAAAAAGAAGATGAACAAGAAGCAGACAGAAGAAGAAAAAAAAAACAGCCAGCATGGGTTGAGGCTGAATTTTGAGTGATCGATGGCCTGTCGTTGAGATGATCACTTTCCGTGGCTGCCTAGCGGCTACTAGTTGAGATACTTAATGACGACAGAGATAGAGAGAGAGAGCGCGAGAGAGAGCGAGAGAGAAGTCATCTCAGAGACAGGCATAATAATTTGTTAAGATGTTTGTTTCGATCGATGCCTTGTTGTATTGATCGCTGCAACCTTTTACCCAAAAACAAATACCAAAACCACTCTTTGCATATGCTCATATTTATATTTCTCACGTTGAGTGGAGCCTTACTTTAAGAGTGTAGCCCTGTCTGGGTCCACAGCGGACGCCTGTCACAAGATCAGAAATCAATAAGTAACTGTTGGATGCATTATGGCCAGGCGCCCATAAGTGCCAGCCAAATAGTGATAGAGATAGAGAAGATAGAGAGGAGAGTGAGAGAGAGATACTCAAGCTACCGATCATCATGCTGATGTCGCCACCGGAGCGCTTGTTATCAGCAGCTCGGCATCTGGACACATTACATTGCTACTTAAGATACATTCGGCCTTCTCCCGTATCGATTGCAAGCGTTTCGCCATATCGATTACCCCTCGCTGGCGGCGGTGGCGGCGGCGGCTTCTCTTTGCATTGGCCTAGCGGCAATTGACCTGAGCACAGAAGTCGATCTATGTAATCGATACGAGATCCAGTTCGAGATCCTGATCGCAAAACTTGTAGTTGGTCTCTTTGCCTCTTCCTGCTACAACATTTGGCGGCTTTCGGAGTCTGTGATCTTTCTGTCACAGCGGAGGGCGGCTGAGAGAAATTCGCTTGAGATTTTCAGATTGTCATTGATCAACGATTGCCGTTGGCCATTTCGCTTAGCTATCGTTTTGCATGGACCAACATGCACCTCATATCGAATGTCCGCCGCGTTGTGGCGCTCATTTAGCATGCCACTCGCAGCTTCATCGCACTAATTAAAATAAATTCTGTCAGACATTCTCGTTTAATTTTTTCGCGCACCTCCATTGGACATAATGAAAGCAGCAAATGTATACAAAAATCCAACGAAAAAAACAAAATCCAAAATGAAACCGTCACACAAACTACCAAAGTCAACGCGAGAAAACATGCAATAAATACGTCAGTCAATACGTCAAATACTCGAGATGGAGATGGAGACGGAGTTGGAGACGGAGCTACTTGCGGTGTTCGGTCGCTTGGGACGATTTAAAATGCACATTATTAATTAGTTGTTATAATTGCATTTAAAAATCCATTAATATTTATAGAATTCATAATAAATAATGAGGAGCAGTCGTTTTTTCGCTTCTCTGGCCCCTCTGCACCCAAAAGCGGCGACTACGAACGCCTCTAAATGACAAAACAGTCGGCGAGGAGCCACATCCACATGGAGCTGACGACGTTTGGGACCCCACCAAGTTTGGCAATTTATGCGGTCTGCAATTTGACGAGTTAGGATCGCCACATGATGTGTGTGGCATAAGTATTTGCAACGCGGCGTCACGACCAAAATTTTACTAGTTGTCTTTGACAAATTCTTATAAAGTGTCTCCACAATGTGTATGAGAAATCTGCAGGTGGGGAGTACTCGTTATAACAAGTATTTTGCAACAAATGAAGTCTAAGTTGAGTAAAGTTTAACTCTAAATAAATTAAATATTAACTACACATTTATTCCAATACATAGTTTTATTAAATTGTACTTTATGTGTTTCAGCTTCTTCTTTCAGAGATCTTCAAACACAGATTGATCTATGTATGCTTGAGCTGATCTATCAATCATTTGTATATATGCATTTTAAATATTCTTTCTAAGAATTATGTCTCTGTAAATATTTGATAATATTATTATCTAGTGTTTATCTCTCTTTAAATCACTTGCAATCTGCAGTACCTTTATTCCATATTTATGTGAGAACGCCTCATGTTTCCATTTCTATCCGACAGTTTTACAAGTTTTTTTTTACTCATTTGCGAGACTGTTCTGATTAAGTTAGATCCTGTAGCGCATCAGTCGATTCCAGCAGAGCCAAAACGGAGATCGTATTCCTCGTATTGCTTGCCTTCATAAATATTTATGTCTCGTCATTGAGCCCAATTTTTTATAACGCATATTAAATTGTAAATTAAAAACAAATTTTTGTTGACTTTTCTACACAGTGTTTTATTGCAATGATATATATGTATGGGTCCGCTCGGAGTCCAAAAACTGAACCCATAATTAAATTTTAACATTTCCACCTTTTTTTTGTTGTATACCTTTGCTTGTCTTCAGCGAGTGTCGCCTCCATCGCTGACTCCGTGTTTCTCAGGCCAGTTGCCGTGCTGACCACAAGCCGAGAGTTCCCAGTGCTGTGCAGTGCTTTCGGAAAGGGTGAAATATATCACTGGCGCCAGAGCACCGCCCGCTGTGCCCCAAACGTGGTAAATTTTTTTATTGCAGCCGTTTAGGCGAGCGTTTGACTGCCAAGGACATCAATCAAAAATTCTCTGCTTGCTTTGGTTGTTTCATTCAGTGAGGGTGTTCCTTTCAGTTGTTGTTTATTTATTGCATTGACACAAAATAGTGTGGGTATCATTTGATGAACGTTAGAGGCTGGAAATGAATCTTTCGGTTTAGAGACGCGTTAATATGATAATATGCACCTCTGTCTCTAGTTATTGAACCTGTTGCCTCGAAATTCCTCTCTTTTTTTTATATGAAATAAGCAATTAAAAATGAATTTGAGGCAGCATCATGCTGGCACTTTAATGACCACCATTTAATTGGATTTCAATGTTTTGTCTTTTATACGGTTGGCATATATGCCTGGTTGTTGTTGTAGTTATCTCTCTCTCGAAAGCACAATTAAACTGCTTTGATGGTAAAACTATAATTAAATTAAACATTTATATTGGCAGTTTATTAACCTCGTCTAGGCGTAGGCACATCTAAATGTCATGGGGCTATCGAAATTATTTATGGTCTTTTATGGGCCTGATTGAGTTATGAATGCTGTTATGTGATGACAGCATTTGATTACGGGAATAATCTAGCCCCATAGTAAAGATCTGTGTAAAGTTTACTAAGTAGTTACATCTTACACTAAACTCTTGACACGAAAGTGCACTTTAACTTTGACAAGCACACAGAACGCCTACTCAAACCTGTCCACGTAACAGGATCTGCAGCTCATGTTACTTTTGTGTGTATGTAGCACATTAGTCAATCCCTAACTTGACAATTGCATTTCAATCACAGCCATAAAAACTGGCTTGCTCGTTTCCCGCCCACCAAATGTCATCGTAACTAGGACAAGCCCTCATATCGATACCCTTATATATAGATCCTTCTTCATGTGTATAATTGTGCAGACAGTTGGTCAGTTGACGAGACCGGCGACTGGCGCGACGTTTCTTAAGCACGCCCCTGTCTCCAGCAATAGTCCGACTGGCCCAAACCCAAGTGAATCACTTTCCATATGTCTGCTTTTTTTTTTTTGTTTGTGTGAGTGTGTTGCGACCTATAAACTTAACGTGATTACTCGGGTATTTTTTTTGTGTTCTTTTTATTTGTTTCGAGATCCCACAAGTCGACTTGAAATCGGGTTTAATATGTGAATGCGTTGATTGCCTCTGCTTTTTAATAAAATGATAACTTTTAGACCAGACAAATATTTCATTTCCTTTTCGACAATGGCGACGACTAAAAGACGACGACAAGACGACCAGAGGGCAAAGTCAGAAACGTAAAATCATCATCAACTAAAAAGAAGATAACAATTTGTTAAAAAACGTAACGAAGTTTTACTACCCTGCATTTGAAATCGAAGTGATATTTTAATTTAAATCATAAAAAAGAAAACCTTATTTATTGAATTATACTTTAAGCCAACTTGGCTTAATTATCTAGAATATTTATAATGTGCCCCATCGATTTCTGAATAGTTGCAAGTTTAAAAAGTAGAAGTTTAAACTAAAGTACATTTTAAATGAACTGAATGAAACAATTAAGTGCTTAGTGTATTTTATATATTTTAATGCATATAATTAACAACTACCCCAATCGCAGTTTGTGGATAATGGGTATCATAACATGAGCAGAGAACAGCTATGGAAACAGCTTTGGTGCATGAATGATCACTTGCCAGCACAAATTGGAGACTGGTCTGAACGTATTTGCACCTCTGAATTCGGTGTGGGCACAACAACAGCAGCAGCAGTCGCAGCAGCAGCAGCAATAACAACAACAGCAACTTGGCCAAGACACAGACAGACGATAGCGCCAGTCGGCTGCCGCTAGCTCAGCAGCAGCCCAGTCGAGTGAAGGGCCCAAAAGCCAAGTCTCGGGAAGCAGGTCGAACTGGCTCTGCCTCAAGTTCTTAGTTCGTGCGGGCTTCGTGTTTTGCTGCACTCCTCCGCTGCCCCTCCGCAAGCACACTCTCTTTGTATAAGTGTATGTGTGTGTGGCATGGTGTGGACGGGCGGTGGCAAGATCGTTTAGCAGCGCGACGGCGCACTTCATTGCCAGCACTGGCAGCATTGGTCTGCCCTGCCCTGCCCAGCCCTGCTTTGGCCTGGCCTGGCCTGGCCTGCCACATTCCAGCCAAATTTGCTTGCAACATGAAGAAATTGCTGCTTATTTGTTCGTGCCCTCGTTGCAGTTGTCGAGATTATATGGACATGGATGTGGACACACGGCTGCTGCTGATGCGGATGATGCGGCTGATGCTGCCCTGGCGCCAGTTTTTGGCTGCCCAAATGTGGCATTTAATGAAATTTTCCCCCCATCTTCTGTTGTTCATCGTTGTTGTTTTTGTTGTTTGCTTGTTTCGCTGCACATTGGTTTTTTTTTTGTTTTTTGTTTTTTGGCAGCTCTTTAAAGTTTCTGGCTGCAGCAGCCAACGTTTTTGGGGTCTTGCGTGTGTTTTTTTTTTATTTTTTTTTTCGAGAGTTGTAGGAGAGCAGATCGCCAGAAACTTAACGATTTTTAAGAGGGCTTTGTTGATCTAATTATATTTCACTGATGGAAGCGGAAAAAGCTTGAGTGGGTTCCTGGTTTATTGAAATCGAATTCTGTTTCTGATCATTTTTGTATTTTCGTCAGGGAAGTTTTGCATTTGTAGTTTTTTCATTTGCTTGCTATGAACTTTAACGACCAAATCGAGATTTGTTTGATTGAACAAGATTTGTTTTGAAAAACCATTCGTAGCTCATGGCTAGTTCGTTAAGACCCTGTCCGAGAAGAAGGCCAAATAACGAAAATCGGTGCTGTTGGCGTTAACGAGACTTTTGACAGGTTGATTCATGCTCACGTCGCTGACTTGGCTTATTTGACCCAAAGTAGGGGCCTGTCCATACACACAAATATGTATATGTATTTGTCTGGGGCCACCAGTCCGGCAGTCAAGTAACCAACGATCGCCTGTCCATTTGTTTGTTTTTCTTATGGCTTATGGGAGTTAACTCCAAGCAACAAAAACATTTTTATTAATGACCACCGAACGAGAGAGATACAAAACAAGCTGAAGAAGAAGAAGCAAAACTGATGCCACACAATTGCAATGGGCGCCAAAAGGGCCACTTGGTTCAAGCCACAGTCGCTGGTCCCTGTCTGAGACACATCCCCAGCCAGTATGCAAGGGGGCAGGGCCAGGCCAGCGCCAGTTTTGAGTATGTGTTGAAATGTGGTAATTTGTCTCGCTTAGAAACTCGCCAGCGTTGCTGCTGCTGCTGCTGCCCACACCGAAAAACAAACAAACAATCCGAGTTGATGATCAACGTTTCATTAATAAAACATTTGTTCTGTAGAAGAGCCCAAGTCCGATTCGGAGTCAGAGCAGTAACCGAAGCTGACCAGCATGCTTTGCAGTTGCCTCTTCGAAGCGTAGCAGTTACCATTTCCATAATTCATAAATGCCAACTGCCAATGCGAACTGCCAACAACTACTGGTATTGAGTTTTTGTCAATAGTCGGAGATTAGAGGAGGCACATAGCATCGGTTGCTGTTGCTGCTGTTGTTGCCCCCTTATTATAGCTAGACAAACAATAAATTTCACAGCTTAACGCGATCGCATAATGAGCTTGGCCCGACTACTACCAGCCACGACTCTTGGTCATCCAAAGTTGCCAGCGAGCAAACACACAGCTAGCCTAACCCAACAGCAGCCACAGATTCAACACTTTTTTTTTTTACTTACCAAGCTACCCGCATTGCACGGGCCAATGGATGTGTTTGCTCAGCTCAGAGCTTCGGTGGCAATCCGTTGGACATTGTCGTTGTCCATTCCGTTCCGTGGAACTGTAAGCGACTTCAATAGAATTAATTTACGCCTCACGTCTTGCAGTAAAGTTACATATAAATATATACAGATATATGCATTGTATGTAATTCCAACATCTTCACCTGCTTCTTCCTGCCGTCTCTTAGGGTATTTATAAAAATTATCAATATTATTGTGAGCAGTTAGAAAATATTTGTGCAACAAGGTGTTAAAATGCATTTACATAAACACTTGAAGCGTTGTCATGCCTCATTTGGCCTTTTGCAACGAGTGCTTTGGCCAGTTATGGTTATGTTTCTGATCTCTGTTTTAAGATTATTTATAATTTAACATTACACTATTTAAATCTATTTATAGTTTCAACATATTTTAGAAACTTGCAAGTTACGTATCATAAAATAGCCAAGATTGAAACATACCAAATACCTTAGGAAAACTACAAGGATCTGTTCATCAACTATTTCTTGGATATTCTTTATGGAAAAAAAGAAAAACAATTGGGTTCCATTTTAAAAATGCTAGCAAAAATGAAAAGAATACCAAATTATAAAAAATATAAGAAGAGACAATAGATTGCAAAGTAAATCCCATTACATAGCAGTAGCTCCACGCCTCAAAAGAGCAGAAAATAGACCATAGCGAAGAACCACCCCAACTAAAAGATGTTACCGTTTCACACTAAAGCATTGAGTAAGTGCGGCAACCCAACGCCAAAGGACCCCTGACATTGGCACCAGGAGACACACCAACAAACAGAGCCCAGCATGAACCCGAATCTATACAACCAACAAAAAACACTTCTCGCGGCAGAAACTAAAGGCCGGCCAATTTGGCTTAAAATTACGCTACACTGATCAAAGGCAGCTGCGCCAGATAGCGACGAGTGAGTGGATGACGATGACGGAATGATGAGATGAGATGAGATGAGGCTGGCGAAAGTGCAGTGACGTGTGGATGCTTCAACTGATGCGTTCCGAGCCGTGGCAAGCAGCGATAAGCCTCATCTGTGTCTCTGGCTGACTGCTATTGATCTCACCTGAGCAGCAGCCGCAACAGCAGCAGCAGCAGCGGCAATGTAGCATGATCTGTACCTGTGATCCATTTTACACGGCAGCGCTCCAGATAACTTGGCCTGCCTTGTCAATTGGACAACGATATTGTTATGCTTATTACACCGGCACAGCTACCGAAAGTTGAAACTGGCTAACCTGGACCCTCGATCTGTTTCTGTTTCCCGGTCGAACTCAGACTCTCTCTCTCTCTCTCTCTCTTTCGCTCTCTCTCTTCATCTTTCTCTTTGGGTTGTAGGAGTATGCGGTGCACTTTGAGTTTAGTTGCCGACCGTCGGAGATTATCTCTTTATCAGCCTTAATCTCAAGTAGTTAATAAAGTGCGATGCTTTGTACTTTAACCGCTGCCATTGTTCACCGTTGCTTCGGCTGCTGCTGCCTCTGTCCGGTGACCAAAGACGAGGAGGACTTGGACGATGCCGCGTTTCGTTGAGTGTGCTTCGATGCAGATAATCGTTTGTGGTATGCCGATGTGAAAGATGTGAATATGCATTAGCCAAAAAAATAAAAAATTAAAAAAAAAGCAGTGCGGGGTGTGATTAAGGTAAAAAGTGCCCCGGGCTGGGAAAACATCAACAATCTGTGAATTTAAAATAGAAAACTTGACTACTTTGTGAGTTAATAAAAAACTGTGAGTTGTAAAATTAAAAATTGTGAGGAGTCTTCACAAAGAATTGAAACTTTTCATACTAAATTCGTGTGACATTTAATTTAATTTATCAATTGCAACTTTAAAACATATTGTCAGCAATTAATATAATCAAGAAGGAGATCTTTTCATAAGAAGAAATACTCTTAAAGTACTTTCTTTTTCAAATTTATTATATTTTTAGAGTTTTTGCTAAAGCAAATGATAACATTCCGCACTCAATTGATCCTAAGTAAATGCTTCTCGTCTCTATTTAGATCAAAATTCGGGCTATTTGGCAGCTGTTTGGGCAGCTCCATGACAAGAGTAAACAGATAGACAAACAGATGACAACATTCGTACAATTGTCCCCCTTTGTTAAATAATGTTCAAAAAAATTGTCAACAATGGCAAAATGATTGTTATCCTTTAACCAAACCTCTTGTGGTAAACCCAAATCCCATTTGCCACAAACAATTTAAGCGAAAATTGTTTAAGCAGCAGTAAAAATAAACCAAAAGAGACTGCACACATACGCATCTCACACACATGTATATATATATGTATATATATATATATGTATATATACAAATATGTCGCAGACCCACACTGAAGTCCCAGACATGATGAAATAAAGGCAAATCCTTTGAGCAAATCTTTGCTCGCATCTCTTGTAGCTGAAATGAAAACAAACCCAAAATGGGATCTTAAAGGCTGCGACAAACTGTAAAAACAAATTGCATTTTGTTTCAATTATACAAGGATTACATACATATGTAGTATATGGATGCGCTTAGTGCCCAGCCCGGCTCTCATTCCCATCTCAAGTGGGCTCGTCTCCGGGCATTTTGACAATTTGCACTTGATTCTTAAGTAGGTGATTTCTATTATGCGAGACATTAGCTGTCATACAAACGCCCTATTCAAACCTAAGGGCACACAACCGGCCCAAGCACTTGATTAGCATTTGAATACATTTGAATAGTTCTCAATACACGCACACAATAACAACAATAATGCCGCCAGTGTGCATCTTGGCCATAAAATCTCAAGTACCTTTGCATTGTGCGCGTAACGCCGGTGCCAAGTAGAAGCATCAGGTAGGATAATAAAACCGCATAGGCAGCAGCTTTTCACGTGGTCTCTTCAATGGCCTGACAGCGGGGAAATTCGCTGGAAATTCCTGGCCAGCGACCAGTTGATGTGCCATAAAATTATGGCGGCTCATAAAATGCATTAATCGCTGCTAAATGCGCGTCATTAGTCAACATGCGACGGGCGCAGGCGCTGCACTTTTCCAGGAAGCACTCACCTCAGGCAACGCATTTCCCTTCTGCGCCCCGCCCGATCACCACCTCATCCTCAAGCACCACTAACGAGCTGAGCTGCCCACAAGGGCAACAGGCGCATCGCGTGAAAATGGTGATTAATGCTTTTAGTGCGTGGATTTAATATGGAACGCATGCTTGTTGTTGAGCTGCTCCTGCTGCTGTTTCCACTGGTGATCAACAGGTAGCCCGAAACGGAATGGAACTGCTTGTGGAAAGCCCCTAACAAGTGCGATTGATAAAGGTATGCCCTTTAGCCACTGCTGCTGTTCGAGATCGATCGGGGTCAACAGTTATAAAATACCACAACATATTAATAATTATTTTAATTACTCAAAAAATTATTATTACAGAATAGATTTATAAATATTATTAGAAATGCATAGAATTTAAGAAAGATAAAACTTATTATACGCATTTATTATTAGATAGAGGCTTACAAAATCAGACCTTATCCTTTCTTAGTATCGGAAATATTTCTAGAATTCCTTTTTTTATTATTAACTTAGTATAATGAAATCGGTTTTTAAATTTATTGAAACGTATTTTGTTATATATTGAGTGAAGCCCACAAAACACAACTTTTTCCTTATAATATATAAAATGTTTCTAAAATTCCCTGTACGATTTGTATTACATTAGTAGAATAAATATTTGTAGAGCTATGCATAGTTTAAAATATGATAAAATGTGTTAAATAGTTTTAATTAAGGCTCACAAAATTGGAGCTTGGTCCAGTATTAAAAATCTTTCTCGAATTCCAAACCCTGCTTCACATATTGCTCTCGAACATTTTTTTTTTTCAAACAGCCAATGTAATAATTAGCAAAGAATTTGTGGCATTCTAATAAGTAGCCTCTAATTCCAATTTAATAACTTAATAAATGCCAGAACTTTCTAAGAAAATTATTATAATGCCAGCAGACAGACTAAGCTGCCACTTCAAACGCGATTCCGGTCCACGCTTGAGCCACACACCAAACAAACAAAAAACAATGGGTCAAGCAGGGGGTTGGGAGGGGGTAAAGCAGCAACAGAAAAATGCGTCTACTTCATTCATAAGATTTTTTAGTGGCGCCTGGCGCCAACATTTTTCACTTGCGTGCTGCAAGCGGCGGCAGCTCAAGTGTGTGTGTGTGTGTGTATGTGTGTGTGTGTGTGTGTGTGTATACACGCTTGGGTGCACCTCGAAGCACTTGACTTGTAGTGCCAACATTTTCATTAAGTCAAATGTGCCACGTACCTCCCAAAAAGAAATTGTTGTCGATTGTTGCTGCCCCGGGGGCAGGCAGCGCTCGAATGCATTTCGTTGATTTAGCGTATCGTTCATAATTTGTTTTTATGGTTTTGCATTAGAGCGCGGCACGGGGCATGCAGCCTGATAAGTTTGCCAAGAGTCCACTTGCAACTGCTGTGCAGCTGCAACTTGCTTTGATTGGCGCTTATCTCAGCAGTAAAAAACGGAAACCGAAAGTGAGTGCCACTGCCACAATCACAGCTGCGAGTAGTATGGAGCGCGTGGCTAGAAATGTCAACTGTGCGGCAAAGTGTGGCGCCAAGTTTCAACGACTCGCGGCAATAGATAAGCTGACGCTTTGCATTACGCACAATGTTGCCACATAATGGAATTTTTAAGACCAGCTGCAATAATACTGTTTATTTGTTTTGCCAAATTGGTCAAACTGTTAATTTTTGTACAAATTTGGTTCGAAAATAGACGACTTGGCTGAAATGAAAATATTCCATCTGCCCACGCAAATATTTTTGTATCTGACTGGCGACTCATCGTGGCTATTAACCGATCGCTGATGAGAGCACGATTATTTTATTTTAGCTTTTTTTTTGGACTTTATGTGTTAAATTTGGACCTTAAATTAATGGGTCAGCGCGTCTCCAGAAGCGTTGTCAAGTGTTGACACTTTCAATTCGAATGCAAAAGTGACTGCCTGATCTTGTCGAGCGATCGCAGTCTTCCCCGGCAATATGCGCGGGTTTTGGGTGTTGAACATTTTTTGTTATTTTCATATGTAAATGTTGTTTAACGACTCTATATGAATTCGTCGTATGTATTATTCGTATAGGCGTATTTATTGTGCTGTTTATTAAATATGCAAATGCATTTTCACACTTTCGAACTGGCAGCAGACAGCAGGCAAATAAGTTGAGACCAAATGAAATAAGGAAGCCAGATCTGCCAGATCTGGAGAAGTGTTCTGCGCTCAGATGTGACTGAACTGAACCTTACAAATATTAAGTGAATGCCTCTTGCTGTTGCTGACCTACAGCAGACACCGACTACAGTGTTCCACCTTTAAGCATGTAGGTGATAATGGCAGCTTCTCATGCCACATTCTTCTACACGTATAAAAAAAAAATTAATATTGCCTAATAAATTTGTCAAAAATATGGTTAACTGCACATCAACACACAAATGGCTGAGAAACATATATTTTTTCTCTTAAATTTATGATGAAATTTCATTTCTTGAAACACCGAGTCATCAATACTCTATTAAAAATGTATGTTGCTGCTTGCAACATTTTGCCATTGTAATGCTTAATATTATAAATACTTTAATTCATATTTTTTTACAATATAAATTTAAAATTTAATGTCTTGGCATATTTCGCCAGAGCATTCAGTATTCCGTAGCCTGGATATGCAAAGATTCAGGCAGGAGGGCGCGGCTGCGATAACCGGGCGGTCAGTCGGTAAGTTATATATTTTTTTTCCCAGACGTTTACCTGTCAAATGTTGCACTCGGACACGAAAAATGATGGAGTGAAGAGTTTTAATTTTATGACGCAGCAAAGGAGTTGAGAGAAAGAAGCCTGATGCGGGACGGGACGGATCGGGACGGGACGTGGCGCGGAGACAGAGACAGAGACGATGATGATGGCGCCAAGAAATTAACGAAACGCGCCATAATAAACATAAAACGAGCAACGAGTTTGCGGCGGGAAGCTGGTAGGATCATCATTGCTGTAGATAATACAAAGCTGCTGTGCGTGTGTAGATAGGTGTGTGTGTGTGTGTGTGTCAGTGGGATCCTTTGCTATGCTCGGACAGTGGGCGTTATTCGAACTGAAGGTGGGAGCCCGGCATGGCTAATCTATTAACAATATGCAGCTAGCTAGTTGCTTATCTGGCAACCTTGTTAGCCGCTATTAATTGACTGTGAAAGATTTGATTTCAGCTTCAGGTCATTCAATAAAAATAAGCTTAATCTGCATAATGCAAGCGGCTCAACACTTTCCCACCAAAGTCCATTGACATTCGTTCGACTGCTCATTTACTGCTCTGCATATGATATGAGACTCGTATCTATAAAATACAAGATACAAGATTGTATCTCACAATCAGTTACAACAACATGCCCTGTAAATTGCCGCAACCGCAACGCATGCGATAGATCGATACACAGTTAATTATGCCTCTGAAAAAATAGTTAAACAAAACGAGAGAAAAAACAAAAACAATCTAAACATTTTTACGAGCGAAATTTGTAATCATTGCCACATTCATATGCAAATGCGTTTCCTCCATGTGCCTAGCGCTCTGCCTCAGTGTATCTATCCGTAGCTGAAATGTATCTGTATCTGTAGCAACAGTTAACGAGTATCTAGTATCTTAAAGCCAGCTGCTGCTCGAACGGCAGCTAAGAGTCTATCGCTTCTGTGCTGTGTTGGCCTTTCCTAATGCGGCTCTGTTTCTGGTGTTAAAAGTACCGTACTGTTTGCCTTATATACCAACTTTAAAGTCTATGATTATATTATAAAGTAAAAAAAAAAAACCAAACATGCTGTGCAACACCAGTCTCCGGAGCCACAGCAAGAGATAGCGATAACGAAGAGTGTCTTCCAGAGGTTAATTTATTAAATCTTTTTGGCCGTCGACTCTTGTCTCTGTTTGTGCGTTGTCAAACAACAAAAATAAAATGGATAATATAAATTCACAATGCGACAACTTATAATTTCTTCTTTGACTCTCTGCTTGAGTTGGCTTCACATAATCTTGCCCGGTAGCTGCAAAGGTTGTGAAAAAGCTTAAATTTTAATCAAAATCAGATCTTTATCTTCTGCAATTTATTTGTTTTTTTTTTTTTGTTTAACAAATATTTTCTCCTTACTGTGTGTATTCAGTGTGGGTGTGCGTGTGTGTGGGTGTATGTGTTTTTCGGCTAATTGTAAATATTTAAGCTTTTGACGCCTCACCTTACAGGCTGAATTGGAGGCCATGGAATTAGACAAAGACCCCTTGCAGTGGTGCCATAAATTGTTCTTGCTTTGAATAATGGCCGTGTTGCCTGTTGACTTTGCGCCATATTGGTTATACCCTATAAACCACATGAATGCAGAGTATACACAACATACAAAAATGGTCTGATTTCAGCTGATGATAGATGATAATATATTTAGAATTATGCATCAACAATAATAATATCAATCATTTTAATTAGTTATATATATATATATATATATTCGTTTTAGCTTACTGAGTATCTTGCAGTTGTTCACTTTGGATTTATAACATGTTTTTGTTTGTACATGTTGACTTTTGTATACCTTCGGATTTGCTATCGATAGCTTCTAGGCTTTTTTTTGTGTAGCGAAGAGTAACTCGGTTGCTTAACCAGATTCTAGATTTTAGTAGAATACGAATATTAGTAATGCCAACAATAAAAATTGAATACAAATGAGTTAAGCTAAGACCGAGTTATAAATATAGAAATAAAGGGAATCAAACTAAATCGTCATTTAACATGACTCAAATACTAAACCAATTTACTTTGACACAAAAATCATTTCTATTCTATTATTTGAAAATGCTTTTCAGACATACATACAATAATCAAATTTCTGGTTAAGATTCTGGTTTCACCTAATGCATACAGATACAGTTCTTGGAAGTAGCAAGTGCTCTATAAAAGCGAATAACTTGACGCCATTAAAGCAATCAACAAGAGCCAAAACGAGCAGTGAGGCAACAAGTGTCAACTGGTGACTAGTGCCATAAGTACACATAAAACATAAAACATGAAATAAAAAAAATAGAAACATAAACGAGATACACTCAGTCGGAGACGTCATGGAGCACAGAGCTAGTCAAATAAGAGTAAGAGTCTTGCTGGCTGGGCTGATGGTACCGAGTCGAAGACATTGGCCAGCACAAACAAATGTCCAACACTACTCAAGATAATGGAATGGCGCGGGGCGATGAGGGGGAAAGGAGATGGCGGCAATGGAGTCAGTTGGTGGTGGTGCTGTGACGTTGTGTTGCAAGAGATTAAGGCATTTCCTATTCGACATCAAACATGTTTTTTAGAAGGTTCTCTTTGTATATATATATATATATATATATTTCTTTCTTTATCAGGGATTGTAATTGCGCACTCATGCTCGCCGCCCTGGACCAGAGGCAGGGAGAGCAACTGGGAGAGAGAGAGAGTGAGAGAGATTGTGCGACAACAATTACCCCGCGGCTAGCCTGGTCAGCCACTCAATCAAAGCCAAAATGCCGACACATTGAAGAAAATAAGGTAGCCAGAGAAGCCGTCAAATTGTTACGCATAATGGATGTTTTGATCAAACGAAATGATTTCTTGACTACTGGACTTGGACTTCATCATTGACTTGGCTTCGAACTTGGATTTGGATATGGATTTAGCTGCCGACCCAGAGGTTTCAGGTCAGCTATTGTTGCTTCGGTTTCCTATTGTCTGTGCTCTTTGTCGGCTATCTTCCGATTTGGCTTTGATGTCACAGCGCGTGGCCATTGAACTCTTATCCGTATATATTGCATATATTAATAAAACGATTTCGTAATAATAAAAAAATATATGTGAATGCTTAGCAAGCTGATTTGGCAAGCGGTTTGTTAACCACATTTAAATCGATGATCTTGTTATTACACGCACATTTTGAGGCATTCAACAAACACACCAGCCAAGTGCCAGCTCAATGAGCAGCGAAGGTAAATAAACAAATTGTTTTGTCGAAAAAAATAAGTATGTATTTCTATATATATATGCAGATTCTTTTGGCTCCAAGAGACTGTGAACGATGTTGAAGAATGCCAGGCAACGAAGACAAAAAAAAAAACTGACTCTCCAGTAGCACTTGAATATTTTGAATATATGTATAATATTGTAATAACTCAAGTGTCTACACAACAGAAGCGCCTCTCAGCGCGTCGCGTCGCCAGCAACTTTAGCACTTAAGTTGAATTTTGAAGCGCGTAAAGACGAAACAGTCCGAAACAGTCAGTATTTCAGTCAGACAGCCTCTGGAACGGTTTGGGCCATATTTGCTTATGATAATTTGAGAGCAAACAGTGATCGACAGTGGAGCAGCACACACAGAGGCAAAGGTAAATCTTGTCTCGCCATAGGTCGTTCGTGAATGTGCAGAAAAACTAAACAAAAAAGCGAAACACACGATTAAACACCTCTCAATTATATACACATATGTAAATGTCAATACACTTCCACACACACACACACACACACACACATATATATATATATATTTATATATACATGTGGGGTCTCTCGGGAGTGCGGGCCCACGTGAACAATTGAAAGCTGCTAAGTGGGCTGCTGTGGGCAATTGTAGTAGTAGTCGCCTAGACACATGGACCCACATGATTATATGCCTTTGGTCACCAAGTTTTTATTGCTTAGCTGACCCTCCAATCGCTACTGGCGGCTCTGATTTTGCTTCTCTTCAAAAGCAGGCAACACCCTGTAAATAGTGTGTAAAGTGTGTTACTATGATTTGTGTTAATGTTTAATGTTTTATTCAAGCAAAGCTAAAGGTTTTACCACTGTGAAACACGAAGTTTAAAATTAACTTTGAGTAGTTAATTTTTAGAGCATTTCTGCTGCACATCAGAATTTTTCAATTAAATTTTACTCTCTTATTTCTTTACTTTTTTTTACGTCCTGTCTTTGTCTTAAGAATGTTGTAGATCAAAGAATACTTGCTTTAAATTAACCCAAATCAGACAGGACTAAGATCAATAAAGGTTATTCCGCAGCACAATAGGGTATCACTCAATCGGGCACTGCCAATCGATAATGGATATTTTTGTAATTGTTTACTTGTTGCCTTTTTGTTGATTGAGTCACTTAATTTGCATACAAAAGTAGATTTACATGCCAGCCAGACAGTCGAGCGTCAACAAACAAGTAGTCGCCGTGTCAGCAGTTTAGGCCAACTTTGCAGCGTCCTCGTCATGTTGATGCTGCAACAAT
Source organism: Drosophila fungiperda (assembly GCA_035042345.1). Lineage (NCBI taxonomy): Eukaryota > Metazoa > Arthropoda > Insecta > Diptera > Drosophilidae > Drosophila > Drosophila fungiperda. The sequence goes on along the minus strand of JAWNLM010000028.1, from coordinate 5,475,784 downwards.
AAAGAGACGTTCTCAAGTGCAGAGCCGTTAATAGTCGTCTATGGAGGCGCTAGGGGCTTGTTCAAATAACAAAAATCCAATGTATACGAGAAGCTAAGACTTTAAATCAATAAATTTTGCAGCGCTTCACTTAATGATGTTCAATGAAGAAAGAGGGGGGAAAACACTGAGTGCCCTGCAGTATATTCCATGGAAAATTACATGAGCTTATGCTAATTTTAATTTGAGCAGCCGTACGAAAATTAAAGCTTGTGCTAATCGATGTTTAGTTAAATTGCAAAGTCATGCAAGGTAACATAATAAACTAAAAATTCTCATAAATACGCAAAGAATACTAAATCTGATTGCCATAATTAAGTTTTAATATTTAAAAAACAACGTTTATGGAATCAAAGTAAAATACAAAGATAAGTTCTTGTTCTATAAGGATATCTCATAATATTCCACAGCCACAATCTTGTAAAAACTGATTTTAAAAGCTATTTTTTTTTTTTTTGCTAGAAAATCCTTAGCTACGTTTATCAATGCTAAGAACCTGCCATGTTTTATTTTTGTATTGCATTTTAGCTTACCTTTTTCCCTTAAATTATCAAGTCAAGTATCATGTCAAGCATGCCTTAAAGATAACTTCGATATGTAGGAATACCAATTAATGTGGTACTGGCTGAGTCAACTGTTTGGAATGTGGCAAAGATAGGAAAACGGCTACCTGTTGGGCCAGCGATACCACCCCCGAAACAAACGGAAGTAAACCGAAGAGCATTAGTCAAACAGCAGGCAGATCATTTTGAGCAATACCAATTAGCTTAGTGCTGACAAATTGCACAGCTATTGGCCTAGACACAGGTAGCTAGGCAGACAGAGAGACCCGAACCTTTTGGCTAATAGTTTGCCATTGCATATGCATGTGTGTTTATGGAGAGAGGAACCGGAAGCGTGCGCGACCAAATGTAAAAACGCGAGGCATAAATTAACGAAAACCCATACACACACACACGCGCACACATAGACAGACATATTGTGTGCATGGGTAGAGGGTGCAGACATGGCACGTAATTTGGGCCAATTCCCAATGCCAACAGCCAAGAGCCAACTGTTAATTGTAAATTAATTTCCATTGCTTATCGCCGCTAGCTGCCACAACATACAACAAAGTGGATGTGTCAGCCAGCAAAGTGCTGTGTAAATTAGCTTGCAAAACTATTTACTCGGCAAACTCAAGAATTTCGCAGTTGGCCATAGATAAGCAGCCAAAGCTATCAATGTTTAACTACTTGAGCCAGCATAACGGAAGTGGTTTTGTTTATCCAAAGATTGGAGCTGCAATATTTACTAAGTAGCTTTTCGCAAGACTTTCTGGCTCTGAAAGCGAAAGTTTTCCATTGCTGCATATACTTAATGAGAAGTCAGAGTTCAATCAGACTTAATTGCATTCCAATCGGGGGTTAATAATGTTATAATGGTTATATGGTTAAGCAAGCATATAGATTAAGAAAAATAATAAGAATAGTTTACCTACATACATTTTTTAAGATTTTATAATTATCAATTCAAAAAGGTCAGTCAAACAATACTTTAATAGGTTATATGTATGATAAAATGGAAGTCTGCTCAATTTATCACGTTTTTAATTTTATATCTTTATTATTATTAGTTTACAGTTTGACAAATATAATGTTTAACATAATTGCTTATAGATTAGTTCAATATTTAATCTGACAATGAAGAATAAATTATTTATTGCATTCCTACTTCATTATCTACATATTTGCTGAATAGTTCATAGTTCGGTGTGTAGCACCCATCGATATAATAAAAAATAAGTTGCTCAGCATCATCAACATCTAATTTGCCGCCTTCGCAGTACAAAGGAATCGAATTGTCAGCAATTTGTAGACGACATGCGTTTCCGTAGTTTCACAAATGTTTTGTCAAGCTCAGAAAGGTCCGATCGTAAAGATATAACATGCGAAAGAAGAAAATGAATAAGAAGAAGAAGGAAAAGTAATAATCAACCAGCTGCATCTGCAGTATTTTAACTCCATATCGGGGATGTATATATATTGTACCGCCATATCAATGCCGCCGAATGACGCAGCGTCAAAACCAAAATCAAATAAATGAGCAGCAAAACGGCAGCCACAACAACAACTCCATCTGAAGACAAGAGGACCACCATGATGGCAAAGGCTACAAATGGGCAAAGTATAAAAAAAAATGCCAAATGAAAAAACAAATCGAAAAAAAGAACTAAAAAACAATTTCGATCATGATGTATAATTAAAAGGCAACACCAACACACACACACACATGGGAGCATGTGGTTGTCTGTTTCAGCTGGAACGGCTGCTGACTGTGCAACTTCGCACTTCAAAATTAAAACACAATTAGAAAGACGGAGAGGGAGCGATAGCTCGAACAATAGAGTGCGAGAGAGGGAGAGAGAGAGCGTGCAAGCGATCGATCTGTTGAAGGCGGAGCTAAGCATTCTGTGAAAAAGTGCAGCTGGTGTAAATTTCAAAATGGAGGCGCCAACAAAACGAGCGAGTGCTCAATGACAGACAGAGATAGAGCTATAGCTAGCTAACAGCACAGCGCTCTCACTCTGGCTGCACGTGCACAACGAGTGGTCAGCCAATCAGAGTGCTGCTAAGGGCAACCTGCATAGGAGACAAGAGGCAAAGATCTCAGCTGAGCAGTTGAGCAGCAGCTCACAACTGATCGCAGGTAATGTCCATCAATGGCTCGAACTCGTCAAGCTCGTTTTTCGCTGAGCGACGGCAACGGCGACGGCGGTGGCAGCCACATTTTTTGAAACTTGCTCAGTTGAAATGCGAACTTGGCGAGCGCAAGACGCGAGCGTCGGTTAAAAAAAACAAACACTGAGATCACCGATCACTGATCACACAATACCCGATTTTAATTCTCCCAGCTACTCTCCGCTATAGTTGTTGTCATAATTAAATTAACACCCACACGCCTATGTGACATTTGCCATAACTACGCCACTTTGGTAGCTGTGATTTACATAATTGGCGATAATTGCGAACTCAGCTCGTGCCCGGGGCACCTATGAAGACAAAAGAACTGGTCACTAATGTTGTCAGCTTTCGCATATTTGTGTTTTCTTGTTGTTTTTGCTACTGCTGCTGTTATCTGTGATTGAATTGTGTGCCAAAAAAAGTTAAACAATTGTTAAAGTGTGAATTATTCATAACAATCATGATCACCATGAACGAGCTTGTCGATCTGCGCATGCAGCAGCATATCGCACATGAGATTTATCGCCAGCAGATAATGCAACGCATACCGGGTAAGTAATGCTATTTAGCCATCTTCTTACCACATATTATTCATACGCAACGATGTCAATGCCATTTTGTCATCGCCGTCGGCATTAATCGACAAACTGCAAAGCTGTTAAGGATCATTAGCGTTAATGGTCGCTACTCTTGATTTTGCAACATTATGCAGATTATTTGGTTCGTAAACTAATATCAGCGGGAGGTATTGTCGATCTTAGCGTTTGTTTTATGATGATCGTCACATAAAGCTGAGTAATGTGAGAAAGCTTTTGTCGGCTTTGCATAAAGCCAATTGCTCGAGATCACAGCAGGCGCTATAAAGGGTGGTAATTGATAGCAAAATACGCTTCACCTGTTGGGCAACAACAAAACACAGCAGGAAAATCCCACATTTGCATCTACATCAATGGCCATAATTGAAATGGCAATAATTAAAAAACGTTGGTATTTTAATATCTAAAACTATCAGCTAATAGTCGATCAGCAATAGTCATCCTTTCAAGGCTGTTTAAATACTTTAATTATTTAGCTCGGATATGCTGTTTATCAGTAATAATATTATTACATTAATAATATTATTTTGCTTTTGACATTCTAATTTATGGACAAGAATGGTAGCTCAAGCATTTTAGCCAATTATTAAGAGGCTCTTATATGCGAGTTAAAATACCTTTTTTAATTTATTTTATATCTTTAAGGTTTAAAAATATAATTTTCACTTCCATTAATTCATACCTCATAATTTGTTAATGCATTTTTATATGCGTGCATATTTTAAAAAGGTTAAAATCAGATTTCAAATTTTTTTTATCGCTTCCTAAAAATATACAATGTTAAATGTATAATTTATGGCCATATTTCAACATATCACTCTTATTGTAGATCCATTTCCACCGATGCTGCCCATTCCAATGCCGCGTCACGTGATAATGCCGCCACGTGTCTCATTGCCCGGCGTGGATTTAACGCTACAGAACGATGAGCTCTGGAAACAATTCCATCAGATTGGCACCGAAATGATCATCACAAAGAGCGGCAGGTAAGATGACCACATGAATAAGCTGCCAGCAATCATAACTTTTCTTAGGCGGATTGTATTTTTAGTCACTGTTTGTTCTGTAGATTAATTGAAACAAAATTTTTCTTTGACGTGAACTTTTCAAATATAATTAAACTGGAATCGGGTGCTAAGATCGAGGGCAGTGAGCAATGCATTAGCACGAACATGAAAAGTAATACCCGAAAAAATGTTGGGCAAAGAAAAACAACGAAATGCCAAATGGCACTTAAAGCGCCGCAGCATTGAGAAGAGTGGCCAGCAACGGCGTCAGGCCCTTCAGCACTTAGGCTCAGCTTCATTCCACAGTGTCAGACGCAGTCACAGACTCGTCTTCATCCTCATCCTCATCGTCGTCGTCGTCGTCGTCGTCATCAGCGGCGGCACTGTTAAATGCTCATTAGATGTAGGCGCCTGCAAAATTGTTTACAGCGACGTCGCGACAACAATTTTCACAGGCAAACAAGTCGACGGAAGGATGCAGGATGTGAAATATTGTGGACAGGTATAGGGCTGGCACTGGCCAGCTCGACAGGCAGCTAGCTAGTTAGCCAGAGCGATTGCAAAGTGCACAATCAAGGCACGGGGATCACATCGAATATCTCGCGCGAGGCGTAAAACGAACAAGTTCACTTTGCACTTTGCACATTGCGTGCATTGCGGAAAAATGTGCATGAAATATCAAAGTATTCCAGCGCAATCGCCCAAAGATATCTGGTATCTTGTAGCTTGTATCTCAGTGGTAGTCGTAGTAGTAGTAAACTACCTAAAAGTGTCCGCCACTTGCTCAAATGTGCGTAAAGTGGCGTCATCGTAATTTATTGAAGACCTAGTATGGACACAGAACACAGTGGGACGTCCTTTTGGTCGGCGTTTTTCAGAGAGAGGGAGAGGGAGTGAGAGAGCAAGAGCAAAGATGCAACTTGGCTATGACCTGCTGCTGTTGCCGATACTGCTGTGGCATAAATCTTAGCGTCAAGGATACTTTGTCGTCATCTTTGTTGCTTTCGGCGTTTTTATTGTGGCGCCTGTCTGCAGACATGCCTCAAAAGATGCACGCAGTCGTATTCCTTTTCGTATTCGGATTCAATTTCTGTATCGGTATCTGCACGTTGCGCGTTGACAATGACCACAGCTTGTCGACGACGTCAACAGATACGAGCAATTTCACACTTTGCCCGGCGAGAGATGCACATGTGCCGATAAGGCCAGAGAGACAGAGAGAGAGAGAGAGAGAGAGAAGAATAGAGAGCAACAATAATATTAACATAAAGTTTTGGGGACATTAAAAAACAGAGGAAAAAAACTGTTTAGACTGCCAACTCTTTCTCTTTTCGATGCTTTGTAGCATATATGGCATGAATTATTCATATGGTCTGCGTATTAAATAGTTTTTATGCCCATCAAAAATGTTTTATGTGAAATGCAGCCAGACAATGACCGCGACTCTTGTGCGTGCAATCGATTTGAATTTTTAATGATTAGGCGCCACAGAGCCACCGTACGAGTCTCCAATGCTGTCCCAAAACGCCAAGTGGCGCTCATAAAATCTAATTAGTTGTTTGGCCCCACTCTGCTCTATCTATTTCTCTCTCTCTAAAACTCTATTAGAGATCTCATCGGGTTTTGGGATCGCATGGGTGGCAAATGCACAGACGACCATTAATGCTAGATAGACCAAAGCGTATCACATATAATCCCATGATTTTTTCCCAAATGAAATGACTCTGTCACGAAGCTTTTAAAGTGCGGCTGCATTGAAACCCAAGTCTTCGAGAGAATTGTTTGGCCCATGTGAAAATTAATGAACTGAAATTCTGATTCTGTTCCGCAGCGTAATACAGGTGAATCATTTAAAAGCGTCAGTTGCTGACACTTTGAGGTGTATCTGAAAGGAATCCAAGGGTTAAATGTGTAAGAATTTCAAATAAATAGAATAATGAATAAAAATGAAATGTATCTATATAGCGTGGATGTAGAAGTAGTTCTATAGTAGCGTTTATTTAAGACGATATTAGAATAATTATAGATACATCAAAATATTTAATATGTTATGAGTAAGACTCGGAACTGTTCACAATTCTGATATATACATCATTAATTATTGTAAGGTTTTCGATTCATTAAAAGATCTTTGTCTTATACAAGATAACTATTTAACAGTTGAATAAATAAATATCGCAATCTGAATCTGAAATAACAAAAAACACACCTTTGAACTGCACCTGTCTGGACGCCAATACGAATACTGTGAAATGTGCGAGATACTTTTTGTTTTGGCTTCTATCGGCGATTCCTGGCACAGATCCTCACGATTTGTTAATTATGCGCAGACGCGCCAAAGATCGATATCTTAACAAATCGTTTGTCAAAAATGCACGAGCAACATTTCAAGAGCAACCAAAAAAAAACCGAACAAGACCCAAATAAAAGAAGGCAAATTGAAAATGAATTTCTAAACCGCACGAATGTCGAAATATTTGGCCATGCGTCGCTGTTTGCCCCTGTTGCGGTCTAATGGAATTCAAGCAACCAGAAAAGGAATTAAATTAAATGTAGGCAAACGCAACGCAGTCGAGTTAAATTAATTAATCATCGCGCACAGGCCTAACCAAAAAACCAACAAAACATTAAAAATACAAAATCATTGCCAAAAAAAAATGAACGAAACACAGAAAAAGAGACGCTAAACAAGCAGAAGCAGCTCGAAGCTGAGCGCAAACATTTCCAGGCTGGCGCCAAGAGCGCTGACCACCTGCTGTGCCTCTCTGTGGCACATGGGTCGCCGTTCCTCCGATCTTCGATCCTTGTTAGCACAGCGCAAACGCAATCGCAAACGCGACCGCCTTTCAAAAATTTGTAGATAAGGCCTTTATTTGTTTTTTTTCCTGCAATCTTCCTTTTTTTGGTTTTTGGTGCGTTTGCCTAGGCTAATTACATGGCCTGGCACACAATTAAATATTTGTAACGCCCACTATTATTTTCTTATCTTGTTGACTTTATTTGAATTTGATCCATTTTCTAAATCTTTCCTTCTTTCTTTCTCTGTGTTGCAGACGCATGTTTCCCTCGATGCGCCTGAGTGTTTCAGGCCTGGAGGATGAGACGAACTATTGTGTCCTCCTAGAAATGGTGCCCATTGGCGACTGTCGCTACAAGTTCTCCGGCTCGCAATGGGTGCCAGCTGGCGGCGCCGAGCCACAGAGTCCACAGCGCATGTATCTGCATCCGGATAGCCCGGCAACGGGCGCCCACTGGCAGGCCCAGCCCATACTGTTCAACAAGGTGAAGCTGACGAACAATACGCTGGACAACAGCGGTCATGTAAGTAATTCGAGTGCTGATGTGCCCCGCACTTCAAAGCGAATGCGCCCAGTTGTCAATGAGAGATATTTCATGCTCCGCTTTTTTGCTCCCCCACCCCGCTCTCTTCGCAGATTGTTTTGGCCAGCATGCACAAGTATCAGCCACGTTTGCATGTCATACGCACCGCTGATCTGGCGCAGATACCTTGGGCGCCGCAGCAGGCTTTTGTTTTTGCCGAGACGGAATTTGTGGCAGTGACAGCATACCAGGTAAGTTGCAAACACAACACAGAACACTGAATACAGAGAGAGAGAGAGAGAATGAGAATGAGAGAGAGATCAGATTCTTGCCAATTCATTGAACAGGGCACACTAATTGGTTAATTTGGGCAACGATCGCTCACGCCGTGGGTAGCCTGACCAAAGTCTCAAATTAGCATGCAACGCCCCTTGTCTACAAAAAGTCACTTGAGTCGCATGTTGCTTGTTGTTTTAGGAAGTTGTATAGCCACATCCTTGTTGTGCCCGCTTGCTGTGTTTTTGTCTATGTCTAGGGCCCATTGACAGCGCCGTCAGGTCGCCAGTCAACAGTCGTCGGTCGTCCGTCTGCTTTCTAATTAGCGTGATCGCTTCCACAAGATCAGCATCACAAAGTTGTCAAGTCATGACGACTCCAAGGCTCAAGTGTGTGACTCTCTCTTGCTCTCTGGCCTGTCTCTGGTGTCAAGTGGCGCTGTTACTTAACGCTTAGCTACTGACCAGACTAGAGCTGCCAGGATGCCAGTAGTTGTCATATTTCATGCAATTTACAACAACTGCTTTATCCTTGTTCCACAGAATGATCGCATCACAAAATTAAAGATCGACAACAATCCGTTTGCGAAGGGCTTCCGCGAAACGGGACAATCGCGCTGCAAACGCAAGATGTCTTCATCGCCAACCGATGATGATGATCAAGATCAGACGCATTCACAGTCCTCCGGTTCGCTTGACATGTCGCCAGGCAAATCCACAACGACAGCCGCCGCAGCAGCAGCGGCAGCAGCAGAAGCAGCAGCAACAACATTGAACAACAGCGAACAGGATGGGCCGCAAATTAAGCGCCTGAGATCAAATGGTTCCGCCTGTTCGTTATCGTCATCGCTGGACGAGGCTGTGCCTCTGTCTCTGCCTCTGCCTCTGCCTCTGCCAGTGTCGGCGCCTGGCGCCAACTCGATTGGATTGCCTCCCGGCGCCAACAGCACATTCATGCAGCATTTTCAGCAGAACATGCAGACACTGCTGCGACCCTCGCTGGTTGATCTCGCATGCACTTATTTTGGCCGTCCACCACACGAGTACAATGCTGTCACAGCGTCCACATCGCATTTGTATCCGCCAACGTCCATTTTGCATGCGGCATTGCCCGCACTTCCGGCTCTCACCCTGCCCCATAACATATCCGTTCAGCCAGCGGATGAGACGACATCTGACGAACTGGAGCTAGATGTTGGCAGCGAGACTACAACAACAACAACATTACATTCACCACTCGAGCAGCAGCTACAACAACAACAGCAGCAACATCAGCCCCCCGAGGCACCAGTCAAGCGTAAAGGTTTCAGCATATCTGCCATTTTGGGCGGTCGCAGCTAGTTGCAAAAGATACATTTAAGTTTCTCTACTTTATAAGTATTGCCTTTGATATTATAATAGTGTAAAAATGTAAGCTGAATTTTGCCTGATTACTTGATAAGCTAGTTTAAGGATTACATGATTAAAAAAACATTGCTATAAGAAATATACATAAATTCTTTTATTATTCAAAGAGAAACGGAAATTTTGATAACACTTAGCAGTTTGTTTGATTTGCTTAAACGAGGGTTTTTTTTTTTTGGATTTGGTATTATTATTAGCTCTAGCAGCTCTTAAGAATTGTAGTATAGACATGAGCACATCGTCCATTACATTTATTTTTTTGCTAATTGGCAGATCTTAAGGATACTTCAAAGCCAACACGCCCTCACACTTTGCTGTAGGTAAATGAACATGTAGCAGCAGTCAGACTAGGGCATTTTTATCATTGGTCCAGCATCTAGCAGGCAACCAGCCAGCTAGCCACAAACAGCAGATATACACATAGAGGCAACACACAGCACAAATCACAACTTCCGCTAGACATTAATCCCAACCAATTTACAAGATAAACGCTTGAATTTCGACAACATCATCAGCCGCCGAAGACGACGCCGACGAGGCAGCAGCAGCAGCATCCATCCATTAGTTGCACAGCGCCTACGACTGCGACTGCGACTGGCCAGAACATAATTTGTTTGCAATTAAATAGCTCGACAAGGCATGAAATTCGGTTGCAGCCCTACGAAAGGCAAACAGTTGCAGCACTGTGGCACAGCACACGGCAGAATACTCAGGAGACCCATAATGGCTAAAGATGTTTATGAAATGGGCAGAGACTGAGACGAACAGAACAGCAGCAGCCAAAAAAATATAAAAAACAACAAATACAATTTTAGTTATGTAAGCTGCTGCTGCTGCTGCTGCTGTTTGCTAGTTGAGAATGTAGCCAATGATGAAGTTTACGATGACATGCGTCACCACCCACGTCTGAAGTCAAGAAGACGACGACGTCGAGGGAGGCGTGTGCAGACGTAGTCTCTACCCAGCAGAAACAAAAATACAGTAACAAGAAACAACAAACAACGAACAACAATTTCAATTTACCACCAAATCGATTTCTAAATTGTAGTCGCCAGGGAGCAGAAACGGACTGCGGTTTTATAGCGCACAGAGATGGAGAACGGGTGACAGATGTCGTTCTCGATGTTTGAAGGCGCTGTGTTGACAGGCGCAAGGTTGTGGATTGTGTGCATTGAATGCCTCATTAAATAGCTACGGCTTCGCCTGGCAGATGTCGCAGGTTGCGCACAGTGTGTGTGCGTGTGTGCGTAATTAATGCATTTGGCTGTTGCATTTTACGGCTGAGCATTTGTTGTTGCCCAATGAAATTAGATACACTTTGTCTTGCAACCAATTTTTGTTGTGTAAACACAAAATGGGGAGCAGCCCCGATCTAACGTATGAACAACAACGAAACGATTACCATTTCCTAAATGAAAGTTAATTGCTTGCAGCGGTGAGTAGCAACAAAAACAAGTGCTAATGAGTGAAAAAGTGTTTTACGCGTGGCAGACACCACTCGATCAAAATGGCTGACAATTCAAATTGTGCGCCATGAGTCATAGCAAGCAGTGCTGGAAACATGCCATTCAAACTTCTTTGCAAAAAACTTACAATGTAATTACCAACATAAAGACCGATAGAAAGAGAGAGAGAGAGAGCGATAGCAGTGTTGTCATTGTAAATTCATGGGTTTTGTTTCAATGAAAGGATTTGAAAGAGCAAGACAAACGTACAATGCGCTGGTACTTGAGTTTATATTGTTGCAAATATACATATTTGGTAGCAAGGAGAATGCAACAAAGGAACGATATAAGGCTTCCATAGCGTCATGTGTCGCCGGTGCCAAGCCATAAAAATGAGACTGCTCATAATCTACATGCATATATACATACCTTTCCCTTCCTCTTCCTCTTGTTCGAGCATAGTCCTAAGCCGAGATTTTAAACTGGAGCGCAGCCAAACCCACCAAGCAGTTTATGCAAATGGGCTCACATGTGAGCCAGATCAGAGCCGGGGCTGGGACAATTAACAAAGCGTGTAATTTTTCAAACGTAGCGTGTGAACAATGGCACAAACAATTACAGGATAATGAAAATCCACCCACACATGCAGGCCAACAGAGGCCCATGCTTGACCCTCGCGTACTGCAAATCCCTGAGAACAGTTAAAACGAACAACAATGGTCGCGGTCAAGTGCGCGTCCTGCGCTCGGTTTTGTTCGCTTTTGTTTACAAGCCTATTGAGTGCAAACTGCAGAAGTATTAAAGTTCTGCCACACAATTTGCAAATTACCTGTTACCTGCAGAGAACTAACCACAAACAACAACAACAAGGGTGCATTAAATTGGCTTATCGGAAATGTTAGTGGATCGCACGATTGACATTTTTGATATCGGTAATGCACATCAAAGTGCAGCATTTCGCATAATTTTGTTGCCCCCCACTACTATTTATTCGATCTGTTTTCTTGTAATTATCGATAGTTTGTGGTTTACAACCATCCCTAAGGCCAGAAAATTATATTTTTGTCCCTCGAAATGAGTTTAAATTATATTGCTGATCAAGCGAATCATGCTGAAATTGACAGTGAAAACGACTCTTTTCACTCCTTCGCACAGAGCGGATACGATCCTTCAGATTTTGAAGATATTTCCGACATTGAAAATATCACCACAACCGACGAACCTGAATTTGAGTTTGTGAAAGATGCTACAATGGTAACTAATAAATATTTTAATGAATATCTAAAATAAGTAATTTATATACCAAACAGGAAACAGTTTCTCGAAAAATGCTCCAAACTTCTCAGCAAGGAGAGATTAGCATCCCTCATATGGTAAATCTGGATCAATATCAATTGCAAAAGTCGCCGAGCATCCAAAAAGTATTCGCAAAGTGTCATCATCTGGTGTTTCAGTTAAGTGAAAAATCTCCAATGCCTGCTGCGGAATTATTCAATATGGATGCACCGGCAACTGAGAAGTTAACACCGAATGATCTGCTGGAAACAAGTCCCAGTACGACGGCCCTGCAAAAGATTGCCTTTACCAAGATTTGGATTGGAAGACAAAAGAGTTATCCACGACGCAATCGTTCGCTCAAAGCCGCATTTTCAGCCGCTTTAGATGATTATTTTAAAGAGGACAACATCGATCAATTTGAGAATCTGTCGCTGCAAGAGCAGCTCAAGGGAAACGTTAACCAACAGCTATTTGTGGCGCCTACAAACGTAAAATTATTCATTATACATTTCACAATTGTCATTTCATATATTGTCATTTACTCTATACAGTCGGCTTCATTAGCTAGTTTCCAGAGCGTTACCGAATCGGAGCCATATGTGTCGCCCTTTGACGACTTACCAGTGGCGCCCAAAGAGAAAGTGTTGCCTGGCCTTAAGCCAAATATTCGTGTGCCCGCCGGCTTCGATTTGACTAACTTGGTGGAGTACAAGAATCCCAATCACTGGCATCGTCGCCACACCACGCTTAACGATCACTTTAAGTAGTTCTTTACAAATGATCAAATTGCAAGCAGGAAATTGCATATTTGATTGTAGTTTATATACAGATATATATAAATACCCATATATGCATACACATTTATTAGCCTTTAAGCTGAATACATTTCTTATCTCGGACAATTCCCAAGCAATTAATGCCATTGTCCGACGGACGTCGAAGACATAATATCGCCAGCGGAGCCAAAAACTGGAACACCATGCAGCGATTTAGAGATGAGCGCGTGTCTATATGGTAAAAACTGAAATCAAAAATCGTAATTTGAATGCTCTTTAACCTTTAATGTATGTCCTTTTTGATATTATTATTAAGAGAACCATTGAAATTTGTTTATGAATAAAGCAAAGCATTTCAGCTTGCTTCAAAAATTTGATTATGTTACAATTTAATGTATTGTGCCTTGCACGGCGATGCCCATCTCTACTTCCAAATGATTTCATTGTGCAGCCTGATAAAATTGTCGCCAGCGAAAATGTTCCATGACTTTGATTTTGGCCGCCATAACATTAATTTCCAATGAAATTACACATACATACGAAGGAGAGCGCCGCAGCAACAACAAAACTAACAACAACAACAACACACAAAACAATAAGAGCAAGAGCTGCATATGGGCCTGGGAGCAAAACCAAAAAAAGTTACCTTATCTATGCTGAAAGATCGCGGAGCTCATTTGACTTTGACATGCGAACGTTTTTGAACCTGAGCCTAGGTCGGATCTCTGCCTGCCTCTGCTCCTAAATGAGAATTCAATAAATTTTAGCAAACAAATAAAAAAAAAGAAAAGAAAAAGAAGAAGAACAACAACAACAACAACACAATGGCCACTTTGGCGTCGTTAGTCTTTTTGGCGACGTTTAACATGAATATGCAGTGTGGCTAATGTGGAGCCCATAAACACTTCCAGCGGCAACATGAATGGCACTGCAGCCATGCAACAGATGTCCCAAAAAAAAAAAAAGAAAAGAAAACAGGTTGTTGCTACGTGTGTGGTGGATAAATGCCGAGCGCTGTGGTTGTTCGAGCTGAAGTTGGAGCAGAAAGTTGGGGAATCAGCCGCTTAACAATAGTTTCTTAACGCGATTTGAAATGAAATGCCACCGTCGAAGATTTGCAATTTGGGCACTTGGTGGCCAATATACAAAGATGCCGCCTCATTTCCGTTGGCCAGTTGGCGCACAAAACAAGCGCCACAAGTGGTGGCATCATATGTGTGTGTGTGTGTGTGTGTCTGTGTGAGGCATCCGGGCTGTGTCGGTGCAATTTTTGCATGTAAATGGCAAACAACTACAACGTGAAAACATCAATTACATTTGCTCTCTCTCCTACCTTGTGGCGCATGGCTGGCCAGGATTACCTGGCGATCGTCGCGCTCAATCAGCGCATTGGCGCTGGCGCCAGCATTTAAGATGCGGTGCTCTCTGATCTGCTGATAAGCTCATGTTGTCGTCGTCGATGTTGTTGTTGTTGTTGTTGTTAGTGTTGTTGTTACTGTTGTTGCACGGACGAGAGCGAACACTGTGCTGGACTGGCTGGCTCTCTGTGGATGAGGGTAAGCTTGAGAAGCTGGAACTGGTTTTTATGGGCCAACGAGATAGATATGAGACGGAATTATGTATACAAATAATGTGAGCAAAATAAAAGAACAGCAACGCATTTTAGAAACCAAACAAAGCTGCACAAAATAAGTTTTAATTTATATGCAAGGTCGGGCGAGACAGAAATTTGTCTCAAAATGAATTAAATACTGTGAGACAGACCCAAATAAGAACAGCTGCTCCTTAATTGGAGTCATCCAATGGGCTGCATAACTTCTTGAAATGTATTAAATTCCATTAAGAAACGTTTTACAATTAAGTTTAGCTGTAATTAAAAAAAAACTCCACATTGAGAAAAAATTTCTTTTCGAAATTCTTTTAATAAAAATCTTTATTTGGTGGCATTAAAATGCCAGTGACAATAAATCCATTACAAAATCATTTAAACAATTAAAATTGCATAATAAATACATAAGATAAATACTGATGGTAAATACCAGGAATTCTTAATTAACTGCAAAATATCACAATTTAAACTTACTCTGACGACGCGCTGGCAACTAAACGCTAATTAAATGTATAAGGCACTTAGGAGCAACAACTGAAATGGGAGCAACAGCAACAGCAACAGCAACAACAACAACAGCAACTGCGATAGCAACAGATGCGACTAAACTGAGACGGTCGCTCCTAATATGTCCAAGATGCTGAAACTGCTTCGTTTGGGCTTTGACGCTACATGAACGGTGGCTATTGAAGCAGCTGCAGCCGCAGCATAATTGTGGCTAATCGACTCAGATTCCAACTCGAACTCGGCTGCGCCATTCGCTGTGCCCACCACGTCCACAAAGGCATCGGCATCGGCATCTGGCTCGGCGGTAGACGCACTACTGCTGGAGGAGGAGGCAGAGCAGGAGGAGGAGGAGGCGCACGACGAATCAGGCGATGGCGGCGACCAGGGCCAACTTGGATAGCTGCCGATGTGTCTGGTCGATAATGACGACGGTGGCGGTGGCGCTGGCAAATAGAAATTGGCCTCCAGTGTATCCAGCAGATAATGCCGTGCCACTAACATTCCAGAAGGTGCCTGATGCCGCAACGCAGGCTCCTCTGCGTTGTGACACAGGCGTTTAACCGACGGCGAGATGGCGATATCCACATCGTTAGCTCCCGCTTCCGCACCCAATCTCACTTCAGCTCCTGCTGCTGCCGGTGGTGGGGAATCGTTGAGTTTGCGCTTGCAGCGCGATTGGCCCGACTCACGAAAGCCCTTCGCAAAGGGATTGTGGTCGATCTTCAGCTTGGTAATGCGATCATTCTGTAAAAGTAAATACTTAATTTTAGTAATTGCTCAATTGATGAAGTGATTGGCGAGTGAAATACACACCTGGTAGGCGGTCACAGCGATAAACTCAGTTTCGGGAAACACATATGCCTGCTGTGGAGCCCATGGAATCTGGGTGAGATCAGCGGTGCGGATGACATGCAAACGTGGCTGATATTTATGCATGCTGGCCAAGACGATCTGTTGTAAGTGAGGAAAACATATCGTTAGTAATTATAGGGAATTCCTTAAGAGTTGATTTCACTTACATGTCCATTGTTGTCCATTGTATTATTCGTAAGCTTCACCTTGCTGAAGAGCAGCGCCTGGGATTGCCAGTGTTTGCCCGTCGCAGGGCTATCCGGATGCAGATACATGCGCTGTGGACTCTGTGGCTCGGCGCCGCCGGCTGGCACCCATTGTGAGCCGGAGAACTTGTAGCGACAATCGCTAATGGGCACCATTTCCAGCAGGACACAATAGTTGGCCTCCTCCTGCAATCCGCTCAAAGAGACACGCATCGAGGGAAACATGCGTCTAAAGAAACCATAATAATGAAGTGAAGAAATCGTAATGGTGGTTAGTGACGTGATGTGATCTCATTCTTTAGCTTATCTTTGCCGAGCTCTGCATGCCAACTTTATGTGTATGAGATAAGCTGGTGTAAAGATAGACTAAGCAAATGATATGGAGACCCACATACCTGCCACTCTTTGTAATGATCATTTCGGTTCCAATATGATGGAATTGTTGCCACAGTTCATTGTTCTCTAGCTTGGCCTCCACGCCCGGCAACGATGGCTGCGGCGGCGGCGGTGGTGGTGCCACAAAATGTGACGCGAAGTGGGGCATTAAGCCGCATAGTGGATCTGAAAGAAATTCTAGATGTTAAACCCGTCGGCAAAGCATAGATAAAAATGTATGTATTCAATTTACCTGGAAGACGTTGCATCAGTTGTTGGCGATAAAAATCATTGGTGATCTGCTGCTGCATGCGCAGTTCCTCAATGTTCAGCAGTGCCAACATATTTAATTCAAAATATTTAACAATTAACTAAATGAGTTAATCGATTATTTTTTTTAAAATCTCGTTATTTATATTATTTGCTTCTTTACTCTGCTGCCAACAACGAACAGCTCGCTTCGCTGTTCAGATTGAAACTGTTGCGCTCTCAAAATTTGTTTACACTAACTCGGTTCCAGCAGAATCTGGTCTGATCAGTTTTTAGTCTCTCAGGTAGAGCTGCACGACCAGTTTCTCAGTTTCTCAAATAATCTACTTCCAGTTTGCGCTCTCTGCTAACAGCAGCGTTCGCATTGGCCGCTGCTCCGCGTGTGTCTCTTGTCGTCTCTTTCCAGCCAATGAGTGCGCCATTTTGAGCAAGTTATTCGTTGCGGGGGCTTCGTAATGGGCGCCCATATTAATATTGATAGCATTAATTGCCATGGGGCCCATCTCTTTGAACTATAAATTATTTCGGTATTCATACGAATGCATATGAAAATGTTTTTGTTTTTTTATTTGGCCCAATTCATAATAGCCTATTAACTTAAAAGACTTTTGAGAAACTTAATAGAAATTTATACATGATTATGATATGTGTTTTATCGAAATAAATAGACAAATTATTATAATAATGTACAAAAATTAACAAATGTGGTATTATTCTTTTTGATACTTTGATTAGTAAAGAGAAATTCTTTTGTTTATATGTTTTCAAACCTTTTAAGTTTTCAAATAAAAATAACTTGTCAATCATTGTTTCAATTCAAATTAGTATACTAAAATCTACAAATAATAATAATCTTTGTGTTATTATTGTTGATACTATGATTGTTTTGTTTTTTGTTGCAAAACTTTATTACTTTTCCAATAAAAATTCCTTGCCTAGCATTGTATTAATTTTATATTTAGAATACCACTTTGACTTAATTGTAACCTACATTCTGGATTTTCCATTTAAAAATTTCTCGTATACAATCGAGCGATCATCTCCCATCTGTTTGAAGAGGATGAAACAGCTTATCTAAAATCTACATAAAAGATACAGTTAAAAAATTCAAAAAATCTATACTGCTACCGTGGAACACTGTGGAACCAAGTAGAGAGCAGTGAGCAGAGAGATCCGCCGGGCGATAAGTTACCGTAATCGAATGTTAAATGGTACTTGTATCTAAATGGGCGCAACAATTTGTTGTGGCACATCAAACTGGCGCCAGGCTACTGCCGCAACGGCCACTTGACTGCCAGTTGCAGCCACTTGTTGCCGTTCCTGTTGTTGTAGTTGTTGCCACTTATCCTGGGACCGGTAGAAGATGACAAAAATGACGACGACGGCGTCACTGTCGGCAAAAATTCACAGGCAAGTCATAAAAACGATCACACTTTGTCCCAAGGATGCTGGTGTGGCTGCTGCTCCTGAGAACAATGGCCAGACACACAAGATGTGCATTTTATGACCCAACCGATGAGCGACAACCAACAAAAATCGTTCGCCGACCACCGACTGTTTACGTGTCTATGAAGTACTACATATTTTTGGGATATTATTGTTATGATTATTGTATGTTTGTGGCTCTGTTCGACAATTTGTGGCCATTGTCTGAGATACAGAAACCGCAAGCGCCGACAGATATTGGGGCATAAAATACAAAAAACAGGAGTCCCTGCGGAAACGTAATTCTGTTGCAACATAAAAATGTCAAAAGCAGTTTCAGAAATGGGATTGTGATCGATAAGGATTAACCGAAACCCTTTCTTATCTAACGTAATCCGCATGGAGTCATTAGTCGGATTGAATTTCCGGTAATTTGACTAGCTTTGCATAAATTCTGCGCAACATTTCCGCCTTTTCCAGAAACCGAAATGCATTTCCTATCTATAACTATGACTATGGCTCTGACTCAGTCGTAATTACGGTTCCATCGTCCAGACGGATTTGTGTCATTAGCGCACATCGCAAACGGCTTTGGCTTCTGCCATGTCGTCAGTTTTCATTCATTGCATTGCCTGCTCCCGGAAAAACCCGGGGAAATTTGAGCAGCCATTCACTAATTGCTGCCATTTGGCTTGTAATTTTGTGTTTGTTATCTTTGGCAATGCGCTTAGGCTACTTTTATCCAGAGTCGACACAAATTGTATCTGTTTACACAGGGAAAGAATGTTTTTTGATTTCCAGTTTGCACATGAATCAGACATTTAGATTTATTGTTTCTGTTTCTTTTGGTTTCTTTTTGTTTAATGTTTTACATCTAACTTATGCAATATGTGGATTAAATATTCATCTCACGCAAGCCACGTACAATTAATTGTGTTTAATCTTATAATAATTTCAAATTAACTATGGATTCATTCGTATTTAGTTTGTTATTTGTGTATTTGTCGTTAGTTTATTATTATAATTCGTTTATCACAGCTATACGTTTAAACATTATACATATATAGATATATATTTGCAATAATTAACTGTTCTTTGTATTTGTTTAAATTTTTTTTAAAATGTGTTCCACAAAATACATACACACATATGCACATACAATTGCCAGAAACTTACAAATACAAAAAAATTCAACATGCAAATGTTGATAAAAATATAAAAAGTAGTTAGTGGGGGGGGGGGGAGGGTGTTGATAAGAATGGTGATCTTATATATATCTATGTACAACAGCATTTCAGCCAGATCTGCGGACAGAGTGAAATAAGAATAGAAAATAGAGGTAACAACACCAAAAGCTCAATACGTATTGATTGATATGTAGCACAGCTCCTACAGCTACTGCTCCACATTTAGGATAGCTCAAAGCCAGTATTGCTACTAACGGCATAGCGCAGTTTGTCCCTTAGCGTTGATTTCTTCTGATAGTTGGGCAACTTAAGCAGATTAAAGCAGGTCGAGGAGGTGGGCAGCCGATTGAGCGGATCCTTTTTGCGTATGGTGAAGAAACCGCGTATCACACTGCCAATGGTATCGCCAGTGTCCTCATCGTCGCCCACCTCCACACAGCGTATGGAAAAGGGTGGCTCAAGATGCGCAAATCCCAAGAGTGGCGGTTTGGAGCAGCTGGTAACAAACTACAAGAAGCAATCTTTAGAAAAATACGAACAACATCAAAATTGCATTACTCACCTTAAGGAACAGTTTTCGCTCCTCCTCGGTAAAATCCTTGGCCAGTATGTCCCACAGCCAGCCGACAACACGATGTGAGTCATGGAATCCCCCATAATACTGTGTATGCTTACGCAAATCTCTTAAATCCAATGGGACCGTATCACCCGATATCAGACGCTGCAGTTCCGGTGGAGAGAACAGCGACAACCACTCGGGATTGACAATGCTGCGAAAGCCACGATTGAACGCCTGCGTCTGTTCGCGTATCTGTGTGTTCATATGAAAATAGGCCATGTAGTGGATGTAGACCAGCTTGTTGTGATCGTTCACCACACGCGCTTTGCCGCCCGGATGCAGTTCGTGAGTAACAATCTTGCCCATTACATCCTGATCTACAGAGAATGTTAAGTTCAAATCGGCTACATCCTGTTTGTAGTGCTTGATGAAGGTCAGACTGCGATAGAGCTCGTTGTCCAGCGATGGAAGCTCATCCATGCAGGAGTAGAGCGCCTGTTGCGTTTGCCCCAACAGCTGGGAGAGAAAGAACGAAGCAAAGGGCACATCCACCACGATGCCCTCGTAGACAGCCTTGCCGAGCATGCGGCCCACAAATTCAAACAGTTGCAAATGATTGTCCTGAACGTACGAGATGGGTGAGGGATACAGTCGCTGATCCGAAGTAGTTTTGAACAAATTCAGCGATGGATCGAAGACCTTTTTGATGGTCTCCTCGAGAAACTCTTTAAACACGCCATCCTGATCAATACCAGCCTCGTGCAGTCCCTGCTGATTGATGAAGCGCACGCGGATAACACCCTTGAGGGCATGTGTTGGCTGTGCGGCCAACTGGCGATAGCCATCCTCAACGATACGCTCTCGGTGGATGACGATTAACGCTGAACGGGGCGAGGCACACGCACTCTCCGTCAGACCCATCACAGCCTTCTCGTTCTGCACGAACTTTCGGAACAGCTTGACGCGATCGTCGTGCGGTATTATATGTGGCATCTTGGCCAGCAGCAGCATTGCATTCCTCTTGGCCTTTTCCAGGTCGTTGATGAATGTCGATGGCTTCACCTCCGGTATAAGCCAATGATTGGGTGGTGTAAAGGGACGACGGCAGTCACGACGATATAAACAAAGCAATAACGTATGCAGTGAAAGAAACACAGGATTTTGCACAATGTTCTTGGCACCTATAAAAACAGAGCATTGAATGTTATTTAGCCAAGCCAAGTTTTAGCCAACTTTTGCAAACGTACCCAAAATGTTGTCGTTGATTAGCTTGTACAACATATTGTTTAGAAAATAGGTAAGCATAACGTAATCGTTCAGGCGAAATGGATTCTGTTCCGTATACATTTCGTACTCATCCAAAATGCTGCAATTGAAATGGAAGTCAGAATCTGTAATAAATTTAGTTTTGTTCACTTTGCACTCACGTCACATAGTGCGTCATGCAGTCACAGAAGAGCATCAGCATCGCTGTTTGTGGCTTCTGCGACAACGTTTCGCATCTGAGTAGATCCAGATATTCCTTCATGCCACAGTTGGGTCCCAGTGAAGTCAGCAGCAGCCAAATGTCATACAGTACGTTATCATTGTAGCAAATGCCGGTCAGAATGTCCAGTTTCATTTGTGACAATGTGCTCAGAGCCGCATAATACATGCCGCAAATACGTGAGACCTGTATAACATTGCTGTTGTCCAGCTTGCGCCATTGCATCTTTGTCTGTTTATTGGCAGCGCTGGCCAGCAAGCCACTGCCACGTGTGGAACTGCGCTCCAGAGCGCGTCGCAGCAAATTGCTCGTCGAGGGCTGTTGAGGCGACTGAAACTCAATGCGCTCATAGTTCGCGTTGATCTCTTTGAGCAGATCGCCGAGCAGCAGTTTAATGCAGCGATTATCCCACAACATGTGAAACTGTTTCTTAATTAGCGCCACGTGTTGATTCTGTGCCGGCTCCGCGCAAGGTGTGTGCCAGCCAAGAAGCTCGTGCCACTGGGTAAAGACGCCTTTGGTAGAGACCGTGTTGGGTATCAATTCCAGCAGCGATGTAGTCGATTCCTGCAAGGTTCGTAAATAAGTTAGGAAGAAACAATTTGTTTTGTACTCACGGTTAGCAATGGATAGGCCAACAGCTTTGCCTCGGCCAAATTGTCAATGTTGAACATGTTCACAATGTTGCCCAGATATGCTAAAGTCTTGGTGCCCGACATACTGGCCGCAAACTCCTCGAACCACTGATAATCCTCCGATATGCTCAACGCACGCTTCAGCAGCCACATCGAACTAAACTGTTCGATGCACTGCGGCACACTCTGGTGCAAATGATAGATGAGTGCCGGCACCGAGAGTATTTCGCTCAGAAATTGCGATAGCAAATTGCGACTGTAATCACCATCGACCAACGGGCGCAGGCAGAGTGTGATTATGGCAACGAGCGTCACGGGCTTCACTGACAATTCCTCGCGAGCGGTGCCTCGGAGCAGAATGAGCTGTGATTGCGAAAAAACCATAAGTATGAAAGAAAATTAAATATTAAGATTTTCACATACGCGCATTGCTTTGTAGAAACCGTGCTGCACCAAATGTCCCTGAATATTACAGCAGATCTTCTGCATGGCAGGTTGCAGTCGCTCAAATTGTGGATTGCGCAATATGGCCCACGATTTTGGGGCAGTGAACACAATGAGCGTGTGGAGAAAGAGCGCCAGCGATATGCTGTCAGCATGATTCTCTGGCTTCAGATCCGGCAATAGAAGCAGGCAATTAATTAACAATTGTTTAATATGCCCAATCCACGGCAAGCTGCGCTCCTTGTGCAAACAGAGCGCCGCATAGGACTGCTTGGGATTGTCCACTTCCATGGCACGATTGACATAGCGACAAATGTGCTCAAGGCGATCTCGATTGCGACCATCCTTTTTGTCCAATTTGATTTGTGTTAGGTAGCGACGTAGCACAGGATAAACCAGAACAGCGGGCAGCAGCTCTGACTCTTTTCCGTCCTGTTCGACCTCGAAAAGTGCATCAAAGTCTTGGCTGTGGTTGTGTGAAGATAGATTGGTTATATATTTATAAATTGTATGAAGTTAATCTCACATTATTCGTCTCTGATACTTGGAGCGCGCTGCATATCCCTTGAGAGTCGCCTGCAGCAGTATGGCAGCCTCCTCGCGTCGCTTTTCAAGGGCGCGCTCTTCGCGGGCCGCCTTCGTATGCTCCAAAAAGTTGGTTTTGTGGGATTCCGTTTGTGCGAACATTTTCTACACAAATACGTTATGGGTGTTTTTGTTGATCTTTGCTTTTTGGGAGAGCTGCAGCAAGTCTGATATTGGTTTCGTTAATGTATTTATGTGTTTCCGATGGGCTATATTGTTGCATGCGCGCATTAATTAACAATTCGCACTCTCTTTAGTTTGAAGTACATGGTATGTGCAGATTGTAATAGCACTCAGTTTTCCAATAACAATAATTTTTCATTTTCCTTAACCCCTAACTAGTATTGTATGTGAACAAGTTCGCTTGAACAATTGACCATTTGGTTTCAACAGTGTGGCAAGTCCATTGCCAAAAATATCGATGTGGTAAATATCGTCAGAAGAGTTCACATATAAATCGAAACTAGATTACTTTGCTTAGTTTAGAAATGTTATCTATTTTTAATGTTAAAGAATTAAATATATTTATGACACTTTAGTATTATTACTCATTACGTAAAAGCCAGTTGACCTGCAAAGATTTTATAACATTTGAAATAATAGCTGGAAACTCGATTTTGTGGCTTGACACCGAACTACTCAGTTCAAGTGAACTGGTTCGTTTCGAACCGATTCAACTTTATTTGTCATCTCCATCTCCAGCAGCACTTTCTACGAGCGAGAACGTCGTCGCGTTAGCGTGAATTAATTATTAATTAACTATAAAAAATACATAGTATATATTTGCAAATATATTAAAATGCAAATAGCTGCGAGCGGATACAGTTGTGTGCAGTTTTATTTCGTTTCGTCCCAAAATGTGTTGCGTGCACGCGCAAATATGTCGTGGTGATGCCAGAGTCAGCTAAAAAAGGCGATGTATGATTTTGCAAGACTTTGAAAAACAGAGAGAGAGAATAACAAAGCGAAGTCAAGGTGAAAATTATACAAAAATTAGTGGATGCGCGATCCGATAACATATGCATATCAAATTAACGAAATATGCTCGAATTTCGGAGCGATCAAAACTGTGTGAAAATAATTTCAAGGTTTGCACCGCGAGCAAGCGAATAGAAAGCAAAAGGTAATTGAAAAATAGAACGATTTTGGCACAAGCGCACTGTATTATAGTCTATGGGTCTATCGTGTTGTTGTTGTTAACGTTTTGTCTGCGACTCGTGGGTGGGGCGTGATTTGGGGGCAGCTGGTCGTCGCAGCAGCAGCAAAACAAAACAGCGAAGCGAGCGTGATTTGTCGCTTATTTGTTGGAGAAAGAGTGGGGACGACGACGACAGAAGCATTAGCCCAAAACGGAACCGAAAGTGAGTGCAATTGAAAATAAAAAAAAAACGACATGAAAACAATTGCACTGCTCTCAGGCGGCGAAAGCAGGCAAGAACAACAACAACGAGTCACAAGCAACTGAGCAGAAGAAGAAGATGAAAGCAAATGCCTGCCAGCCTGCTTGCTTGCTTGCTTTGTAATCTCATGTAATTTGCCGCAATTTTTGCTGCTTGTGCATTCTGCCTGCTTCCGTATGTGCGTATGTGTGCATTTGTATGCGTGTGTGAGCGCGCTTTGCTTTGGGGTCGGTAGGTCGTTTTGTAGCGAGCGACATGTTGTAGCTTGCTTGCATTCCGTCACACCAATGCGCGCACAGTGAAGCGCTTATACATGTGTGTGTATTACATATGTCAGCATGTAATAGCATTGAGTAGTTCTCTCCCCCACTGCTAACTCCTTTAAATCTGTAAAAAAAAAAAGGCGCGCGCGTTTTTGCCGCTCTGCTGTGCCCTGCTCATTTCACAGGCTCCACCATTTTTAAAAAAGGAAACTACCAGCTACTTCGTCATATGTACATTAGCTGACGCCAGCAGAGCCAGTCATCGTCATTCTCGCGAACGCTGCCGCTGCTAACGCTGCTCTGCTATACAGTTCCTCAGTGCTGCTCCCCATCACTGCAGCAGTTAGTTTGTTCGCCTGCTTGCTTGCCTGGCTGACTGTTTAAATCTCATTTTTGTTTGTGTTTATTCGAGTGCAGATAATCAAATTTATATTGTGCATGCAAAATACAAAAACAAAACAAACAAAACGCGTACGAAAAGAAAATGTTTAAAGAATACAATTGCTGCTGAGTTAGCAGCCCAAAATTATTGTGAGTACACCGAACATCGGCTGTTGTTTTTGAGTTTGCTATATGTCGCTTATTTAATTTATTGACAATTAATATATATTATCAATATGTAATTCTATGTTATGTATATATATATATATATATATTATATAAACATATACATTTTTAAATGATCCATATACATGTATTAAATTTACTGCAATTGCTATACACGTACACATAACCTCAAAAACTTAAATAGTTGCCTAGTTAACCATGCCTAGTTACCGTTACACTGAAGCGCGCCATTTGCAATGTTTTTTTATTGGTTTGTGTTCGTAGCATTGGTATATTAAATATCGTTCATTTGTAATTGTGTGCAACAATTAAACAAAAATGTGAAATCCCCTAAAAGAAAATAAGAAAAAAATCATAAAAAAAACCGTAAGCTATACATGAATGCTCTTTGATACTGTAATTGTGTCCGTTATGTTTAAATGCTTGCCTATGTGCACACACACTCTCACATACATAAGTTCATACATTGACACAGCTGCATTGCTGAGAGAGCTTAAAAATTGTAACAGTAGGCAGCAGCAACAACAACAGCAACATTAAAAAAAATCGAAGAAAGTCGCCAGCGAAACAACAAATTCAACTACTACTGAATCAAGCTTCAAGATACCCGTTCGAAATGAGCACAACGTATAAAAGAAAAAAATATTTAAAAAAATAAAGCGTAACGAAATGAAATGAAAAGCGCAAATCGCAATAGCCTAACCACACTTATTGAGAATCATTTCCCTTACCCCTCCCCTCCATGTACTGGTACCCCTCTCTCCTTGTAGCTTGTGGTTAGACACGCTTAAAGCTAATAGGTAAATAATGATTTGAAAATGTGTAGTATTATTATTATTGATTTATCGCTACTGCGCGCAAAGCTCCAGTCGAAGGTGTTATGTACCAAACTCGTTATTTATTTATTTATTTTTTTGATAAGAGCTTCGCAAAGGTGCCTCCCCAAACCCGCCAGCCTTCCTTTCGACAACCGACAAGCAAGCGATAAATGTCTACAATCAATGCTAATTTTTTCTCCTTTTTCACATTTCATCATAATTTATTTATTTTTAATGTTTGTTTTTTCTTTTTGTGCTGTCGTTATTTGTCAGGTTGCAATTTTGTGTTATTGTCGCAGCATTTGTAAATTTAATAAATTAGCGAAATAAAATTATTCGATTAACTTTGAATGTTGTCGTTGCCGTTTTTGCCGTCGCTTGACATCTATTATCGCCCGAAACGGGAGCACCAACCACAACAATAGCAACAACAGCAACAGCAAATAATGTCTGGCTAAATATTATTTTCGCTTGTGTAAAGTGAGTGATTCTTGGCTGATCACGCGGCTGGAATACACTGCAATCCAATCGATGCATGAGGCCCAATTGGCTAATTACAAATTTAAGCAACCAGCAGCAACTCACACTTGCACTGCAAAATTAATTGAAAATTGTTCGTTTGACTAAAGTTTAATTAGGCCATAGGAACAAGCGGAAATGAAACACAATTATGCCTTAATAAATCTCATTTTCCTACTCTCTTTCTCTCTGTGCTTACAGCCCTGACAACTGAACCAAAAACTAAACAAATAAACAACACGAACTGCAGCAATTGTTATATATTTATTATTATACAAATACTTCCAAACGTTACACTGTTTATTACGCAATTGAGGAACCACAATAACAACAACGATATGAAGTACACAACGGGAACAGACAATGCGCTGCCCACGAGCAGCAGCAGCAGCAACAGCAACCAAAATGCAATAAGCGATATACAAACAACAGCAACAGCACAGCAGCAGCAACAACATCAACAACAGGAGCAACAATCCGCAACGACAACGACAAGTGCCGTTAATAACACAACGGCCGCCACTGTAAATCCCAATACCAATCCAAATCCCAATCCCAGCAACAATCAAACCGATAGCAATGCGCATGGAGGAGAGGCGCAACAATCGGCCACACAGACGACGGCGTCACCAAACAATGCCTTATTCTGCGAACAGGTGACGACGGTGACGAATCTGTTCGAGAAATGGAACGATTGTGAGCGAACCGTTGTGATGTATGCACTGCTGAAGCGTCTACGGTATCAGAGCCTCAAGTTTCTACAGTATTCCATAGACAATAATCTGACACAGAATCTGGGCACATGCCAAACAAATCTGAGCAGCGTTGTCATCGACATCAATGCCAACAATCCGTCATATTTGCAAAACCTATTGAGCGCATACAAGACGTGTCAACCCAGCAGCGATATGTGTGTGCTTGTGGATGGCATGTCCTCCTCATCTTCTGACAAGGATTCAATGCATTGCTATGGCAGTGATTTTCAATTGACCAGCACCACAAGCCCGCATCCACGCAAAGAGGATTTATTGCACGAGGTGCTCAATATGCTGCCGTTACTCAAGCCGGGCAATGAGGAGGCTAAACTCAGTTATATGACGCTAATACCGCTCGCTGTTAAGGACACTGTGCAGCAGCTGGTGCCCACTGAGTTGGTGCAACAGATTTTCTCGTATATGTTCATACATCCAGCCATTGGCAGCGAAGATCGACGCTCGCTGAATGTGTGGCTGCGTCATCTTGAAGATTACATTCAAGCCAGCAAGCGCAGCGGCAGCAGCACCAACAGCAGCGGTGCCGGTGGCAGCTACTTTGTGCAGCCAGAACAGCTGCAACTGCATGCTATGGTGGGCACGGGAACTGGCAACGGCAATGGCACCATTTCGGACAGCTCATCTTCGTCCTCCTCGTCATTGGGTAATTTGACGCGCAGCGTCGATTGGCAAACGATTGCACCGCCCAGCCGACACCACCATGGCAAACAGCTGCCCAGGCAGCCAGGCGAATGGCGGGGCAGTGTGAGCGGGTCGTGTGGCTCGATTAATCCACTCTGTGATAATTTAAATGGTATTACACTGAACGAATTAGCATCTAGTCAGAATAGCTTAGGCCTCTCCCTGGGCAGCAATTCGTCGCTGGTCAATGGCGTCGTCGCTGGCGCTGCAGCCGGCTCAATGTTGGGCATCGCCGGCAATGATGATCACGACACCTCGTTCAGCAAGAACGGCACCGAAATCCTCGACTTTGAGCCGCCTCTCCATGGCGAAGCGGAGACCACTAGCGGAATTGCCAGCGGCACCAGCCTGAGCCAACAACAGGTGAGTGTAGTTTTTTTTATTAATATTTCTATGTGTATATACAATTTTATTTATATTAAATTCATTATAATTTGCAGGCTCCTTCCTCGCATGTCGCTCCCTCGCATGCCCCATCCATTCTGCCTCAGCTGTTGCAGCCCCCACCACCACCGCCACCACCACAATTGCCGTATGCTTCCATACTGATGGGCTATGTGGGAGATCAATTTGGCGACGTGAATCGCTGGAGCCTGGACAGCAAGATTGCAGCGCTTAAGACGCGACGCTCCAATAGCCTGACCACCCAAACGATCTCTAGCAGCTGTTCGTCGAACTCATCGAACTCGTCTGTGATTACGGTGAACGACAATTGCTCCAATTCGACGGAGAATCTGGCTCAGTTTGCCAACAAGCCGCGTAGCTTCTCGCTCTCAATTGAGCATCATCGCAACAATAATAACAACAATTCGCTGGTGAACAGCAATTCTGATCCCCGATTGGATGACTTTAAGCCCAGCTACATTAAGTTTCAGACGCGCAATGTGGGCATGTCGGGAATTGGGCTGTGGCTGAAATCATTGCGTCTGCACAAGTACATTGAGTTGTTTAAGAATATGACGTACGAGGAAATGCTGCAGATTAGCGAGGATTTTTTGCAGAGCGTTGGCGTCACCAAAGGTGCCTCACATAAGCTGGCACTGTGCATTGAGAAGCTCAAGGAACGCTCTCACATACTGAGTAAAGTGGAACAGGAGCTGCACACTGGACAGATGAAGATTAGCACCGCCATCGAAGAGCTCACAAATATTGTGCTGACACCGATGAAACCCTTGGAGTCGCTATCTGGTGAGGAGAACATTGGACTGCGTTTCCTCAAGGTTATCGATATGGTGAGCAATGCACTGCAACAGGATCCGTACTGTGCCCAGGACGAGGAAACACTGGGCGTCTTTATGTGGATATTGGACCGTTCCATACATAACGAGGCATTCGCAAATCATGCCAATCAACTCAAGGAACTGAAGTTTAAATTGTCCAAGCTGAAGATGTCGATGGTGCCCAAGCTGCATCATGTGAAGACAACGGGTGGCGCAGCTGCCAACATGAATAAGCCCAGGTAAATTCACTTTAGACACGAATCGACTTAAGCTTAATTTAATTTACATTTAAACTTGCCTTTCTTAATCGCTTAGGTGGAACGGAAAGAGCCGCAAATGTGATCCGAAAAACGGGAGCAACGATCGCATCAATCATCGCAAAAACTCAAATGATATGCTAAACTTTTCGCTCAGCTGCCTCCAACATCCATTGCAGCAGCATCATCAGCAGCAGCAACAGCAGCCGCCTCCGCAACAATTTGATTACAGTGGCGGCTATCAGACGCCAGTACAATACAAGAGCTCCTCCTATCCCAGCTTCATTAGCAATCCCCAACAGCAGCAGCAACAGTCGTTGAAGCATCATTCACAGCATGCACAACAAATACAGCAAATGTTGCAGCAGCAGCAACAGCAGCAGCATGCGCAGCACTTTCCAGCGCTGCCACAGCAGACGCCGCCGCCTCATCATCGACGCTCGCTGAACAATCTTATTGTGGTCGCCGGTGGGCCACAGCAGCCCCAGCAGATGATATTTAAGCCCGGCCAGGGTGTCCTAACCAACAGCAGCAATGACAACCTGCACCACCAACAGCAGCGCAAGCCCAGCCTGAATGGACTCTCTGGTCTGGTCTCTGGATCATCATCTTCATCGTCGTCATCATCATCGAGTGGAGGAGAGCAGCAGTCAAAGAAGACAATGGCCGCTGTGGTGATGGTTAGTAATTCAAATCAAAATGAATCGGCTCAACAACAACAACAGCAGCAGCAGCAGCCACCTCCGCAAATATTAATTAACAACAGCAACAACAATAACAATAATAATAGTAACAACAACAATAACAACAGCAACATATTGAACAACAATTTGATAAACCATCAGCAGCTGCAATTGTTGGCTGCTGCTGCTGCCGCTGCTATGGGCAATGGCGGCAACAGTTTGTGTCCTGGTGATGGTGGTGGTGACAATATTGTCACCTGTAGCAATAGTATTTGCCAGCAGCCTAATAACAATAATAATAATAACAACAACAATAACAACACGAACAACAACAACAATATGGATCAGTGCTTGTCTCAGCCGCAGCTGATCAATCTGAGCATGTCCACGCTTAAGGATAGCTTCAATATGCCGCCGCATGAATACAAAATGAATGACTTTAAAAGCTTGGAGCAGCTGGAGACGCTGTGCCGCCAAATGACTGAGCAGGCAATGAACTAGGAACTGTTGGCCGCTGTTGGTCATTTAATTCTATTCTTTAGATTTTTGTTTTTTTTTTTAAATTCTTCAATGTTTCATTGTTGTTATGTACGCTTGTTTTGTGTATGTGAGTGCGCTTGTACGTGTGTAACGAACCTAGAAAATATGAATGGTGTTTTTTGTAATCGTTTTTAGTTATGTAAGTCACTAAAAAAAGTTAGTTAAATGTTAAGTTTATTATATCTGTGCGTGTGTGTGTTAAATGAGGCGTCTGCTGGGCAATCTTGGAACTGCTGCTACCACACTCCACACTGCAACGGCTGGCCGTTCAAAACTGGCAGGGCCTAGCTGAAAATTCCCCCTCCAAAAATGAAAAACAATATCCAAAAAATACGAAAAATCAACTAGGCGCTGCTAGGGCGCAGCTCCATGGGATTGGCCCAAAGGCGGCGCTTTTGCTGCCAATGTTTATTAATGTTTAAGTTGATGAATTTGTCAAAACGTAGCTCCAACTAATAATCGCAAAACTCCATGCAGCGAATGAATGCAACCAACAAACAACAAATTTCTTTCTGTAGGAAAATTTGGCCAAATTTGATCAACATTTTACGCTATTCTGACGCCTGACGATGGCCTTCCTCCTCTTAAAAACAATAACAGACGTCGACGACGAAATATGCAATTTGCATACATAAATACATACATAATTAAAAATATGTATATGTTAATGAATTATATTATGAACTCTGCATCGTGACCATGAGACTGACTAAGATTACTATATTCGCAACTGTAAGAACTAGAGAAGCTGGAATTAACTAAAACAAAAACAAAAACATGTTTAAAGAAGCACACGATACACAATACACGACGACGACACGCGAATCAAAAAACGTTGCTTGCTGAAAGTCACATAATGAACTATGTTTATACACATATATATATCTATATAAATATATATGGATGTCATAAAAAAATATATATATATACACATAATTTATTTTAAATTTAAAGGAACATAATTGCTGAAAACAAAAAAAAAACAAACCGTGTAAACTGTAAATGTTAATTTTTAAAGAAATTGTCTTATGTTCGAGTTGGAATTATATGCAGAAATGGTTGAGGAACCTAAAGCAAATTCTACACATATTGTATTTTGTATAAGTAGTAAGGATATAAGCCAAAAAAAAGATAATATATATATATATATATATATATAATTATGTATATTTTGTTTCGCTTTTAGGCTTTAGTCAATTGTTTGTAATAATGTGCTGTATATGATAATGATGGCAAATCGATTATGTTATGTTATTTTTTAATTGTGTTGAGAATTGCTATACATAAAAAAAATATTTATATATATATATATGTAAAAGATGTCGATCGCGATTGCTTTGTAAGCTTAAGCTAATACTAAAACGAGAGTGACAAATGATAAAAACAAATTGTTAGCTTAAATAAAATATGTGTGTATAATAAAAATTGAACGAAATGCATACAAATTGCAAAAATATGTATATTTATGGAATGCGGCTTGACAAAACAAAGAAAATTGTTTTTCTTTTTATTGAAATAATAAATAGGTCTACACATGCACACACACAAACAAACATATACACACACACACACGATAAGTAGCCGCAACAAGGCAAAAAATATATGTAAATTATATAGTGTAAACAAATTTAATAGCAACCACAGAAAAACGATAAAAATAGTTTAAAATTTATAAAAGTTCAACTATTGTGCATAAAGTCGAGTTAATTACAAAAAAGTGTTTTCAATTATGTACATAAAACAAGAAATCCAAATCAAAATGTTAGTCAAGGGTGAGAAGTGAAGGGAGGGAGAGTAGAGCAAAAGTGTCGCGCAGGGCAGGCAAACAACAAATTATCAAATGTGAGCATTCAAGAGTGTACCTACTACCAATACACATATACATACATACAAGCATACACATATATATAAATATATATATATATATATATATATATATATATATACATTTATTTTAAATAAATTATTTCGATAATTAACAATTGTCAATTTGTGTGTCTCTTCTGTGTCTAACGACTGCCAACAACATGAAGTCAACTCGGTTGCCTAACAGCCCAGGTTGCCATGGTTTATTCTGTCTACGTCTATTGTTATTATTTAAAAGGGATCACAATCATTTGAGAACGAATCGATACATTTAAAAAACTTAAATCTGATCAAAATTCAATAGATTAACGAATAAAATGAACAAGCATCGATATAATACTGTGCAACTCGATGGGCTCAATTCGGGGCTGTTGAAGCATCAGCAACAGCAACCAACGAATCATCCAGCTGCTGGCAATGAGGAGCAACTGCTGATGTGGCCCAGCGAGCGCATTGCACCTGGCGGCAGTGGTGCCTTTCATGTGCCCAAAGTGGAGTACAGCAAGGAAACGGGTGATTTACTTAAGCGTAAGTAGAGACAACTTTGGTTAGTTTACCCTTTAGCTTCATCCTGCTGCATTGCAGTGCTCATGAAAGAGTCCAAGATGTCTATGGTCATGCGCAAACAAATCGATACCAGTCTGCGCAACGGGGAGCCATTGCCATTGCCCAAGCCTCCACGCCCCAATACCAGCAACGATCTGGATAAAGAAACTATAGCCATTTTGGAACGTGCACGCAATGCGAAGCGCAAGAATCTGCGTCAGATTGAGGGTAGTGGCGCCTATGAGCGGAGCTACTATCGTCCGAGGGTTGACAATCGTATGCTCAGTGACAAAGCCAAGGCCAGGCTGCAGTTCACCATGGCGGGCATTGAGTTGCCGGATCCAGCTATAAAGCCACTACGTCGTTCCCGTGAAGATCGTTTGGTCACCGAAGAAGAAATTATCAACGAATGTAAGTTGGACACAATTTTTGAAGTGTATAAGCCAGTTTGTAAGTCGTCTTTCTCGACAGTGTTGGATCAGATAAACGAACGCGCTGATTGGTTGGCCGAAATGGAGGCACTTGGTCAGGGTAAGAAATACCGTCCCGAGATACACGATCAAATTTCAGAGCGTTTGCATCGCATTCGTGCGTTGGAGACCAAGATGAAGATGAAAGCTACGGGAGGCTATCGCTTCGTGTACTGAAGTGAAGCTGATAATAAGCAAGATGTATTAAATGTTAAAATTATAGAAATAATATTAAAAAGGAAAATTGGCGATTACAAAAAAAATATTGCATACTTTGATGAGCCAGCGGAAATCTGATTTTGAGATTAGTGTGTAATAATTTAGCACTTTATTTAACTTATTCGCTTGATAATATAATAATATATATATATAATTTTGTATCTGGCACATATTTAATACACACAAAACGCACAAAGCATTCCAACAATTTAAGAAGCACAACGCAAAGCAATTTTGAGTATTCGGTGTACTCTTTGTGGTTCGACATGGAATTTGGCAAAACGAGTGAAAACTACAATTAGTTGAAAATACATATGGATTTGTTTAAGTAATCGAATAAATTATCGGATTATATTTATATATATATGTATATAGATAATACGGCTAGGGTATATCTCTCTTGTTCTTCACTATGCACTATTTTCGAGTGTATATGTATAGATATATATGTGTATACTACATGTATATGGATGTGTATATGGATCTGTAATGCTCCTTTTAAAAATAGAGATTTTGTTTTGTGCTACAACTGTACAGGGACGTCGCTTAACAGGATGGCATGTGGCAACGAAACTCGCCAGCTGCCTCTGCGAAACGATTGCGTATTAAATAGCCGCTGATCACCTCAGCCACCTCGTGTGGACGGTCCTCGTGTACGGCGTGACCGCATCGGGCCAACACCTGCATCTGGAAACGGCCCTGCATCTGGCCAACTGTCAGTGTGCGATCCAGTCCATCGATGCTGGCCAGCAGCAACTGTTTCGGCAATCGCAAGTTGAGGAACTTGTCGCTCAGGCCCGAAAACCAGCCGACCCAATACTTCTCCGATTTGGCCAGATCGATGCGCCACGTATAGCTGCAAAAGTTAAAGGTTGGAAAGTCATTGAAGTTACTAAGATATCAGAGAGCTTACTTCTTGGCCGCCTCGATTGCAGCCTTGGTTGCTATGGGCTTTTTGAATTCGGTGCCTTCGGCCCCATCCTCGCCGCCATTGCCCACCTCCTCATCCTCTGAAATGCTAAACGCATTGGGAAACATGCTTGTGTGGTGCGCTTCCTCGAGCACCTCTTCGGGCAGTGGAAGATCGTTCGTTGCAAGTTGATTCGTTGTACAGCTGGTGAGGCAAATGAATTACATGTATAGGTTGTTCATATTTGTGATAGTGTCGCCACTCACTTGATTATTTGGCCAGGCATTGAGACTTTGGCACTGTCCACGTTGCGCACCTGTCCACTTCGGATGCACCATTCAATAGCATTCGGTATGCTCTGAAAGTACTTCGGACGCGAGCGCAAGAAGCTCTGCATGCTGGCCAAAGCTTCCATGGCAGTGCCCTCAACAACATCGATGACTGTGATGCCAATTAAACTTGGCGCCAGAGCCATGTGTGCGAAATGCACTGCAATAGCACCACCCATCGAGTGGCCAACCACATAGATCTGAGGCACCTCCTCGGGATAGAGTTTCACTAACAAATCGCCAATGTCACTGAGTGCATAAGAGGTTAAGCAGCCATATAAACATATATTTGTGCAACAGGTTAGCACTACTCACTTGGACAGCGTAGTTTCCGACAAGTCATCCTCGTCATCAACCTTGGAATCCCCGTGACCACGTAGATCGATGCACAGGCATTGACAGTGGATCATGCTCGTCACCTCTGACTGAGAAAAATGAAATTAGAAGCGCTCTCACAGACACAACGGATATACATACACAAAAGTGAGCCCAGGTGAGTGCCGAATAGCCTCCGCCGTGTAGTAACAACAAAACGGGGCCCGATTTCTCTGGTTTTTTTGTCCGATAGACGCGAAAAGTGCGCTGCTCATCGACGACAACGTCTTCCTTCTCGGCAAAGAACTCGTCCCACATGCACGGCTTGTAATCCCTAATGCGTGACTTCTTAAACGAATCCCTGCAATTGTGATTTTTCATATATGTATCAATTTGATTATGTTGTGTCTTTAAATTCACCTCCCGCATAATGCACTGAATTGGGAGGTGGGGGGTTTAAAACTTACGCTCGGCCAATCCGACCGCCAGGAATTGTGGGCGGCAGCTTGGACTTAAGCATTGTACGTTGTAAGCTCGACATTGCGTTCGATTGTCTGCGCAATAATTGCAGTTAAATATTTTGTAAATCAAATGGGTAATTTATTGTTTTTCGTTTCGATTTCGTTGTGGTTGGGCAGCCAAAGACTTTAACATTTGTGTTAATGCTATTAACATCGGACACGAATTTTATGCTGCCGTTACAAAATTATCAGTTCGGAATTAGTAATCGGAAAATTAACTTTGTTAATACAATGCTCCCAAATCGTTTAAACAATGTTTAAGTAATTTAAATTGGCCTTTGACAGCTAAAGGTGTTTTGAGAAAAACTACGAATGACGCTCAAAATTTAATTTAACAGCTGCTAAGTGTCTTTAATTAACATAATTGTAACAGAATATTAACATGACAGCTGTTGTTTTACACTATATATCGAATATTTAGCTAAAATTAAAATGCAGGCGTTTGAATAATGTGCATTTATAAATAAGTATTTAGAAACAATATTTTTGTATGGAATTCATGCAAGACTTCTACCCCAATAAGTTCAATTGCGGTTCTCGAAGTGCTCTTTGGCTTTTTGTCGGTTTCTAATGTATCAAGTTTTTCACACATTTACCGGCACTTTTAATCTGTTTTTTAATCTCTCTTAGCTTTGACGGAAAGAAAATGGGCTTGTATAAATTATATTTTAAAGATTAGGCGGCAGCTTTGATACTTTAAATAAACAAATATTTGTATAAGTGCATAATTAAAAACCTGTTCTCAAAGCAAATTTCGAAAATGGTTGGCAAAGAAAGTAAGGATTTGTTGCATAAAGTGACGAGACGCCGGTTTGGGCATGACCTACATGGGACTGTGGCTGATAACAAAACGCTAATGTAAACAAAAACTCTACACGCTGTCGCACTTCACAAGTCGCAATACGATTTGTTGATATCTGACTAAACAAAAACGGAAACTGAACGCGCCTGCCTGATCAGTTGCCAGTTGGAAGTTGGAACGTTCGCATCACACATCATCACAAAAAAGTTCAAGTGCCCTCTTTTGATAACAAAATAAGTGTTTAAAGCTCTTCATTGTGTGATAATAGCTCTTTGGGTACGTACACTAACGTGGTTCATTGAACCTAGAACAAACAAAATTAATTCGGTTAAAACACAGAGTCTTGAATAAACCGCCATTGCAATTTTTTTCAACTTACGCCTGGCAACATCTTCAGGTCAGCTGTAAACGCTGTTCTCCTCTATTTCTGGCTCTCTTTCTTTTCGTATCAGACACTCTCTCTCTCTCTTTTTGCCGGCGCAATACGCAAGACGAAAAGTTCGTGCACTTTGCTGAAATTCTTTTTCAATTAAATTAAATGCAATTTGCGTAAATTTAACGAAAAACTGCAATAGTGCAACACTTCCGAAACAGATATTTACCATGTTAGCTATTCTGAGCTTACTTTAATCGTGCCAATGACATTCTGATAAGGTGAGAGCTGCGCTGATAACAAGAAATTTGCACACCTTTTCCATAAATAAACATTTGTGTGCATGTGTGCACGTATAAAGTTGTTTTGTCTGTGGGTGTGTTAGCTCTCATTGTTTACGTATTCGCTTTTTATGGTCTGTGTTATTGTTATTATTACTTAACGGGGTATACTTTAGTGACACGTTTGCGAAATATTTTTGCAGGTCAACTGAACAAACAAAAATGGCAGCAAGTGGAAAAGATACAGTTATAGCTGCCACAGTCGGAGACGAGCACGTTGCGGTGCAACAGTTGCAGCCACAGAACAAGGCCTATGAGCGCCTCACCAAATTGGGCGCCTTCTACACGCAGCAATTTGGCCTGAAGCCCGATTTCTATGTGCGTGTTCCAGGACGGTGAGTGAATGTTCTAAAATAGATATATGTATAAATTAAACAAGATAATATCCCTTGCAGTGTGAATATTATTGGGGAGCATGTGGACTACTGCGGTTACTCGGTGCTGCCAATGGCCGTGGAGCAGAGCATTACGCTGGCTGTGGGCACGGATCTACAGCAGACCAAACTGGAGCTACATCATCTGGATGAGGGAAAATTCCAGAGCTTTGATTGCGATCTGAATGCCCTTGAGTAGGTCAAATGATTGCAATACAAATGCATTTCTAATTATAAATTACACCCTTTATCTCTGTCAAGCATCAAGCTGCCTAAGACTGGCGGTCCGGCCTGGTACAGCTACTATTTGTGTGGCATCAAGGGTGTGCAGGAGGAGCTGGGCGTTAAGTGGCGGCCAGTTGGCATGCGTGTGGCACTCAGTGGCAATGTGCCACTTGCCGCTGGTCTGTCCAGCTCTAGTGCACTTGTAAGCGCCGCTGTGCTGGCCACGGCCCAAGTGCAGGGCATGAGGTTGGATCGCAAGCAGTTGGCATCGATTTCGGCCAGTTGTGAGCAGTATATTGGCACACACAGCGGTGGCATGGATCAGGCGATTGCCTATCTGGCAAAACAGGGTTGTGCCCAGCACATCGAGTTCCACCCGAAACTAAATGGAACGCCGGTTACGTTGCCCACAGGTTCTTGCTTTGTGGTCGCCAATAGTCTTGTACAGAAGCGCAAAGCAGCCTCTTCCGACTACAATGAACGTGTTGTGGAATGCCGTCTGGCTACACGCTGGCTAGCCAAGACACAGAAGCTACCCAATTGGCAGGAATTCATTAGATTCATTGACCTCGAGGAGGCGTGCAAATTGGACAACGCTGCCTACGTACAACTAATTGAAAAGCAGTTGGAAAAATCACTTTATACCCGCGAAGATGTTTGTGACGCACTGAACATTACGGAGCAGGAATTAGAAACGGATTTTCTAACGCCCAGCACACAGCATATGCAGCAATTTAAGTTGCGTCAACGTGCCCTGCATGTCATCCAAGGTTGGCATTGGACTTTTTTTTTAGATTTGCTTCGATTTACATTGATAAGCTTATCTCGCTTTCAGAATCTGGTCGCGTTATCAAGTTCCGTCACATATGTGAGCAGCTGCAGCGTCGTCCCAGCAAACAAGACATTGAGCAGCTGGGTAAACTGATGCAGCAATCGCATCACAGCCTGCGCGAGCTCTACGAATGCTCCCATCCGGATTTGGAGCGATTGGTGTCCCTATCTACCAAGCAGGGCATCAGTGCACGTGTTACGGGTGCCGGGTGAGCTTTTAATTCGAATAATTCTAGCATTTCCAAAATTAATATCTGTGTGTATTTCTATTTTACAGTTGGGGCGGTTGCATTGTGGCCATGTGCGATTCGGTTGAGGTCGCCGCGGATTACGTAAGCGTGCTCAAGCGTGAGTACTATGCTCAATTGCCAGCTCAGTTATTGGAGCGCTATCAGCCGAATGATTTCAATGAAGTCGTCTTTGCCACAACTCCCGGCAACGGTGCCGAACTATTTGTACAATAATGAAATATGATTTTATCAACTGTATATTACCATTAGTAAACCCCTAGTAGAAACCCAAGCATATTAGTTTTAATTGTACTTCTGGGGGCAAGTGTAAACTTTGATGAATATCATCATCTCATAATAAACACCTTTTCGCAGCAGATAAGGATTCTTACAGAAATGCAGTACACAAATCGTCATATCATAAAAATATGTATTAACAAATTACAAACTAGAATACAAAAAGGCACATGTGGAATGGAAATTCATCGGGCTTTCCTGTCTATCTGCGGTTCAGATAGCCAGCGTTTTTGAACAGCTTGTAGACCTGCTCGCGGGGAATCTTTTCCGCTTCTCGGTGTTCAACGGCCATCTCCTTGCTTGTCAGCAGCGATGCTTTGGCCAGATTGGCTGCAATCACCGGATCGTTGAAGAAACGTGCACTCTTCGAGAGTTCAGCAGGCAGTTCGGACTCCCATTGCGCATTCCGCACCACCGATGGATGCGCATCTGCTGTGGCGAAGCCCACATATGGTGATGCTGGCTCATATGATGCCTTCGCGGGCAGACCCAGCGTCTGATGATAAAGAAACTGAGCCTGTACAGCAGCCAAGAACAGCAGGAGACAGCTGAGGAGCAAGGAAACTTGGCGGGAGGACAACATGATCGCTGCAAGAGAGATAAAGAGAGAGACGAGAGGAGGCAAGTCAAGCAACCATTCTATTTTGGAATAATTGAAAGTTAATAAATGATACGCCTGATTTATGAACGCGTTTCGGTTGCAGTGGCAGTGGCAGTTTTTAATCTGCGGCAAGTAGAAGCTGTCAGTTACGTGCGTCATAAATTATTTACGGAAAAA
The DNA here is from genome assembly GCA_035042345.1 of Drosophila fungiperda. Classification (NCBI taxonomy): domain Eukaryota; kingdom Metazoa; phylum Arthropoda; class Insecta; order Diptera; family Drosophilidae; genus Drosophila; species Drosophila fungiperda. The sequence goes on along the minus strand of JAWNLM010000028.1, from coordinate 5,435,632 downwards.
TCAATTATCGCAGCAACAAGTGGAGCGACTAGACTCTATGCAGGTAATGGACACGACTCAACCTGCAGTTACAGCATGAGGCATTGTTGCTGAGGCTGTTGCTGTTGTTGCAGCAACTGTCGTTTTATCCATGAACTTTTTGCAATTGACGTTTTTTGTTTTGTTTGGTGATAACACAATTAACTGCGACAGATTGCAGCTCGTTTTAATTGTCGTCACCGTGCTCCACTTTTCGGCTGTCTCAGTATTGGTCACAATGCATTTGAACAACAATTAAATAATAATTTACATAACCAGCGAATGGCATTCACAATGCACACACTAAGCCAAAGTCAAGGTTGCAAATGGAAAACCCACTCAACAGCTCATTATAGTCTTTATAGATGTCAAGATTTGGATTATAATCTGAATAGCTTTTCATTTAACGCCCACAACTTGTAAATAGCTCACAATATACACAACTGGATGTGGAAGTGGAAGTTGCTGCAGCTGGCTGGCAGAGTTGAAACTGAAACTGTAACTGAACTTAGAATAGCGAGGTGTCGTTGTTTTATGTGCTCGCCGTTGAATGCCACAAGAACGAGTTTCACTCACTTCTCCTCGCCACGAGACAAATGCGCAACGAAAAGCGCTCAAAGTGGTCGCCAAAGCACTCAAAGAGGCTGATTTGGGGTTTATTTATTTGTTCGAAATGTATTACGAATAATAGAGCAGCATAGTGCAAAATAGTTAGCTTTGTGCTGACCTAAGCCTAGGCCATATTTTTTTTTTTAATATGAGCAATTAAAAACGTATGTTTTTTTTTAGCTGCGTAAAGTTTCTCATGCTCCACAAATTGCCCGCCAAAAAAGGTCGCAAGTTTTGCCGGGTGCCTTTTTTTTTTTGGTCAATTACGCACAGCAAACATAAAAATAAACAACAATAAGTACAAATTTAATACAACAGACAGAGTTTTACAATTGTATAGCATGTGATAAATTTGCTTAGAATCCAAATTGAAATCCATTGCGATTTCGAGTTTTGAAAGTGTTGTTTGACCCTGAAATTGAATGCTGCTTAACTAACTCAACTAGTCTCGACTACGGATTGAGTTGGAGTTGTACGTGGAGCAGCACATGTTTGACCCTAATTCCTTGTTCTCGTTGCTTGGCGCTCAGTTGCCGGGGTTATTCAACCGTCAACCGTCAGCTGTCAGCTGATGCGGAAGCCGCCTAATCGGTGGCGGTGCTCGCTGCTCGGGGTGGGGCTATCTTTTTGCTCTGTCTCTTTGGGGTCGCCTTGAACTTTAGCGTGTAGGTGGCACAGGTGCGTATCTTATATCTTGTGTCTGGGTATTTTTTGTGGTATTTACAGTGTATTGTTTGCTTGGCTTCAGGGAGTGGTCCAACAAATTGGTGTTTATTTATTAGCCGTGTCGAATTTGATATTTAATTAATAGCCATTTTGTAGGTGCAAATAAAACAAATAGATATGGTTAAATAAAAATAAATGTTGAGCTGCAATTGTCAATTGTTATTAATACTCATTTTTTAATAGTGATTAATTAAGTAGACTACTTTCATTTTGTTATAGATACAGGTATTCCTGGGCAGCCTTCACACATTATTTATATTTATATATTCATAGAAACTTAGAAACTTAACCCAAGGCTCACACATGCATACGCACACATACGCATATTTGAAGCTCAAACGCACTCACTTGAGCGCAGTGCAGCTGTGCTGCTCGCACCAAGGACATCGCTTGAAATTTCAAGTGCACGCCAAATTGCGGCGCTCAATGTAAACGACAATGCAAAGCAGAATGCGGCGTATGAGCGAATTCGCATCCGCTTTGCCTTTGACTCGTTAATGCTCGGAGTGAAAGTTTGCACTCGCCCTGCCTTTAGAGCAGTAACAACTAATAAGAGAGAGCAAGCGACCTTCAATGCCTACCGGCTTTCGAATGCAAATGCAATTAGAGTGGAGGAAGGTAGAGAGAGAGTGAGAGAGAGAAAGAGAGGCAGAGTGAGTTTTTTTGCTCTCTATACCTCTCTAGATTTGATTTGCACTTGAGTCGTATTTGCGTATGTGTGTTGGTGAGTGCATTCTCGGTGCAATGGGCTGTCGTATTGACGTTCAGTGGCTCAGTTGTCGTTGTGCAGCTCGCAGCGCGGTTTATCTGTTGACTCGCTGCATCTCAATTGGCAATAATAACAAAAACGGCAATAATAACAAAAACAGCAACAAAAAACCAAACTAACAACGAAAATTTCACTTTGTGGCACATAAAGAAGCAAAAATCAATGGCATAGGCAAAAATAATTATTATACAATAAAAATACTGCATGTTAAAGCATAAGCTGTGTCCAATTAAAAACTGTGTCACTGGTGCAATGTCTCTAAAATGCAGCACTTGCTGAAGACAATAAATTCGGCACAATTCGCAAATCTACTCCAATTCAGACGGCCAATCTGTTGCGATCGGGCGACAAAATGGCAACAATTGCTCTGACAGCAAAAACAACGGGTACAGGATCATCAAATGGCACATTTTCATTGGCCGGCATGAATCCATATGAGGAAGATATTGAGTATTTGCGCAAATTGTTTCGCGATAAGAATCTGTTCAACTTTGACATTGAGCAAGTTGTGTGCAGCGCGGGCAGCAGCAGCGGCGACAATTACATGTCCTTGGTGAAGCGTGTCACAATTTACGATGCGAGGACCACGAGAGGAGCCAGTGAAATGGGTAAAATTTACTGCAGCAGCACCAAATTTAACTCAACCTATTGATTATCATTATTATAATTATTTTGTTGTTGTTTTTGCTGCTACACATTTAGCGGCGGCATCGGCTGACCTTGTTACACGAATTCTAAATGCCTAGATATACAAACATACATATATACAAACATTCACATACACAGATATATGTAATATACATTTGCTAAAGGTCAACACGCACACTCATACCCACTCTCATACACACAATCAGCAATTGAGCGCCTCTCTCATTTACACATACACACACATTCATCACAACAGGGAGAGCAAATCATTTTCATTCATAAATTGTACTACGGCACGTAAACAATAAACAGCTGTTCAGCTGCAGGAGTGCTGTTGCGCAAAGAGAGCACGCGCGAAAGAGAGTGCTCGCTCTCTCATTGTTTTGCTTTGTGTTTAACACTTACTCATTTATTGTTTTCTTAGCTGCCGCTGCAGCCAGCTGCTCGGTCATTATCAAGCGCCAAATTGCAAGCATCTCTCGCCGTCAGCTTTACCGTTGCGAGGAGGCTTTTACCAATGAGATCAATGTGTATCGGCACGTGGTGCCGCTGCTATGCCGCTACAGTCGCCAGCCGCTGTTCCCTCATTGCCACATCGCCGCTACAGACGATGGCAGTAACAGTGGCGAGCCCATAATTGTGCTCGAGGACCTCAAGGCAATGGGATTCAGCATGAAGAATCGCCTGGCATGCCTGGAGCTGCGACATTGTTTATTGGTCACTAAGGTCGGTGACTAACCGTACTCCTTGCACTCCTTACAATATAAATAGCTACATACTCTTATGATCTCTTCCAGAAACTGGCACAGTTGCATGCCGCTTCGCTCGCTGCCCAGCAGCTGGAATTCGCTCATTTTGCCGAGCAGTGTGCGCACATGAGTGAAATTGTTTACTGCCCGAATGCGGAGGATTTCTATTCACGTATACTTGACACGTCGGTGCAGCAGGCGCTTGACAGTCTCAATGCCTCCAATGGGAATGGTGAACTGTCGACGGCTATTAGCCTCATTGAGCTGCTACGACCGAAGCTCTTTGGCCAGTTGCAGCACAGCATCAATGCGGCGGCAGCAACACCATTCAGTGTGGTCTGCCACGGCGATTTGTGGCTAAATAATCTAATGTTTCGCTCGCAACCCGATGAGGTCATCTTCTTCGATCTGCAGGCGATGCGACGTACCTCGCCAGTCTTTGATATACTGCATTTTATCTACACCAGCACGCGACGGCAGTTGCGCGATGTCCACACGGACACATTGCTGGCGTCCTATGCGGAGGCATTGCATCGCGAGCTGGACCAGCAGTTGAGGCATACTCCGGCTGCGAATCAGTTGGCTGAATTGTGCGAGAGATTCTCGCTGCAGCGGATCAGCGAGGACTATGTGCGTAATGTGCACTATGGGCTGGCCATATCGATGTGGATATTGCCAGCGGTCACTTTCGATCCCGACAACATACCCGATCTGGATGTGATAAGCGAACAGAATCTAAATGGCAAAGAGATTAGCTGTACGCAGAAGCTGACGCCGGAGTATCATCAGCGTATCAGAGAATTGGCGCTGGAGTTCTACGAGCATGGCTATCTGAACGTGTAAATATTTATAGTATTCGTAGTTGTATAACCATTGAGTGTAAGCTGTTTTCTTCCCAATCAATTGGAGGATGCAGCATTCCGCTTCGATAACAAACATAGAGTTGAATCCAATATAGGATTTAGTTAGTTTAGCAATAACAGAGAGAATTGCCGCACTTGTTTAGCTTTCTTTATTACCAATATATCCTCACTATTGTAACGTAAACCGATAAATCTTGTTTGTTGTTGGTAGTCGTATTTATACTAAAAGAAAAGCCGGTATTTAAAAGCAAAAAAAACAGAAATAGACGTTCAAACTTATTGGAAGTTTGAAGTTTTTTTCTATAAAAGCAACATTAACATTGGAATTTTATAAAAGAGGGCTTTCAGAGTTTTGATCATGCAGTTGAGGTCTCACTTATTGCCACCGCCGCCCCAGCCAAGGAAGCCCTTGACAAAGCCCGTTATGGAAGCACCCTTCTTGCCTGGCGACTCGAGTTTGTCCTCAAGCGATGGCAACTCCAAGTAGTTCATGGCCAAATCAAAGAACAGCGGCTTGCAGGGTATGGGCTCCATGTCGGGCGTCAGCTTAAACACATTGGGTGAACGGGTGTGGAGCGATTGATCCTCCTTGTATTGAGAGAGGCGCTCGTAGAGTGGTTTCGTTGTTTTCTGTGCCTTCGTCGAGACACCAACGGCATCCTCGCTATTGTCATCCTCCAGCACACTGTACGCATGGGCCGAGAACTTGCTGCCATCGATTGAGGAAAGCATTCGCTTCAGCTCCGATTGCAATTGGAATTCGGCAGAGGGTTTGCCCTTGAGGGCATCGTTGGCATAGTTGGAGGCGCGTTCGTATAGCGCCACGGCCTCCTTCCACTTTTTCATGTCGATGAGCGTGAGCGCAATGTAATAGCAGCGGAAAGCCTTAAATGTGTGCGCCAAATTGGCCACTTCGCCCTGATACTGAGCATCTTCCTCCATGCCGCTGATCTGCTGCATTTCAGTGACATTCTGCAAGATGATCTCGTATAGACGTGCCAAATCCTGCGGACGCACACGTTTGCCATCGGTATGAGCTTGGCTCTGTTGCTGATTGGGATCATCAAAGTTCAGCTTGGCCTGTGCGTATAAGAATTTACAGTAAAACGTTGACGATTGGACTTTGGAGTTGTCTCACCTGATCAACCAAACACAAATTGCGCTGTAGAGTACGGCTGTGGCGAATGTAGCTGAGATAGGCCAGCAAATACTGTACGCCAGAGACCGTTTGACCAGTGGTCAGGGACCGCAGCTTGGGATCCTGTTTGATCTCGTCCCGAACTGCCTGGATGGCATCCTTGCAATCCATTAAAATGCGTTCGATCAGCTCAATCTTGCCATCCAGCTTCGTTGTCTTTGCCAGTGATTTATCCATCTCCTGGGCACTGAGCAAAAACAAACGGACCTTCTCCGGTCGCACGGTGACCTTGCGACCACGCCAGTCAATTGTCTGCAGTCCCTCGCTGCTCTCCGACTTCGTTTGGCTCAACAGCACATCCAAATTCTCCAGAACACCCTGGGCACGCAATTCGAGAATTTCATCGATCTTGCCACCGCTGGCACCGCCACTAATGTTGTACGCGCAATAGCGCAAATTGGGCGTGAACTCAGTGACTTTGGCACGATACAGCTCCTGTTCGTCGTCGGGCAGCGCCTTGGCCAAATTCTCATACACCACCTGGGCGCGTTTTAAATGCTCACCAGCCGAATCCCACAGCTGCAGCTCAAAGTGCAAACTACCATGCATCCAGGCCACATATGCCTCGCACTCAAGCTTGGTGCGTGCATCGAACGCCTCCGTCTATAAAACAAAGAGTGATAATTGCTGGTATTTACACGAAATGGACATTCACTTACATTGCACAGCTCCTGCAATTGAAGGGCATAGAAACAGGCGCGTCGCAGTTTGTTAATAAGGTGAAAACGTTTTCGCTGCTCAGTGTTGGCCTCCTGTTTTAGCTGCATGGCATAGGCCCAGGCGCGCTCCGCACTTATCAATGGTATGTGTATGTAACGCTCGTCGGCCTTCTTGCCCGTCAGCTGGGTGAGCGTCACATCGCGACGCTTAAAGTGACGCTTGTCGCCCTGGGGATACTTGAGGGCCTTGCGCAGACGGCGAATGCGACGTGTGCAGTAGCCGCGATAACGTTGGTAATCACCATGTCGGAGGCCATGCTGTTGCTGGGCATCCTTGATCATGTGCAGTACTGAAATTTTTTTTAGTGAAAGTTAATTTATTTTTACATATGCACATATTTTTAGGTTAATTGTCAGTGAAGCTCCCCTGCTGGAAGGGGGCTCACACTACGCCACTCACTTTCAACGGTGAAGATTTTCACTGGTTCCGGCACGGCTGTGACGCTGTCCGCTTTTTCGACACTTTCTGTTCCATTATTTGGATTTGACTCCTCGACAACCATTGTTTTAGCAATGTCAGCTATACAGCTACAACGTGTAATTATCCACGGATTAGTACAAAATATACGAATGCACGACGGTCGGGTCGACAAACGTAAACGTCATCATTGTTTTCGATTCTAGTGATGATACTTTATAAAATGCAAGTATCGATATCTTACAACTTACTAAAACAAATTAATTTTTAATTTAAGACTTTCGCACGTTAATGGGCAGCCTAATTCGAATAAAACATATGCTTAAATAGTTTAAACACAGTTTTAAGGTAGTGTTCATTTATTTTTGACCTGTTTCAGTTTGAATAAATTATTATCGATAGTGGCTATCGATGCTTTTGTTGCGTGCCTGCCATTACCCACCACTAGCAAGTAGTATCGTGCACTCCCTTTGAAACTTGTTGGCTAACAACGCAAGAGCGTGCGTTGACGTTCTGCTTCTTTTAAATTGATTTCAGTTAAGTTCACAGGTAAGTTTTAAGTGAATTTCTATGAATATCAAATCAAGGCATTGCGTACAAAACGTCAAATGTCAGAGTTCACGCATATAAGTGCTGAAAGCGACTGCTTTGAGGTTATACTTTCACTGCTCAAGGCACACCCCCTCAACTAGACAACCCTTCCCCCGCACACTGCACGGGTTTTGTTTTGACGGTCGTGTTTTGACAACGTTGCAAACGTTCGCGCAGCTCTTAATGCATATTGATAATGTGAAATTTGTAATTATAACAACAACAAAAAATACTATTTCTTTACACAGTACAGCATGTCGCGCAGGAGGGATAATGAGGAGACGGACAAGCAGACGCGTATTGCGATTGTCAGCGAAGACAAATGCAAACCGAAACGTTGTCGCCAGGAGTGCAAGAAATCCTGTCCGGTGGTGCGCATGGGCAAGCTATGTATTGAGGTGACGCCCACATCGAAGATAGCGACTATATCCGAGGAACTTTGCATTGGCTGCGGTATCTGTGTCAAGGTGAGCCCACTTCTCTACTGCTATCTAACAGCTGTTAATTGTTTCTCTTTTATGTGTAGAAATGTCCGTTTGAGGCCATCACAATTATCAACTTGCCCAGCAACTTGGAGAAGCTCACAACGCATCGATATAGCAAAAACTCGTTTAAGCTCCATCGCCTGCCCATTCCCCGACCGGGAGAGGTCCTGGGTTTGGTTGGCCAAAACGGTATTGGCAAGTCGACGGCCTTGAAGATTCTAGCTGGCAAGCAAAAACCCAATTTGGGCAAATTTGCCAATCCGCCCGACTGGACGGAGATTCTGACCTATTTCCGCGGCTCGGAGCTGCAAAACTACTTTACCAAGATATTGGAGGATAACCTAAAGGCACTGGTCAAGCCGCAGTATGTGGATCAGATTCCTAAAGCGGTGCGAGGCACTGTCGGTGATTTGCTGGACAAGAAGGATGAACGGGATCTGCAGACGAAAATCTGTGATATGCTGGACCTGTCCCACATTCGCGATCGTGAGATTTCCCAACTATCTGGTGGAGAACTGCAGCGCTTTGCTATTGCTATGGTGTGCATACAGAATGCTGACATCTTCATGTTTGACGAGCCGTCCTCGTATCTGGATGTTAAGCAGCGTCTAAATGCTGCTCTGACCATTCGCTCACTGCTGCATCCCATCAAGTAAGTGCCATTTAGTGGAATATCTCTATTTCTTAAGCTAATCTTTGTTTTTCTATAGATTCATCATTGTTGTGGAGCATGATTTGTCTGTGCTGGACTATCTGTCAGATTTTATCTGCTGTCTGTATGGTGTACCCGGCTGCTATGGCGTTGTTACTATGCCCTTCTCGGTGCGTGAGGGCATCAATATTTTCCTCGACGGTTTTGTGCCCACGGAGAATATGCGTTTCCGCACAGAATCGCTCACGTTTAAAGTATCAGAGTCGGCCACTGAGGAGGAGATCAAGCGAATGAATCACTACGTCTATCCATCCATGGTCAAAACATTGGGTAAGTTCGAGTTGACTGTGCAGCAGGGTCACTTCAGTGACTCGGAGATCCTCGTGTTACTCGGCGAGAATGGTACAGGAAAGACGACGTTCATTCGCATGCTGGCTGGTAATCTGCAGCCGGATGGTGAAGTCGAACTACCCATGTTGAATATATCGTACAAGCCTCAAAAGATATCACCGAAATTCCAAAATCATGTGCGTCACTTGCTGCACGATAAGATTCGGGATGCTTACGTGCATCCGCAGTTCATGGCGGATGTCATGAAGCCAATGAAAATCGAGGAGATCATGGATCAGGAAGTGCAAAATCTGTCCGGTGGTGAATTGCAGCGCGTGGCCCTGGTGCTCTGCCTGGGCAAGCCCGCCGATGTCTACCTAATTGATGAACCATCTGCCTACTTGGATTCGGAGCAACGTCTGGTCGCTGCCAAGGTGATTAAGCGGTGAGTATTATTCTTCTCTTATTGTTAGTTGGGATAATTTACAACTTGTTTCTCGCTGCAGTTACATTTTACATGCGAAAAAGACTGGCTTTGTGGTGGAGCACGATTTCATTATGGCCACGTACCTCGCGGATCGAGTCATCGTCATCGAGGGTCAGCCTTCGGTGAAGACAACCGCATACTCGCCTCAATCGCTGCTTAATGGCATGAATCGATTCCTTGAACTGCTCGGCATTACGTTCCGACGAGATCCGAACAATTTTAGACCACGCATCAATAAGAATGCCTCGGTCAAGGATACGGAACAGAAGCGCTCTGGTCAGTTCTTCTTCTTGGAGGATGAGTTTTCGGGTTAAAACAGTTCAAAAATAGAATACCAAACAACAAACCTAAAATATGTATTTCAGCGTATTTTAAATTTGATTGCCGTCAGCCTTGTTGGAGAACTCGGTTTTATTCAATTCGATTCGATTGCTGTCGCGTTTTCTGTGCAAAATTTTACTGTCTTTTTCATTTTTGCATATTTTAAACAATGAACACACTTTTCAATATTTCTAATTTCATTGTTGTGCAAAATTATGAATAATCGACCATAATGGAAGTTCTTTATAGTGAGTTTTTATACATATGCCGAAAATAAACAATACAAAAACAAAACAACAATAGGAAAGTCAAATTTGTATAGTGAAAATAAATTAATTTACTTTATAAAAAACGGCAAAATACACCGACTTTCATTTAATCTTGAAATATATTCTCAACAGCGCAACAGGTGTCAGCGTTTTACTGCGAATGGCATTTTTGCTACGGATGTCTACAGAAATGGGTTGGGGGTTGTAAATAATTGTTTGGAATTCTTTTCTGCAAAATAATACATATTTATTGCACTTATTGGTTAGTAAGCATATTACACATAAAATACGCACAATTGAAATATAAATATATGCATATAAATTACATAAGGATTCCAAAGATTTCAAGTACGATCACAATTCGAAACAAATATACAATAATGCTGCATATATCATACTATCTAAAAAACATTTATGTTAATACATACATAGTTGGACATTTATAGAGCAACGGCTTAATTCATTTGTTATTTCTTTCTTTTAAATTTTTTTTTTTTATATTTTTCGATTTATTTTACAAACGCTTTCAAAGCAATAAAATTTATGCGATTCAATCAAAATGTACAAAATACCAAAAGGCAAATCTTTGAATATTACAATGCTAAATTTGATCTGTAGCTTAACGGCTTGAATAAACATCATTATTAAGTACTAATTAGTAGATTTTCTGGCTTACTTCACTAAATATTCAATACAAGTAAATGCGTAAAAAATTGACTCAAATTTTTAAACATTTGATGTGCAGATTATAAGAGAGCTCCGTTCAAAAACATTGAGATTGAGAGAGATCGCTTTACAAAATACAAATAGAAAGCTTCAGATTAAAACATTCATTTCTATAGACTAAATGGACACTGTCAAAAATATTGAGAGTCTGTTGTGATCCAAAACCAGATCTATCTATATATCTGTCTATGTGTATGTTTTCTTTTTTGTTGTTGTTTATCATTTCTATTCAGCAATATTTATAAATGGAACTTGTAGAGACTTATTTGTTAGTGTTTAACTTTTTTTTACAAAATAAGATTTTCTTATATAATTGATTGATTTAAAATGGCTACCAGAAAGTATCAAAAATAAGTGTATATATTGTATATATATAAATGTTAATAGAGAGAGACACAGAGAACTGTTCGATGAGGTAGCCAACAACTCATGCATTATCCTTATCGTTCACTAGCGCCATCACTTCCTGACTTAACTCCACAGCCTGTTTACGCAGCTTGAGAGCCTTAAAACACAAATCGTTTCATAATGGATTCATCATTATTGATATGTGTGAAGAAGACTTACCTGAATTCTCAACTCCTTTTCGCCTGTGACCAGCTCCTGTATTTGTGCCATCGTCGTGGATAAATTCTGTTGATCAATCATCCAACGTAAATAGAGTTCTGTGCACACATAAAATATATATTTAAACAAGTTTGTCGGTGTGTATTGATATGAATAACGAACCGCTCCACAATTCCAAGCTAATGGGCGCGACCGAAGGCCAGATGACACTGGAATTTGGCTCATACAGCGGATTTAGCAGGGTCTGCAGGACATCGGGTCGATTTAAGTATGACCAGAGGCTCGTTGTTCTGGTGTGCACCTGAAGCTCATGTCGCTCCCGTTCCGAGTCGCAGAGGAAGGTGCCATATTGGGAGAAGTAGCTGTGCTCGAACAGCAATATCAGCAGCTGTGTGCTGAACTCAAAGCTGCATGGGAACTGCGTGTGCAGTTGAAAGATGCAATCCAAGAACAGCACAAAGGTGGCGCCCGAGTTCTTGTTGCGCATCTGTTGTGGCGTGTAACACGAGTACCGATGTCGTGAGGCAAACGGATGACCCGCCTGGATCCATTCGCGCTCAATCAATGCTTGCAAACTGCAAATGGATATCAGATGATTATTATGTAATATATAAAATACTACGGCATTACTGACCCGCGCACAGTGCGGCAATCCGGATTGAGAATGATCTGCACAAGCGATGTGACAATCAGCGTAGAGTCCAGACCCTTGGCACCGTGCACCAGCACTGGGCTGCCCTCCTGATCCAGACACTGGGCGACCACGCAGGATGCATTCAATGAATTAAGCACCAAGCTGAGCCAGCCGCTGTTCTCCAGCCGCGAGAGCCATTTGTCTGTGCTGCAGCCAGTGTCATTGCAGGCCTCGATCAACTTGGCAAAGCTATCCAAAATAGAGGCAGGCGAACTGACATTGCCAATGGCGCGATTCACCTTCTTCCACTGCGAGTAGTGCAAATCCGTCTCAGTGTTCGACTTGCCCTTGCCCCACGTGTCCACAATGAAGCCCTTTTTGCTGCGTCCCAGCACCAAGTTGAGTATGGCCTCGTCGGCCCGACACCGCTTGATACCTTGTATGGACAGTGGTTGGGCGCTGCGCATCAGCGTTGCCTGTGTAAAGAGCATAAGTTCAATTAAACAATGCAACTCAATTAAGCGCATGATGCAATTAAAACCTACGCCATTCTCATGCCGGTAGCTGAGCACGGGAAAACGTCCGCCATCGCGGAATGTGGCGGAAAGTGCGATTTGCTCGTCGCTAATTGCTTTAGGTACAATCAGTGTGGCGCCATATGAAGCACAGACGCCAAAGTCTTTGTTGACGTGGCTGATGCGCCACTCGCAGGCGGAACTCCCAGTTCCACATCCACTCCCAACGCCGCTGACCCCCAATGCATTCACGGCGTCCAGCGCAAAGCCATTCTGTAGCGGATGTGGTATGGGTGTCGATGTTGATGGCGTGCAGATTGTGATATTTGCCACATTCGGCGACGAGGCGCCGCCCATGCTTAGCCCACTGATAAGCTGCGAAAATTCCAACTCAGGCCTGCAAATCAAATGGGTTAAGATGGGCAATATTTCAGCAGTTGTCGTACGCACCTAAACATGGTGTAGCCGTCCTCCAATATGGAATACATGGGCCTGTAGAAGAACGGATAGTCCAGCTCAGCATTCTGGATTTGACTGAGCGCCTCCAGCGAGGCGGCCACATTGAAAAAGTCTTTGGCATACTTAATCTCCAGCGATATAATGCGCAGATCCTTGCACCTCAGTGTTATCAGGCCACCCATTACAATATTCTGACCCATGCTCGGTTTCTTCTCCACGCAATCGATGTTCTTGTGTAGCAGCTGCATTAATGTAATAATGGGATAATTGAATTGAGAAAACAGAACTTAATTGACAATTTTACGTTACGCTGGGCAACGCTGCACTGTACCCACCCATAGCTCCTGTGTGTTCTCCTGCCGTGCGCTGAGCAACAAATGGTGTCCCGTTATACACAGGGTGCCCTCAACTGTTGCATTCGCTGCTGTTGTTGTTGCTGCTGCATTTGCATGCAGGAAGACTCCATCTAATTTGGGTGTTTTTATTAGATCAGCGAACTCCATGTCATCCGCTCAGCACCCACCACCCACTGGATTAAAGGAAACCCGCACACACACACACGAGCACACACGATTCGCGGCTGACCACCCTGAGAGCGGTGATTTTGTTCACACTAATTAACTTTTTGCATTTTCCTGTGGCGCTGCTTTGTTGTCGTCGTTCTTGCCACTTGATTGCTTCTTCTTCCGCTCTGCCCGCCTTAGTCTCTTTCTCCTTTCTCTGCCGCACAGGCAACACAAGCAGCAGTGGGGGCGTTTCACAGAGTAACAAATCTATGCTTGCATTACTTTATTATTGCATATTTGTATTAGCACGCGGTAAATATGCCATTAATATTTGTCTACTAGCTTTTTGATTTTATTACTAAAATAGAAGTTTAGTAAATTTCGCGAGAGAGATAACGGTGTGTGGTCATTCACAGCGAAACGTGGACACCCAATAAACACAGTTCACGCGGCCGTCAATTATGTGCTAAGCGAACGCCGTTTAAAACAGTTCTTTGTGCAAGCAACCCAGGTGCGCGCGCAATTCGAATAAAAAAACTATCGTTATCAATTTAACTTGACATATGTATATATATAAATATTTATTCATACTTAAAAGTTGATTTCAAAAGGTTTGTTTACAAAAAATAGGGAAGTTATCCGTTTTGTCTGTTCCATGGCATTGAAACCAACCACAACGCTCGTCAGTATATTTGTCTTTCAGGCTTATAAGCTACGGTTTCATTTTTCTCTTTTTTGTCTACTTTTTTATCCTTAGGATTGTGAGAGATTTTGAATTTCAAACATAATAGAAAATATATGTATCGCAAGGTTTTTCTTGTAGTTTTCTTGGAAAAAAAATTGCTTCTCTGTTAATTGTCACAATACGAATATATAAATACTTAACAGCTTGTAACGTACAATAAATGTATTTATGTATGTATGTATTGCAAATATACGCATCAACCAACTAACACACATTAAAAAGAGATGTATAATTTATGCATTTTATTTCCGCATAAGATATCACAACAGGATGCCCAAAATTGCCTAAAGCACGATAGAATAAGGTACTAAATTGGAAAAATCAAGCAACATTTTATAAGAAAACGAAAAAATAACTTGCATAAATAAAGAATTCGAAATAAAAAAATGAAAGTAAATCATTGGCGATACGCTTTATTTTCTCGCTAAAAAAATATGCTTTTCGATTCTTTGTACCAACAACTTAAGCTACGTGTACATAATAAAATTATACTAAAATTAGGCACTTATAACGAAAATTATAAATGAACCGAACTGCAAATGAATTTTCTTAGCAATGGAAAAAAATGTTTTCTGGTTTTCAATTGTTTGTTAAATATAACTATGTACGTAAATCTATATATATGTATGTATGTTAAATGTGTATGTACATTATGCGACATTAGAACAAAAAAGAAATGCACAAAGAAATTGGAATGCATAAACAAAACTCAAGGTATGTAAAATGGAAGACATTTATGCAATGAAGAAAATATATATATATTTATATATATATACAAATATATAAATGGAAAAGAAAAACTAAATATGGCAAATAACAAAAAAAAAATGTGTATGTATTGATGTATTATTAAACATAATTATTACGCAATATTGGAAGAGCTTTGGAAATAAATCGGTGGAAGTTAGTTAATAAGCTAACATAATTTTGCATTAAAAATATACTTTTTTTGTGTTTTTTTTTTTTTTTTGTTGTTTTGTGTTGTTGTATTAAATTTAACATGAGAAATTAAATGCATTCAATAAATATGTATGTATGTATGTAAAATGGAAGTAAATTTGTTCTTAACAATGCTTCGTTTTGTTTTTGTTTTCGTTTTCGCTTGCTTCTGTGCCAGAGCTTTAAATACATATATGTAAGTATGTGTGTGTGTGTGTATATAACATTAGCTGTATGACAGTTAAATATATAACTATTATGTATATGTGTTTAGATGTAAATGTACATGTGTGTGTGTGTATGCAAGTATTTAGCATTTTTGTATATAATAATAGCGTTCACAATTTGCTACAATTATGTGTGTTGTGTGTGTGTGTTCGTGTGTTGCTTAGATTAATCTTACAAATCTAGCTACACATTTAGATAGTTGCAATTTGTCTACGCCTAGCATAACTGGTATATATGTATATAGCTATATATATGTATATATAAATACATATATATATAATTAGTATATAATTAAAGTATGTTTTAGGCTTAAGTATACTTTTTTGTTTGTTTGTTTTTGTTTTGTTTTGCTATATACAACGTTTCATTTCACTACTACACTCGTATTTGTATACATATAATATATATTTAAAGAGTTTTCTTTATAGAATTTATCTCAATCATAAAATTATTAGCAATTTTTGAGTTCGATTTTCTTTTTCTGTTAGCGGCTTACATAGTTATCAGTTATCAGTTGTTTTTTGCTTGGGTATTTCGGCTTTACAAAATAAAGGTAGAAAAATTTGTGTGTGTTGTATAAATACATACAAATAATAAATAGGCTTAAACATTTAGATTTCGCTTGTTTTTTTTTGTTTTAAACCCCGTTGCGTTAGTAATAGTATAAAACGTGTATAAAAATAGTTAATTCAAAATTCTTAGTTCAACACACTTTTTGTTGTTTGAACCCTTTAAAAAGAATTGTTGTAGTTTAAAATTAGCACACGCTTAACTTTTGCTGCTTTTGTTGTTGGTTGCTGTTATTGCTTGGAAGTTTCTCGAAGTACATTTGTTGTGTGTGAGTGTATGTGTGTGTTTGGGTGGGGGGTATAAGTTAAGCCGTTATGCGCATTTACCGCGTCAAAATGATCGCTCTGGGTATAGCAAATACGCATAGTCTTGAACGCTAATAAATCGGAGGTGCAACAGCAACAGCAGACGCAGTTGTTGCAGCAACACTTGTTGCCACTGCTACCGCTGGATTGGACACTGGTGGGACAGCTGCCACCACACTCGATGCCGTTGACGATGGACTGGAGGATGAGGCATTACCACAGCTATTGCTGCTATTGTTGTTGTTATTGTAGCTGTTGTTGTTGTTGTGGCGCTGATTGCGCAATTGCTGCTGATATTGTTGGGGTTGCTGGTGCTGCTGTTGTTGATGTTGCTGCTGTTGTTGTTGCAACTGCAATCGATGCTGCTGGTTCTGTAGATTGTGCATGGTGTATTCATTTACATTGATGTTGCTGCTGCTGTTTGTGGTTGCCGGCAGGGCGCGCACATGTTGCATATGCGGCAACACTGGTTGCTGCTGCTGCTGGAGTTGCAAGTGTTGCTGCTGTTGTTGCTGATGATGATGCTGGAAATTCAATTGGCCGGCGGCGCGCATCATGTGCCAATAGTTGTCATCGCCGATCGGTGCCTGCCGACTGCCGTATTTGAGCTTCCGCGTGATGCCCTGTTTGTAGTCGCGGTGATCCTTGTCGATGGCGTAGGCCTTCTCGCGCAGCTTCTCGATTGTCTTCTTGAACTCGACAAATGCCTGCGGCGATTGTTGTTGCTGCAACGCACTCGCAAGCGGCACCAGCGGATTGCTTTGCTGCTGCTGTTGCTGCTGTTGTTGCAGTGGCAGGGGCAGGTGTTGGCGATATGCAAGCGGATCGAGCAACGCATCCAGCTGATTCATATTGGACATGATGAGCGTGTGTATGCGCTGCAGATCGAGTGCCGGATCGAGTGCAGTGACCAAATCCATTTGAAAGTAATCCATCTCCTTGGCGGAGACATTCTTGCACCCGGGCGCATTCTCATCAGAACGGCCACAACAGCTGTAATAGCCACTGATGAAAGCGGAGGGATGAAAGTATTGCATGCGGATGGAATTCATCAGACAGATCTTGTGGAGTAAATCGAACCATTCGCGCTCCTCAACGCAGTTCGTCGTCTGTACGATTAGCGGGCGGTCTTTGTGCACGATCTGTGGACAAATGGAAAAACAAAATATTTGTATTCATTTCAAATTTAATTTGCGTTCTTCTTTTCACTATGAGAATTTAAATATTCTGCTAGTTGTAGTTAGTCAAATACAATTGTTGTGCGCCAAGTGAAATCGCAAATCGCAATTCACACGCGCAAAAATCCCACGCGCCTCCAACGTAACCAAATTCTTGTGACTTCCTTGCGAGGTTTTGAAATTTCCCTTTTATGTCTTGCGACGACAACCACAACAAATAAAGAAAAAGAATAACAATGGTTGGCAACAGATGGCAGTTGAAAACTGTAGTAGCTGATAGCTGGCAGGTTTGCCAACTCATATTCATAATAATGCTAATTATTTTTAATTGCAGGGTTTTGCCATTTACATAGACGCAACGCAACGCGTCTAAATGGGCACACAAATTATTAGTGAAAGTTTCTGCTGCTGGTTGTGATATGGAAACTGCTGATACTTTTGTTGACCTTTCGCAAAAACAAATAATCTTCTTTTTTTTCCACTTTCATTGACTGAGCAGCATCAAATGACAGTTGAAATGCGCCGCGCATTTATCGATAACTTACTCGACGACGATACCCAAAACTGCATCAGCCAACACACACGCATAATGCGCTTTGCTCTCCTCTTAGAGCTCTTTTGCATGTGTGGGCTGCTGCCTGCACCTAATTTATTTATTAAAAGAAAAAAACTAAGAAAATGCAGTTGTGTACTTGTGCATTTCCGGTATTATGTATTTGCGTTATTATTGTTGTGAATTAATCTAGAACCAATCTGCATATTTCGCCACAAGCAACACTACATTTGCCAATTGCAGCGAGGCGTGTCTGCATTAAAAAATGCTTGGTATGCTGTTCCTACACATTATTACACAATAACTGTAACTTATCGGACGATAGATCTTTGATTGCAATAACTGAACTCAACTCACCTTGAAGCAGTTCTGCATTTTGAAGCTTTTGTCTTTCAGTTGCTCAACACTTCCGATTTCCTCAAGCGGTATATCACAGTTGGGTTGTTTGCCCTTAGACTTGGCATAGCTTAGCGAGTGCGTTGTCAGGCGAAAGTAGCGTTGCTTAAACTGGCGTCCAAAGCGTTTTCGGCTTGTCGGATATTTGGTCATCATGCTGCGCGTGAGTGTGTGGGAGCGAGCGTGCGAGCGATAGTCGAATGGGGGAAGGGAAGACACGCACACACACACACACATTGCAAAGGAAGATAGAAAGAGAACGAAAAAAACAACAAATGAGCAAATGTTATGCATTTAATGCTCCAAATTAATGGTTGTTTGTAATCCAACAATATATATATAGAGTACCAACATATGTATAAAAAACAAAGCCATAACAGTTTTAAAATTATAAACAAATTTTGTCTTACCCCTCGCTAGTCGTTAGTATTTAAATTTGTATGTGCAAATGTGTTTTTTTTTAGACGAATGGTGAGTGCGAGTGTTTGTGTAAATTGATGTATGTATGTTTTGAGTGTTGTGTGGTGATGGGAATTTTTGTTGTAGGTTGGTGATGAGATGGATATTTTTTATAAAGCAGCACGCGCGTAAAAGAAGAGAAAGATAAAGAAAGTTTTGTTGGTATTAGAATAAAAATAAAGCAAAATCAACCAAATGTAATGTAATGGAAACTTGCGAAATGCACGTAAACTACGCTAAGAGAAAGAGAGCGATAGAGACAAACAACAATCGATAGGCGCAATTTTTGAATGCATCAGTTAATAGAAATTTAGAATCGACCAATGTGTAAATCTCTTTGTATAATTATTCTATTTTAAATATTTTTAAAAAAGTTTCTGATGTTTCTAATTTAATATCTGTCATGGTACGACTATCGATTGTTTATCTCTAAGGCTCTGAGAGAGTCGAAAGCTAGAATGGAAGAACTTACCCCTCCTTTAGTAATACTGGTTCAAGTGGCAACTGGGGCATTGTCGCATGCAGCTGATTGCTGCCGGGCGATAACAAATCGCAGGTGGCATTTGGCGTCGAGATGACCTCGAGGAAATGCTTGACGGCATCCACATGCTTCTCCGTGCAGAATTTCTTGTACAGCTCGCCGGTGTATTCCTCCTTGCAGGTCTGCTGCGACGAACGCGAACTGACCAAATTGCCCAGCGATTGGATTGTTTTCGAGATGAGTGTAAGCGTCCGATTCGTTTGCGCATCCTGTGAAAAAATGGGGACAAGAGATAAGTACAATGGAGGTGTGGAAGAATAAGACTCCATTTGTTATATTGCTCTTTGCTTACCAGTCGCTCCGTGGTCAGGTCAAAGAGTTTGGGACCCAGTATGGCCGGTGCAAAAAATCGGAGAAAGATGAAACCGGAAACGACAGAGAAGCGAACCTCGCGATTATGGGGAAAATGTTTGCCGGCACATTCGCGCAGATCGTGAAAGATCTGGCAGAGGACCTTGGGACAGCGTTCCGCACTCTTGGTAATAGCCTCGAATACCCGTTCCACATAATCCTTGAGATTGTGCAGATTTGTGTCCACAGCGGAGCGATCCTTCACCTTGCTAGGATCTATCTCGCACGGCTTCTTTTCGGCGACAATTTGCGAGAGGACGGGACGCAATGTCTGGTGCAGATAGTGCAAACCCGACAGTCGCATCGCCTCATCCATCATCTTGGAGACGAGCGTATTGCCCCGAAATATTGTCGTCGGATCTGTTAGGTTGGAGATCTCGTGATCCGCCAGCGCTTTGATAATCGGCGCAATGCGTTCCGTGTGCGTGAACAAACGCACCAGTGGCTGAGCCACCTCCGTCTTGCCCGAAACAAGTTCACCCAGTATGTAGACGGAGGAGAGGGTGATGGGTCGCTGATCCACCGACTCAAGCAGCAGATTCAACAGATCATCATAGGTGGCCAATGGGAATACATGATCGGCGGTGTAGTTCAGATTGAGACGCAACGAGCCAATTGTGGAGTCGACGCTGAGTCGCGTTCCCGGTGGCGTTGCACAGGAACGGGGCGTGGCATTCAGGGAGCGGCAACTTGGAGATGTGGTGCGTGGTTGCAGGTAATACCAGGCGGCTGGCTGCACCGCCTGCTGTTGCTGCTTGTTCAGCATGGGCAGACGCACCTCGCCGAGGAACACCTTGTCCGCCATGGCGCCGTGGGCGTCATGCCACAGCGTCACCGCAATCTCACAGAGATCAGCACCGCCCAGCGGATAAATCGCATACGCCTTGTTCGCCGATGATTCCAGCGATGCGGCAGATTTGTTGCTGTTGGTGGTGCCCGTGTTGTTGCCGGCGGAATCCGAGTCAATCGAGAGATCAAAGTACATGACCTCATCGAACTCCGGATCGACGGTCTTCTTGCGCTGCTTGGTGCGTTTCGTGATGACCTGCTTGTTGCTGTAGTACGCAGTGCAGATGACGAAGGGATCACAGGTGCCCTGTTTCTTGGCCAGATCCACACAGGCGGGCACTCGGATTGCGACACGAACATTGCGCGCAGCAAGCGTATTCTTCCAGTTAGCCAGCTGATCCGTGGAAGATGTGGTAACTAGTGGTTGCTGTTGCTGATGATGATGTTGTTGCTGCTGTTGTTGTTGCTGCTGGTGATGATGATGCACATGTCCAAAGAGTCCAGCACCGATGGTCTTGAGTGTCACACCGGCCGTATTTCCACTGGCAGCAGCCGCAGCCGCTGCAGCAGCACGATGAATGTTAGTCAGTTCGTTATTCTCCTTGTAATCGTTAAGATGGGCACGTGGATGATGATGATGGTGCTGATTGTGTTGGCTATGATTAAGATGATGATTGGGCAGTTGCAGCGAGTGCTGCTGCAACGTGTTCTCGACAATGCTGTCGTTTAACGATTGCAGAATGGGAGGCACCTCCTCGAACGCCACCTCGATGTGCACCATACCCTGCACCTCCGAATCGGAGTCGACGGGCCGCAACGAGAACCAGTGATCCTTGTGATTGTATTTGTGCAACTCTTCCCGCTTTATGGCGATCTTGCCAATCGGTTTGTCCTGCTTCATATCCCGATCCCATACATACACCGACAGGTAGCGAAATCTTCGCGGAATTTTGAATTGATACTCCTCACCAAAAAAGGGCGACAGGGTGCGCTCGGTTATGGGTGTCCGGCATATCTCCTCCTGATCCAGTGCAATGGTGCAGTAAACATCCCGTGTGCCCTGCGTGCTGCAGCTCGTATTTGCTGCATTCCGACTGCTGAGATTTTTTGCTTCGCCTGTGCAAAAAAAAAAAAAAACGAAAATATTTTTGTAAGTTTTAATTCAAATAAAATTGAAGTGAAAATCTATCGCTTGACCTTGACATCTGCAACTATCGATAATTGCCAAATGTTGACAAGTATTTGAGTAATTATATTGTAGTCGAGAAAAGCAATCGCTTGACCTTGACACCTGCGAAAGCTGATTGCAAAATCTCTGATTGACGCGTCTTGTGTTTAAATACAAAAAATACAATTTATTCAGCACAGTATATTTCAGTTGAGCATTTTGTCGGCACGCTTTGATGCCACCAAAGGGCAGGCCCGGCAGCAACGTGACTTCCTCTTCACTGTGCGCATGTGCATGTGAGTCTGTTGCTGTGTGTGTGTGTTGATAAATTGCATTATCGATGCGCAGCCACCTGGGCGCGAAAGAGTAATAACAATAACAACAGTGACTGCAGCTTTACTAGACGGCCTGTCCGCGTTCCTGTCTCTGTCTCGAGTATTAAAAGTTAATAATAACAAAGCGCTACTGTTGTTGTTGTTGTTGCTTTGATAAGCAAAGTTAATCAGGCAATGACCAGCTAGCAAGCGCGCAGGGGGGAGGGGGCGGTGCAAAGTTTGCTCAATGAAATATTAGCAGCCGTCAGCCGCGCAGTCAAGCGGAAATATAATGCGTATTTATTTATGTGTTTGTATTTGTGTGTGTGTGTGGCGTCATGTAGGCAGGCACTGCCACAGGCACAGGCATGGCATGCAAAGGCAATGCGCAAAAATTTGCTTTGTGCTTTGAGCGCCTTTTTCACATGGAAGAGTGAGAAAAAGAAGGTGTCTTCATCGTTTCCTCTTTGCCATTCCTTACTATTGACACAGCTGGCTGGGGTATAAGGCAGCAATGAGTCTCCCTATCTCTATCTGTCAATTGGGTTATATTTGTAAGATAATAGTTGTGTACGTATGTATTAGTAGCAAAACAACGGTGCTTTTACGCTCTGCTGTGCTGTCGTCGTGTCTGCTCTCCCTGTGTTGTCGTAAGAAGCAAAAAAAAAGCCCCACAAATACGATTGATAACAAAAGACGTCGACGTCGTCGCTGTTTTCGTCGTGGCATTCCGCGTTTCTTTTTATGAATGGGAAGTAACGTAAAGGCAAACAAACGACCAAGAAAAAAAGACAGAGGCACATTTTATATGCAAAAACACAAAGCACGAAAGAAAGCCACAGAAGCACCCAAAATGAAATAAAATAAGAAACACCACAGCGACAACAACACACAAATCAAATGAAAAAAATCAAAAGTTCTTTTACTAGCTCTGTCTCTGTCTGGCCACTTTCTGCTCGACGACAGTCAATTTCATTCATTCTCATTCGTATTCGGCATTCATTCATGATTCATGAATTGGCATCGCGAGCTGCTCTTGCGTCGTTTTCACATTTTTTCGCATCTGTTTTTTGCTGCTACTGTTGTTGTTGTTTGGAGGGAATTCCAGCCAGTTACAAAAAGAACTGCCGAAATTCAGCAAAAGTTTTATTTTATGTTTTATATTTTGATGACGCTTATTTATACCAAATTTAATTTATGCGTGTTTATGTTTGTTGTTATTGCTGTTGTTTTATTTATTAGGTGGCGTTATCTTGTGACAATAACCCAAAAACAAATCGGCGAATTCCATTTATATTGACTTCATCATTTGCTAAATTTAACTAAAATGCCAATGCTAAGCTATGGGATTTTATATTGAGTTTTATGGGGTTGGCTTTCTGGATGGCTGACAAATCCACCACAACACTCAGATAACGAATTTCTACCGAATTTTTTGAAGAGTGAACTGCGATATTATTATTATTGTAATCTGCGATCGATCAATCGTACGATTTTTTAACGTCCTTCAATTTAATTCGGTTTCCATTAAACGCGTCTTATTTTATGCTAAGCACGTCATATAAGAAGAAATACAAACGGAAGTTAATTCAATGAATTTTGGGTAGACGACGTTGTTTATATCACGAAATATCAGAGTTAATGAGCATAGTAATGTTTTTCAAATGAATTTCAACTGAGTTGCTTAAAATATTGCACAGAAATGCCACCGCAAATGTTTCGCTTAGCAACAACTTCGTAGCGAGCTGGGTTTTATTTATTAATATCACTTCAAAGAAATTAGTAATTAGTACTGGGAAATCTATTTGGATTATTAATAATAGAATGAGGCAATTGGGCATATTGGTAAGCAGACTCAAAAAGTGCTCAACTTAATGTTATATATGATGATTAGAGCGATATCTTTTAATTTTTTTGCCTAAAAGCCAAGTTGAGAAATTTCTTGTCTAATAATAGAAACGTGTACAATACACGTGTAGACACCATGTGGTTGGTCTGGTCTACTTCTAAGGCCAGCCGCACATCAAAATCCCCCCCCCCCCCCCCTTCTATGACATTTGCCCATGGAGTATGCTGTGCCCCCGTCAATGTCATTCATGCGCACACACACAAAAATTACGACACGATTCGTGCAGCGAGAGAACCAAGACTGTTTATAGATAACGACGATGACCGGATTGCGGTGTATATGGTGAAATAAAAAAAAGGGCCCGCCTTTCAACCAACAACAGACTCGACTCATCATTAAATGCTTTTAATTTCCTTCCAGGCAGTCACCCAAAATGGCAAATGGAAATTAAATTTAAAGACTTTTGTAAGTCGACTTCATTTCGACTGACGTTTGTTTCTGTCTCTGTCTCTATCTTTCTCTCTCGCTCTCTCTCTGTCTATCTGATTCGCTTTTCCTTCATGTCTGTCTGTTTGCGTTTTGGTTGTTTTGCACAATATGCAAATTGATTCAGTGCAGCATGAAAGGCGCGTGAATTAATGAGGCGATTACTTCTCAACAGCAGTGCATAAAAGTGAAAAACAAAACCAAGTAAAACAAAGAAAACACAGCAGCAGCAGCAGCAGAAAAAGAAGTCGTTTTGTGGTTGCAGGGAATCGATATATGTTCTCGAGCAAGTCGGAGGTGGGCGTGGCAGTGTAATAAGTTCTAAAAACAAGCTAATAGAAAGTTTACTTCATTGTGCCGCAGTTGGAATACTCTGGCAAACATCTTTTAAAACTAAATTTTAAATACTAATTGATTTCGTTATACATCGATATCTAATCTCTTTCTTGCGATGAAGAGTTTATAACTCTGTCCTCACTCGCATGGTCGGAGGAGCTGCTTGCTTTTACCTGTCACACAAATTTGCACAAAACCATTATGCCCTTTTTACATATTTAAATGGGTTCAGGGTATTTAAATATATATATATATATATATATATTTATAGGGTAGGCATGTACAACTTAATGCAAAAGAAACGGAAAATAGAGATAAATTTTCTCGCATACAGTATATGTATGTGGATATATAATATATATATATATATATACATATATATTTATGTATTTTTTTTGCTTGCTGCTTCGTCAGCGGATGAAAGATTTACAAATGTAGTTGCTTCTGATGAAGGCGATGATGATGTTGATGATGATGTCTGGGTCTCTGGCCGTTTGTCTAAACGTCAGCTTCCTGTCGAGAAGCAGAGATTACTTGCACTTTATGCAGATTTAAGGCAAAGGTGTTCGCCCCCAGCTCAACGTGTGTATATATACATATATATATATATATATGGGCAGATTCTTGTTAATTCCACAGTTGCACTCATTGCCCTGCAAACGACAACTTCCTTTTTCCGTTTGCCACTTCCTTTTGGTCGTGCATTAAGCAAGGGTCCCAACATAATTGTGGCCAAAAGGAAGTAACTGGTTAGTAAGTTAGCGTGCAGCAACAAAAGTCTTGCAACTGCAACTGCAGCTCAATCCCAGTTTTAGCTCAATGCCAATTTTCATTTAATGCACTCTAAATTAAGCAAAGCGGCACAATTTCAATCACTTACAGGCGGCAGCAAACCAAATAGACCCCAACCACCACACCTGGAATGTGTTCTGTTCTGCTCTCTCAACTGTTGCGTCTGTCGTCGTCACTCGACTGTACGTGCCGATCGATTTCCGGTCTGATTACGTTTTCTCATCCCCACTTGCATGATCATCTCATCTTCATCATCAACTTCTTCTCCTTCGTCTTCTTTCTCTGCCTGCCTGTTTGTCTGTTGTTTGGCTTCTCTGCTCGCGTGTTTATTGCTTTTCATCAGCGTCATCATCGATCGTTCATCAATCGATTGTTCGTTGATTGCCATCGTTTGCCGCTCCGTTTTGACATTGCCGCTTTATTCAGCAGCCAGCTTTTTTGTCGCGCTCACAGTTGGCCACAATTGAGAAAGCGATTGCTCCACCAGCGAAATTGTTAGCTTACTCAACTTTAGGCATAACTTTATAGTCGCATTAAAGTTGATATTGTTACAAATTAGAAAAATACACAGAACAATATGTATCCAGTTTATTGGTAGACTCTGACAACATTTAACTACCTTAAAAATCTTTATATATTTTCATTTTTATGATTGTTTGCTTGCGAAATTTTTTTTTCTTTTTTTTACAAAGAAATTCGTTCTTGTTTTGGTTATCAATTTCATGTCTGGACTTAATCTTCATGGCAATGAGTAGCCGCTTTTCTGCCTTGTCATTGCCGGTGCGGTTGCGGTTGCTGTACTCCATCATCAGTCGACTCTTATTCATTCGTCAACAAGTTGGATCATTTTTTTTTTTTACTTTTGGTTGCAACAGGCAACTAATTATAAATGTACAATTATGACACGTTTGGCATGTCTTTCAAGTGTGTGTGTGTGTGGCATGCCAAGCAGTAGCAGCAGCAGTGCGATGCTCATTTTTGGCGCCATTAACCTTCAATAACCAATTAGCCATGGCTGGCAATCAGTCAAGTCACTGACTGACTGACTTTGTCACCAACTTGAAGACGGCAGGCAACGGCAACGAAACCGAAACCGAAAACGACACACGACTCGCATCTAAAAAAGCGGCGTCGAGGCCTCTGGATCTGACCAAAAATAGACGCCTATTAAAACTTTGGCAAACCTCTAAATTAACAAACAGCAAGCCAAGTTTCTACGCGTCTAATGAAAATAATAAATATTTGTAAAAAGAAAAAAAACAACAACACCCACAGCGCACTGAAACAAAAGCACAGCAGAAATTGTTGCTGCTTCGTGTGTGGGTTGTTTACATTTATATATAAATATACATGTATATATATATAGCTGTGTGTATATTATTAACGTGACAAGTTTTAAACTTAATCACCTAGTGTAAATATTTGCAAAGTGGGGCTACTATCCTTATGCAAACAAATCTTTATAAATATTTATGTAATTTCTTTACACTTATAAAAAAAAAGCCTTGAAAAAACTTTATAAACACTTTGACACTTGAGACCGAGTTTACCTACAGATATTCGTCCATCATTTCACAGACACAAAAATCGAGACATGCAACAACCGAAACGAACAGCTAAATAATTGTACTAAAAATATTTATGTGTACACCCAAATGTAAGCGTAATAGAGGAAAAACTCGAGTTTTATTTACAAATTACAGCAATTTTAATGTCGCGAGTAGTCTCATAAATCTATACATGAAATGGGCAACCGAAAAGAAGAGTCAACACAGCGTGAAGTTCAAAGCCTTGCTTAGGGCGCAGTAGCAGCAGTCATCAAGTTGCCGCTTAATGCTGCCTGCCACATGACCCCAGGCAAAGTCAACACACACATCAAAGAGAGGCGGGGCGAGAAGAGGTCAAGCGTTAAGTCATAAAAGACTGCGAGTGGGGAAACCACTATGTGCAAGAAAGTAGAAAAATAAATGTTAATCATCAGTTGCAAGCTCATCATGTCATCTCATCATGTCGATGACGTCGTCAACTTTGTAATGTTAATCAACAGCAGCAGCAGCGGTAGCAAGAAGCAGTGACAACAGTCAGTGGCAGGCAACAAGCAAAACTACATTGCCACAAATGTCCACGGCAAGGCTGTGCTTTTTATGAGGCCAGTCGAAGGCGACCTGAATAAAAAGTATTTTAGCAACGCAACTAATTACATACAATTGTTGTTCTTTGGAAGTGTACAACAATAACAGCAACAGCGAGAATGGCAATGTTCAATTTCAATTCCAATAAGCTCTCATTAAATCAAATGCATCTAATGTGCAGCTGGTCACACTTGACCGCTCCCTCCAATTACTATCCTTGAAACTAAAGCTACTAATTTATTTATAGTAGTTAAAAACTAATGTTAACTATATGAAAACATATATAAATCATATATTTATATAATCAAGAAGGTCATTAAAACTTCAACTTTATGACTACAGTTTTATTTAATTTTTAAGGTGTTACAAGAGTATTTAAGTATTCGACCTAAAGTCTAGAACTGGTGATAAAGTCTTCTTAGTGGCTTAGCTTAAGTTTTATTTCGAACTAAAAAAAACTGGAGGTTGGCAACTATTTTAATTGTTCTTTAGCCAAGTTAACACGTAAAAGCAGCTTATCTAGAAAAATATGTATTAGAAAAGTGATTTAAAAAATGTACAAAAAAAATGATGAAGAACCGACAAAAGACACAACAAGGCAGACTAATTGTCAACAAAGTGTAGAGAGGGAAGATCTGCAGAAATCAGAACAAAAGAGACTAGAACAGACTCACAGCCAGACCAATAGTGAGCTTAAGCCAAGTGCCAAGTTGCCAACCAGTTTGGGATTTGCTGTGGTCAGGGGCCAAGAGCAACACCAACTACAAGTAACAAAAAAAAAACAGCAGCAGATACAACAACACAACCGGCTTTTAATTAATTGCCTTTTTTAGGTAAAACTATTTCCAGTCGCATATAAATACAAACACGCATACAGAGACACACACAACTCACATTAATATATAGAGAAATGCGTGCGTATTTTGTGTTAAAAGTAGAAACAACAAATGTCAGCCACTTGGTGTTTTTTCAAGTTCAGCAGAATTTTGAGCGTGTTGTGTGGCCCATGTTAAGTCCTCCCCTCCTCTTGACCAACCCCTCCACAAGAACAACAAACAAAGTTGTCAGCTCATGTAAATTGTCATCATCAATATTTCAGCATAAATTGCATATCTTGTCTTGATCTTCTATCTCTGTCTTACACTCTAGCATCCAATGCATGAGTCAGTTAAGTGAGTCATAGTAGAGCGCCCTCTGCTGGCCATAACTGCAACTCTAACTCGACAATGGCAACTAATCAGGGAAGGGATGGGGTGGGTAAGTGTCCAAATCTTATAGAAAACGAAATTTAGGTTATGCGCTTAACATTTTAATTAAGTGGAAAAGTATTACGCCAATTTCGGTCAGTGCTGTTGTGTGTAGAAATCGCAAACAGAGCCAACAAAATGGAAAGCCACAACAACAAAAGCGAAACTTTGTGTAATTGAAACTAAGCACGAAGTGGAAGTATTATTATTAAGCATGCAAAGCATAATGAAGTAGAAATATGAAACTTGGGCAAAAATACAAAAGAAAAAAAAAATGGACAGACAGAAAGCCAGACAGACACACGGGCACAAAACGAAGAATTCTTAGATGGATAGAAGATTGGAAAACTGGATAGATGGAAGCCTCGATGGAATGTGAAATAAAATGTAAGCTTGCAAAAGGTAACGATGCTAAAGTTATTAAACATGTGGATGAGATTACTACAGATATGTACATAATACAAGAAGTTCTATATTGTGGAATTAATTTATTTACTAATTTTTCTTAAGCTTATTCATCAAGCTATTCTAGAAGCTATGATTAATAAAAATAAATTAAGCTTGTGCGCATATGCTGTGCTGGGAAAATAACCCGAGTTTGTGGTCTTCATTTTAATATATAAATATTTTATAATTATGCGGGCGATTGAAATGAGTTTAAGGTCACACAAATAACTGTGATTACAAATTGTTCAATTTTGTTTCTCATAAAATATGTCAACCACCAAAAGAAAGAGCAAAAGGAGACAAAAAGTTGCTTATACTGGCAAAACACTAAAAGAAGACAGCTGAGTTTTGTGATGCTTTCCAGAAGGAGGAAGCGTCAGGCTGACTGACGGACGAACAGAATATATAACAGGATAGGCAGCAAGAAGAAGCAGATCAGGCCGACAAAGACAAAGCGCATGCGAAAACAATTGAAGCGTGCAAAAAAAGACCAACACGAAGAACAACAATAAGAAAACTGAGAAGGGGAGCAGAAGATGAAGCAGAGGCAGCAGCAGCAGCAGCAAATGCAAACGCAAAAAAAAAAACAAAAGTTGTATGGCAAAGAAGAAAAGAAAAGGAAATTCATGCGATGGGAAACGGAAATCAAAAGCTGCTACAACAGCAGTGTTTGATGTTGTCGTTGTTGTTGCTGCTGCTGTTGGAGTTGCAGCTTTGCATATAATTTATGACCCGCCAAGGGCAAAAAAAAACGCAGACAGAAGCGTAGCAAAAGCTGCTTATGGACGATTGAAATTGTTTAGGCGGAAAATGAAAACGCGCTGCGCTGTATGGCATAAATAAGGTGAAGAGATAAAAATAAATAATGTGTGTTTATTTGCAGACTGTTGGGATGGAGTTCCCCGCCACCTTGCCATGATGCAGGCAGGTGTGAAATGCGAGCAGGCAAATGAGGCCAACACACACAGGGAGAAGCAACCCTTTTTTTTATTTTTTGACTGTGGTTTTGTGTGGTTGTTGCTTTCATAATTCTGTTTTCTCACACAACAACGACGACGACAAAAAAGGCCATACAGGAAATGTAAAACCAGTCAAGAAGTACACCAAAATAACCACAAAAAAAAAATAACAAAAAAAAGCTTGCAAATGTCGCAAATGCTGCTCAAGTTGGTTACAGTTATAACGAGCAAAAGGCAAAAGCAGACGAGAAATAGAAAGAACGAGTGAGGGAGAGAGACAGGTTATTATAGAGGTGTGCAGGCGCCCATTCATGAGATGACCTTTTTTTTGTATGTTTTGTTTGTCGATATTGGCCCAGGCATTAATCGATGAGATGCTTCGGCTTTCGTTGTTATCGGCAATAGAGAATAAGGCAAAAACGAGGTTATCAGCGAACTCGCATCGCACACACAATTCTCAGCTGCTCTTAATAATCATTCATAAAACAACAAATTAGCCTTTGCGTGTTTGAATATGACTGTGTGCGACTGTGTATTAGTGTGTGTGTGGTAGGCGGCAGGCCAGAGAAAAGTACACCGAATTCGAATTCCATTCATGAAAATACCCACACATTGCTGCTATGTGCAAATGTATTTATCATGTATGTGTGCGTGTTTGTGTGTGTTGGCACATGCGCTGAAGCTGAAGCGTCGTTACTCACACACACATATACGAAATTCATTCACAACTGCACACTGAAGCGGGGGCGGGGGAAAGATGCCGTAACATGCACAGCACAGGCAAAACAGAGACGACGGAACTAGCGGAACTAGCTTCTTGTTCCAGCTTAAAACAACAACAATAACAGCAGCAACACAATGTTAAAATCTTGGTTTGTGTTGCTTGCTGCATCGAAAAACACACACACTCTTGCATAGGAACATACACAAGACGCACACGCGATTGCTGTCAAAGCGAGATGGCACGAGGCGGCTGTACAATGCGCAGAAACAGCGCCGCACGCTGCTGCCTTCCTCACTCACACACACACACACATTTACACAAAACAAAATGCATTTTCAGCCAAAAAATTAGAATTAACTGCTGCATTTTGTTGTTAAACTTTTAAACTGCATTTTGCACATTTCTGAAAATTCTTTTTTTTTTTACTATGAACACACTGCACACATTGTATTTATATAAATTGATTTTTAGTTTTGTTAAATCGCATTTGGTTTTTTGGGCGCCTTCTTCTGGCGGAGCAGAGAGAGACGCGCTCAGATTCCAATACACTTTTCACGGCGAAAAATTACGATTAGCGTGCAAATTATTGTTGTTTGGTGCACAGACGATGTTTGTTTTGTATTTGCATTGAAGTTTTCATTGATTTACACGAGGTTTACATACCAATTTTCACTTTTAATTGCTCCTCAATTCGGACTTCGCGTGTTTCAGCCATGTTGGATCCATAACTACTGCTGCTGTTGCTGCTGCTGTTGTTGTTCGCGTTGGTGTTTCTGTTGTTGCTGTTGCTGTTACTGTTACTGTTGCTTGAATCGACGACAACAGCAGCAGCGACGATGTCGCTGTCAATAGCGTCGTCCTGCTCTTCACACATATAGCGTTTCTTTTTCAACAGCATTATGTTGTTGGTGTCGGTTCGCAGTGTTGCATTTAGATAAGTATTGAAATTAATTTATTTTTTGATATCGTTGTTTTACCGCAACCGTCGCGTTTTGCATGAGGTTTTATTATGTTTATTTTCTGTACACAAATCGCTTTAGCATCACTTGATTGTTGTCGCACATAGTTTGTGTGCATTACAGCTTTTCATATATTGACACCACTTGTTCTTTTCTATTCAATATTTTATAAGCGCGACAAAAACGAATAAGCTTTGAGCTAAATAATAATCCGCTTTCGACTTGTTGAGAGAAATGAGCGACAAGTTAAATGCAGGAAAATAACAATCGCGCGCAGCGACGCACAACCGTCCGCAACAATAAACGAAACTATAATGAGAGACGAACGGCAAGCGAATGTACACGAACAAATATATATCGATATATCAAGATAGCAGAAATGTTATCGAGCGATAGAGAATAGTATGCTGTTCACATGTGAGTAGGCAAATGTTTTCTATAAAGCATAAAAACAGAAATATATGCATGGCTGATTTTTTTCAACAATTCTTTATTAAATAACAGAATAATATCATTCACTAGCTTTTATAGTAAATTTCTTTTTGCTTTCCATCACGAGCAGACAAATCATACACGTTTTCCAGCACTGATTTATCGAACAGCAGCGAAATGGCGCAATGCTTGAAATTATGAATATAATGTTCTCTGAGAAATCATTTACAAGGCTTACGAATTTCGATCGTTTATATTAAACATAATAATGTATATTTATTGTCCAAGCTGTGTAAGCTATAGGCGCACATAAGAAAGTTTTTACTGTTGTTATTGAGCATACAATTTTATCAATGAAACTAAAATTAGCCCAGAAACGGGGGTTGTGCCGGCAAATACACACATACACACAAACACACGCACACAATTAGAGGCAGGGACTGGTAAACACATGTTGCGCTAGCGCCAAGCGGAAGCAAATTGTGTTCCGGGAAAGTTTCGGGCATTTTGTTGCGTCGAATGCGCTACAGGTGGTCGGTCATATAAGCAAAGACTCTCGAGTGTTTTGCCTAGCTATAATTTCTAAATTCTAAAACATTGAATGCATTTAAATA
This sequence comes from Drosophila fungiperda, assembly GCA_035042345.1. Taxonomy (NCBI): domain Eukaryota; kingdom Metazoa; phylum Arthropoda; class Insecta; order Diptera; family Drosophilidae; genus Drosophila; species Drosophila fungiperda. Next base: position 5,402,860 of record JAWNLM010000028.1, on the reverse strand, counting down.
TTATTGTAATACTAAGCATACATTTAATATATATAAATTTTCACCTCTTATTAATGCTTCTTCATGCATTTGCTTAACATGTTGACTTGCAGCGCATTTTTATGTTGGTGGGTGTTTTTGGTTCAGGGGTCGAGAAACCGGTAAACTACATTAAAAAAAAAGAACATAGTGAAACGTTAAATTTACACGCATTCATTCATTGTTTGGTCGCTGCTGCTCTGCGAACACACGCATAACAACAGCAACAATAACAAATGTACAGCGACGCGTCTTATCAGCAACTGTTATACATTCATTAGGAGATGCCGACTTCGACGCTGACGCCGACGCCGCCTATAAGTGGAAGTGCACAAGTGGTCGACATTTGCTGTCGCCCTTTTTGTTGCTTCTTTTACTAATTTTGTGTGTGTGTGCGTTTGTATACCTTAACCTATGTGAGAGCGGCATATGCTGCGACGAAAGTGAATATGTACATATTAATTACAATTGTAAATATATATAACGTAACGCTTGCTGTTTAGTATTAAATAAGTATTATTTATTGACATAAGGCCTGCAAAGTATTGCTTTGTTTTTCATAAGAAAGTCGAGCAAAGTCTTGCACAGAGGTCATAAAGGGTATTTCAAAGTCGTTGCCTTAGTCTGTCTGATTGTGTGCGTGAGTCCGAATGTCATTTGCATTTTCATCATTTCGCTCAACGAAACGTAACCAACGTGGGAAGTTCGACCGTCTGTTTCGTCAAGTGCTTTGGCTCCAGCTGTCCACTTGCCCTCCCTTCCACATTTCTTTTTGCCCTTCTCTAAGGTGCACTCGTCTGCAACGACGATGATATAAATAGCGTTTTATTATTGTTGTTGTTGTATTTGTTATTGTAGCCGCATTTATTTAGATGAGTGTTGGCATCATTTTCGGGTCTAGTCTTTATTTTCTTCTTTCTTCGTCTCTTTTAGTCAATTTATGCGTTTGCTGTGTTTTGGTCATTTCTGTTGGCTTCCGTTATTTTGTTAAGCATTCCATTTCCCGGCATTGAATAATTCAATTTATTGACCATCTTCCAACGCAATTTTTGGCGATAAAATTTGAACATAGATTTTGAGCTGGAATCGCATTTTCAACATTAAATGAAGTATTATTTTTAGAGGTGGAACCATGATAAAAACATTTGTTGTTTTAAATCTGTTTTCTTTTGACGAAAAATAAATATTTTTAAAGCTTTGTTTCATCCCCTGAAGCGTTTTTTTATTGACATAATTTTAAAAAGAATTTCGAACTGAAATCAAGTTTTCAACTTTAAATTAAGTATTATTTTTCCAAATTTTAAAGGGTAATAATTAATAATTTATTTTATTACATTGGTATAAGAGTATTGCATAGTCGGATCTGCCCAACTACAACACACTGACTAGTTTAACTTTTATTTAATTAAAATATGGTGCATACATAAATATTGGCTATATCGTGGGTCGACAAGTTTTTTTTTGACATTCGTAAATTTATATTTGTTGTGTTTAGAAACGCTTATCTACAAATTTATTGGCGTTTTACACATAAATTCACATAAAAGAAAAGTTTTAAATGTGAGTTGCTTTTTTTATATTTACATAAATCCAGTGAATATATTTGTACAGCAATTTAAAACATTTGTTCATTCATTGATTCATATTTATTTTATAATAAATGATCTCATAATGCTACAAATTATGCTAAATTGAAATTGCATATATGCATTTTCTTAACTTTAACTTAAAAAGCATGAAATGTTGGCAAACTTTGTAGGAATGTGGCAAGACACCTTTGCAACATTTTGTAAAGGTTCATTATGGATTTACGCTCAGATCATAGAGAATAGGGATTGAATTGATTTGATCATTATATACTTAAATATGTACATATATAAACCGACTAGAACAGTGCTGAGATGTGATAAAATACAAGATATATATTAATAGCTTATAAATAAATGTTTTTGCAAACAACTGTCTAATTAGTGCCGATTTCTACTGCTACCAAATACGATTATAAATATAAATTTACGTTGGACACCAATACTTATAGCTAGTTTTAAGTCCTTGCATAAAATCGTTCCAAAAATAAATTCTACATAATTTTAATAATTTTTGGCCAAACTGACTGACGCCTGGGAGAGCTCTGAGAGCTATCCAGAAATTCCAGAGCCAATTAAAATGTCTAATCGATTTAGTAATGGAAAATTGCTTAAACCCAATAGCTGCGCGTTTTTGGCTATAAAGCATCGTTGTGGCTCTTGGATATGGTCGTCTCAATCTGATCGATGCGCCGAAACGAGGGCAAATAGTTGGAGCTGGCCTGCGTCACTATCGAATTGCTTGATGAGCTCTGCAGCGATAGAGAGGCCTTTATTGGTGAGTTGGAGCATGGATAACCGAGAATGCATGTTCGATAAAGTTACCTGATTCTGTCGATAGGAGCGAGCACGCACGCGTGTTGTGTTCCTTCGCACGGGATTCACCGTCGTCGACTTCTGGGAGAGACGCACCGAGCTGAACGTGCTGCCCCGATGACCACGACGAATCTGCGGTGATGGCGTGCCGGTGGCTACCAAAGAGATGCAAAGATTGAAAGGTTTATTTAGGGATTGAGATTCCAGTTACTCACGTGTGCCTGGTATAGCTGTAAAGTTGTGTTTGGTGACCTGCATCATGTTATAGACGACAGCGCCGAAGGAGCCATGCTGCGATGTCTGTCGGCGCAGATTGGGCGTCGGGTCTAGTGGTATGCCGGGATGCACATAGTACGTGGTCATCATGCCCTTGCCCTTCACATTGATTTCACCACGTTTCTGTCGGTGCACAAACCTTGAAACTCGACTCGAAACTTAACTCACTCAATTCCCACTTACCACACACGTGTAGCCCCGCGAGCTGAGCAACTCCGCCGTACTCTGCGGCACCTGGACGCGCCAGCTCTCGCCGGTGGAGTCCATGCGAGAGGCCACATTCACAGTATTGCCCCAGATGTCGTAGACAGGTTTCCGGGCACCAATAACGCCACTGACCAACGGTCCACTGCAGATACCCACACGTAGTTGGAAATTGTTGAAGGCATCCTCATTGATCTCCTCCAGCTTTTTCTTCATGGCAAAAGCAAACTCGACGAGATCACAGACGCTATCCTCCGATGTCTTGCCCCGCGCACGCAGATGTTCGTGATTCAATCCGGCGGCAGACATATAAGTAGCACCCACGGTTTTTATTTTCTCAATGGATGCAAAACGCGGCTCCTCCAGCAATTCATCAAAGTCGCCTGGCGGATGACACACAAATGCAACATTAGCCACAACGGGCATTCATTCCGTAATCAATCAACTCACAGATAATCTCATTTAGGATGCGTATACACGCTTTGCCATTTTCAATGTCCTCCGAATAAAAGTCCTGGAAATTGGGTATGGAGGCAAACATGACGCCGCACAGAGTGTGCATTTTCGAATAGAGCTCGTCCGTGTGCTCATCGGACAGATAATAGGTGGCAACATGGTCCGGCAGAATGTTCTGAATGCCAAATTACCAAATCAGAAATTTTAATTAATGAGACACCATCACGGATGGGTAAAGGGATGAGGAGTAGCAAGTTATTAGTGATGGTATTACCTTAATTAATGTGTCATTCAGCGCACGATTTTTTTTCATGTTGATCAGTTCGCGTTCCGCTTGCTCCTTCCAAATAAAGTCCAGGCGTGAAGTAACCTAAACAAGATGAAAACACATTTATGATAAAGATATAAAAATGTTTAATATAGCCAAAGTCGGAGCAGTTGTTGTGTGTGGCAAGCGAATCTGCTACACATAAATTTTAGATAGTCAAAGAGTGGTTTATATTTAAATTGATTTAAAAATGACAATTTAGGAATGCATTTCTTGTTAATTATAAATGATATAAATACAAAGTGTGACCTATTAGATCTATTGTTCCCTTTCTCCCCTAGCAACTCCAGCTCCTGCACGAGTGCTTAAATATTTGTTGGATTGTCCTTGAATCTTCTAACAAACATACTTAAAATTCTTAAAAACAAAAAATTCCAAAAAAAAAAAATATTTTTGATGTAATTTTCTTTCTAATTTGTATAAAAAATATTTTCTAATAATTAAAAAATATTTCTAAAAACTTGAAAAACTTGTTAGTTCTATATTTCATGTCGATTTTTTTCTGAGTGTAATTGTATTATTCTGATGTATAAATCTATAATACAAGTAGATAATTAATAAGCACCTCGACGAGTCTGGCATGGTAGCACACCATGATTAGGAACGTGATTAGCAGGATGAGCATCTGTACGCCGAGCGGCATTCCTGTATCCCTCAGATTACTTAGACTGAAGCTTTCGTTGGTGCTGAATCGGACGAAGATGAGCATGGTGTAGAAAGCAACCATTGCCATTGCCATAGTTGCCTTGATCAAGTAGTAGAGTTTCAAAGCGGTGGCCAGCGAGACGAGGCAGAGCACCCAAGTGAAGACGATATACTCGCGATGCACGCACCCCGAGCTGTCGTCTATGGAGATGACGTGCGAGCTCAGCTCGTTTCTAGTTAGGGCAAAGGGGCGTTGCAACTCCTCAAAGGACTCCAGTGGAGTGATGCTCAGATTCTTAAAGGCATTTGCAATCGTATTGCGCACTAATTCATCGGATGCATTGATGAAGCTCTCGTTAACCAAGGCGACCAGCGAAATGGCGGAGGCCCCACCACTAGCTGGTGTGCGTATGGTCAAATTATGCTGGAACGTTTGCGAGATGGACAAAGTTGCATCAATGTCCACGGAAACGTTGCTCAACTGCGAACTGCTGATGTAATTCAAATCATTGGTGCCATTGTAGCTGGACGAGGGGCAGAGCACCAGACCAATGGCACTGAGCATGCACATCGAAACGATGACGCCGCAAATGAAGAATGTGCGTCGACGCCGCTGATGCACCAACTTAGCCGAGTTGATTTTCAAATAACTTGGCAGACCTAAAAAGAAAAGTTAGGGCTCAGCAAAGGCAGTCATTGGTCGAAAATGTAATGGTTGCTCACCCGGAAACTCCTCGGCCATGACGAGGACACAGCAAAAGGTGAGCACCACAGTGCCGGCAGCCAGGCAAATAATGACAGCCGTGCAGCGCGGTATAATTATGACCTGGCACAAAACCATAAATATCCAAATGACAAACACACACAGCATGTTTGAGCTGCAAATAATTAGAAAACAGCAAAAACCCATTTGGCAAATTGTTCATTAATTATTTCATTAATTACCGTTATCATTTCAATTTCAACGCACCGAAACATGTCCTCGCGCAGCTGACAGAACTTCTGCTCCTGTGTCCTGTCGATGAATTTCAGTGTCCAGGCATTTAAATACTCTCGCCGGATTTCCTTATTCGAATTGATTTGGATATTCTGTTCGATGAAATCGTCAATCTGTGGACAAATCAACTGAGTAATCAATATGATTGAGCATATTTTACTTGCTATTTACCTCTTTATCCAGCACGGTTACCGAAACGCGATGATCTTGTTTGGGATCGATCAGTATTGAATCCACACGATTCAAAGCCTCCTCGGGACTGTTAAGCTGAAATAATGCATAAAAATGTTAACTTAACATTGGAAGAGCGCCATCTATTGTCTGGTTTTTTCTTGGTAATGTTAACTTTTTGTGAATTAATCTAACGATTTGAATATCAATTTATATATTTTTGTATGCCAATTGTTGCTCACATTTCTGAAGGGTATCTCTGGTGTCCACTCTGTGGTGCTCTCATCCTCAATGATCAGTCCCTTGGCACTGATTACCTCCGCCAGATCCTGAACGCTATCGCCATTCCGTAGCTGTTCCAATGGTGCGGACATCATTGCCGTTGGCGACGATACCGTCGACAATCCAAGTGCTTGTGTTCCACCAGCAACTGTGTTCGCATTGACAGCAACACCATTGCGCAAACGGCGACTGTCCAAGGCGACACCTTCGACCACATTGGGCAGCGAGTTGAGGGAGATGTTCTTCTTCTGTTGCTGCTGCAGCAGCTGGGATGGCTGCTGCACGGCCATGGCCATGGCACACTCCAAACTGCTGCGTCCATCGATGCTGCCAGTGCCGTCGATGGTGCCCTGCACCGCAGCCATATTGCTGCCAATGCTGCTGCCGCTGGCCGAGATTGATTTGGGCAGCGCTGCACTTTCCCGATTGGCAGCCGGTGCAGTGCAGCTGCTACGTGTGCCAAAGCGTCTTTTTGGACTGCAAAGTCATAAGTTGACTTTTGTTATTACCAGAATTAGTTGCGTTGCTGGAAACTTACCGCAACGGCTCTGTGCGCTTGATGAGATACGTGGTCACGTTCATCTTATTGAGATGATTATCTCGAGTGCCGCCGTTGCCCGGCTCCACTTCGTAGGCGTCGTTTAAGCAGTTCAACGTCGCCTCCGAGATGTGCACGCGACTGCGAGATGGAGTGGGGAGTGGGAAGAGGGGCGTGGTAATTGGGCGTTAACAACAAACGGAAGTTGGCGAAAATTAAATTCAAATATTTGCCAACGTTTTCTGCGATTGTGCGTAAAGTTTTGCTACTCGAACAAAACCACATGCTGTGTCTGTGTGTGTGTGTGTGTTTGTGTGTGTGTGTCTGTGTGTGTGTCTGTGTGTGTGCCTTTCATAATTGGGTTTCCAGTCCTTCTTGCTGACGTTTTATGTTACTGCTGCTGCTTGTGGCTCTTCTAGGCCACAATTACATCAAAGTATTTTACATTAAAATGGAAACCTTTAACTTTGCCTCTTGTTCGGTTTGTGGTCGACGTTGATTTGTTGTTCTTGACCAGCTTTCATTATTGCTTTGCTATTTTCCATTCATTCTATTTGTGCTATTCGTTTTTTGGTCTCTTGTCTCTAAATGTGCCAGACTTGCAAAAAGAATTTCTAAGCAATCCTTGTTACCATAATTGGCCAATTAAAAAAATGTGCCTGGTTCAGATTTAAAGCTCAATGTTATTTTGTTGCAAGCCACTTTTGTAATTACGAATTGTTGCCCATAAATTTGTGCTGCATGCCACTCGAAATATTGATGTGGTTTTCTTAATTTGTAGCCCTGGAGAAATTCGAAGCTGTTCAAAGACTTCTTTTTAACCCGGTTAAATGCAGTCAAGCTGAACTGGTGAATTTAACAAGTTTTGGCTTTGATTTACTATTTGCATTTGTTTTACACAATAATTTGTCAGCAATTTATTAATTTATTTATTTGTGATTATCTTGATTAAGCCTGTTTGAAACGTTTTTAGCCCGGCAACATTTATTATTTATTACCCCTAAAAGTATGCAACAATAATATAAATATTTTATACTCATTTGAAAAGTGTCAGTCAATTTAAATGATTTAAATGTAGCTGAAATTGCCAATTGAAATTAAATTCTACTGAATTTTTGTAAATTTGAGTTGTCGACTAACAATAAGTTGATTTCGCTTATCAAAATAAATAGCACAATTATGGCGCAGGCAAATGTTTTGTGCAGCAAATTCAAATGTTGAGCTTGAGTTGTTGGACTTACCCGGGAATGCCGCCGGATTCCATGTGATTTGCAATTATCACATCATTGGACCAGACATCGAAATGCCATTTCTTGTTGCCCAAAACGCCGCACATCACCGATCCGCTGTGGATGCCAATGCGCATATTGAGGTCAACCTGCAAAAATTTAAACAAAACGCATTATTCTCACAGCAAATATGCAAATTATGCACACACAAAAACAACTGCAATTTTAACTGCAACTGCAACTGCCACTGCAGTTGGGGCTTACTGCAGTTGTCAGAGTGCCAGTGGCAGTGTCAGTCGGTCGGTTGGCCGCAGCCAACGGCACGTTCATTAAATACGCTTAAAGGTCAAAGGTATTGCGGCAAGAAGATAAGTTGCCAAAAAAAAAAACCGAAAAATAATCAATTAAATCTTTTGCTTATTTTTTCTTTTTGCACTTTGCACTGTAACAAAAATTCTGCGCTGCTGACGTTTGTCGGCGTAGCCTTTTCCACTGCTGAGATTTGCATACTTATGAATTGTCAACACGTCCAGCACACGAGTCCAATCTTCGTAAAAATAAAGCGGCTCGCTTTCCCTTCCCTCTTCACACCCAAAAAAAAATGCAAAACAGCTGACCAATGGAAATTTTGTGTTATTAAATCTGAAAATAAATTATGGCCTGGCTTTTGAACAGTTCCAATAACACTTAACTGGTTTTTACTAACAGCCGTCTGTAAGTTGTCAATTGTTACATTTCGGCGGCGCACAAAAGTATGCAGCAAAAATTTCATTTTCCATAAAGCAGTCATTAATCACCGAAGCTCAATAAATCAATGCCAAAATAACAAAGAAAAAAATAAGCAAAAGCCACTTAAAACGAGTTTGTTAATCTTTTTCAAGCTTACATGCGTATGCAGGCGCACATCCTTGATGGCCTTTATCATGTGCAGTCCAGTCTCGACGCTGCACACCGCATGGTCAGGTCGCGTCTTCCAGTTGTCACTCTCAAATTGCGACACACAATAATAGCAATCGCCGAGCAGCTTCACACGCAGGCAATGATTATCCTATGCGGAAGAGAGAACAATTTGGGATTTTTCAAAGGAAACCCAGCACTTGCCACATGTAATTATGTGGGCATGCAACGGACACTTACCTCTGCAATGCGATCGAATCGCGCAAAAAGGTCGTTTAAAATTTTCACTAATTGCTCGGCCGACGTTTTGCTGGCCAGTTCCGTAAATCCCTGCAGCCGTGCATTTTAATTAGTTTGAATGTCATGAATAATTACGCATTAATTAGCTCACCTTGATGTCGGCAAATAGGATGCTCACATTGTCCATCGGATACACGTACAATTTGTTGAACTGCGTTTCCGCAATGGGATCCGTGCCTTTGTACATCTCAATGCGTATTTGATTATTCACAATGTTGGGCAGAACTGCAATTAGAGTGCAAAAGGATACACATTGAAAGCAGCTAAGTCCTGTAGAAGTATGCTTGAATAATTTAGCATCCTTTTGAGCAACATGAACCTATGATTACCTGCTACCAGCTTAATTCACAATTTACCTGCCATCGGCAAGAAATTTAAAAATTTTCTCTGAAAATTTAAGCATGCTTTCAACGCATTTTTCGCTTTAAGTAAAATGGTTTATGTTGATTTTCGCTGTTTTTTAAGGCTAGGAAATGACTGAAATGAAGTAAAAAAAATATTTAAAAAAAGATGTAACTCACTTGAATCAAGTAACTTTTGGGTGCGTTGCAGCTCCTTTTCGGACTCCTTCTTGTGCTCCATGGCCTTGTGGGTCTCGATGAAGGCCAAACGCTGTCCGCGATCTGTCAAATATTTTGTATACATGCCGGCCACATTGATGGCCGAGTACAGGATGAAATTGGCAATGATTTGGAACAGCACGCAGTTGAAATCTAATAATGTCTACGAAAACCAAACCACAAAATATATATAAAAAAAAAATATACAAGATATATTAGAAAAGTACAGGTTTTGTTACCTACCTCCTTGTTCTCGACTTTGTTAATGGTAATTACGGCCAGGTGGCAGCTGGCCGTTATTGTGCCGCCCACCACGCACCATTTGAGTGGGAGTGGCAGCATGGCATACGGCACAAAGATGACGAACAATATGTACCAGACCAGGTACTCACGATTCTCGAAACCGATGCCTTCGCTAACGAATCCTGTCGTCGTCGCAATAAAAACATTTATGACGGCCAAAAGGATTAGCAAATTGAATGGCCAACGCATGTGTTGCATGTCGCATGTCGCCCGTCGCATGACGCATGACGCATTTCGCATGATTTATGCATGCAGCTCGAAGAGCCCAAAAACACACCCACCTTGTATATTGAAGAGCACCCAAGTGCAGACTGAGGCCCAGTGCAAATAATTGTTGGCAAAGCAACGCCAATAGCCCAAAAAGCAAATGGCCAAATTGGCAATCCCACAGCAAACGGACCAAGTAATCGCAGTAGCTATGCTCGCCATATGCGAGTCCTAAAAACCGAGAGAGAGAGAGATATATAGAGACAAAGATAGAGATACATAGAGATAGTTTCAATTACTGTCATCAAGTGTTCCTTTTGTGGCAACATCCATATTATGGCCATGACAATCTTCAACACAAAATCGACGACATTCACAATGATTAGCGATTTCTGGCGCTGCCTGTGTGTGTAGGTGAGATAGCTTCTTTCCAGCGAGCTCTGCTTGAAGGAGTTGGTTAGAGAGGGACAGAGTATGCCCTTGATCACATTGCCACTCTTAAAAGCCGAATATGTTTCATTTGTTAGCGGTCTTTGGGGTCCAGCAATGCCCGTCTTCGATTGCCCCGATTCCAGTTCGTAATCTGCATATTATTTTTGGCATCATTTGTAAAAAATTAATTATATTAAAGATATATAATTGATAACTTTAACTATAACAACTCTTATTATAATCATAATCTCATTTTATATATATTATTCCTAGTTTTCACAACAGAATCAAATCCTTATAGAGATTTATCAGACTCATCCAAGTTGGCTTATCATCAAATTGGACAATAAGCAAATCAATTGTGGCACAAATATTTGCTGGCTGCCACTTATGACGCTATTGATCCAGTCAAGGTGATACCAGACATCTGTGTAGACCGACGGCAACAAGCCATTGCCACATCCAAGGCAATAGGAGACGACGCCATAAACGGTGGAGTTTATCAGCAGAGGATCGCCAGTATCGCCAGGGCAAGGATCTTCATCTTGAGTGCTATTCATGTTGCCGGCACACAACATTTCGGACAGAAAGTTCTCAATCAGTGAGCTGCACTGCTCCCGATCCAGCAACTCAATCTCGATGTAAAGGATTCGAGAAGCAAGAGCACCGCCCTATGCAAACCATATTATTAAGGTAAACCACAAAATTATCAAGTTACACTTAACCTGGTAGACACGCCCCCAGCCCAAGACCATATAGGATAAACCCACTGTGGGTGGCCCCTGGGGCAGATTGATTATCCCAATCTGTGGATTGTCCATTGGCAACTCTGTGCGCAACTTTAAGATTGCAATATTGTTGGTGTTGTGAATGGTATAGTTGGCTGGCACATAAATCCTCGCAACTGGCATATTTATGGTCTGATCCTCAACCACCTTCAGACGATTTGGGGTGCCAGCGACGACCAACAGGACACGACTTCGATAGATAATCTTGCGATTGCTATTGCAAAATCACTGATTAATCGATATCTATATATATATATATATAAAGATATGTCCTACTCCATTACACAAGTGGCGGCTGTCAGCACATAGAGTGGCGCAATTATGGAGCCACCACATAAATGATTGTCCCCAAAGAACTTCCGGGGCGTGCGAGATCTTATGGAAACCACGTACTTGGCTATATTTTGCATCACGTATAGACTGTAACTGGGCGAGGCCACTCGCTTGATGCGCCTCCCATCGGAGGCAAGTTCCTTGCTGAGTGCCAAGTGCCACACTAGCAAAAGGTGCAGCAAAATGTTATGTTTTCTATGTATCATTTGTATTATTATTTTTATATTAAATTCATTTGAAGGAAGTTTCAAAGTTTCGTTGAAATTGAGTGACTGGCATATATCGAATTGATTAATGTTGATTAAAAATAACTTTAACTATATTAAACCATATCCAATATCCGGCAATATTTCAAACCTATTTACTGCAAAGAAAACTTCTGTAATCGAATTTGTACACAAAATGTTCTTCTCGATTTTGTGCACAAAATAGAAATAAACATCGAACAATTATAGCTCGGTTGGTATTCAAAAATATATCACTGAAATCTTTAATGGTATTGTTCAAGAATGAACACTAATTTAAGAAAGTGGGAAAGTATGTGACACATAAAGATAAACATGTCTTCCTGGTATAGAATAATGATAAGTAAAAATAAATAAATTGTAACAACAAGTCTTGCAAGGATTAGAAGGATTTCCTGCTTCATCAGGTTGAAATTAAATGAACATTGCTATATAAGACAAGGACAGTACACAACTTTACACCACGAATATGCCTCACCCTAGGGATGAATTTTACGAGTGCCAATGACATCGAAGCCCTCAATCCAACAAAGATGCTGACATTCGTGCAGCAGCTGATATTGATGGATGAGCTATAAGCTCAGAAGGTGGCACAAAAGATCTAAGTGGTCGCAGTGCAGAAATTCCCAATTTATAATAATAATAACACACCTCGAATAGAATTAAATTTACAACTCGAAAAAGGTAAGTTATTTTATTAACAATTTCAAATGATTGAAAATTGTCAGTTTTGTTATCTGTCTGCATGAACAATCGAAAATAGGAGATTATAAAAGCTAGAATTTTTGAATAGGGTTTAGAACTTTGCGTATAATAGTTTAAATACAGACACATGTACAAAATAAATAATACAGAATAAGCGATATCAAATTGGTAATTTTAAATTTTAGATTACGGTTCAGAATTGGAATTTCAATCGCTGCCAATTCCTGTTTCGATTTCAAATGCTTTTTCAAGACGTTTTCTAACTTATTAAATATTAATAAAAAATAATAAATAAATAAATGAAATAATAATAATTAAATTAACTTAAATTATCAAAAGTTAGTGTTAAAAATTATATTTTTTGGTACTTTGATTTTGACTTACCAAAATTGCCGTTGCCAAAAATGCTGCAGCTTTCCGTGCGTCGTTTGGGCCCAAAGCCGCTTTTGGCCTCCACGATGCGCACGGATTGCACGCGTCTCGGCGTTTGCTTGGCCAATCCACCAGGCCGAGCAGCAGCAGCAGCAGCGACACCAACACCACCAATCCCCTTAGGTCGGTCTGCAGCGCTGCCGATGCCGACGCCAGGCGTTGCCTGCTGTTTCTTGGGCAAATTGGACAGAATCGATGCTGCTGAAGCGCGCAGGCAGTGGGGCAGATCACCGCTGTCATCCATTTGGGCACCGTCGCCGGGCAGTCGTGGTATTTTAGACATATCCGGCTTTATGGGGGCCACCGTCGTCGTCATCATCTTCATCGTCGTCGCTTTTCCGTTTGCCTCCTGCTGCTTTTTTTGTGTGTGTTTTAGTTTTGGTTTTAATTAGCCCTAAGTGCTGGGCAACAGTTCAACTTACCCCGGGAGTAGTCACTGCTGTGCCTGTTGTTGTCGTTGGCATTGTTGTGGCTTTAATCTGCTCATCATTTGTGGTCTGCGCTGCGGGATTGCTCAGACCGTGGCCATAGTCAACATCATCATGCTCAACCTCATCGTAGTGGTCGTCTCTCTCCAGCTTTAGATCGTCTATTTGCGCCAAGGTAACAGCGCCCTTGTCAGCAGCGCGTCGCAGCACCACGCCCTGCTCCAGCTCCGCCTCCTCCTCCTCCTCCATGTCCACCTCCTTCTTCTTGTTCGACTCCGTCGTAGCCTGTGCTTGGAAATCGGGTGGCGCGGAGTAGGTTAGACTGTTGGTTTGACGGCGCTGTTGCAGCTCCGCGGATGGCGCCGAGCTGAATTGGCGCAGATGCACCTTGGCCGAGACCAACTTGTCGTCATCGTCATCCATGTTGCGTGCCCGTTCCTCCTCCTCCTCCTCCTCCTCGTCGGCGTTTGTTCTGTTCAATGTAGACAGTAAGGATTATATTAATCTGCTGTTGCTGATAGGCAAGTGGGTGTGGCTAGGTGGACATAGTCATTAACATTATTATCCATGCTTGACAACTCAAGCTTCAACTGTCAATAAGCGCTTTGAGGTTGTCAACGATTTAATGCTATTTGTGAGCATGTGTGTGTATGTGTGTGTATGTGTGTGTGTGTGTGTTTGTCAGTCTCCGAGCCTGATTGCTGAAGCCCAACGTCTGTGCCACCTTTGGGCTTTTTGAAAGGCGCGTCGCCTTCCTCTAATGAACACAAACATTTGCCTATTGCCCCAAAATTATGCTGCTGCTGCAACACACAATCAAAACTTTTTGATCCAGGCACACAAAATGTAAATGTTTTCTAAGCGTCGACATTTTCGTCGAGGCGTGAAGCCATTTGCCAAGTTTGTCATCCCACCGGGATGAGTAGGGATGTGGATGTGGCTGAGTATGAGGGTATTCCACACCAGAACGTATGTGTCGTCTAGAGACGGAATACAATATGTCCACAGCAGAGCATACAAAATGATTAATACTACTGAATCCGCTTTTGTTTGTCTAGAGAAAATGGGCTTTAAAGTGTCAAAATAGACAAATGGATATTTAATACGAATGCTTAAATGTTAAATGCTAAAGTTTTGGTATAATATTACAACGAAATGTTGTTTAAAGTTAAAGTTGAAAAAGAGAATGTACAGCTTAATATATTTTTTATTTATTTAAAGCGATTTCACATATCCACGAACAGTCTTTTAAAGGCATTAAGGGATCAAGAATAATTTAGTTCGTTGTGCATTTCCGCATTAAAACTTTAACATGCAAATTGAGAGGTCTTTTAAATAATTTGGTTTTTATGATGCTGACACAACACATGTCGAATAAGTTACCTAAGTTCCTGACTCGATTATATTAAGTATCCTTATCCGCATACTGCAAACGGAAGCAGCAGATTAAATTCTCGATGGCGCAGCGGATACACAAAATAAGGACGATGACAGAATGACAGTCAAGAACTAGAAAATGGCACGTTGATGTTGTTGTCATTATTCAAATTAGCATTTAGACACACACTGTTGCACACACACACACACACAAACACACAAACACACACATTACAGACAGGCTCACATCAGCTGCTCATTCATATGCGCTCTGTAAAAATATCAAAGCATATTTTTCGACTGTCAGAAATAATTTTTGACCTCGTGAAGCAGAATTCCAATAAATAGCAGCAGCCAGAAGACACCGTTATGCACACACACACACACATATGTACATGTAAGTGTTTCTTAGAAATATATTTCAAGAGTCCGGATATTAAATTTGGAATACGTTGGCGTATAATTCAATAAACAGTCAACCTACCAAATTGTATGCGTTGTGCCAGAGGCCCTCTTCTAATGTCCGGTCATAAAAATATATATTTGGTGCGCATTTAAATAACAGTTTATTTGATACGCTCTTTATGCTTGTGCACTTATGCCGTTCATTTTAGTTTTCTAATTTACCTTAACGAGCGGTGAACTCAACTCAACTCAACTTTTGCGGACAGAGCAAAAGTTTCTCACCTTTGCGGTTGAGCTCTCATCTGGTTTCTGCTCATTTAATATACAGTTAGTAAGTTGGTAGCATGCCCAGCATAAACTAGAGCCTAATATTATCTGTGACACGTATAAAAATAGACAATTAATTATACATATATCTATAAGCAGAAAATGGTCTATTTTCGGCTTGATTATGGCCTATTCTGTAGCACGCTTGTGGGCGCAACCAAGTTTCATAATCTTTTCTATATACATATTTGATATGTGTCTGTATTGGTATCTATCAGTTTGGTGCGCCCCCCCCTTGCCATAGCATAGTTGAGCACATTAAATAGTTGTTATCAGTTATCAGTTGCCAATGTGGCTAATAAAAGTTGTATAATGCAAACAGCAATTGTTGCTTGATTAGTGTGTTCCAATTTGGATCAGATAGAGTTAATAAATGATTCCATCATTTACCTTCAGTTATGTATTTATATATATATATAAATATTTTTTTTATATTTGCAAGCATTTGCGTTGAGGTTATCTTAAAATAAACGACTTTTAAATAAAAACCGACTTGTTTTGTTTTATGATATTTCGCCCTTTGTCGACATTTGCAATCTTTTCTGCAAGCAAATTTCCACTCATTGCTAATATGAAAAACTTAAAATCTTTAGAATTTATACACATTGCATCTGGTTGCAAGCCAAGTTGACAACTGCTGCCTTAATAAAGTGCTCGATGTATGTAGAACAAAATCACTTTGCTTCAGTTTGTAAACTTCTGTTTTTAACACTTTCATTAAGTCTTCAGCTATTCAAAATTAATTGAGTATGTTAAATGTTTTTCACTATTGATATATGTCATTTACACACCTGTTAACTTAAATTTCGCAATCCACACATCAGTTTAGTTTGTTTCCCTTTTCCATTAATCAAACAAATAATTAGCACATTTGATGTACAAGTATTGCGGGTTCATTTTTCATGATTCGTCGAATTTTGAATCATACATTATAATTATTGTCGCACTGAGCGAGTTGTCGGAGTTGGATAGGATTTTGGGCGATGAGTAATCCAAATGATAAACAAAATGTTTATCAAGCAAACCAGCCACTGCAGCCAGCCAGAGATAAACACCTAATATAATTATCACTTATATAAATGTGATGTGATAATGGAGCAACAATATTCAAAATACAAAATCGATACAATTTCCTGGCAAGCGTGTTGGTTTTTTTATTTTTTGTTTTTTAGACCAGCTAGTCATGATAATAATATTGATGATGATGTTGATAGCTTTGCCTAAAAGTCGAACTGGTTTTCACTTTGAACTTGCATTTTCACTACACATTTTTTTTTGTTGACCAGCAAATATTGAATTTGCAATATTGAGTTTCATATAGTGTTTCCAGATTAAATACACTTCAACGCGGTTCACTTTTATCTTTTGCTCTGTCGGATTTCGAAATTTCACGTCTTTCACGTCGAACTGGCATTTGGCAACTGAGCGTTTGCCTATAAAATGAGAATTCTCATATGGCATATCAAATATGAAATATATGAAATATGGCACTCAGCAGTTTTTGTAGTACTCACTGCCCGAAAAGTCGAAAGAGGCACAAGTCAGTTGGCCAATATTTTTCGCTGATATGGTAATTGAACTGTTTAGCAGCTAATATTCGAAGTAAATGATAAGCAACAATCGATAAATATCGAATTGGAATGAAAACAAAGTCCAAATATTAAGCTTTAAAACTCATTTACATAATAATTGAAATAATACATATTTTAAAATAACTCAAGTTTTATCTATAAATGATTTAGTTACTCAAATAAATGTTTGGCAAATAGTTGTAATTTTGTATTGGCAATGTTTTAGCATTTATGTTTTATTTCTTTAAGTTGCAATGGAAATTCATGTTATCTAAACTATAAAAATTGAAAAATTAAAGAAAAATTCCTTTATTTCTCTAAGTTGTAGTGGAAATTCATGTTTTCTGAAATAAAAAGATTGAGCAATTTAAAGGAAAATAATCAGAGTAAAATTCTGATGAATTGAAAGGAATTTAATAAATAAATTGTAGAAAACATATTTACAAGAAATTCAAAATTCTGGTTTTTTAACAATGCATATCAATGTTCATTTGGTGTTGTACCAGATGCTTATCACAATCATAAATATTAAGTAACTGTTACTCAATTCAACGTGTCACAAAGGAAATGTGGCCAAGGGTAAAAACGTTATTCGAGCCAAGTTAGTAAGACTTTTAAAGAGGAAATGGGCTGGTTTGTCGATAAATATGGCCGATAAGAGCGTCGTTCAGAGCTCAATGTTGGCTTTCTAGTGGGTGGATGGGTGGTTGTGTGATTGTTGTTGTTGTTGTCATCATTGTCTGTTGGTGCAGTTTTTGTTTTTGTTTTTCTTTTATTTTTGCTATTGCGCAGGATATTCTTGTTCCTGTGAAATTTCCTGTCTGCTGCTGTTGTGCGTACAGTGTGAGTGTGTGTGTGTGAGTGTGTGTTTGTGTTTGTGATATGATATGAAATGTCAAGGCATGTCTGCAACGTTAGCTTTTATTTATGTAGGCAGTGGCTGTTGGGGTTAGTTGCAAAGTCGCCAAACAACCAGCAATTCATCCAAGCAGACAAGTAGCAAAGGGACTTGGAGCGGGCTGTGGCTGATGATGTGGGGATGGGGGTATGGGGGGTGGGTTTGAAGTCAGCCCTTTTTATGAGCTTTTGTTGGCTTGTTGAATTTATGGCCATAAGAAACTTGTTACAGCGTATTATTGGGTGTGTAACAAGTGTGTGAATGCTGTCTTTGTGTGTGTGTGTGTGTGTCTGTCTGGGTGTATTCTGTGTGTTTGTGTTTATTCTTTTCATTCTTCTAGTGAAGGGAAGAGTGAGGGAAACGGGGGTAAGCCGGTAGAGCTACGTAAGCCAGTCTCGAAAGTAGATTAAAGTAATATTTACACACCTTACTCATCTGCTTACACTCCCCCTTTTGTTGTGCCCATATTTGAGTTTGTGCTCTGGGTTAAGTGGCAGTAATTAACACTTGACATATTTATGCTTGGTCCCCCCCACTTCAATTGTGCATTATATGAAGACAACAGAAGAGGCAGACACAACCACAGCTACAACAACAACAACAACAATTAAGGCAAGGACAAACCATCGATATGGTAACAAGCAAGCGGCTTATTTTATTAGCCTTGTGGTGGGCTTGACGACATTTTGAGGAATGTGTTGACAGGGAACATTAAAGACTTGGCCTATTGAGCCGGTGCTGGGCGGGTCTAGTCTCCATTGAGAGTGGGTTTTGTGCGAATAATAGATAATTGGCTACAGCGGCTTACAAGCATGAATAAAGACTAATTAAATAACGAGTAGTAAGCAGTAAATAAACTTGAATAGTTAATAAAATCAATCTTTTGTCTATTCAATATCAATCAAAGGCATTTCATAGATTAGGCAATATAAAGTCTTTAATTTATGGTGATTTTTGGTAGTTTGCTTCAGCTTATAATACCATTTCATTAATGGTCTCTGGCATTATCATTATCTATAATGTTTCTTGGACGTTTTACTAACTAATCAATTAAGGCATTTTGTGTGTGGCTGGCGATGAGTCGATGTAATTAATTCCGGCCACAAAAGCCTAGATGCGTTCCACATGGCAGTCAGTCAGCCACAGCCAGGGGAGGCGCAGCAGGTGGCAAACGTTTCCTTCTTTTTTTTTTTTGCCAACTAGGACATTTTATTTTGTACACAAAATGTGGTTGATTCATTAAGCTAAAAGTCGGCCGCAGAGACACTAAAATGCCAAAAGAGAGACAAATAACGAACGTCTTCGACTTGAATGGACAGGGAAGAGGATAGTTAGAGGGGGAAGGTGGAAGTACTACCTTATGTCAAGTGGCAAGAGTCAAGTTGAAATGGTTGAAATGTCTGTGTACATTTTGTATTTGGGTTAATGTTGTACATGGTCAACATGGGTGTGCTTTTGAAGGGGCGCAACAAGGCAGAAAATAGAAAAATTACTCAGTGGCACAAAAAAAAAGGGACATTTGCTGGCCAGTTCCAGTTAACCCTTTCTGCCACAAATCGCTTATAAGGATTTAGAATTCCATTTGCTGGCACACAAAAATAACAAAACTTAATCTAGCAATTTTAAATTTAAATAGTTATTATGTGAACTGATAAGGGCGAAGACGCTTTAGAGATATGCAGCAGAGAGAGAGAGAGAGAGAGCGAGAATGAGGAAGAGAATGAGAAAATACCAAATATGGTTTGGTGCTTCGTGTTTCTGTTACGCATTATTATGCAGAAAATGCGCTTAAGTTGCCCAAAAGCCGTCATCAAACGCTTTGATGTCCTTTTTCCAAGGACTCTTTTTATTTTATTTTTTTGGTTCGAATCAAAGCTATTTGTTTGCTGATTTGAGCAAACACTAAAGTGCCTCGGCATTTGGGTCTGGTTTGTTGGGTTCTGTGTGCAAGAAAATTCTTTGTGGCAGCTAAAAAAAAAAAGAGGCAATAAGCCGTATAAGTGGCCACTTTATGAGGCACAGCAGAACTCGCAAGACGCATTTGATCAGTCATTCAAAAGCCATTACAATTGATAAATTGCCGCTCACAAATCTTGTTATTACATTTGAGCAATAGCAGTTCAAAAACTCAATTTATTTTTAATTCGATCAATAAATGCTTAAAAATGTTTTTTTTTTTTACATATTTATTGCTGTTGCCATTAGTCAAAGCTCGCGTAGCAAATGCAGCTGTTCAACAACAATATGTTGCAACGTTTTGTGTCATCAAAAGTTAGCCATATTTTTTGATTTATGCAAATGCAACATTTTACATTATCCGTGTCTGTGTTGAATTTTTATATCCTTAACTTGCGTCAAAACTCACTTTTATAAAAAGAAACGTGATAAAGTCGATGTTAAACCGCTAAAACCAAATTACCCCTTCTAGTTTTAGTTGCATTTGAGTCCTGGCAAATTTATTCTAATACCCTGCTAAGCTGTGGATTTAGTCGCAAATGACAAAAACATATCATATAAATAAAAAAAATATCTCTTTTCTTTTTATGCATTTTAAGAAGATCACTTATAAGGACTTATTATCTGACTATTATCTGCTTTTTTATGCTGATAATATTTAGCCAAATATCAACAAATCAAACTTGTATTTAAATTTATATAGTTTTTATCTCTAGGGTATTTGCTTGGGTAATCTTTAAGACATTCGCTGTATTTACTCGACTGGTTATTTCCTTCGCTGTTCGCTGTTTATTTAACAAAATTTGCATAGCAAAAGAAATTAGCATAAAATTATTTAGACATTTTGAGCTGTTGTCGTCTGGCTTTCGAGTGAACAGCTGCTCTTTGGTTCTCAGCAATCGAGAGGCAAATATGTATTTTTCTACTCTAGTTTTGAAAACTTTAAATTCCATTTAATTGCAGTTGTCTTAAGGTCAATTGTCCTTCATAGCTGTCAACAACTTTCTCAGACTTTCTGACATGGGTTGACATAGATAAATACATAAATACGATAAATATGGAGAAATATCTAGGCCAAGACACTGACTTAAATGTTGTCATTGGCTTAAATATTTATGCTTATAAATTAAGTGTAACATTTTCTCTTGCCAGAATTAAATTTTGGACAAGCCTATGAGGTACTCCCCATATTCCTGTTAGCCAAGTTGATCAGAAGTTGGAAATTAATATTGCATAAAGTCGATCCTGCTGCGAGTCAACTTCAATTAGCGTACACACGGCGTATACGCAATTTGAGCGGCAACCAAAATGGCTGTTTTTGCACACTTTGAGCTGCAATTAATTGCCAAAATGCCTATTTGGCAAACGTTAACTAATTGGGCAACCGAATAAAAGTCATAATTGCATCAAACAGTGCCACTTTGACCATTTTGTCGACCACTTTAAAAACGGGCAGCAGCAAAAAGTAAAAATCACATAGAACAACAAATGTAGAAAGAAAACATCGCCAGTCTGTCTGCTGTCATTTATAAAACATAATTGAAATATGAGATTGACATTGAATAGCTGTCGCTGTTTTTGTTGTTGTAGCTTTTGCTGTTGCTCCTTTTGTTGTTGTTGTTGTTGCTGTTGCTGTTGCTGCTTTTGTTTGTTATTGCTGCTGTTGCCGTGGAGGCCACTTTTGTTTGGGGTTTGTGTGCCTTTTCAGAATGCCATTGCGACAAAATTTTTGCTTTTTCTTTTCAGGCTTTTTGCTGTTGTCGGCGGCATCTAATTGATTAATGTAAATAGAAGAAAACATAGCACATTCCCTCCCTCCCTCTCTCTCGAGACTATATCATATTTAATTTCTTGGACTAGTAAATGAGCACAAGTGCAGTTTGTTGATCTCGCATTATGTTCAAGTGTGTAATGGACTCAAATTCAGACTGAGTTCTGTCTGAGTATTTGCCACAAATAACGCGCAAATACATTAAATGAAAGCTTTTATTTATGAGAAGCATTTCTGAATGTAGATTTGCACATAAATTAAGTCTGCTGACACAGACGAATGGATATTTAAGCCTACAGCCATAAACTGTACAGATTTTGTGGTCGCGGTTTCTCATATATATTAAAACAGTATTTTTGTATGTAAACATTATTTTTAACTGAAGTTCATAAAAAGAAACTTATTCAATTCGTAAACCACATTTGAATGGCCTTAGTTTGATATTAAACAAAATCTAATTCAAGCTCAAATATAAATCTATTGAAATTTTTAAATTACAATAAAACAAAAGCAGACCCAATTTAAATGACACACACACACACACTGAGAACAACAAATAACACACACTCACCTGAGGCAAATACGTTCCTCCTCCCGCTCGGCATTCATTGTGTTGTAATGTTTTGGGCTACCCCCCGCAGCCTTCGCACTCGAATCGGTTTTATTTATATTTATCGTCAAGTGTTTTTTTTTTTCTTTTTTGGATTTTGTATTTTGTGGCAGAAGCAGGCAGCTGGCTTTAAGGTGCCGCAATTCGTTGTAAGCTGTTGTCAGTTTGCCTAATGCCGCATTGAGCCGCCGAGCAGAGGACGAGGATGCTGTTGTCTATTACATGATTTGGACAATTCCTGCTGAGATTTGCTGAGCTGTAAGGCAAACAAAACAGGAAATCGCATTTATTAAATAACGCATTAAACAAAGCTGTCAATTCCAACAAAGCACAAAATCTGTAAATACTTAAATTATTTCAATCTAAATAAAAAAAAAACTGTCAACAGGAGAGACTACTTGGGGCTGTCTCTGACACTCTCTTTCTCCCTCTCTCTGTCTCTTTCTCTATTGCCACCTCTTTCTCTTTCTTTTAGCCAAGTCATTCACATTTAACAAAGGCAGCATATAATTTAATAAATAGTTGCAGTTGACAGATTTCAAGTGTAGACAAGCAGAGGGTTGATGCCACTACATGTTGTCAGCAACAAAAAGTATAACACCCGTTGTTGTAGTAGCAACAGCAGCAGCAACATCAACAGAAACATCAGCAACAACAACAACAACAACCACAATACATGGCAACAATAACAAGAACTTATTTCTCGTATATCAGCGACGACAAGTGCAAAACTGTGTGCAAGAAATAGCAAGTGTGGCATCAAAATTTGTGGCACCACAACGAATTTTCACTGCACTTTCAAGAAATTATAATTTAAAATAAACAATTATTTAAGTATAGAACTTACAACCACTTTTCAGTTTCATTCAGTTTCATTTTCAAAATAACATATATTTTCCGCTTTATTCAGGTCAAGTGAGTTTTTTTTTTTTAAATATTTTAATATGGTTTGCTTTCATTTATCACAGCTTGCGTACAATGAAAGTAAGCAACCCAGAAGCACATACAAATGCATGTCAACACACTTAAATTTAGGTTGTGTGTGGTTTGGTTGCTTACATATATATATATATATATATATATATATATAATATATCATTTGCAGCATTAACTTAAAAACAAGCACTACAAATGTCAAGAGTTTTATTTGCAGCCACCCACAGACATGTCGGCAATGTGTGGCATTGCAGCTGGGGCAGAGCAACCAACAGCCGACGTTGTGTGCCGCCTGTGGCAATGAGTTACTCTGTGGCAAGTGACATGAACATGAAGTCAAATTCAATCAGTGCGTGCAAGCTAATGACCACTACTCGATGCCGTTTGTGGCTGCCACTGGTGCAGCAACTGTGGAGGCAGTGGCAGTGACTGTATGTTGCAGCTGGCCAACAATAATTGTCGGCCACAATTTGCATTGGTCAGCCTTTAGCTGTGCTATTTGCGGGTAATTGCAGAACTCTGTACAAGTTGCAGACTGTGAATATGCGAAGTCCCAGTGTTGCCACACACAGCCTTGCCACATTATTAAGTCATACAACTCAATTTAAGACGCTTTAATAGACTGCACTTAGGCTTAATCGGATTGCTGCCTGCCGAGCTGTCTATTGGCCAGGATGGCATTTTACAGCTATATTTCAATGCGGCAAAACACACACACACAGAGCAAAAGAGCATCCTTTTTCAAGGACATGCTTTAACAGCCATGAGAAAATTGTTATGCATCCTGTTGCACATAAGAAAATAAAAAAGAATCGGTGACAAGGAACGCGGCTGTGATAAAGAGGGAACGGAGAGCGCTGAGTGAGAGAGGTGGCGAGACGGAGGGGGGAGGGAGAGCAGGGAGATGTAGCATTCTGCACATTTCTTTCCACATGTCGCGCGCGCTGAGCAGGTTAACATTGTAACAAGTTTATGAGTGACGCTGCCTAAGTGCCCGGACTGGCGGCTCCTTCTCTTATGCTTCATTTGCTACACTTGCTCACCCCCTCTGCTCCTGGCTGCTGACATTAATCCGGCGAGTGGTATGCAGCAACGAATGTGTCAAGAGTTATGCTGCAATTGCGTAACATTAAGTCTGATATACGAGGGTCGTTCCATAACTTTAGCTATTTGTTATGTGTCAGAAAAGTTGGCGCGATTTCACCTGTTTAACTGCAAGTTAAGTTTTTAATTAAAAGAAACCGATTTAATGCAATGACTAAGCAAGTTGTGCATTTTTATACATTATGATTATATATTATGTGCAAGTTTATAAATAAATGCGTATCAGTAAAAATGTTCTATTCAATTGAGTCACGCTTTGGGTTCAAAAATTATATTCAATTTGTTTAATTCAACACAAGCGAAAAAACGAACCGATATGGAGTCAAGACACGATAATACTAAGAAGTAAATATATATATAAAAATTAACCGAAAGCTTTATGCAAAAGAGAGATTTTTAATATTAATAATATCTTCAACTTGCTACAACAACTCTTGCGGCAGCCTAAGAGATTTACGCGAGAGCTCAAGAAATATTTATCAGCTACTTAAAGAGAACTTTTTAGTTTTGTATTTACATTGTGTCATTTTTATAGATGTTTAGCTGAATTCAACTTACAAATATTTTAGGAATTCTTAGAAAAATTACGAACCGTACAAAAAAATTCTTGTAGCAAACCATGTGTCATAAATCAAAATACATTTGAAATGCGTGTTGCGTTTATGTCATTTGTTCTATAAAACACACACACATACACATACACACACACACACATACATCCACACACACACACACTCACACACACACACACGCAGAGAATTTATGACACTTGGATCACGTAGCAGCGCAGCGGAAAACCCTTCTTTCCGCTTTACATACACACACACACACATATCCGTGTGTGTGTGATGGGTTGGGGTGTTGCGAGTAGCAAATTGACTGTAAATATGCTTGCGATTGCATTGTTGCTGCAGAATTGCTGTAAAATTTTGCGAGCTGCGTCAAAATGTCCGCTGGAAATTTATGTTGGCCCTTTAACTTTGTTGTACTTATTGCTGTTGTTGTTGTTGTTGTTGCTGTTGTTGTTGGTGTTGTAAGTGTTTCTGTTGTTGGGTTGTTGACTTGTTTGTTTGCGCAAAACATTTTGCCATCGTGCGGCTGAAAATAATTAAGTTTTTGATTCATGTCGACGATGCCCGGCGCAGACAAAGGCGCGCTAACTACTCTTTGCAAGGACATGGCTAAAATACACAAAGCAACGGTAAACGGTAAGCGGTAAGCAGTAAACGGTCAGACCACAGCAGACTAGACAAATCAAAAGAAGCGTGCAACATGCACAGTGGTGCTTCAATGTTGATATGATTTCCTTCTTGCCACATTTTCGCATTAAAGTTACGATTTATGTTGGAAAAAAAAAACGTGTGCAGAACTCGGCGGCAGACAAAAGGCGCCCATTAAAATCCAAATCGAGCATGCAACTTGAGTTTGCTGCTGTGGCAGTTGCACTTGCAACAAACGTTGGCAGCTTCTGTTGCGATTATCTCTTCTGCCATTGCAGTTGGTGAACACGCTGCACACATCAAATAATTACGGTACTCAGAAGCTGGAGCTCTTTTACGGGTTAAGTAGCTGAAATTCCCTCTTTGTTGTTGCCGCTTTGCTTGCTTTTGTTGTTGCTGTTTTATACTGTTCTCGTTTCTCAGTAATTACGCGCTGCTTAAACATAAATTACTGACCGAGCCTGAGAATGGCCAGATTGTCAGCAGGTAATTATTTTATTCTTGTTCTGCTTGTAGAGACTTTGAACTTATCTGCAGTTGAGTCTTTTAATTTCTTCAGCCAAAGGACTTTAATTAAATGATTTAATCAAAGAGCATAATGTGGCGCGAATGCTTGGAAAAGGTGCTTAAAATTATTACTTATCAAGGATTAATGCTAAAATAAAAATGAATTCTGCACCGCAGTAGATTTAATGCAAATTAAACAGTTGCAAATTTGTATTATATATATGGCAGTCTGACACGTCAAGTCCAGGTGTAAATATACATAACATATTTTGGCTTATTATGTGGGAGCTGTTAAATTGTATAAAGTATAATTAATCCGTAAAGGTTTCTTTAGAACTTGTTTAAACAACGCCGCGTATGCGCAATATAAATGTGAGCATAAAAAGTGCTGCATACTTTCAGGCAGCGCACTTTTATTGTTATAATTTATGGCGTGCAAAATTACAGTCCCCCCTCCCCCTCCCAACACAAACAGCTAGTGTAAATTCATTAAAAATTGTTATGCGTGGGCAGGTGGAACACGCACATAATAATATTTTGATTCCATAATGCAATTACAATTTTATTGTATAAGGCAGTTATCAGCTGTCGATGCCATTTTAATTAAATTTATTTTCCAACTGCAAACAGCGAAATCGATGTTGTGGTTGGTCACATAAGTAATCCATTATTTTGAAAATAATCGAAGTGTAAATGCAATTTATTTTTAGCGACCATCGTTGCATTTTTCCCATTTATTTGAATACGATCCACGACCAAATGGCGGATAATCATGCGATTTGCTCGTTTGCATTAAATTTGAGCCACTGCTCATAATGCTCAAAGTGCATTAGTCGAAAAACATATTTTGTATGGATGATAAATGGATGCGGTTGGCAGTGATGCAAATAAATGTTTTGATATTTTTTAATGAGGATTTTGCATAACTTTTAACACTTTATTCAATTATAAAAGAATGCCAAGCGAAAGTAATGTTTTATTTAATTATTCTGCAACAGAATTATGACTGCATCTCATTAAATTTGTTGGCGCTCATTAATTGAGTTTATATCAACATCAATTTTAATAATGTAGATTTATGTACAGCTGCATAAGCGGTTTACAATCAAAATCGAAATAAATTGTTCTTACAACGTGGCGTTTAAGCAATTTAGGTTCAGTTTAAACGTGGCACTAAAAACTGCAAGCCAATTTAAATAACGGCAAGCAATAAAGAGCAACCGAGCCTGGGGCACATTAGGCTTCGTTTCCAGAAAGTCATAAAAAAAAACAACAACAGAAGGATCATAAAGCATAACAATGACAGGCGATATACAGAATACCAAACGCACTGCTACAATTCAAAACACAATTAATCTTTGGTGCACTTTTTGTTGGATATAAATGCTGTTTTTTTTTATTTCTCAGTATTTGCCAGAGGACAAATTGAAAAGGAGTAGTCAACAGACTGATAAATTTTGCATTAATTAACAACAAAACGTTTGCTGTTCCTTGGGGGAGTTGCAAATTAGGTTCCGGATTGTTTTTCTATACAGATTGAAAAATAATTGTGATGTCAAGCTTTGACTTTGAGTGACGTTGAAACGCATTAAATTATAATAAATAAGGGAATTAAAAGGGGTTATGTTTTTGTTGAACATCCGCCTTGACAAGCTGCACCTCTCCTCTAACTCTTCAACTTCCATTTCTCACTTACAGTTAATAAAAAAGTCCACTTAAATCCAGATACCAAAGATATAAAGATGAATGTAATATATAAAATCTGGTATTCATCGTTAAATGTAGTATTAAACTAGAGATCTCATCATACTTAAAAGGTTATTTAAGTCTTTACAGAGTTATGACCTTTAAAACTAGAATTTTACATTTATAAATGTATTTTAACATAAATTTAGAGCTGTGGTCACGTTTTCAATGTAAAATTGTAGTATTATTCTAGGAGTCAAGCCATGTCCAAGAAGCACAGTTTTATCAAAATGGGTTTATTTTTGACAAAGTTATGGCTCAGACAAATTTGACTCTTTCACAAATTGAAAGATAAATTGCTGGTTTTCCATTTATAAAGCTTGCTTTGATTTCACAGTTTTATAAAACTTTCAAAATTGATTGCTAAAACTCTGCAACACTTTTATCAGTTCTAGTTTACTTTTAAATTCATAAAATTAAATTCATTTCCATGATTAGCACTTTTGTAGACAATTTCTTTAAACTGGCAAAGCTATATTTAATATAATTTGGATTTAATTGCTATTATTAGATAATGACAAACTATACGTTTTTTTTATGTGCTTTTTTCTTGTTTGTTTTTGTCTAAAGTTTGTTTTGGGTCGTCGGCTTATCAGGCATTTTTTTTTTGGCTCTTCTGTAAATAAGTAGCAAATTAGTAAATTAAGATGTGCGCTGAGTTTATAATTAATTTTTCAATTATGTGGCTTTTACTTGTGTTTGTTTGGTTGGTTTTTTTTTCTTGTTTTTTAAGTTATAAAAAAGCGACTTTTATCGGTGTTTTATCAAAAGCCGTTGCAGCATTGTTAACAGACAGCGACAAGGAGGAAGCGAGGAGGAAGTTGTGGAGCGGCAAACAAACAAGCAGCAACGAGCAAAGAGGAACAAAGAGGAGCAAACATGCGACGCATTGGGGCAAGGCACACAAAGCGAACAAAACAACAACAACAACAACAATATCAAACAAACTATGAGTGCTCCGGAGTAGTTGTACTTGGCAGAGTTGACTTTTTGCCACTATTTACACATGCACTTTGCATCAGCAAAAGTCGAAGAAATGGCAGCAGCACGCAAAAACTTATAAATTGAGCAATGTTAAAAGATTTGACCTTTTTTGGCATCTATGTAGTTTGAAATGAGTCAAAGTTGTTAAAGAAAACGTTCAGCTTAAACTGCTGCCACATAATCCCCATCTATTTAGTTATAGTCTAATTGTTAATCAGTTTGTGCAAATAGCAGCAGCAATAAGAAGCATGCAACCATTTTTATGATATTTTTATTTGCGGTTTCTTGGCCATGACGCTACTTTTACTTACTTTCAATTGCATTTACAATTGCACATTTGTCTGCTTCGTTTATATGACGCCATTGTCTGTGGCTCTAACGAGTTCGGCTCCAGCACAGCCAAATCCCCCCCAGTTCCAATCCTTGGTCACCTCATGTGAAACGCTTGGCTCAGCGGCAAACAAACAGACAAATTGTATCAGTGAATTTTTATCAACTAGCAAATACACAACAAGTTCTTGGCAACGCCCCATTGACTACGTCTCCACCCCCCTACTCCCCTTCACCAATACTTTTAAGGGGGAAGGCGTTAGGTTGTGCCGATATTTTCCATTACACAAAATAAAAATTGAAATTTTAATGTCGCAGAACTGAATAAAATTGTGGTTGCTTTTGTCGCTTGGCTATTTAAACATTTACCCAAGATAAACACAACAAAATTAAGCTAAATATGCATATTGAAAAGGTATGCCGTGATTTCCATGTGTGTGTGTGTGTGTGTGTGTCACACTCACAGACTCTTTTATCACTAAAAGTTTATCTGAATAACAAACTGTTTTTATAGACAATAGTTGGCGAAATTCTGAGTCATTTCTATTAGTTTTGATTGCGTTTGGGCCCTAATTGGGCAGCCATTGGCAATAATATAAACTGCAATTTGGTAATCCAAGCGCTCAATCAATCATGACTAGACATAAACTTGCATATTTAGATATATATATATATATATATATATATCTATATATATGTCTTGCCAAATTGGCAAATGCTTTTTCTCATTTGTTTATTTCTTATGCATTTATTTGTAGAGCCAAAAAGAGCTTAAGTGATTTTAGTTTTAATATAGAATTTTCACTAAAACCAACTAATTCGTTTAGCCGCCTGACTGCGTTTGTTGTTATGGCCCAAAACAGCACAAAGGCAACACAAATTTTGATTGGCAAAAATCCTCACTAAACCAACAAAAACTTTTGGCCACAATACTATTTAGTGTGAGTTTACTGCGTTGCAGTTTCTGCCAATGTTTCTGATGAAGCCTTCACAGCAGTTTGACAGACACATAAATAAACAACAACAATTATATTGTACCATATTGGAAATATTGGAATACTCTGGCAAAAGCGCAAATTAGCCAACTTTGCTTATTTTTCTCTTACTACAAATTGTTTTGTTTACCACTAAAAGTTTGCTTTTACTTCAAGAAACTTGAGTATATTGAATAAGTTTACCTTGATTTAGGTATCAGAATAAACAACTTAATTAAATTTTGCATTTAAAATCTGAAACGTTATCTGTGAACCGTAAATAAAGCCGGTCTATAAGCAATTTTAATCTCATTTTGCCATATCAATTTAACTCACTTGATCTCGGTTCCGCTACAATATATATTTAAAAATGTTTACTGCATATTAAAAATGTTTTCTATATGTGCTTTGAAAAACAAAATTTAGCACTTGAAAACTTGCAAGCTTTTTAAAATATTGATAAAAACTCTTAATGTAAAATTAATCTAGACAATAAAGAAAGACCAAACAGGTGTTGAAATAGAAAATCTTGGCAGGTTTGGGAGTTGAAAAACTTGAAAGGGTATTTTAGCAAACTTTGAAAATAAACATGCTGTGATTTTTTTTTTGTTTGTTCAAGCTTTGGGAAAATTGCCGCAACTGCAGCTACAAGTTTTGTGCGCATGAAACTAGGCTATCAAACCAAAAAATAAAAGCACAAAAAAAACAAAGAAAAAAGGGGGAAAAAAAGTAAAAGTAAAACAAGAAAAACAATAAAAATTGGCACTATTATCTAACAAAAACTGGTTGAGAGACTGTCAGGTTTATTAGCGACTGGGGAGCGCACTTGACTTTGGCTATTATTGTAGCTGTTAGTTGGCTAGTTCAATGGTTAGTTGGCCTGGTCTGGCTTGGCCTGGCTTGGCTTGGCTATTAGCCAGTTACGCCTCCCAGTTGCTCCAGTTAGAATGTAATTTACAGCAAATGTGAGCTCTGCCAACAAGACTGTAAATGAATAAACATTTCAAATTCGCAACTCGCATTATAATATTTACAGCATTTACATATCTGCTGGAGTTGTGGTCTTTAAGTATATGCCACATGATACACAAGAGGCAACAGGCTCAACACACCAACACATATTTTATGCAACATATTAAAGTAGCGCCTTAAAGCTTTGTGCCCCAATTGACAAAATGTTTAATGTTCAAATTTATTTATGAATTGATATAAATTGCGTGTGATTGAAGCGTAAATAAATTCATTACATTTTTTTTTGAGCAGCCTGAGTGTGGCAGGTATGAACAAAATAAATGTTGCAAGCACCCAAACAATGCAATTTGATTTGTAAGACATTTACTCAACAGGTTTTTATTTCTTTTCATATTGCTTCGATGCTTCTCGTTGTCAGAGCAGCGCAATCTTTGCATTGGCCTGCAGCCAAGTCCATTTCTCCATTGGCCCTCGGAATGCGACTCATTGATTCAATCATGGGAATCATAGCAGCTTGATTTTACGCCTCGGCATACATGCAACACGCCCACTTCCGCATCTCCCACACCAGCTGCAAGCAATTCTGCTGTGTCTCGTCTCGTCTCTTGCCTCACACAAGACGCAAGACGCAAGTTGCGCCTCAAAGTCAAGGCTGCTGGGAAAATGTGTTTGTGACCCTGTCACAAGAGATTGATAATTTGCCTCTGGCCTGTGACAAGTGTCGGATAGTTTGTCATGTGCCCGTCAACTGCTTTTACCGCAAATCATAAATACATATTTTGAGCAGCTTGTGAAATGACATTAGTTGAAACAGACATTTGGATTATTCTAACTGATTGTGCATCATATGTGTTATTTATGGATTACTAAATTAAGTTTATACAAGCAAACATTTTTATAGCTTTAGCCAAGAGAGCAAACAAAGTGTGTGGCATCTGAAGTTGGCTTAGACACAAAGTGATTAAACTTTGATTAGAGATTGAAATTGATTGAGATAATTCTAAATATTAAAAGCTAGCATCAAAAGTATTTTTAGCATGAATACACCTAAAATATGATGTTTAACTAGTTGTAAATTTAAAGAGCTAAATTTGTACAAACTAGTCGAGCCTTACGAAATGTAACTGACACAATTGCTTGGCATTTGCTGTACGAATGTATGAATGAATCATGAATGTGGCATTTAATCAACTCGAACTCATTATGCACCCACACTCCTTGACTCGACTAAGTTGGGTAACTTGAATAGCTTGGGTAACTTGGCTAACCAGCAGCTGCCAGTGCTGACCGCTTTTCCTTTGCCTAATTCTGCAGGTGTCCTAGTTAATGCCTACGGCTCTAACATAATGCGCCAAAACGGATAATTAACAACTGCAGCAGTCGCAATTTTCTTCTTTTTTTTTGTTGCTCACTTTCTGTTGTCCTGGTACGATTACTAGTCATAGCCATTAGTCGTGGCATGGACATGGGGATTGCGTGTTAAATTATTGCTGGGCATTCATTTGATTATGACATACAGCTAAACACACTCGCACACACACACACACACACATACACTCACACACACATGGTCACAGTTTTCTCACGTCCTTTACACACATTCAAACACGTACACAATTAGCCCAAGGCGTGTCCTGACTGGTGCTGAAAGGCAGACTTCGCTTTTGTTTGTTTTTTACTGTTGTTTTCTTTTTTTTTTGGTGTTTCTTTGGCCCTTTTGCGTGGCGGCTGTGAGGCAAAACTTTTCTGTTGCCAGAAAGCCAGTTGCCGAAATAGCAACAAACCTTGAAATTGGTGTCCGATGCACCGAAAATCATTAGCAAACTTTAAGATTTTTAATTGACGGAGGACCGTTTAATATCTAGATTATAATTAGATTTGAATCGATTGCTCAATAAAAATTAACCATAAGATACACAGAAATTGTAGTCTTTCATCTAGAAATACATTGATCGAAAGTCGTTAAAAATTTTAATGATATTAGCTGCGTCAAATTTTCTAATTTCAAATTAATTATATTCATTTCTTAAGTTGGCACAACTAGATGCATGCAAACATTATTTTTTTTTTAGAAAAGACTACGCAGCAATTTTGTGGCATAGCTTAAAAATAGCTTAGCAGGCAGCGGGAATTATTGGAATTATTATTATTTTTGTTTTGGCTACAAGGGGTCAAGTGCTGACTTTGGAGCAGTCCCAGTTCAGACGACACAGCCAGCATCCGCATTCGCAACGCCCAGCCCCGAGGGCGCATTGTATTTTAAAATTAAATTTATTTTTGTTGCTGCCATGAGGGAGACCCAAAGACAGAGAAAGGGGTAAAGAAAGAAAGGGGACGAGTTGTGTAGGGGAAGTTTTGTTGGGTTGCCGGGTTGCTTGTAGGTTTCGGGGCGCAGCGAGGCTGCAGTAATGCGCATCGATTTTCATTCGAGCCCATCCATCGATCCGACACTCAACCAGTTAACCAGTTTAACACTAAATAACCCTAGCCAAATCTCTCAAGCCCAAAACTCGAACACGCACTAACAAACTAGAAGTTCACCGGTGGCAATTTGGTGCCAAAATACCTGCGGAAATTGTTGATTTGATTTGGGGAAGCGTTAAAACTTTTTAATTAATTGCTGCGAGTTTGAAATGTGAGGCTGCTGCTGTGTCATCGCTCCTTTATCTGTCTTCCTAGCCAGCGAGTGAGTCTTCTTTGTTTGGGCCAGCAAACTTGCTTTCGATCATTTCGTTAGGCCAAATGCCAAACGTGACCCAAAAGTTGTTTGCTCTGCCCGGCCTGCCTCGCCTCGAACGTGACACTAATAGGCCATTTTTGATTCCATCCGATTCGATTCGATGTTTTGTTTATCTTTGCTCTGACGGCTAAGTTTGTTTTATTGCATTTTAATTTGTAATTTTTTTATATCAGATCGATTTTAGAACACAAATTCCATCTAAAAGTTTATGCTCAAAATTGCTTACAATTTTATGCATTCATAAAACTTTGTTGTTTTCTTGCAATAAAATTATAAGATTTTCATATTCATTAAAAGTTGCTTGTTGGAATGGACTTTAGATCCATAAATAATAATACATATTTTAAATTCATATCTTGACGAGTTCAAAGTTCACTTTAATAATTTTCAGGCAGTCTTCAAATCGTATTAATCTATAAATAATTTAATTTTCACGTTGTATTATAAACGTTGTGTTATTATTTATACACTTTGATTATCATTTTAGAATTGCATTTTCTATATTGTTATTGTTGCCGTTGACATTATTCAATTTTGCGTGCAAATTCATTTAAAATTCACTTTGCCAACGTTTTACTCAAGAAATTATCTTATTAAAATTTTTAGGCACGCTTGGCGCCCAATTTGAAGAAGAAACACAAGACAACGCCACAGAATTCATTGTCGCAAGAAATCCTGCCACATTAGGGCAAATTACCTTTTTCACATTCCTTGCAACTAATTAAATTTATATTAATTAACACGTTGCCAGCCAGCAGCTGAAAGGCAAATTTCAAAAAATCGCGCGCGCTTTACGGAAACCGCACTTCAAAACGTAGCTTGGGGATTATATTTTATTTTCTTTAAGCGCTTTGGATGAGGCAACGCGTCGAATACGCAATTTCCTGCCGCACTGCGACGCGTTCTAACGGCTACTAAATGACCGTTCGGCATTTCGCACACCGAGCCAACGAACCAGCCAACGACGACGTCGGCGACGTTGAATACGAAGACAACTGGCGGCAATATTTGAAGCAACAAGCAATTGTCCAGGAGCGGTGCGCGGTGGTTGACTGCATGCCACATCTAGTTAGTTACTATCTGTGTTAGTTGCTGACATAATCTATTTTTAAGTTTTTTAATATTTATTTTTTGTTTTTTTTTCTTATCGTTTGTTTGGCGACGTGTTAGACGCACAATTAAAATGTCTGCTTAAATAAACACACAGTTTTATCTCACCGAGCTGCCAGCAGAGATGCATAGAAACCACCTGTTAACAGTAGCTGCAGCAGACGTAGCAGCAGCAACCATGGCAGCAGACGTAGCAGCAGCCGCCGTAGCAGCAGCAGCCGTAGCAGCACCAGCCGTAGCAGCAGCAGCCGTAGCAGCAGCAGCCATGGCAGCAGACGTAGCAGCAGCAGCCATAGCAGCAGACGTAGCAGCAGCAGCAGTAGCTGTAGCAGCAGCACCGACCCTAGCAGAACTTTTGCTGTTAGCTAACATTTCTCAGTTAGTGAAAGCTTTTGTTTACATTTGTTTTCGGCGCAAAGCTTCGTTTGCACATTTGCTAAATACTATAAAATTATTATTTTAATCACTTAATCAATTGCTCAATTGAAAATTGCAATATATACAAATAGCGCTGCGCTGTTGCCAGTTGCTAGCTGCTGGCTGTGCATAATAAAAATGATTTACTTTGCAGTTAACCTCTGTCACCTAATCACAATCATATGCTACATTTAATAGCTATTGAATTGAACTTAAAAATTACTTATTTTCTTTGCCTTACTAAATATACACACCTCAATTTAAATAAAATTTAATTTATTTTCAATTCAATTTTTATTTTACTTCCCAGGAATACACAACGGTTTCCCCTCTTTAACTGTTTGTGCTTTAAAAAAAAGATGCATTTTAAATAATTACAAGCTCTAATAACAGTTATGAAATTCAAAAAAAAGCCGAACTGCAAGTTGTCGAAACTGTTAATTACCTAACAGAATTACAAATTAAATCACTTTTAAGATATGCACAAAATAACTTAAATTTACATCTTATATTGTGGGAAAAATGTACACTTAAATTATACTGCCTCAAAATCTTCGTTGTTTATAACAAAATCCTACTTGGCTTACTGATTATAATAATAATAAATTCTATTTTGCTGGTCTTGATTTTTCGCAGTGTTTGGCTTGCAAAATAAGTATTAGAATAAAAATGTTATATCATGATTTTTAACGATTGTTTTGATTAATTTAAATGCATTAATTATCCAAAAATTATGCATAAATTAGCTGTCCAAATATGTATAAAAGCAATGCCAGGTGCAAAAACGAAAACAGTTGCTGCTCAAACTAGTGCAAAGTGAAAAGTTCAATTCGGGTTTTAAAATTCCCCATAAAATAAAAATGATATTCTAGGAAAATCAAAAGTATTTCAAACATCCTTTTGATTTAATTATTATATAGTAACTATTATATTAAACATAAATATTTAATTATTCCAAAAATGTGCGGTATTTTGGCAATTTTCTCCGCTGACGGGCAGCCAATTGGAACGCAATCCTTTCAAGGCAGCGAGCACAGTTTGCGAGAGTTGGCCTATCGCCAGAGTGGCAAACAGCGCCATCGAGGTCCGGATGATACGGGCATCTTGGTTATCCAGGAGCACGGCGTGGCTTTGGTGCACGAGCGTCTGGCGGTTATAGGCGTGGCAACAGGACACCAGCCGCTGCAGTCTCGAGATGGTAACATCACCCTTATTACCAATGGTGAGATTTACAACTACGTCGAGTTAGCAGGGCAGATTGCTAAACGTCTGCCTGGCTATCAGCCCAAGAGTGATTGCAATGTCATCATTGAGCTGTACGAGGAGCATGGCGAGAAGCTGCTGGAGCACATAACGGGCATGTTTAGCTTTGTTCTCTACGATCGACGACGCCGGCAGCTGTTGGTGGCACGGGATCCGTTTGGAATTATACCATTGTATATGGGCAAGGATGCGGCGGGCAATCTGTGGTTTGCCTCGGAAATGAAGTGCCTGGTGGACGTCTGTGATCAGCTGCAGGTCTTTCCGCCGGGTCACATGGCTATGGGTACCGTGAAGCAAGTGGAGTCGCCGGTGCGCTATTACCAGCCCACTTGGAAACAGGTAATCCCCACTGCTGAAGTGAATCTAAAGCATCTCCGCCAGCGATTGGAGCTAGCAGTGCGTTCACATCTGCAGTGCGATGTGCCCTTTGGTGCCCTGCTATCCGGAGGAGTGGACTCCAGCCTGATCGCAGCCATAGCGGCGAGAATAATGCGGGAACGTGAGCCAAGCTACAAGTTGCGCACCTTTTCCGTGGGCATGTTGGGCTCCCCGGACTTTGAGCACGCACGGATGGTGGCCAAGCATATTGGGAGCGAGCACACGGAGATTACTTTCGATGTGGACGATTGTCTGGATGGAGTTAGGGATTTAATCTATCATCTGGAGTCATACGATGTGGCCACTGTGCGATGTAGTTTGCCCATGTTTTATCTGGCGAGGCATGTGAAGAGCACCGGGATTAAGATGATTCTCTCCGGTGAGGGTGCCGATGAGATCTTCGGCGGCTATTTGTACTTCCACAAGGCGCCCAACTACGAGGAGTTCCACCAGGAGATGATCACTCGCTGCGAGCAGCTACATGTTTCCGATATTTTGCGTGCCAACAAGGTGACCATGTCCAAGGGCCTGGAGCTGCGTGTTCCCTTCCTGGACACAGCTTTTGTTAACCATGTGATGGGTATACGACCGGCAGATAAGATGCCAGGTGCATTGAATGAGTTCACCGGCGACCGAAAGTGGCGAATGGAAAAGTTTGTGCTGCGACAAGCCTTCGCTGGAAATTATCTGCCGGATGCTGTGCTCTGGCGTCAGAAGGAGCAGTTCTCTGATGGCGTCGGCTATGCTTTAATCGATGCCCTTCCCAACTTTGCTGCACGCCATGTCAGCGATGCCGAGCTGCTGGAAGCGAAGCAAAGATTTCCCATCAACCCGCCCAAGACGAAGGAGGCCTTCTACTATCGCTGCATCTTCGAGGAGCAGTTTCCGGGCAAGCCAGCGGCCAACACTGTGGAGAAGTGGGCGCCACGCTTGGACTGGGGCTGTCCAGAGGATCCATCGGGCAGAGCTCAAGCAGCACACGACCAGGCCTATGGAAAGTGTACAATCGATTATTAAATTTTACACTTTTTTTAAGAGTTCATATTTTGGTGGTAGTTTCTTCCATTAAAAAATTAAAACACAATTACATTTTTTTAACTACAAGCTATTTTTGTATTTCAATCATTTAAAGTTAATAAAATACTCAATTTATTTACATATTATTAAGCTAAAATAAAAGTATTAAGCTGTTTGACGTTTCATTAAAAAATTAAAAAGGAAACACAGCTTTTCAC
The DNA here is from genome assembly GCA_035042345.1 of Drosophila fungiperda. Classification (NCBI taxonomy): domain Eukaryota; kingdom Metazoa; phylum Arthropoda; class Insecta; order Diptera; family Drosophilidae; genus Drosophila; species Drosophila fungiperda. The sequence goes on along the minus strand of JAWNLM010000028.1, from coordinate 5,364,853 downwards.
TTTAATTTTTCTTGCAATTCATTTATTTACAGTTACTGAGATTCGAAAGCGAAAACTAAAAATGATTATTTTACTTTTGAAAAGCTCTTAGAAAGCTGTAAAGTTTTCCTTTGCAATTTATTTTCGTATTTTCTTATTAATGAACTTGCAAGTGCCAACTTTAAAAATAGATGCACCTTGAACTTGTTTAATTGATGTCCAATTGATGTTTAATGATTTAATAAACAGCCCTTGAACAATAAATTGTAATGTGAAAAGTACGCCACGCGATTGAATTTATTAATTGCACGTGCGCATAAAAAAACAGAAAAAAGGCAGCTGTTAGCAAAATAAAGCGGGTCACTGAGCCAAGAGAGCGAGAGAGCGATGGAGAGAGGGCTCGACGATAATATGAAGAAAATTTACAGTTAACTTGCAAGTATTTTTAGTATAATCAAGTTTCGTTGACCAAAAAAAAAAACCCTGACAAAGATATACAGAGACGAATTGCAGAGTGGAGATGAGAAAACAGACAATAAAAAATACGTTCTCGAAACTGCATGACGAAACTCGTCATTCGTATTACAACTGCTGCCAGTGATGCTCTCTTTTTTTTATATTTAAGAACAAATCAATATGTGTTTGGCTGTCAAAATAATTAAGTTTTGAAATAAGTTAATAATGTTAGCACCAAGCAACAATATTGTTATGGAAACTGATAAATGGTTTTATTAAAATAAAGTAAGTAAACCAATTTGCTAACTGAAATTTAATAAGAACAAATGTGTGCGATAAAAATGCTTACGTGACAGCACTGCTACGCAACCCGCGAAAGCTATAAAAGGCAGCCGGCTTGACAGAAACGTGCTCAGTTACTGTTGAACCAGCCAGCACAGCGCACAACGAGTGAAAGAGGAACGCAGATTTCGAATAATGTGCGGTATATTTGCCATATTTTCAAGCGATGGCAAGGCCATCGAAGCAAGGTGCATTCATGGCAGCAAACACAGTTTGCGGGAAATGGCCTATCGCCAGAGTGGCAAGCAGCGACATCGCGGACCCGACTCCACGGGCGTTGTGGTCCTTGCCAAGCAGGGCATGGCCATGGTACACGAACGCCTTCGCATTGTGGGCGTGGAGATGGGTGATCAACCTTTCGTCTCCGACGACGGCAACTTGATACTCGTCGCCAACGGCGAGATCTACAATTATCTCGAACTTGCGGCGCAGATTGCCAAGCGACGTGGCTGCTACAAGCCGAAAAGCGATTGCCATGTGATACTCGAACTGTATCGGGATTATGGAGTGGATCTGCTGCAGCATATTACGGGCATGTATGCCTTTGCTTTGTACGACAAGCGCACCAAGGAGCTGCTGTTCGCCCGCGATCCCATTGGCATTATACCTATGTACCTGGGCGAGGATGCAGCGGGTAACATTTGGATTGCCTCGGAGATGAAGTGTTTGGTGGACGTTTGTGAGCGAGTGGAGACTTTTACGCCAGGAGAGGCGCGTTTTGGACGAGTCGGCGCAATGCGTCGTTGGCGTCACTTTGAGCAGCCGTGGATGCAACAACTGCCCACTTTGCCCTGTGACTTGTCGCTCCTCCGCACCAGTTTGGAGTCAGCGGTGCGCACCCATCTCCACTGCGATGTGCACTTTGGTGCACTGCTCTCCGGTGGCGTCGATTCCAGCTTGATTGCCTCGATTGCCACGAAGATTATGCGCGAAACTAATCCCGACTACAAATTGAAAACCTTCTCGGTGGGTTTACGCAATGCGCCCGATTTTGAGGCTGCTCGCCTGGTGGCCAAATACATAGAAAGTGAGCACACCGAGCTGATCTTTGAGATTGAGGACGCGTTGGATGGCATCCGAGATATTGTGTACCATCTGGAGACCTACGATGTGACCACGGTTCGCTGCAGTCTGCCCATGTTGCTCCTGGCCCGCTACATCAAGAGCACTGGGATCAAGATGATACTCTCCGGCGAGGGTGCCGATGAGATCTTCGGCGGATATTTGTACTTCCACAAGGCACCCAACTATCAAGAGTTCCACGAGGAGCTGGTGAAGCGTGTCCAGCAGCTGCATTTATCCGACTGTCTGCGTGCCAACAAGGTGGCCATGGCCAAGGGTGTAGAGTTGCGTGTGCCCTTCCTGGACACTGCATTCGTAAACCATGTGATGAATATACGTCCGGAGGACAAGATTCCCGGTGAACTGAACACCTTCAACAATGAGCCCAAAACACGCTTGGAAAAGTTTGTGTTGCGTGCCGCATTCGACGAGGATTATTTGCCGGATGAGGTACTGTGGAGGCAGAAGGAGCAGTTCTCCGATGGCGTCGGCTACGATTGGATTGACAGCATACGCCGTGTGGCCACGAGTCATGTTACGGACGAGGAATTCGCACTGGCCGGCGAAAGATTCCCCTTCAATACGCCCACAACAAAAGAGGCGTTTTATTATCGCTGCATCTTTGAGCAGCAATTTCCAGGCGAGTCGGCGGCAAAAACGGTGGTCAGATGGGTGCCACGACTGGATTGGGGCTGTCCGGAGGATCCGTCGGGTCGGGCACAGGCGGTGCATCAGAACAAAGAGGCAGAGACTGAGAAAGAGCGCGAAAGAGCTTAAATTTTAAGGAATCGAATTTTAATTTTAAATTTTCTACATTGGAATTTGTTGAATTTGAAATGCAAATTTCGCACATTGCAAATACAATTGTCAGCAGAATTCGCATGTGTAAAAATCGCCAACATTACGTTTACTGATTATTCCACAGAAGAACTGCCAACGCAGACAGTATTTGTAAACAAGAATAAATAAATAATTCATTGTTATCAAACAACATTCCAAACTTTTTTTTGACACTTCAAATTCAGACATTTGATGGCCACGCTTCTGGTTACAACTAATTGCAGCTGATAAGGCAGAACGTATCCAAATACGTGCGCGGATATAAAATCAGTTTGTTTACTCGGAAATATTTTTTTTTATCGATTACAAATTATCTTATGATAACCGCTTATCAAGGTTATTTCCATTTGAATAAAAAAAATCAAAAAGAAGTCGGTTGACTTGCTGCAGAAGGTTGCCAGACTTCTGCAACAAGGTCAAGGCAGCACGGGCATTCCTCGTGCGATGTTTTATCGCCGACTGCGCATGCAACCATGTTAAAAATACATATCGATACATGGCAATAACCGATGAGCAAGAAGAGGCAATTTTTCGCAACGCGCAACAAAATCGGTGTTAAACTTAAGTAAAAAGTGTGAAAAGAATTAAGCAAATAGGCGCAACACGAACACACACTGCAAATGTGGAACAAAATGTGATGTTTGTCAAACAGAACATCCGCTAAGCGGCCAAAATTCACAGTGCAAAACTGACCCATGAGCGATGATAGAGCGAGAGGGAGAGGAAGAGAGCGAGAGAACACACAGCAAGCAAGCAGCGAGCGCGTCACTGAAAAAGTTCACGAATGCCAGCAGCAGCAGCAGACGAGACTTTGAAGACGTTGGAATTTGTGTTGAACCCGCGGCAGCAGACGGCGCTGCGACTGCGACGTCCACCTTCAGCAGTCACCAATAACGGTAGAGATAGAAAAAAAAGACAGTGTGAGAGAGAGAGCAACAACAAATGACATTTAATTTGCCAAAGTGAAACTGTGAGCAAAAATAACAACCATAATAACCAATAACGTAGCGAAGACGAGGCAACAAAAAGAATAAAAAAAACAACTGTGATCTCTCGTCTGGCAATTTGTTCAATAATTGGCTGTGCTTGAATCGACATAGAATTTATTTAAGACGCGTATTTGTGTGCATTACGATTTGTTTGTTAGATTTCCAACTGGAAAATCAATTCTTAACATTGGCTAAAGGGGCCAAGCAGCCGCAGCAGTTGTTGTGTTTTGCTCTGCTTTGCTTTGCTTGCTGGCGTCAGACCAAACCCAACCCAAAACAAAATATTGAGCGTAAAACGAACCGAGAGAGAAAATCAAGAAGAAGCAGCAAAAGCAGCCGGATTTGCAAATAAAGTGAGTATTTATTTGGGCATGTGTGCGTTTGTTTGTGTGTGTGTATGTGCGTATCTGTGAGCGTGTTAAAAAAAGATCATACAACTATTTGGCCAAGACACGCATTCGCATTCGCCTCCGCTTCCGTTATTTTATTTAATTTTATTTATATTTTTTTATGCTCGCTTTTCATGTGACATTTAAATTTGTCAAATTTGGCCGCAGTCGCAGCCGATACGTCGGCATAGGCAGCGCAGTCAACAAATCTAGCTAAATCACGTTTGTCCAAATGGCTCGTACAAAAAAAGCAGCTAAAACAGCTGGCGTTTGTCTTTGAAATATTTGACGCCGCCAAAGGTTTTAATCGACTACAGATATCTTATCGTTTTTTAGTGTTCTTAAAAATAGTTACGGAAGCTACACCCAGCGCTTTGTAATATTTTTTCTCTATTGTTGCTGCTGTTGTTGTGTTTTATTATAAATAGAAAATTGCGTATGCAATGCTAATTTGTTGCTTGCTCGCTCGCTCGCTCACTCACAAGAGCGCTCTCTTTATCTCCATCTCTCTTTATCTCTCTCTGTCTATCTGTCACCCAGAAAAGAGCAAACAAGTCGCTGTCGTTGCTTAGTAATTGTTTGTCATATTATCTCATTCAGCAATTTCCATAAAAAAAATTGTTTCCTCTTTTTTATTCGTTTTTTTGTTTTGTGGCGCTCTCTCTCTCTACTCGGCAGCGAGGCTTGACGTCAACGGCGACTGCGACGCTGGCGCTTGGCCGTTTATGTCGCTGTCATTTAGCCGAAAACGTAACAAGAGGCACCAGTGACAAGCAGCAGTTAAGTCAAGCAGCAGTCAAGCAGCAGAAGCAGCGGCAATCTTCTTCTTGCCTTGGCACGTTGCCTGAGTTGACGCTTTAGCTTTAGCTAGAGTTAGGCGCCCAACCCAACCCAACCACCCACCTACTGGACGTCCTCACGCTCAGCGCGGTGAGATGATTCATATTTGCGCACAACAACAAAAACAACGTCGACGACGTAACAACGCCCCGCACCCAAACTCTCCACTGCCCTCTGCCGCGTCTGTCATTCCATAGCACCCTGGCATCTGTGTTCATGCATATTCCCATTCCAATTCCCACCCGCATAGCCATTCACCTACTTTTCGCAGCCCAAACACTGACTTCACTTCTCACACATACACACGTTGATACGCACTCTGACACACACACACACCAACACCCACACATACACAGACAGACGCATGCATAAACACAGCAATTGTTGCCCATTTTAAAACACACGGCTTGTGCGACTGTTGCTTTCGCTTCTTCTTTCTGCTTCTTCTTCTTCTTTTGCGCGCGCACTATTCAAAATTTAAATCTAGCTTACAATTTTAAATTGATTAAAATGTATATGATGTGAGAATAAGTTTTTCTGTCAAGGACTGAAAATATCACATTTTTAGAGTTATTTAGTTTAACATTACAATAGTACAGTTTTTTTTTTATTTTCATTGTATATTTTTAGATCATTTTGTTTAACCTTTTACGCATAGATCTTCTAAATTGGGTATCTTAAATTGAAATTAGTGTTGCTCGCCATATTTTCTTATTGCCTGTGTCCAATTTATTTATTTAGGTATGCATCCTCATCTCGCTGCACACTGGGCAATTTCTATTGACCTGCATTGTGGTTGCTCGTGCCATAAATATTTAATTTAATTTGCCTAGAGAGACAATTGCTAAAATCAATTTATATCCATTCACTTTTATTACAGCTGCAAACCGACCACACACACAACAAACAAGCAACCCAACCACACAGAAGACAGAGAGAGAGTCACAAATAAAATATGGCGTATCGAAAGCCAAGCGATTTGGATGGCTTCATTCAACAAATGCCCAAGGCGGATATGCGCGTCAAAGTGCAGCTGGCCGAAGATCTGGTGACATTCCTCAGCGACGACACCAATTCAATTGTGTGCACAGACATGGGCTTCCTCATTGACAACCTGATGCCCTGGCTAACGGGGAGCCATTTCAAGATCGCACAAAAGTCACTGGAGGCCTTCTCGGAGCTAATTAAGCGTCTGGGCAGCGATTTCAATGCGTACACAGCGACAGTGTTGCCCCATGTCATAGATCGCTTGGGCGACAGTCGCGATACGGTGCGCGAGAAGGCGCAACTCCTACTCCGCGATCTAATGGAGCATAAAGTGCAAGCGGCCCAGACACTAGTCGACAAATTGGCGACGAGTTGCTTCAAGCACAAGAATTCCAAAGTGCGAGAGGAATTCCTGCAGACGATCACAAATGCCCTGCACGAGTATGGAACACAACAGTTGAGCGTCCGTGTCTACATAACGCCCGTCTGCAATCTGCTCGGCGATCCGACGGTGAATGTACGCGAGGCAGCTATCCAGACGCTCGTCGAGATCTACAAGCATGTTGGTGACCGTCTGCGGCCGGATCTAAGAAAAATCGATGACATGCCCGCCTCAAAGCTGGCTCTCCTCGAACAGAAATTCGATCAGGTCAAGCAGGAGGGTCTGCTGTTGCCGTCGGCCCTGAAGAATGGCAATAGTCTCGATGAGGCCGACAATATTGGGCAGCGCGAGCGACCCACAAAGATTGTGAAACGACAACTGCACTCCGCGTCCTCCTCGTCATCGTCCACGCTGATGATGCGCCAGAAGCCCAATCCAAGTGATGCGGCCGGCGATGCTGGTGCCGTCACCATGGATATATTTGAGGCGAGCTTTGAGCAGGTGCCACAATTGACAATATTCAATGCCAAGGACATGGACGACATCTTCAAGCAAATATTGCTGATAATAGGCGATAAGAATGCGGCCTGGGAGAAGCGTGTGGATGCCTTGAAGAAAATCCGTGCCCTTCTCCTGCTTAATTACCAGGCACAGCCACAGTTTGTAGCCGTGCAGCTGAAGGAGCTATCGATTGGCTTCCTCGACATACTGAAGGAGGAGCTACGCTCGCAGGTGATACGCGAGGCGTGCATCACCATTGCGTACATGTCCAAGACGTTGCGCAACAAGTTGGACACGTTCTGCTTTAGCATATTGGAGCAGCTCATTTTGCTCATTCAGAATTCGGCCAAGGTGATTGCGTCGGCTTCGACGCTGGCGCTCAAGTACATTATTAAGTATACCCATGCGCCGAAGCTGCTCAAGATCTATACGGACATGTTGCAGCAATCCAAGTCAAAGGATATACGCTCCTCGCTCTGTGAACTGATGGTCCTGCTCTTCGAGGAGTGGCAAACTAAGCCGCTCGAACGGCATTCGCTCGTTTTTCGCGACACCATCAAGAAATCCCTGGGCGATGCGGACAGCGAGGCACGTCGTCAATCTCGTCTCGCCTATTGGGCCTACCGACGGCACTTTCCCGATCTGGCGGATCAGATCTATGGCAATCTGGACATTGCGGCACAGCGTGCGCTGGAAAAGGAACGCAATGGCGTGGGAGGCAGCTTAAATGGTGGCAGCCAGCAATCGTTGGACTCGCGACGTACTGTGGCACCCTCCTCGCGCATTGGACGCACGCCGAACACACTGCAGAAGGCGACGCCCAGCATTCGTTCCATATCCGCCGTGGACACGGCGGCGGCACAGCGGGCCAAGGCACGTGCTCAATACACGCTCTATTCCCGGCAAAAGAAACCGGTTGGGTTGACCAACTCTTTGAATCCGACTGGAGCTGGAGCTGGCAGTGGCACGTTGCCGCGACCTCGTCTCAATTCCAATAGCAACAGCAACAGCGGCGTTGCCGGCGCACATCAGACAACTTCACCGGGTGCCGTGACGCCCACCTCGAGGATTGGACGTTCACGCGCAGGTGTCTCGCAATCGCAGCCCGGCTCGCGCTCCACGTCGCCCAGCACGAAGATGCGAGATCATTATGGCATGGGCAGCTATTATCATAGAGCGGGAGGCACGGGTGCCATACCCAAGAAGGCATCGGGCATACCGCGCAGCACGGCCAGCTCTCGAGAGACGAGTCCCAATCGCTTAGGCAGCTCAGGCGGTGGCCTGATGAAGCGCAGTATCTACTCGACGGGCACGGCGAGAAGGACACCAGAACGCAATAATCCGGTGCGGAGCACAGCTGCATCACGACTGCTGGCGCAATCCCGCGAGGCCGAGCACACACTGGGTTCCGTGGATGTGGATGCCACGGATTACATGTCGGGTGATTTTATGCGTGCGGGCGTCGGCGGCGGCATGCATCGCATGGGTCGCAAACTGCTCGGACGCGATGAGTCCGATGACATTGACTCGGAGGCGAGTTCGGTGTGCTCGGAGCGTTCCTTTGACTCGAGCAATACGCGTGGCAACAACAACTCCAATTACTCGCTGAGCGGATCACGCAATCGCCTCGACTGGAGCAACAGCCAGCAGCGGGCACCATTCGACGATATCGAGACAATCATCCAGTATTGCGCCTCGACACACTGGTCGGAGCGCAAGGACGGTTTGATTAGCCTCACCCAGTATCTGACCGATGGCAAGGAGCTGACACAGCAGCAGCTCCAATGTGTCCTGGACATGTTTCGCAAAATGTTCATGGACACGCACACGAAAGTCTATTCGCTGTTCCTGGACACGGTCACCGAACTGATTCTCGTCTATGCGCCGGAACTGCACGATTGGTTGTTCATTCTGTTGACGCGGCTGTTTAATAAACTGGGCACGGATCTTCTCAATTCGATGCACAGCAAGATCTGGAAAACTTTGCGCGTCGTTCACGAATACTTTCCCACGGAGCTGCAACTGAAGGAGCTATTTCGCATCATTTCGGACAATACGCAGACGCCGACGACAAAGACACGCATCGCAATCCTACGCTTCCTCACCGATCTGGCCAACATGTACGGCAAGTGCAGCGATTTTCCGAGCGATCACAGTCCCAACTGTGAACGAACCATCCTCAAACTCGCCCAACTGTCCAACGATCAGAAATCGATGGAGCTGCGTTCCCAGGCGCGTCTCTGCCTTGTTGCCCTCTATCATTTGAATACGCCGCAGATGACCAAGCTGTTGGCCACGTTGCCCAAGGGCTATCAGGATGCGGCGCTGTTGTGCATACAGTCGCATATGCGCCGCCAGAGCAGTGGCGCCAATTCACCGAGCATTTCGCCGTTGAGCAGCAGCAGCCCCAAACCGTTGCAGAGCCCCAGCGTTGGGGGACCCTTTGCATCGCTCAACATGAGCATCAATATGAATTCTAGTCCGAGATCGCGTCAGTCGTCTGTGGAGCAGGAGCTGCTGTATGGCTGCTCTGAGCTCGAGGTGCAGCACAATATACAAAAGACCTCCGAGGAGATACGACACTGTTTCGCCGGTGGCCAATACCATTCCCTGGTCGCACCCAATGGTTACAATGGCCATCATCTGCAGTACAGCATTGAGCAGCAACAGCAGCAGCAGCAGCACCGAGATTTGACAGCGCAGCAGGACTCGCTGTCATCCAATTCGAAGACAACACAATCCTCAGCAAACACGACGCAATCGAATACACCGGAATCGGCGACAATGCGACTGGATGCAGCTGCTCCTCCATCGCAACCAAAGGCGAAAATCTCGCTAATTGTCGCCACAAATGGCGAACTGATATTGCCGGGTGAACTGCACGAAAGCGAAGTGATGCGGATCGCCCTCACCTTGAACAAAGATCAGCCGGTGGATCAGCTGCAGACGGGGCTGGCCAATCTGGGCATCTGCATTCGGGGCGGCAACTGTGATCTGCCCAATAAGCACTTCAAATCGATAATGCGCATGCTGCTCCACATGCTCGAGGCGGAGCATACGGATGTGCTCATCTCGGGCCTTCATGTGCTCAGCAAGATCGTGCGCAGCGACAAAATGCGTCACAATTGGCTCAACTTTCTGGAGCTCATCTTGCTGAAGATCATGAATTGCTATCAGCACAGCAAAGAGGCACTGCGTGAAATTGACACGATGATCCCACGGATTGCGCCGGCTCTGCCCCTCGATCTGACGATCAATATTGTGAATCCGGTGATAGCAACGGGCGCCTTTCCCGCCAATCTGTGTGCGATCAAAATCCTGTTGGAGGTGACCGAACATCATGGCACCGATATCACTGACGCCCATCTGGATATTGTGTTCCCAAATCTGGCACGTTCCGCCGATGATCAGCAGTCGATGGTGCGCAAGGCGGCCGTCTTTTGCATTGTCAAGCTGTACCTTGTGCTCGGCGAGGAGAAGGTTAAACCCAAGCTCTCCGTGATGAATCCCAGCAAGGTGCGTCTCCTCAACGTCTACATTGAGAAGCAGCGCAACTCCAGCCACTCGGGCGGTGGCTCCACAAAGAACTCCTCGGCCGCCTCATCCTCATGATTGCAAGCCAATGTTCAACGCTCACACACACACATACACACACCCACACCCAAACACACACAGAGACACTGAGGCAGCGTCCTCATTTGCCTATGCAAGAAAGTGAAAGCTAACAAAATTCAAGCAAAACACACGATTGATGACATATAATAAAGATCAACAATACATATAATAAAAATAATACTACAAACTAATTTATAATTTATAAAAAACGGAGAATTCTATTCTAATTATTACTGATGACGATCAGAATCAATAAATGTGTAATTGTTTATTATTAATACACGCATAGAAAACAAACAAAAAAGTAAATAAATTAAAAATAAAACCAATTGTATCGACAGGAACAGAACAAACTATTTATATACGTCATTCACTAAAAACAAACAAACAAACAAAAAACTATAACAAACTTGTAGCCAACTGTCAGTCTCCCAACACACACACACAGACACACACCAAAACACACACACACCCAGTTGTTTGCTATATTATTGTTTCTTCTTCTTTTGTTTCTTATATCAATTTAGTCACTTAACCGTTTAATTTCCTTTAGTTTGTAAGCATCTGAAATTGAGCCCCAAATTATTTTTTGTATCTAAATTATTTTTTAACGTAGTCCTGCCGTATTTTTGTTTGATTTCCGCTCAACTAAAACTAAAAACTAATTATTATTATTACTACACGTTTTTTGCTGTTTTTACAACTGAACTATTTTTGTAATTAATTTAAAACAAACAAACAAACAGTAAAATCAAAAAAACACTTATAGGTTATGTAATAATATTTATAAATTAATTAAATGAATAAAACAGTTAAACAAAAAAAAACAAAAAATAAACCAACAAAAAAACTCCCAACATATAAACACCATCATCTGGGTTTTCTTTTTTCAAATTAAGCATTAAATAAAAAGGCCAAGCCATTTGTTCAACAATTAGTTTTGCTAATATTTTAATTTTAATCTTCTTTTTGTTTTGTTTTGTTTCGTGTATTTTATTTGTTGCTTCATAAAATTTAAACGTTCAAATATTGTTTTTATTTACACATGGACTTAAATAATAGCTACAAAATATATTTATATATAATTTTTATTTTATATTTTCTTCGTTTTCTTGTAACTTTGAAAAGGTTTTTCTGTTTTCTTTTTTATCATAAAATGTCAAACACTACAATGTATCCGTTTTCAGTTTTGGTGAGTAATTTGAAATATATATTTTGTAACAACTAATTATTTTTTTTTTGCAATGGCTCCTCTATGATTTGACTAAAAAACATTTTTGAATGTTACTCGATGTGTTTGGATTTGGTTTTGATTTGTTATTGGGCCCATTTGAAACCTGAACTGGTTGTTGTTATACTTAATGTAAATGATAAAATTTCATTAATATAGTATTTATTTACTTGTATGTTTTCCACGCACAATTCAATCAGAAAAACTGAAACTAAATTAAGGCACTTAAATCGAAAGAACAATTTTTAAAATCAACCGTCAAATGAGAAACACAAAAAAAAATAAATGTTAGCATGAAATTGGACAAGTACAAATAAAGTGCGGTGGTTTTTGTTAGAGTGTATCTATAGACTTAAAATTTAGTGCTTCGCTTTAACTATTTGATATTCCAATCAATTTTAAATTACTTTAGTATTGTTGTATATGTATTTATGTATGTATATATATTTATATATATATATATATATATAATAACTAAACGTAAACCTTAAAAGTGTTCTTGAATTAAAGTTATTTTCAATGGCACATCTTTTTTTAAATCTTTTTCTTTGGTTTCGCTTTTGCTAATTAGAATTATAAATATGACTCTTGGGCTAAAGTTACATTTTAGTATTTCAGAAAAAGACAGGGCGAGACAGAGAGGGAGATAGAGAGAGAGCGAGAAAAAATGTCTACTTCTCTAAGTGGATTCTACTACGACTCTGCGACTGCTGAAGTCTCTGTTTGGTTCCAACATTTTGGTTTTTTATTTTTTTTTTTTGGTAAACTGAATCGATACCCTGACGCTGGCAACTTACCACTTACCACTTGCCACTTACTGCTACAAAAAAGTACTTACGAAATGCATTGCTCTACGAGTATGTACAGTGGGACAAAGTGTTCAACATGCGTACAATTTGTATATTTTGTATGTCTTTCCTTTTTTTTTTTGTTTCATTTTAAAAACGCTTCGATTTAAAACATTCAACTACTTAAAATTACGATTAATTTACATTTTGGCCAGTTTGGTATTCGTTTTCTATATAACTCTGGGGTTTTGTTGTTGTTGTATTTTAATGAATTTTTAACGCAATCATTGCCAGCAATGCCCGATCTAAATAGATATATATATATATAATATCTCGCGAGCATTGCCGTATTTTGACCGAAAAAGGCACACACAGAGAGAATTTCAAAATGACAAACGACAAGGGAAACGACTACTGTCTATGTAAATAATTTAACACTTGCACACAAATAACGACTCTATATATATATATATATGTGTGTGTGTGTGTGTGTATGTCTCGTTGACCTGGCTAATAGCCATTGCAGCGGATTTCAGCATAGCGCGACCGGCTCGCACTGTAGGCCGCATAGCCATAACGGTCATAAGCTCCATAGTCTGGGTAGGGATAAGCCTGGCCACGCATTCGACTCCTCGCCATCTGCTGGTGCTGCTGGTGGCTCATCTGATAGCCGGGGAAGCTTTGCGGCTCCTCGTATGGCCAGTAGTTGTGCATGCCACCCGCTGTGGCATCATAGTAACCACCGCCGCCCACATTGCTGCCGTTGCTGGCATATTCCTCGGCCAGGCGCTCAACCAGACTTTCGGGCGTTTGCAGAAAACGCTCCGAGAAGCGGCCAATTTCGGTGGAGCCGAACGCCTGCTGAAAGCCAGGCAAGGGTTTTATATCCTGTAGATGAAGAACATTTAAATTAAATGAAAATTAAAATGCTTATTTTTTGCGTTTTAAGATTTAAGTTGAAAAGAAAATAAAGCTGCACATAGAATTTAAATTAAAAATTAATCTTTTTAGTAGCTTACAGATGAGGCTAAGGTTTTCATAATTATTTTATTAATTAAAATATTTAAAAGCGGCTTAAGGAAATAACGACAAAAGAAAATAATGAAATCTTATTTAACTTTTAATTTAATCTGGAAGCCAAATCTAATTGCAAAAAAAAGAAGGAAATTAATTAATTTTTTAACTCCGTTGCGGAACTCTCAAACTTTTTTTAAATCGAATTTTCAGCACTTTTGTAGCTGTGTTCAGCGTGCTTGGGAATAACATCTAACTCACCCTTATTTGCTCCCGCACCGTGGATTCCGTTGCCTCAACTGGCTCTGTTTCGGATTGCTTTTTGCTTGCTTTGCGTTTTGATTTCTTGCTCGGGATGAGATCGCATTCGATGATGCGATTGTTGTTGCTGTTGTTGTTGATGTTGTTGTTGCTGCTGATGTTGTTGTTGTTGTTGTTGTTGCGATTTTGGCTATTGTTCCTGCTGCGATTTTTGGCATACGCATTTCGTTTGCTGCTTACGGGTAACTGCTGCTGCTGCTGTTGCTGTTGTTGCAGCAATGGCGCCAGCGCAGGTGGCACAGCGGGTGGCGCTGCTGACGCAGTCAATCCATAGCCCACCGGCGAGTTCTGTGGCGCTGGCGGGGTGCGCGACTGTCGCGACTCCGCTGGACTCCAGTTGTGCGATATTGTTGCAGGTGGTGACTGCTGCTGTTGCTGCTGCAAGTCAAACAAAAAATCGATTTAGTTTTCAGTTGCACCACTCGACAGGGGGGCTGTTCCAACAACAACAAATTTGTAATGCTCAAGTGACGGGGCACTTGAAACTTGCCCCAACCAGTGGCAGCAGCAGTCAGGCTCGATGTTGCTAAGCGACCAAGCAGCCCTATTAAGGACTCTCCCAACTCCCCACCAAAGCTGGCTGAAGTTCAGCGCGCAGCCCACAAAAATCAATAGGCGCCCAGTTTGCGGCGACACCCTGTAAAAAAAGGCTTCCGGCAAGCGGGAGAGAATGAAAGAGAGCGAGTCCAAGAAAGAGAGAGAGTAGGAGCTTAAGTATATTTAATGCGCACTCTCTTGCTCTCCCTCTCTCTCTCTCTCTCTCTCTCGCTGTCTCTTCCTAACTGTTTGTGTCTCTTTGTGTTCCTAGAAAGCCGGTCGATGGAGCTAAACGCATTTTTGCTTTTGGGTTTCTCTCTTTTCCGTCTGCTCCTGCTGTGTTTCTTGTTCTTATTGTTGTTGCATTCTGTTCTGTTGTTGTATTCCTTGCGCGTCTGTCATTATCAGCCAGTTGTTCTATTTATTCTTCCTTTGGCCTAATTTGTCTGGGCAAGTGCGTAGCTGCTGTGGCTTCTCTGTCCACCCCAAACACCCACACCTTGATGCAGGCTGCAGTGGTTATTAGTTTTTGAATTTGTGTGAAAGAAACTTACCCCATGTTCAGGATGCAGCTCATCTTCATTCATTTGATTAGTTGCTGGCTGCTGCTGTTGCTGCTCGTCAATATCCTGTGGCGTTGTTGTCGTCTCCTTGTTGGGCTTCGCCAAATTGATTTCCGTTCGCCGCACGACTTCCGGCTGCTCTTCGGTTGACGTTGACTGTGCCGTTGTCGCTGTCATTGTCGGTGTCTTATCAATATCGTTGGCAGTAGGCGTTGCTGGCGTCGACATCGACATCGACGTCGCTGCTGTCGTGCTTATGTCATCTGGAAAATTAGCGAGCAAAAAGCAAAAAAATATAATATCAAATAAATAACATAAAAGGGCGCCCAGGCCAGGGCAACGTGTGTGTGTGAGTGCGTTAAAAGAAAATCAATAAAGATTTTTTTTTTGCTCGCAGATTATTTGTCGGTTGGGCATATTTGTCAGGCTAGGCGTCTGTGTAATTATTTTGTCATGCGTGCTGGCTGGCCATCAAGGGTTAAAAAGACACGAGCAGCTTCAGGAACAGGTTGACCAGCGCGCGAGAGAGGCGAAATTCTTGTTGTTGTTGTTGTTCTTTTTTATC
This sequence comes from Drosophila fungiperda, assembly GCA_035042345.1. Classification (NCBI taxonomy): domain Eukaryota; kingdom Metazoa; phylum Arthropoda; class Insecta; order Diptera; family Drosophilidae; genus Drosophila; species Drosophila fungiperda. The sequence goes on along the minus strand of JAWNLM010000028.1, from coordinate 5,349,452 downwards.
GTGTTTTTGCACGCAGCGCTTGGCCAAATTTTGATTATTGTTTTTGCATTCGGGGTAGCTAAGAGCGGAAGCGAGTGAGAGAGAGAGAGTGAGCGCCTTCAAAGAGAGCAAAACTCAAACATGCACTTGTTGAACGTGGTAGGCAGGCACTTGCACAGTAACACACACCAACACACACACACACAGTCGTTCGCATAGCTTTGCGTGAGTAGCAGCAGCATCAAAAAAAACTATAGCATGCTTTTCGGCGCATGCGACTAAGCCTGCAATGTTTATTTTGTTTTCTTCTTTTATTTGCTGTTGTTGTTGTTGTTGCTGTTGCGAATGCGTTATTTGACTTGAGTTATTGTTATTGTAATACTCTTCGCGTCAAATAAATCAATTACAATCAATTTAAACGACGGCAGCTGACTGTGAAAATGTGAATGCATTAATTATTTAAGGAAACGACCAATTAATTTTGATTGCTGAAATTGTGGTATTCTTGGGGATTCCGTTACAATAGAAAAGCACATGAAATATTGATCGTGATTGTGTCTGGATTTAAAGTCCAACTGGGCTTAGATAGTAACGAAGACACACATTAATTAATTAAATGTTTCTTAGTTTTATACTAAAAAAATTCTTTGAAATTAATAAATTCTTGAAATACATTTAGTTCTTTTGAAAACAATTCTTCATCATTTAAAGATCCTTGCTTATTGCCAGCTTATACATATATATATTTTTTTTTTTTGCTCAACTCAGGCTATTTGTCATAGCGGACATTGATTTTTTGCGTCAATGTTGGATACCTCTTCAACACGAACAAACAGCAACAAAAACGGCAGCAACAGTAAATATTGCAATGGGGTTGCTTCACGGAGGTGTCTCTTCTCTGTGCTGCTTGTGCTGTATGTGCTGGGCAAACACAGAGGCAGCTACAATAACCCACCACAGTGCGTTGTAAAGTTCATTTACATGCTAGGCTGTGATGACATTCCACGCAGACAAGCACACTCAACTTAAACACCCCCATAAGTGTACAAGTGTGTGTAAGTGTGTGTGTGTGTGTAAGTTGAGCGCCCATTGATAAGGACGGCATTGCTTACAAGTTTCGTTTACATTACGGAATATTTAGAAAGGCTGTCATATTCTGGGGCTTGGGGAGCCACAAACACACACACCCACACACACGCACACATACTTTACACCTTTTTTTTTTATTTTTGTCAGTGCTGCGTGGGAGTTGCGACACGACATCGGAAAAGGTAAATTATTGATTTGCACACACTCATTCGCAAAAAGTCAAATCAAAAGCAACTCATCAAGAGGCAAAACTCGAGCTCCTCCTCATGTCCAGGCTTCCTAGTCCACGTTTGCGTTCCTAAATAGACAGCTAATTTGCAAGTTCTTTAAAGCAAAATGACGTAGGCGCGTCACGGCTGGTGCTGAGTTGGCCAGGCCAGCCCAGGCCAGGAAACGGAAGCATTTCAGCAGTTAACCAACGCTGATTGGTTGAGTGTTGTGCAAAATGCTGACTCCCCTCAAAACTGTCCGTCTTGTGTCGTCTCGCACATATAGCTCAACTTGCCACTGACAGGCGGCGGACGAAGCTGTCGGCGGCATTGCTGGAGATTCAAATGGACAGTCTTTGCATTCATTTGCATTCAAAATCACGCTAGCTACAACGACTCCGGCACTGTGGAATGCTTAATTAAGTTTGTATATAGAATTCAACTTAATGTGTTGTAAGACACACATTTCCATTAATATTTGATGTACCTAATTAAAACAGTTCTTCTACGCTGGTTCTTAAACATGAATTTCTAATTATAATTAAATTGCTTGGAGAACTTGTTTGAGCTCCTTTGATGTTTTATCCTTCTAATAGAACTCTACAGAAAATAACTTTTATTCTTAATTATTATGCTAACTTTTCAGAGAATGTTAAATTTATTCTAATTCTTCTACTATGTTATGCAAGCTGTTGCTGACTCTTTGATGTACTCTCTTAACTTATAATAAATTAATTTTATAGGCAACACATACAGCTATATTTGAATGTATAATAATTATACTTTGCAGAATATTTGAAATTGATTTTATACTGGTGCTGTAATGTTTCTTTTATGCTATTATAAAAGTTGTTGCGGCGTATTAAGTATACTTTGTTAAATTACTTTAAAAAATGTTAAAGTTTTATTATTTTATTATTCCCACTTTATGCTGTTAATGTTAGCTATGGTTACATTGTTATGGAAGCTGTTGCTGACTTTTTAATACGACTGTTAACTTATTATATAAAATGTTCAGGTTTCATTGGATATTGATCCTTATTTTATGCTGTTGCTATTGTTATGTTGAGGAAGTTGATGTTGACTCTTTAATACACTGAGTTGACTTATTATATAAAATATTACGATTTAATTTGAAATTGATCTGTTATGTAAGCTGTTGCTGACTCTTTAATATATCTGTAAACCTTTAACAGAAAATGTTAATGTTGAATTTGAAGTTGATCGCCATTTGATGCTGTTACTGTGACTCTTATACTGTTATTGAAGCTTATGCTAAGTCTTTAGTTTACTCTGTTAACTTGTAACGATTTTCTGCTAAAGTTAACACTTTGTCTCCTCAGTCGTTCCACAGTGCCCAAGACAGATGCTGCTGCTACTGCTGCCATCATGGCATTAATACTTGTGTTACATAATCTAGTCTGACATATGTTTGCATAAATTTACCAACCATTGACACCACCCTTACATCCCACACCTTGCATAATTGTAAATTAAATAGAGCGTAATGTAAATGCTAACAACTTACGGGGAATATCGAGCGCTGAGCAAACAGCTGTTGCGTCATTCTGCTCCACTTCTGGTTTCTGTTGCTGCTGATGTTGCTGCTGTTGCTGTTGCTGCTGTTGCTGCTGTTGCTGTTGCTGCTGTTGCTGCTGCTGTTGCTGCTGCTGTTGCTGCTGTTGTTGCTGCTGCTGCTGGTGCTGCTCCTCCTCGTAGTCCCTGCCATCGGCTGGACAATGATAGGAGACACATGACGCCGACTCCACAGACATATTCACCGGATAATCGCCACTGTAGACTGGCGTACTTTGACTGCTGTCGCTTCTGGCGCGAGTGCTGCAATTGCTGATGCCACTGTCGGTGCCGGTGGCACTGATCATTGGCGGTGATGTGGTTAATCGCTGTGCCGTTGGCGATGTCGCTGCCTCCGTTTCGTGCTCCTGCTTAATGATCTGTTGATCAGCGGGCGGTGTCTCCTCCGGCTTTGGCATCGCTAGCGTTAGCTGATGCTGTTCCGCATAGTTGCGCAATGGTTCGAGATAATTTGGCGGCATCACTGTGCGATTTGGCGCCGGTGTCGTGGAGCGCCCGGGCGGCGCATAATGTGGCATGTGCGGCGTCGCCTGATAGGCGGCAAAGCCACGCGATTGCCCATAGGAGGAAGCACTGTAAAGCGCAGGCGCTGGCTGCTCATAGCTGATGCCGCTGCTTGGCTGTTGCTGATAAGCAAGATGCGGATGCGAATGCGGATGTGGATGCGGATGCTGTTGCGTATGTTGACGCGGCGGATAGTGAAGAACACTGGAGGGTATCAGCTGTTGGCCGGCTGGCGTGAACATGCCACCCGCCACCTGCTGATGCGGATGTGGTTGGTGCAGATGATGCGCCGGCGGCTGGCTGTAATGTGGCGAGGCATAAGGCGCATAGCGATAGTAGTTGGGCATATAAGCGCTGGCTGCGGCGCCGCCGGCATAGCCATAGCCATATGGACTATAGGCACTGCTGCTCCGATAGCTGGGCGACCCTGCATAGTGGGAAATGGCGGCCTGCGCCTGTGCCTGAGCCGGATGCAGTTGCTCGTAGTAGCTGGCAGCGGCGTATCTGTCCGACATGATTGAAGCTTAATCAGCGGCTGCAATTTAGTCTACTGGCAACTTTACTCGTGCAGCAACAATTTTAATAACAATTTCCAAGCTGACTGCCCCGTCCTAATGGCTATTGTTGTTGTTGCTGTTGTTGTTGCTGTTGTTGTTGTTGTTGTAGCGGCCATATTGCGACGCCTTCGCCTCGTTTGCTTTTAAGTCAAGGGCCAGGATATTCTGTTACATGTATTATTGATTTTCTTTTCTTTTATTTTTTATTGCTTCTCTCTTTTAAATCTCCTTCAGCTGAGGTGTCCGGCTGCACCTGCAGTTATTGAGCGACTTAATCCTGCAAGTACACAGAGAGTCCTTTAATATGAAAATCTCAATTTATTGGCCAGTCTTTGAGTTGGCTGCAATATATATTGAATATTGAAAAGTACGCTACTAAATAATGTAAGAATTTGCCGTCAATAACATTTAATGCTCAATAAAGCCGCAGGACAACGGAACATGGAATTATCATTAGCAGCAGTTCAGAATAGGTATTTAATTGCCAAATATTATTCTCCTGTCAAGTGTTTGCACCAATTTGTAGGCCACAAAGTAATTAAATTTGCACACACTTGCGTGAACTAAGCAATTTGGTTAATTAACAATATATATTTTGTAAATTAAATGGCAAACAATATTACTAATTAATTAAAGAAACGTTAATAGAAATTTGTCAGAATTTCTATCAAATGCTGCAATTCAAACTAATCAAATGTAAATAAAGTTTATTTTAATTAAATGAGAATTAGCTGACAATTAGCACTGCCAAATAAAATTCAAATATTTGTACAAACTTCTATGCGCCTCAAAGTAGGCAATTAAATTTTTACTCTGCTGATAAGCTTAAATAATTATTAAAGAAATAGCTAATAAATAATTAAATAAATTAACTTAGAGAATATCGATTAAAGCTGCATTTGCTAAAGCAGCACCTGCATCTCAAACTGACCAAAGATTATTGTGCTAAAATGTGGTTGCGTTTGTGTGCAAAAGTGATGCAAGTGCAGCTTGATTGATGATGGTTGCCTGCCGCAGCTGTGCAAATGATGATGTTTGGGTTGCACTCTCGAGCGACAAGATGGATGAACAACAACAAGCCACTTAGCACAACATACTCGCTGCACATTGCACACATGCAACGAGATGAATGCATAATAACCACAAGCATTTTGGCCACACGCAAACCGTTAATGAGCCACAAAAGTGCGCACACACTCCAAGTGCCAACCACGAGAACCAGAAGCAGCAGCAATGTATGTGTGTGTGTGTGTGGAGGGGGAGTTGGCTACATGTGTGCTTTTGCCACGTTTATTGATTAATAAAAATGGCTTATTATATTCAATATTACATTTTTTCTGTTGTTTTTGCAAATAGAGAGTGAACCAAAAAAAGGCCTACATCAGTTTGAAAGACCCTTAATAATTTGAGGAGCGCCCAAGTTTATTGATTGGCCGCTGTAGACGCTAATGATGACGTTTGCTTTAGCATGATGATTTTGTCCAGCACCAAATTAGCAAATCACACAGCAAAGGAGCGAAAGGGCAAAGGGAGGCACATAATGGCAACTCTATTAGCAGCTGTATAACATAATCAATGTAAATGTAAACACGCGCTCAGCGCAAAATACAAAGAGCAAGCTGCAAAGAGAGTGTTCTGTCGGCAGAGAGAGGACAGAGAGAGAGAATCAGTAAGCGCGCAATTGAAAGGGGTTATGTTGAGTACGTGTGCAAGGCGCAAAAATGTGAACTGTAAACTCAAAATGAGCCTCAAGAGCACAACTGCAATTGAGCTCAGGCAACTGCCACTGCCTCCATTCTCTCTCTCTCTCTTTCTTTCCATCTCTACCTCTTCGTCGCTTTTTGTCTTTCCTATGCTCATGCGTTGCAAGTAAACCGCAGGAAACGGAAGTTGTGGGGCATGAGAGAGATGCTGCCTTTGGCCTGTGTGTGTGTGGGTGTGTTTATGTGTACTGTTTTTTGACAGCAACAGCCGCCCAGTTCCATCCAGCGCATATAAATCAATAAAAACACACAGCAGCCACGCCGACTCGACTCGACTCGACTCAACTCGACTCGATTCGACGCGAGACTCGAGCCAACTTACAGCTTGGGCTTTGGCATTTACTGCTGCTGATGCTGCTTCTCAGTACAGCTTCATTAATTCTTTGCTATACTCTCTACTTTTTAACAGTTTCCTCACCCAGACACACTCACACATACTCACAAGTACAACTAGGTTCATATGTGTGCGTGTGTGTAATCATTACCGTTGACGTCGTTGCTGTACGTCACAAAATGTGAGCGCACTTCAGCTGCAAATATTTACAGTGCCCGAATGTATATCTTCCCCTTCTTCTTTTTGTTTTTGTAAATGCAATTTTAATTGTGAGCTTGCAATGCGTGCAGCTGTTGTTGATGCTTTTCAATAATTGGGGCAAGTGCGTGGGAGAGCGTAAGCTTGACAGCGTATACGATTAATTATGAGGCAGAGCTTGAAGGTATTTTGAGTCAAATGAAATATTTCACATTTTAGATATAAAAATGTTAGATCAAATTTTATTTTCTACTTACTTAAAATTCCATTTAAATTGCGTTTGCACTTAATAATTTCTGCATAGTTTTTAATTTATGTGAAATGGGCTCCCACTTCAGTTGCATTCAAATTGTAAATTTTGCTGAATTCAAAATACCGTTAAACCGTTAAATTTCAAAATGAATACTCACACACACACAAGCGTAATCTTGCTCTCGCGCAAAAAATCGAAGAGCGGCAAACGATCAGAACTCGTAGAGGCACTTAAACATACACACACGGGCACACACACACACGGACATTGCCAAGTGGCGGTGGCGGCGGCAGCGTCGACTGATTAACCCTTAGGATGTAGCTGCGTTACGTATACGCTGCGTGTGCGACTCGCGCCAAAGTCAAACGAAGACTGAAATGCGATACGGCTGGCGCGCTTCCATTTATACACAGGCAGCAGCCTCAGCGGTACCCCCCAAAAATGTAAAGAAGAAAAGCTGGCAAAAGACGGCGGCGAAAAAGCAGCGAACACCAACGTCAGGGGCAAAAGCAACAGCAAAAAAAGCAACGGTATAACGGGCGCTGTGCTGCACTGGCAACCCAGCGCAAACTATGTGACCCGATTTGATGGGCAACCTGCCCACACACGCGCTGCTTACAGAGCGAGCTTTCGCTTGGTTTCGCCAAGCAGACGACCGAAACGAGGGGGAAATTGAGAGAGAGAGAGCGCGCACATTTGGCAATTGCAATGGGGCGACGCTCTCTGGCAGGCTAATGTCATTTGTAAATTCTTACTTACTTTGCTTACGAATTAGAGCACAAAACAGAAACTGAACAAAAACAGAGCGTGTCAAAACAACAAGAAAAGGAAGCGGAAGAGAGAGCGGGAGAGCGAGTGCGCAGCATGGCCAATTGAATGGCGGGGTTTCCCTGCCATGTTTCAGTGTTGCTCAATGCTTATCAATGGGCAAATGGGTATGTATGCTGCTGCTTTATTGATATCTTCTGATTGCAGATACCAGATAATATATAACAGATAATATATACCAGATTAAGTATAGCATACATCAGGGCGCCTGTTTTACTGGAATTGGTAGTCCCCGCAATAACATTACAGTCAAGCATAATTTTAATGCCGCAAAGATAAACAGACACAGACGCACACATACACACTCAATACGCACCATTATTATTGATTGAATCTGGGAGAGAGCGCCAACTGATACTCATTAAATGTCACTCTCTCGCGCTCTCTTTCTCTTCCGCCAGCTGCACGTGTTGTGTGTTTTGCGGTTCTAGCAGTAAACCGAAAATCATCAAAAAAAAAACGGAAAGATAGAAAATGAAAAGAAAACGTAAACAAAGCGTGCGCACGCAATGTCATAATACAGTGGGGTAGGATAAGCAGATAAGATGGGGTGGTGAATATGTGGAATACCCCATTAAATGCATTGGCAAAGCAAGGGTGTTTTTGTAATTGATTCCATACACGTCTTTCAGGGTGTAATATATCTATTAAAAATTAAGTGTATCATAGTCATTCAGAACTCTTAATGCATTTGTAATAAGCGCTGATTTGTAATTGACAATTTATTAATTTTTCACACCAAAGGAAGCGATTTGGACTCTTTCGCAAATGATAATAAAATATTTTCCGCTTAAAGCTTATATACAGTCAATTAAATAGTCTTTAAGACGATAACAAAATGGACAAATAAACAAACATAAATATGAATAAAGCTGCTGGTTTCTCACTTATCTCAAAAATGAGATGATTCTCAGCCGAACCAATGGGCGCCCATGCAATCCCGCGTCCATTCCGTTTGGCAGACCCAACACCACTCAAAGCCGCAACCAGCACGTGTGCAGACCATGTGCATACAACCTCCTGGAAGGGAGTGAGAGTAAGACAAGTGAGAATTGCTGACAGACAAGTGGTCAATTGCAAACTCACCATCGCGTTCCGTTGGTGTGCGACACTTGGGGCAAGGTTTGGTGCTGACTTTGATTGTCACATTACTGGCCTCTTCCCAGCGAGCCTCCGCAGCGCGCTGTTGAAAAATATAATGGTTTGATTATAGATGCCACCATTATTTTGGGTAAAGAGAACACACTTACATTGGGATCCACGCTGTATTCGCAGGAATTCTGAGCGCTGGTCGTGTCGCCCTCGGGTAAACATTCGCCAATGTGATAGCCCTGCAAACAGTTGCGACAGAAGACGTAGCCACAGCCACTCTGGCAGGTCACCTTGGTGCAATCGGGCTCGATAAGCAGTCCCATTCCACAGCCCGGTTGCGGACAGAGCACGCCTCCCGCTTGCAGCACATACTCCTCGGTTGCAAAGCGCTGATAGCGTTCATATTCATCGCGTGAGAGCAGCTTGAAGTGATGGATCTCCTCGATGAAGGAATGCTCACAGCCCGCCGGACAGGGCAGCGTATAGCCAAAGTCCGGATGAGGCATAAACTGGCGTTCGCTGAGTCGCGAGCGGCAATAGTCGCGGAAGCAATCAATGCAGGTGACGTGCTGCGAGGCGCACGGAAAAACCAAAACTGTATCGCTATAAAATATAAAAATAAATATGAAATTTTAAATATAAAGAATACGGAGATAAACTTTCAGCAGTTTGGAATGCAGAGCAAGGCACGCTCACCTGACCTCTGTGCAAGCCAAGCAGGGCACATCTTTGATATTGTTCTTGATTAGACTCAAGGGTGCCGCAAAGTCTTTTTCGCCACCCGAAACATGCTCGGCACACTTGAAATAGAACTCGGCGAATGGCGGATCACCCGCCTCGTTGTCCACACAGGCAACTTCGAGACTCTCGCAATGGCCGCGAATACGTCGCGCTCTGAGCACATCGTCCCAGCACTCGGGATCACGATGGACGGTGAAGGCACCACCCTTGCAGAGGGCACACCTCACCCGGAGTTTTCCTCGACACAGTTTCTGGCACTGCCCGCAATGCACAAAGAAATGCGCCTTGGCACGCACACGGTCTGCAGAGAAGCAATGAATGTTACGTAATAATTCGCTTAAGCCGTGGCCAAATTTCACCCACCCTCTGGGGTGATATTCAGACGCTCTTCGCTCTCCAGCTGCAAATCGAGCAGAGTTTCGCTCAGCGGCTGGGACGGCTCTTCTGGGGGGGACTCCTCTTCCAGCAGAGTGCTGGCCCTTCGCACTCGTTCAGCTGGACGCAGGCGGATGGCGTGCAGCACACTTTGCTGCCCAAGATCACATTGCTACTTAGACGCATTATTAAAATGAGGCATAATTAAACTGAATTTTGTACTTACCTCAATGGTGGTTGCATCGCTAAGCTCTTTACCGGCAAATATGATCTTTACTTCATCGGGGAGAAGTCCAAGTTGTGGCGCAACCAGCTCCTTAAGGTTTTTTATGTCCCACTGCGGCTCCAAGTTGACGGACAGTGTGCGTCCCGTGTTCGTTTTCACATAAATGCTGAGTGTGTGCGTAAGCTTGCCTCCAATTTGCAGCAGCTCCAGCATTTTGCGTACAAAGGATGCAATAAAATTAAAAAGAAAACTCATTGAAAGCAGCCAGCAATCATAATATGTTATTATGATCTGAAACAATACTAGGAATACTAGACACAGGTATTTTTCGGTACTAGACACGGGTATTTTTCGGTATCTCGGCGCTATCAATCGCGGTATTCAAATCGGTATTCAAAGTCTCAATGCGCGTAGTTAATAGAAATCGTCATACGATTGTGTTTTTATTCAATAAAATATATGCATATTATACAGCATCTGTGCTGTAAATGTGCTTAAACATTTACACAATGCTTTTTAAAAGTGGCAGTGCACAGCATTTGCCATTGTACGACCACCATCAGCTGTGCAGCAGTTTTTGACATTCGCTTGTCTACGTTTCGTGCATTTGAGCGGCAATATTGGAAAGGGTGTTCAAGAAAATTGTTGTCTTATTTGCTCTATAATAAAATGACAACGTTCAAAATAAGTGAAATCAGTAATGACTTATTTGCAGCTGGAGACGAGTATTCATTGTGTCATTGTGTGGCAGCCGATTTGCGTATGGGTAAAGGAATTGCCATAAAATTTCGGTAAGTTTGCTTTAGTTAAATTTTCCATAATCAGCTAACAGAATTTTTGCATATTACAGTAATAAATTTGGAGATCTTGCCGACTTGCAACAACAAAACGTGCAACCTGGTGGCGTTGCCATATTACAGCATCAACAACGCTACATTTACTATCTAATCACCAAGCAGAGCAGCTGGGGCAAACCCACCTATCAGTTGCTCCACAGCTCCCTGACTGCCATGAAGGAGCATATGGTAATCAAGTGGAGATTAACCCATGAATAACTATAACATATAGCCATTAATTAATATTCCACATTCAGCTCAAACATAATGTGCAGAAATTGGCGTTACCTCGCATCGGTTGCGGTTTGGATGGCCTTAACTGGTTCAAAGTGAAAGAAATGCTCATCGAGATATTTACATCTGATGCTGTTGAATTACTCGTATTTAATTATGTTGCAGGCAACAAGAAATAAATAAATAAATAAGGATATATAATCGGCACAACACATTTACTCAGGCGGCGGTGGCTCATAATTGTAAACGGTTATCTCAATATCTTCGCGACCAAAGACTTCTTGGAGCAATAAGCGTACAAAGTTCCATTCCAGTCCATCGATGCCACATCCTATGCGTGGAATAGCCAGCTTATTTATATCATTCTTGAGCTGCAGTAAAAATGGAGATCCAAGATTAATAAATAGCTTTTATATATTAGTAGATTAGCTGAGCACTAACCATATGATCGCGCATCTTCTCCAGCGATGCCTGCATCGATTCGTATGTGGGCTTGGCCCAGCTCTGCGACTTTGTCACCAGATAGTAGATGTAGCGTTCCTCATCCTTCAGCACAGCCACTTCACCGGTGCGTGCCTTTTGGGCCAGCAGCTCATCCACCTTGCCATAAATTGCCTTGAACTTAACGGCTACGCCAGCGCCCATGGCCATATCGGCTCCAACACAATGCGCCAACGAATGGGTTTTCGGTGCCGAGAAGAGATCCCCATTGACTTCCTTTAACTGATAGCCAGCCATGCCGTTCACAAAAGCCCGTTGAAAGGCGAAACGTACATCAGAAACTGCCGGAGAGAACATGTTGTGTTTGAGTACCGAATTCGGAATGCTTGAATATATTTTGAAAAAAATATACATATGCAAAACAAGACAGCTAGTCGAGAGTGCCCCGACTACTAGATGTCCCATGAAATGATTGAACACGCCTAACTTACTTAGTTTTCTTAAATAAATTATGTATTTATTTTTCGATCATTATAACATTTTCATATTCAAAAAGGTGCATTAAAAAAATATCTTCTTAAATTCGTACATTTTCGATTGATTCCAGCCATTGTCCGGTGCCTTTTTATTTATTGTACAATATATTTGTAATTAATATAAATAACCATTAATAAATACATATATTTGATGTATTTCTCTGGTGCTTACTAACCCAACGCCTATAAACTATATTTTTAACGGTGCATTTTGTGCTTTGTTCGAATACAAATAAACCCATGCAAACCAGTTTCGAGTGTCATAAATTATCATAAGTAAATGATATAAATATATATATACAAAGATAGAATACTGCTCCAACCGCACGCTTAGAAGGGGGTCTTCTCTCTGTGAAGCGATTGTCGCGATGAGCTGACGCTGCGCGGTAAATGCATCAGTTTCATGTGATGACAGGTGGGGCACATGACCTTTATGGTATCCCTTTCCATGCTTGGCGGCTCGTAGAAGAAAGCAATGATATCAACGCCATCGCTGACGAAGACCAGCTCCAGCAGACTGCGCACTCGGTACCAATCCAGACGATCGATGCCACAGCCCAGACGTGGAATTGCCAATTTGCTCACATTGTGTTCACGCTAAAAAAAATAATGATGATGAATGACAAATTCGGATGGATGACAGACATAATCAGAAATCAAGCTCACCATATGTTCCCGCATGGCCAGCAGAGCGTAGTAGAGAGCTGTGTAGGTGCATTTCTCATGTGCCCGCTCCTTGGTCACCAGATTGTAGATGTAACGACCGCCCTGCTCCAGCACAGCCACATTGCCAGTGTGCCGCTGCTGCTTCTTCAGATCATCAACATGCCCAAATTTACAGCGAAACTGCAAATTGATCCCGGCACACATGGCAAAGTCAGCGCTAACCGAATGCACCAGTGCAAAGTTTTCCGGTGCGCTAAACAGATTTCCCTTCGCCTCGGTAATCTTACACTTGGGCGCAGCCAACTGCAATGGGGGATTAACAATAAGCAGCCACACGCTGAGTAGATTTGTATCAATTACTCACCTCGCTGCTTATGTCGTCATGCTCACAAACAAGTATCTCGATGGGGTATTCGCCATGGGCAAATATCTGCTTTAGAATGCGCTTCACTTGCTTCCAATCGAGGCCATCGTTTCCACAACAGATTCGAGGCATCGCCACTTTGGTGATTTCATGATTGCGCTATATAAAAGTATAAAGAAGATAAATGATTTATTGTGCCAACAAATTAACTTTAAATTAACAATGAATTTTTGGGAACTGTCTTAAAGAATTTGCTCTACAAAGAACCTTCACCTAACGCAATTGACAAATATTACAAATAAATAAACAAAACATATTTAATAGTTGCAACTTTTGAAATAAATATAATAAATATTTATAAAATTTCAAATTAAATTGACTTGATCTAAATATTCAACTGGCACAATTAAAACATAATTAAATATATAAACAAATAAAAATAATATATATAATAATTATAGCTAAATATTAAAGATGTAACTAATATTACAAATTGATAAAAGTTTGCTGATGCTATGGAAATATATATATAATAATTTTTGTTTATAAATTATGTGTAAATAGAGCTATCAATTATTAAAAATCAAGATGCAAATTGGCTGAACTCAACAAGATTCTCTCACGTTTCCTCTCACTCCCCTTAGCTATTACTGATATATAATAATGATTTGCTCACCATATGTTCTCGCATGCAAATGAACGCCGCCTGAACATCATCGTATGTTGGGGTCGCATACAGATTGGACTTGGTCACCAGATGGTAAACGAACCGAGAATTGTGCTCGAGGACAACGCAATTGCCGCTGGTCACTCGGCGGGCGCGCAGCTCATCGACATCGCCAAAGATTAGGCCGAACTGCCAGGCGAGTGTGCCGCGAATGGCACTGAATGCTGAATCTACGTCGTGCGCCAAAGCATAGCTCTGTGGTGCTTGGAACAGATCGAGTTTCGTCTCGACGATTTTCACGTTCGTGTTGGCCATTTTTTTTTTTTGTGTTGTTTCTTTTGTGCTAATTTAAATTGTTGTTGTTGACTGCAATTAAGTATGATTATTTCTAGGTTGAAAACGATGCCAATGCCAAAAAGCAAAAACTTACCCGTTGCACGCACTGCGGAAACTTTCACGAGGCCAAAACGAACACAGTTTTTTTTTTGTTTTTTTTTTTATTTCTTATTTCTGGCTGTTTGTTTGTTTGTTGAGAAAGAACCAAAACCAAACAAGTTTATCAAAGCAATTAGTGAACAAATTTTCTGCACCCTTCTGCTTTTCGTTATGTTTATAATTGACACCGAATTACAAACAAACACCACCGTTTAGTAGCTTGTTTAATTGTGCACATATGTGTATATATAAACTTTGTTTTGAGTTGATCATTTATCAATTAACACAGACTCGACGACTGTTCGACGATCGTTCGACTGTCGCCAGCGGAGTTCTGCAGTTGAATGGAATGCGCCGCTGAGCGTGCCAACTGTGAAAGCAGCTCTTGCAAAGCCCGAAAGCCCGGACCCAACTCATCAAAGACCCCAAATTGCGGCTTTTGGATGACAACTCTGACTCAGCAGTGTTGCTGTTTTTGTTGTTGTTGTTGTTGTTCTATAATATGCCATCATGCCGCTGATGATGATGACATATGATTATACTCTGTATATTTGTGTCCGTGTATTTTCTGTTTGCTTGTTATCTTCTGTTTGTTTGTTTGTTATTTTTATTTTATTTTTTTGTTCGAATTTGCTGTTAATTTGTTGTTGTTTTGCTCCAGGCACAAGAGAAGAACTTTTATATTGCCCAAAAATAAAACTCTTCTAACTAAATTTCGAAATCTGAGGTAAAGCTGCTTTAGCCGATAACCATTTTGATATTGCGGCACCTGACTGGATGACTGACTATAAGTATGTTTAGGTATGTGTGTGTGTAGGCGACTCTCGACAACGGTAATCAGTGGCATGTTCTAAATAGGGGCAGTCAAGCGAACAGAAATTAAAAAACGCAGATTGTTGTTCAAAATAAATGTGACTTAAATTATAATTATTTGTGTGCATAGCCGGGGAATTTAAATATTAACATACACAACACACACACATATAAAACAGAAACCGCATACAAATTACCATATTAAGTGGTTAGTAAGAGAATACCGTATAAGCAACAACAACAGCAACAACCGCAACAACAATGACGCATAAGCTTTTTTAATATTCGCCATTGGCGCCAAAAACGGTATGCGACTGGTGCGTGTCTCGGCTAAAAGTGCCGCTGCATAGCACTGAACCTGCGTATTATAAACAATAAATATTTGTTTATTGCACGGTTAACAAAAAAATTCGCATGTATCTCCACAAACTTGACTTAAAGTACATGTATTTTTGTATAGAAAATTAGCGTTAATTAGCAGTCTTAAAATGTGTGCAAGTAACTTGCATTCGCCAAGGTCACTTCATTTTATTTATATGCGAGCCCTACTCTCTCTCTCCTGCGCGTCTGCTTTTACGCAGCTCTACGCAAGGCAAGAGAAATTGTTTATAATTTAAATTTCGTTTTTCACCAATCAAGACGAATCGTCATCGTCGACGCAGTCGCTTGCAGCACCTTGTGGAAAAGCGATAGTAGCATAGCCGTCGACGTCGACGTCGACGTTAACGTCAACGGCAACGTCTCTAACTTAGTTCATGGCAGTTTAACTTGGCGCTCCGACGGCACACAACGAGCACGAGAGGCACAAAAAAAAAACAAAAAATATATATATATATATATATATATAACTATAAGCTTTGTGCCTTTGATTTGCTGTAGTTGTAAAATTCGGTGTTGTTGTTAGTTTTGCTAATTACATAAATAGTTTGGTTACGTTCAGAAATTGCGTTTATATTAAATTTGTATGTGTATTGGTGTTAATTAATATACTTTACGTAGTATTTGTTTAGTTAGTTGTTGTGTTTGCCGGCGCGCTGCAAACATTTGTCGTATTTCTCTTTTGTTGGGCAATTATTAAGCGCACAAAAATCTCCCAAACAAAACGAAAACTACGCCAAGAATATGAATCACTAGTTGAAGCGCGCTTAACAACAGTTAAAACGTTCTGAAACACACACGGCTGAAGCGTTAACTAAAAAGTGCAAGGCAAAAAGGCAAAAAACAAACTGAAAGCAGCAGCGGCAGAGACAACGACGTCGACGTCGAAGCGTCAGCTGTTTTGGTTTGATTAGTTGTTGCCCCTTTTACCGTATTCGTAAGTTACGTAGCTGTGGCTTTTTAGTTGTTGTTGGTTTTGTTTTTGTTATTGTCTCTCGAGTGTGTTCTTCTTACGTAGCTTCAACTTGTTTTCTCTGTTTTTGGGTTTTGTTTGTGTATTTGTGTTTAGTGTATTGAGTGTCGTTGTTGTATCATTTGTGTATAGTATTTGTTGTGGCATTTTGTAGAACGTTTTTGCCATATTTGCTGCAATGACATCGCTGACATTGTGCTGCTCGCGTCGTGCGATCGCTGCCAACTCCTACGCCAACACCAATTGGCGGTTTATTCAAACACTTCAAAGGCGCCAACAATTACAACAACAAGAACAACAACAGCTATGTGGGCGTCACAGCGCAGCTGCAAAAGCAACAGCAGCAGCAACAACAACAGCTCCAAAAATAAATGCAAATATGGGCGGTAAGTTGATGCTTTATTATGCTAATTACGCGTGCAATTGTTTATTATTTATTATCTAAGCGTTATGATTTATATGCCTATCTTTAGTTTTCTACTCTTCACGCAGTTTGACAGTTGGCTGACAACCCTGTCCATTACTTTGCATGCAATGTCACCTTTAGTTTCCGTACAGACGCGAATCTTACGTATTATGAACTACGGCGAATTCCACCCACTCAAAATAAACAAAATATGTTTGCATATATACACAAAAGTATAGATTTATAATTGAAACTCATGTCATCTGAACACACGCAGCGCAGTGACTAGCAACTGTTTTTAAACATGAAGTCAATTTCATTTATTGATAAAAAAGAGGGCAAACTATCTTTTAATTAAACATTTTTTGTGGCTTTAGCGTAACAACATTTTGCGATAAGTTTTAAAAACAATTTGTGACAAATAAATATAAAATTTCACTTTGTTCTTAGTACTTTGAATCACCAAAGGGCGCACAGGTCAAATATTATTTATTATGTTATCGTTTTTCTTTTAAAAAACGTGAGTAATGTGGTCAAAGTTTAACTTTTAGATTAATACTGTGCTATAATTTAGAATCACGTCTTCCATAAGGAATTCATGTCAGTAAAAATTTTCCACTGTGGTAACTTGGCCATAACTGAATAAAATTACAAAATCAATTGGTTATTTTTTTTGTTTTAGTTTGACTAATAGATTAATACAGCAATTAAACAGAAACTATTCCAATTAAATATTTTTTATTTTGTCGTCGTTGTGTCTTGCATTCAGTTTGATTAATCATGCATGACAAATGACATTTTAATAGCCTAATTGAAAGCGCATTAAATGCTTCGACACTTGTTGAAGTGTCTGTCCCAAAACCCGTTTTGCTTCAATAAGCGTCTAATCAATTTTGTATACAAAGCGAAACATGCGCCGACAAATATCGTACAATAAAAGCCATAATATATTAACACACAGATATAAGTAGATATAAACTTCATCAATTTCTAGGCTTTTTTTTTTTTAAATTTTACACTTGAGCGGCAAACTAATAGGTTTTTAAATCATATAAATAAATAGAGTGCTGCTGTTGAAAAACACCATAAAAACTGGGACACGATGACGACAGAGAAATTGTGTTGATAAGATTGGGTTTGTAAGGCTATCAACGCAAATTTGTATTAGTTTGTATAGGTCATCGATCAAACTTAGCTTAGGTGTCAAATGATTGTGTGTGTGTGTGGGTGTGTGTGTGTTGTAAATAGCTTTTAACATATGTAGTAGGTAAACACAGCTTGGTAAACATATCCGTAATTAATTGAATCACAAGCGTAAATGCAAACCATATGTTTCCACATAAGTAATTTAAGCTATACATACTTGGGTGTAATGCTGCTATGCAAATGAATCAATTGAAGTTCAAGGTCATTAACAGCAAACGCTAATGCGTCCCACACACACATACATTCACACAGACAGACGACCACAAACTGGAAGTGAGCTACAAATAAAAACATTTATTCAGTCGCATGAATAATAAATTTCGGTATATCTGACTAAGTATTTGGACTGTCTGCGAGCCCCCTTCGAATAGATTGCTACAAAAATAAATAAAAAAAAATAAAACTCGAAGTGCAAATACACTCGTTAATTATATATATAAAATGTGACCAGTTTTATATAAATATCTATATGTATTTAAATTTATTTAAGCTTAGTTATGCAACCTGTTGAATTATACATTGCAAATAAACAAACAAAAAATAATCTTTATTAAATATTAAATTTGTGTGCTGGAAAGAGCATAAAATTTTGGTTGCCAGCTCGAAAGTTTTAGAACCATATCAACGTCTACCTAAATAGAGGTATACTTAACGACTGCTTGCTGCTGATAAGTTTTGGTAAACACTCTCTCTCAATCTCTCGCACTCTCTCAGACTCTCTCTTTTTCTCTCCCTCTCTCTCTCTATCATTTATGATATGATATGAGCCAAAAACAAATACCCACAAATATTAGCTACTCCCTCGCCTCTTTGCTGTTTCTAACTGGATTGGGCAGGGGTTCTCAGTACGAGATCTGTTGCCGTTAGAGAATTTTTCAGATTAATTATCGCTTCGGCATTTCCAGATCCAAAACGAAAAAAACAGTCGCATATTTGTCGCGTAGCTGAAAGCAACACGCATTAAAAAGCATTAAATTCTTTTGTTTTTTTATTCTTATAGCTTTTTCCATATCAACGCGAAGCATGTCGTCGAGTTCCTCGCAACAACTGGTGGACGTGGATGAGTCGCGTCGGTTTATGATCGATTGCTTTAAGGCTGTCAATGTGCCCGAGGAGCATGCACAGGCACAGGCCGATCTGCTGGTGGCTGCTGATTATCGTGGCCATTTCAGCCACGGCATGAATCGTCTCGAGATGTATATCAATGATCTGGCCATCAATTCAACGAATGGCGCCGCCGAACCACAAGTCCTGAAGGAGACCCCGGCCACAGCCTGGGTGGATGGTTGCAATGGTTTGGGCGCTGTGGTTGGCAACTTTTGCATGGATCTGGCCATCAAGAAGGCAAAGAATGTTGGCGTTGGCTGGGTCTGTGCCAAGGGATCGAATCATTATGGCATGGCTGGCTGGTATGCGTTGCGAGCAATGCAACAGGGCCTGGTGGGCATGTCCATGACAAATACTTCGCCACTGATGGCACCCACGGGCGGCAAGGAGGCAGCGCTCGGCACCAATCCGCTCTCGCTGGGCGCACCCGCCGGAAATTCGGATCATTTTCTACTGGACATGGCCACCACGGCAGTGGCTGTGGGCAAGATCGAGATACAGAATCGCAAAGGCGCCCCATTGCCCGATGGCTGGGCTCAGGATCCCGAGGGAAATGTGACCAATGATGCCCAATTGGGCTTCGCCACGGGCTGCTTGATGCCGCTGGGCGGCTCTGAGCTCACCTCCGGCTACAAGGGCTATGGACTGGGTGCCATGGTAGATATTCTGTCCGGTGTAATGTCGGGTGCCAAGTACTCCACCCAGGTGCGCAAGTGGACGCATGCAGGCGCCAATTCTGCAGCAGATCTGGGCCAAGTATTCATCGCTGTCGATCCGAATTGCTTTGCGCCTGAATTCGAGGGGCGAATGACTGATTTCAATTCCCGTCTGCGCAGCACAAAGCCAGTAAGTATTTTTTCTATTCCTATAAACCTTTTCAGCTTTTTACAATCTGCTCTATTTTCCTAGACCGATCCCGCGAAGCCTGTGCTGCTGTCCGGCGACAAGGAGAAGAACAACATGAAGGCTGTGGATGCAGCTGGCGGAATTCAATATCTGGAGAATCAGCTTAAGACTTGCGCCGCCTTGGCCGAGAAGCTGAAGATCAAACCGCTGAGCTTTAACTAGAGCAGCTGAGCTTTAACTAAAGCATCTGAGCTTTAAGCTCAGAGAAAAGGAGGAGCCAGTGTTGCAAAACGCCGCGCCGAACTTTAAACATATTCATGCCATAATTTAAAGTAGCTTTTGCATTTCTATGCTGACCAATATTCTTTTGAATACTGCCTTATTTGCATATCACTTCGATATAAAAGTTTGTTATAATTATATACACTGAGTAGTTGCTTGTTATTTAATATGATATTGTCAGCTAATAAATAGCTTTAAACTTTAAGGAACAATTGAACAATTTTTATAGTAAAACCTTTTTGGTTTATGGGTTATCCAAAGTGAGAGATTTAATGGTAAGCACTGCCTGCTTTTTGGCATCCTTATCAGCTGTTATGGACTCCTTGGTAGTGCGCAGCTTGTGAAAATGACATTTCGTATCGAAGAGCAGTGGAACCTTATCTATGACCGGCTTCACAATCATTGCCGAGCGCAACTCCTCGGCATTATCCGTCTTGCTCATCGATTTGATGAAATCAATATAACGTTGATTCTCCTCAGTCAACGAGCGCTTCTCCTCCAGCAACAGCAGGTTCTGGGTCTGAGCCATGGCCTGCTGGCGCCAAAAGTTCTTCAGGCTCTTGTTCAGATTGACCAGATCTTCCTCACTGAGATCCACATGCTTCTTAATGTCCAGTGTTTGCAGTGTGAAATTCTCATCCACTTCACCAACATCGATGGGTTCGACAATCTCACCGCCCACAATGATCTTCTCGGACTCTGTTTGCAACTTGCGACAAGTCATGGATAGCGCGAGGAGCAGTTCACCGCTCTTGACAATCTTCACGTATTTCTACAGGATGCATTAGTGTTACCATGCTAAAGACAGGATGTATTATAAAATCTACCTTGGTCATTGCGTAACACTCCGTGCTGAGGATGCGAAGTTTTTCGTGTGTGGTTTTGCGATCGGAGCGCATCCGTTCCTCGATCTTCTTGCGCACATTGGAGAAATACTCAAACTCCAGGCGTAGATCGTTCATAACCATATTGTTCTCCGTTTCGGCTTGCAGCATTTTGGCTTGTATTTGTTGTTGTTTGTTTATCATTTTCGATTCGTCGGCATCCAATTTTTTGCTCTCCTCCACGAAGGCCTGTTGGCGTTCGGTTAGCGAGTGAATTCTCTCATATTTGTGTGCATCCAAGTCAGTGCTGTGTAGCGAATCGATGAAATCGTTTAGCTGATGATGCATCTTCACCATTTTATTAACGACCTCATCACGTATCTCGAAACGACGCTCGATATGGCGATTGATGTCATCGTCCCGCTGCTCCAAATAGATCTGGTAGTCCTCCTTCAGTTGATGTCGTGTGTTCAGATTGGATGCATGGATAATGTTCTCGCTGTTCTGACGCATTGCGTCCACCTCCTCGGTGCGCAGATGCACCTCGTCGTAGAACTCCTTGAGCAGGTTCTCCGCCTGCTGCTCGTACATCTGCTTAGCCGCCTCGAGCATCGCCTGATAGCACTCGCCAATGTGATCGATCACCTGCACCGTTTTGCTATAGCTGCTCGAGTGCTGGAGACGCGTCTGCGCCATATCATCCAGCAACATCTGGATACGATCGTTCTTGTTGTCGATGATACGCTTAGATTGTTCCCCCCACTGGATCATCTCGTTGCGCAAGTCAACAATTTTGATCTGCGATGCAATTTTATCCCACTCCTCTTTGCCACGTTGCTCCATGCGCTTGCCCAACTCCAGCTCCACTTCCAGGTCATGCTGTGGGCATATTCGTATATCGTTAAGGCCACATTACACTCAAAGAAAAGCTTGGTTTTAATGTGATGCTAACAACTTTCCAATTCTATTCGCATTTTAATATGATGTACTTACGCGCATGACCAGCTTCTGTTCTTCAATTTGCTCCAAACGCTGGGCTTCCTTGCGAGCCGCCTTCTTCTGTGCTTTGGTGGGTGGGTGTGGCTTCTGTGCATTCTCCTCATCGGCAGCATCTTGTAAATAATTTTCCGAAATACGCGTTATGCGTATCTCCGGCATGGCAATATGTGGATCCTGCACCGACATTTTGTTAGAGTTTGAGAAAAATTTAAATTTGTGAACAGAACGTGATTTTTCTGTTTACCGTTTGAACAACGTATTTGAATGCCAAAGCAAAGCTTACTGCTATCAATGGCGTTTGCCAACACTACAAATGGAGCTGAGCGCCAAAAATTGTAAAAGCTCTCTCGCGCGCAGCATCTCCAGAGCCGACGCTGTCTGTGTGTGCGCTGGCCAAGTTAGTAGACGTTAAAAGCTTGACACGTACGGTTGTTCTCACAAAGCGCACAAGCAAACAGCAGCCAGGACAACTCAGACTAACAACAATTCTGCCACTAAAGGAACGCGTTTCTCTCTCCATGTGTTTGTCTATGTGTGTGTGTGTGTGTGTGTTATGTTTTTTTTCCCCGGCTGCGCGTTGTAAACAAAAATAGCTGTGCTTGTTGTGACTGTGTGTAGTTGTGTGTGTTTGTCGTCCTGGTGGTGGTTAACAACCCCCAGCAAAAGCAAACGAACAACTACAAAGCTCGAGTGGCAAGGGCAAATGCTGGCAAAGTTTTTCGGGGTTGCAGACAGTTGGCAAACAAGCTGCGAATTCCTCTTTAAATACCTATAAATATTCAATAAAAATACACAATTCAAAATATATAAACGCATATACATATATTTAAAACGATATTCAAATATTAAGCATCCAATATGAGCGATGCTGGCCCCAATGGCGGCTATCAGAAAATGCCGCCC
The DNA here is from genome assembly GCA_035042345.1 of Drosophila fungiperda. Taxonomy (NCBI): domain Eukaryota; kingdom Metazoa; phylum Arthropoda; class Insecta; order Diptera; family Drosophilidae; genus Drosophila; species Drosophila fungiperda. The sequence continues at coordinate 5,326,792 of JAWNLM010000028.1, read as the reverse complement.
GGCTGGGACTGTAAATATGATCAGACAACTGGCAACTGGTAAGTACTGGTTTCTATCGTATATACAAATAAAAATAGAAGTGCATAAAAACCGCCATAAATATTTGTGCATGCGATTGAAACACACAAATAAAAAGCAGCGAATAAATGTTGTGGTCGGGGAGGATTAAGGGAAGCAGAAAAGAGTAGTCTGACTGGTTTTACTGTTACTTGTACACAGTTCACAATGTATGCGCAGAATTACCATTGTATGCTTTTAGGCGGCGACATTTGAACAGCAAGTGAGAGAATTCTATGGCAACCAGCAGTTGGGCAGAGGAGGTAGGCGAATTGATTGCTTTCTTTTTATGTGGAGGTACCGTTAAATGTCAAGTGCTGCTGACTGTACGCTTTATATAGCATGCAATAAATAGGGGCTTAGGAACATAAGACTGGACGTGGATAGTTTAATTGGGTATGCTAATTAGAAGTAAAGTATTTGCTTTTGTGATATGGAAGTTCTTAAGGGCTTTTTTATATTAAACAAAGTACACGAATGAGTAATGCAAAACAGTCAAATATAAAAAAAAAATAAAAATGTAGAGAATAAGTACAAAATATTGTTTTAATTACAACTATATTCCATCAGTTTTTCTTTGATAATTTTATAAAATATAAGTAAGTTCTTTGGCAAAAGTATTGTTTGTTTATAGAAATAAAATAAATGCCTGCTTATTATGCCATTTTAAATAGTAAATATGCCTTATAAATAAATGCAATTCATTTATTTGTGTTACTAAACAACTCAATTGTCAATTTTATAGAATATAATTAGAAACAACTGGTGTTTCAAAATTAACAGTATTTCATCAAAAGATCCTTCGTTTTAGATATTAAAAACAATGATTCTAGCAAGATATATAAAACTAATGACTGTCGATATTGTTAAAATAAAAATGGTATTAAGGAAATTCTTAAAACGAGCAACAACTTTTTCTTTTTTGCCCAAACATTCTCTATTTTTCTTAAAGAAATGCAAAGTTCAAGTGATTTTTGTAGTTTGGCTTTTGCTTAGTCATTAAATTTCTTATAGAAAAACAAACATAAAACGACTTTAGTTATTTTGCATTCCTTTAAGGAAATGATTATGCTGAAAACAACACTTGAGGCATGCACAAAGACGCACCGCCAATTGGCCCCATTTAGGTGCATAAATTGTGTTACTTCCGCAAAAATACAGCTGCGGCTCCTCCGAGCTCCTCCCAGCTCCTCGCTGCTAGTTGCTAGCAGCCAGCTACTTGAGCGTCTCCTGTTTGGAGCTGTGCGCTGTGTGCAATTAAGCAGCGACTGTCGTACGTTAAATTCAAGTGGCTACTTGAGAGGAGTCTCAGCTTGACTCTTCTGCAGTCGGAAGAGACAGCTGCAATCAGTGGCGGGATTAGATGTCAAATGTGATGATGTCTGCCTTTTGGCAGCTACTTGGCACGTGTCGCTGTTTAGGAGCTTGCCACACATTCAGTCTCCCTCTTACCCTTTTTACCTGTTTGAATTTGCCACACAACGAGCCGCAAATTTCCCAAATGTGCCATAAATGTTTGTGTGTTGTTGTTGTTGTTGTTATTGTTATGAAATGTACAGCTCAGAAATCAACCCCTAATGCTGTGAGCTTTTCTAAGGGTGTAAAAGAGGGGGTTGTATCAATTTTATGGCCTTTGATTTGCCATTTTATGCTGCATGCCAATTTGACCCCAACTGGTTTTTTGTCTCATTTGCAGCTATTACATAAACTATCTGACCAAGGCGATGCAGCTGGAGGATCCGCGTGGTGCACGCAACTATAAACAGTTGCAAAACGAACGTTGCTCCACAGAGTCGATTGCGTTGCAGGTGAGAGTTTTGGGCTAATTTCCACACATTGTGGTAAATGTGTTGACACCTACTCTCCATTTGTAGCACGTTGCAACGAACTCGCATCACAGTTCGCCCTATCACGTCGTGCATCCCAGCAATAATCTAACAGCGGTGCGTGCCTTCCAGGACCGAGAAGGTCGCCATCAGCCCGCCCTCCACAATCTATCAACGAGTCCGCTGCTCTCCGCCTCCTCGCGTGGCCAATTGGTAGGATTGACTTAAACTAAATTAAACAACATTTGAATAATTACAGTGGTTATTTCAAATTTTATATTGAAGTGGTCCACACGTCTCTGAATCTATAAAGTATATATAATTTTTATTAGCATAGTCTTTATATTTATTTATTTAATATCAACTAATATCAGTCGAAAAAGTAAAGTACAAAAAATTAAAGTAAAAATTCAATTAAAAATATCATGGGAAATTTTTCCATTAGTCACGCGACTAACTGTTTAAAATTGAGTTCTTAATTATAGAAATAAAGGAGAGATGTGTTTGTCTGTCCAATTGTTCTTCTATCTAAACAACTGATATGTTTTCTTAACATATCTTAATGAAATTCACATTAAGAGGAATCCCATTCAACTAGACTATAATTTATCAAGTTGGAATAACTAAATAAAAGAAATAATTGAATTAAAGGTATTCCACTAGCTACGAGTTTTGTAATGCTCATAAAATGTTGCTATTAAGTTAATTACATTTCCATTGTTATATCATATTTATTTAGTATAATTAATTAATTTAATGGCTGTAGGGTATTTAAATGTTCGGCATGCCGACCACAGCTATTATTTCTGGCGCTAACCCATAATTAAATTTAATTGTGTCCCCCAGGAAATGTCATCGCCGTTGCCCTTTCAGCGTACTCGTCTGCCATCAAATATGTCGCGTCGCTCCACGATACAGGAGACATCGTTCAGTACTCCAAGTGAGACACAGGCGGTGGTCACCAAGATTCAGAACATGTTCCCCACTGCCGATGAGAACCATATACGTTTGCTATTGAAACGGTAAGGCGGAGATTGTTCACCATTTAATCCGTTGCTAATCTCTGTGTAAATATATATATATATATATATATGTATCTGTGTATCTCTCCATCTTTCTCACACGCTGCCACTTGCTGCACTTACTCCACAACTAACACACACACACACATCCATACTAATGCTTACTAATCCAGCTATTATAATCGCGAGGCCGTCGTCATCAGTGCGCTGCAGGTGGAGAAGCATCCGGTGACGATGCCGGGTCCGTTTGTGACGCCACCCGCACAGCGTCATCTGTACCACAGCAATTCTGCTTTCTATATGACACCACCGGCGCGCCGCCTGGACATGGGCGCTAGCCGGCTAACAGTTACTTCACGCACGGCCAGCCCTCTGCCAGGCGGCCGCATTGGTAGTCTCATGAGCATGCACAGTGCCACTCCCCCCCTGACTGCCGCCCACGCTGTTCACGGGTTGGGAGTTGTGGGGCAGCACGGTTCGCCGCACGGTTGGCGCAGTTCACCCAAACCACATTCGTCGCCCAAAATGAAATTGAGGTGCGCCACCCAAATTAACCTTTTATGTATATCAGATCAGATACGCCTAGAGATGAACCACAATTATCTAATGGAAATTGTGCCTAGAAATTGGACACGTCATTTCGTTTTTTTAATCCTTATTAGAAATTTTTCATTTTTATTTTCTTGATAATATATTCGTTGTATATATCATTTAATTGGAACTTTGGTTACTCCTAGCATTACTAATGGACTTGGACCTTAATATTTATTTCCTGTTTGGTTATATTCATTTTGTGTTGTATTCACGTAGGAAACATATGTTTCTTAGATCCTTAAGTTTTTTTTAGAATTCTTTGTCAATGGATTTAGTTAAACCTGTTTTCCTGCTCTTAGATATATGAAGAATATCTTCCCCAAGGCGGATGAGATGCTGCTGCTCGACATTTTGGCCAATGCGGATAATAATGTGCAGTTCGCTTCGGAGAAGCTGATCTCTTTGGGTTACATCAAGCGGGATGTGCAGTTGCCGCACAAGCCCAACAATCGCCCCCCGCAGCTAGGAGCGGATCAGCAAGCTGGCAATGATCAGGCCGTCAGACATATTCCACTGCGCCCCAAGGAGTATACAGCGGAGGAGAAGACAGACAGTGAGCACTTAATCCCTTATAGCTTTAACCAGACTCATTCCTCTCTCCCTCTCTTCGCAGTGGAGGCACTGCTCAAGGAGAAATATCCGCAAGTAGCTGAGCGCATAATTCTAATGGCTCTGGAGTCTGTCAACTATGCCGAGGATCGTGCCACGCAAATTCTGCAAATTGTCCAGGACGAGGATGAGCAACGCAATCAGAAGCAGGCTGTGGCCAATGGTTTGGCCTTGGACAGCGCCCAAACGGTTGTAACGGATCAAATGGATGCACCTGCTCCACTCAGGTATGTAGCACCCATCACCTCAAGACTGCAGCTATTAGAGGCTTCTGTTTAGTCCGTCCCCCACCCTCATCATCCCCCACCCTGCTCAGTTGTCAGCTGCTGCACCTCGTCTGCTTTTGCTGCTGCTGTTGCTTCTTTCATAAATTTTGTTAATCGATTTGCCTATTTTCTCTGTAAAACGTTGTTGCTTCCTCAAACAAACACCTTTGCTTGCTTCGCTGCTCCCCTCATCATTATCATTATCATCTTCATCATCATCATTAGCAAGCCACACAAGCTACATCGCCACTTGCCATCCATCAATGTCACCACACCGACAACGGCCACCACACAGATCATTCTTAGCAATACGCCAACGGAGCAGCCCGAGGATGAGTATGGAAATGAGCAGGGAACGGTGGCAGCAACAGTTGCCGAGGCAAGCCAGAAACACATTACATCACCCATTTCCAGTGCATCAACACATTCATATGCCTCACCTGTAACCCAATCACCCTACGAACGCCTCACCACCAAAAGCATCCTCGCGCGTTCCCTCAACAACAACAACAACCAGAACAATATCAACAGCTATGGCATCAGCGGCTATTTGCATGGCTCGCATAGCAATGCGAGCAGCTATTCCTCCTATTCCACATCAATGACGTCCTCATCTTTAGCCTCCGCCTCCGCCTCGGCCAGCTCCATCACGAAGGCAATTGAAAGCCGCGCGCGCACCAAACCCGATTCACTGAAGTATGCCCGTTGAACCGTTATTTATGTACAGTTATGCATGCATTTGTTGCACGTTTTAGGCTTATTTTTTTTTTTTATAATTTTTGGGCATGCATTTGTAATTCTAATATATTTAAATGTAATCGCTCAATCCTAAACTTTATTAAGATATTTTGTTTGCTTCTGACAGACAACGTCAGAATTCTTCACTCTTGGATAACGCACCAAATCTGGAATCGTCGGAGTTTCAATCGCTTATCGAAAGGATGGCCACATTAGGAGCCAATACGCAGCTGACCAAAGGAGCCGATGAGAATCTCTTGCTGTAAGTCCACATCAAACTGTAAACAAATCTGTTGGTTATCAGCTTCTCATCCGCAGTGCTGATTATGTCACCTGGAATGGTCCAAATACGACGCTGACCCAGAAGCTTGTACCACAAGGAGCAGATGCTAGTTTGTTGAGTGGAGAGCGTAGCTACAAGCCAAGTGGACGCAATGCAGAGCTGTGCAAGGGCGCCAAGAAGGATCTAACCAAGGGTAGCATTTATGCACAAGGCAAAGGAGCTAACATTAAATGCAACTAGGAACCGGGCAACACCAAAGCCCCATCTGTGCTTTCGAGTGCCAAATATGAAATATGAAACACTATGCACCATCCAAGAAATCCAGACTTAAATTTTTTTCTATATCGTCGTAACATTTTTGTCTACATGTGTTCCACAAACTGTGTATAAACTATATATGCTATATATATTCGTGAATATTTAAGTCTAACGCGCACAACTCACACATATACATATATATATACATTCTACTGTTCCATCCAATCTCCAATTGAATTTTTTATGAACAAACTTTGCAGCTTGAAAAATAAAAATATAAATCGATATTTAAAACTATAAAACTAACTTATTTAATGCAACTTAAACTTCGTCCTCATTTAGCAGCATGTTTGGTATGCCATCGGTGATGGGAAAGACGCGTCCCGTTTCAGGGCACTCCATCTGACCCTCGAGCACATCGATCTCAAAGAGCAAATGATGCAATCTCTGCAACAACTGCTCATCATCGTTAATATTATCGGGCTGCGTTGCGGGAATATCTTCGGATAGTTCCGCCTGCAATAAAATGCAATCTTAGAGGGGGGAGTTCTTTAAGTATGCTTAAGATGCACATTCACTCACCACCTGAGCGGCGCCATACACGGCTGACCAGTCCAGTTTGGGCAGCAGCCTCTCTATAAATATTGGGTTAAATTCGCTCTCGACCACATCCTTTTTGCTAATCTATAGAAACTTATGAGTGGTCAGTGAAACAATCAATAAGTGATCGAGTTTAACTCACCGTCAGTTTCAGTGGATAACCAACTTTCACGCCCTTGATGGCCATTGAAGTTAGAAAATTGTATGTGCTCAGTTTCATCTTTAAGTTTCAGCTTTAACAATTGACTTTGTTAATTTAAAAAGTTGTGATTTAAAATGAAAACAAATGCGTTGCGCTAAATGCACGTTTTAGGCATTCACTGTGAAGGGCGTGTGCAACAGCTGTTAATATATGTGTGCTGGTCACATTGACAAACTAATCGATATCAAAGCTATCGAATATTTTACAAATAGTCCTGTATTTTATGATTAAGGATATTTTGTACAATAAAAGTTAATTTAACAAAAATCATTGCTATATTAAATTGTATAACTAAAATATGAGCAATTTATGGAGTTAAAATTGCAGATCGCTGTTAATAACAGTTTAGTGAATGTTGAGTTGTTTATTGCTGCATACAGCTAGTGTGACCAGCCAGCAGCATAACGAACAAGCAACAGCAAACAACTGCTGCAAATTTACGTCTTTTAAACGTTATTTGAATGTGAATCGAGTACAAATTGTTATCTAAACATTCTTTAAGAACATAATAAACGCGTATCGATTTGAAATGGAAGATATTTTCCACTGGTGTCGCGAGGGCAACTCAATTCAAGTGCGCCTCTGGCTGGATGAAACCGAGCATGACATGAATTTGGGGTAAAATCAAGTTTAAATCATGACCAAATATCTCGCCAAACAAATCCTAAAACCAACTCATTTTAATTTAAATATATATAAAATATAAATTGATATGTTGAGCAGCAGATTGCACATGAATTAATTGAGGCGTTTCTCTAAAGTGACGTCATGATTTATTCTGGTGTAAACAACTTGTGCACACATGCAAACATAACTTAACATAGACTCTCTCTCTCTCTCTTTGTTCTACTCGCTCTCTCTTTAATTATGCTTTGGCAGCGATGATCATGGCTTCAGTCCGCTGCATTGGGTTGCCAAAGAGGGGCATGCCAAGCTGGTGGAGACACTGCTGCAGCGAGGCGCACGCGTCAACGCCACCAACATGGGCGATGATATTCCACTGCATCTGGCCGCCGCCCACGGTCATCGCGACGTGGTCCAAATGGTGAGTACAAAAAAAAAAATGAACACAGTTGAATTCAGCTAAACTCAGTTTAATATTAATTCAATTTAGCTGCTGCGCGAGCGTTCGGATGTGAATGCAGTGAATGAGCACGGGAATACACCGTTGCATTACGCCTGCTTCTGGGGCTACGATATGATCTGTGAGGATCTGCTTAGCGCCGGCGCATTGGTCAACATTGCCAACAAGGATGGGCATACGCCGGTGGACAAGGCCAAGCCTAGTTTGGGAAAACGCATACAGGATCTGGCTGAGAAGAGCGGGCAAGAAATGAAGGTCATCAGTTTTAAGGAGCAGAGCTGGCTGGGCATGAAAACACGCTCCAGAGACGCCACCTTGTCACGCTTCAAGGGCATCAGCATGGGCGATCTGGACTTGCACACGAAGCTATCCGTGACGCCATCGGGCGAAACGTGGCGCGGTCGCTGGCAAAAGAACGATGTCATAGCCAAGGTACAGATCATTATTTAAGCAATCTGATGTAACTAGAAATATATCTAGAAATATATTTGCTGTCCATAGATTCTGGCGGTGCGTCAGTGCACGTCGCGTATGTCGCGCGACTTTAACGAGGAGTTTCCCAAGCTGCGCATTTTCTCGCATCCCAACATTTTGCCCATCATCGGTGCCTGCAATTCGCCACCCAATCTGGTGGTCTTAAGTCAGGTGAGCATAATGCCAGCGACTCTTTTTTAACACCTTATCTCACTTAATTTTTTTCATTTGCAGTTCATGCCACGTTCATCACTGTTCAATTTGTTGCATGGCGCATCGAGTGTTGTTGTGGACACAAGTCAAGCTGTGCACTTTGCTTTGGGCATTGCACGTGGCATGGCCTATCTGCATTCGCTGGAACGGATCATACCCACTTATCATTTAAATAGTCATCATGTGATGATCGATGATGATCTTACGGCGAGGATTAATATGGGCGATGCCAAGTTTTCGTTCCAGGAGAAGGGACGTATCTATCAGCCCGCTTGGATGTCGCCGGAGGCGTTGCAGCGCAAGCCAAGCGATCGCAATTGGGAGGCATCCGATATGTGGAGTTTTGCGGTCATCATTTGGGAGCTGACCACACGCGAAGTACCCTTCGCCGAATGGTCACCCATGGAGTGCGGCATGAAGATTGCCCTCGAGGGATTGCGTGTTAAAATACCTCCAGGAACATCATCGCATATGGCAAAATTAATCTCGATCTGCATGAATGAGGATCCGGGCAAGCGGCCTAAATTCGATATGGTTGTACCCATTCTGGAAAAAATGAAGCGCTAATCGTAGCCCTGCCTTGAAAATTAGTAAAAATCGTTGCTTTTTTTTCGCGAATGCATCGAATTTACGAAGCCAAAATGTGCCTTTTTACAAAAGTGTGTAAATTAAAAAAGAAAATAAGAACGATTTAAAAAAAGGAAGAAAAAGAGGAGGAACTAAAGGACCTGCTCGATCCGTGTGTTTGCCAACTAATAATAACTACTACTTGTTTGTTAACTGACAAAAACTTAACCGAATCTAACTGAAACCACACGTGCCTACAATTTTTCAAATAATAACGTTCTTTTTACAGGTAGAGCTTTCTTCCTTTATGTGTAGTATTTATGTTTTCATTCTGCTTATGTTTTGTTTGATGTTTAGACGGTGCTCGATTTTGTATTTGTTTTAAGTTGAAATATATTTATACATACATACATTAATAGTATAAGCTTTTGAAGTACGTATTTATACAGAATATATTTGTTACTAATGATTAAACGAAATTTGTGTACGTTAAAAAGAAAATCGAATATATTTTTTGCATATTTCTTCTTGCAGCAGCACCTTTCAAAGCTCAGCAGCAAATACAACGAAAGCTTTTTGTATGCCTATATGCGTGTGGTTGCTTGTATATCTGTGGTGGGTAGTCAGCGTGAGCAAAACGGCCCTGACCTGATTTCTATTATGTGCACGCCATTCTGCAGCGCGTGGGCAGAGCAGAAGCAGAGCAATGCATGGGAAGAGAGGAAGTGAGAGAGAGCGCCGGCGTGAGAGCGCAACTGTAAAACCGAAAACTTTGAATAGGCACAAGTTTAAACTTTAAAATATTCCTATTTATTTCATGTCAAAATGCAAGATGCAATTGCTAAATAAAATTTACATTTTGCAGGGTTGATTTGTCCTTTGTTTTTTATTTATGACTGCACACTTTGGCTGCTACGCTCTCTCGACGGGTTTGTCGATTGTCGGCTTGCTGGTTGGGCTCTCTGTTTATGTTTTTGCGCCACCGTTATATGTATATAAGAAGCTGACGCTGCGGCGACTGTTGTTGTTTTTTTTGTTGCGGCGAGCTTGCACCATGTGATTGTTTTGTCCGCTCGCTCTTCGTTCAACGGCACATCCTGTGCCTGTGCCTGTGTCTGTGCATAGGTGTGCGTGCATGCGTGTGTGTGCTTGTGTGTGTGTGTGTGTATGCTATTTTGCAGCTTTAAAAGTTTTGCTGCATTTTGTTCCTGTCGTCGTAGCTAGTGTTGCTGTCGTCGTGCTTTTCGGCCCAGAGGCTGGTCGCTCGGTATCCAAATAGCAGCAGCAGCAGCAGCAGCTAAAGCAGCGTGCAACGCTGCAGCAGTGTGTCCAAAAGCCGATTTACAGTTTTATATGCCAGTTATGAGTGCAACCAACAAACAGCGACAGCATTTCCGCAATGCCGATTCACACAAATGGACAACTACAGCACTAAAATAAACCGAAAAGTGTCCACACTTCAACCGTAAACAATATTTTCAACTAAAAGAAAAAGCTTTAAAGCCAAAAACAAAATAAAAACAGGAAAGCGCCATTAAAAACAAATCGGCATAGTGAAAGTGCAGATGCAGTGAAAAATCCATGGCATCTTTTAGGCGCAGCGCATAAAAGTTTCGCCCTCAATTGATTTGTGTGCGTTTCGTGTTGTTGTTGTGTTTGTTATTGCCTTGTTGGTTATTGGACCTATCTGAAAAAGGCACCAACAGCAGCTGTTTAAATGTATTTTAGTGTCTGCACTCAACAACGGCCAGCCCTATTGAGGGCCGGCAATCCATGGAGTATTCAAACTCAAAGTGTTTGAATCACAACGAGGAGCACGAGCCGCAAACCAGGTAATATATATTATATACTTCATACATATAGAAATAACTAGTTGCCCCATTTTGAAATGGCCACACCTGAGCGGCACACTTCTTTTTTAATTAAACACACAATTGCCCAGTCACGAGTGCCTTTTGTGTCGCATATTTTCTACAGCAATAATAACAAAAAAAATGAAAATAGACAAGTGCAAAAATAGAAAATAAATAGCACAAGTTGTGTATAATCCAGAAGCCGGAGCTGCTCATCATTCATCATTTGGCTGACGAGTGAGCCACTAACCTACTTCCTGCCCCCGACGCAGCCAGCAGAGTCAGTCACAACTAACAAAAGCCGCAGCAACTTGCCATTGTTGTTACCGCCTGCCTGCTTCGCGTTTGCCGGCATGCCACGCCCACACGCGCCTTCGGGCTGGTGTTGATGAGTGCAAATGTGAAAATGACATGGACCAAGTGGCAGCAGGAGACGATGACGATAAGTAAACGATGCCAGGCAGCGGCAAAAAATGATGAGATTCCAAGCCTTCTCTCAATTCCCAATGCCCATGCATAAATCAAAAGTTCAATTTTGCACATTTCATCAGAAAAGCACAGAGAGAAATCACACACACACACACTCGCACACACACACACACGTACTGGGACATGACAAAGCGGCTTCTTGGCAGAAACTAAAAACGCCACATGGGCAAATATTTCACTTGTGCTTTCCAAAAGCGAAAATATTGTGACAACATCAGCAGCAACAACAACAACAACAACAACAGCTGAGAATCTCTGTGTGCTTTGAGTGCTTGTTGGGGATGCTGCTGCACTTGTGTATCCATCTCTATGTGTGTCTATCTGTGTGTGTGTGTGTGAAGTACATAACAACGTTGAAATATTGCAAAAGCAAACTACAAGCCAGACAAGCAGGCAGAGGGAAGGGAAGTTGCACTGATGGGCAGACCATTTTAAAATGCCTGTGCAAAGGCGGGGCGCCACAAACGAAATGCAATAAAGCTCGGCACAAGGCATAGCAAACATCCAACATAGCACATGGCACATGGCACATGGTGAATCTGTTGGTCTTGCGCTACATCAACAACAAACAAAGAACAACCAACAACAACAAGAAACATCCAAGCGATGCGGATGGCCAAGTCCTGAGAGATGGGCATGCAAAACTCATATTGATTTTCAAAGTGCCCTCTAATCGAAAACACTTCTAGGGGAGTATCTGCGACAGAACTAGGGAACTAGGATTTTAAGGAACTTCTCATTGACTGTTAGATAAGTAAACAGTTTAAGTTCCCAAAGTTCATTTTGAAAGTAAGAAAAAATACTATAGAAAAGTATTTTAATAACTGTTTCAAAGTTAGTAAGGTAATAAAGAGTTTTTTTCTTAGACATGCAAAATAAAAAAAGAAAGTTCTTAAAGTTATTTATTAAAATAAAACAAAGGCTTGATAAACCTTTATTATAAGTTTGTTAATAGCAAATTTTATCACAAAGTTCACCAAATAAAAAGTTTATTAAATTAAAATTAAATTTATTTTGAAAAGAGAAAAAGGACTAAAAACAGAATTTTTATAATACTTTTAAATATGTTTTTTTTTTTATAAATAATTTTTATAAATAATTAGAGTGCGAAATAAGAGAAACACTTAAAACGTAATTTTAAAATAAAAATTGAGTAAACAAATTTATTTAGAAAAACGTTTCTGCTATTTTTCTTAATAGAATGTAAAAAAAAAAACAAACAACTAACTTTAAATTTATAAAACAAACAAAGGAAATTAAAGAATCAAGAATACTTAACAATTTTGTCAGAAATTACAGAGTATCTTCTAGTCGTGTGTGGTAATTGCAAAGGTTGCTTCTATGGCTGCTGTCAAATGCAAAGGATGCCACAAAGCAAGTTGGCTTGTGGCTGGTTGCCTTGGGTAACGGGAAACGGGGTCGTAAAAGGGAATGGAAGGGGGGGGGGGGGGGTGTGTGTGGTAATATAGACGGGGTACAACTGCAGTGCGTATACGTAGTTAAAGTGAATAAAGCAATTTACTAGAAACTTTTTGCCACTTCCTCTCACAGCAACCACAGTGCGTATGAGCAATGCAAATGCTCACCAATTATGAGTTACTCAACTAAATTTAATAAACTGCTGCTGACCACTTTAAGCCAAAGTAAATTGTATTTAAATATAGCCATATTTATTTAGCTTACTCAAAGAACAATGCAAATAGGAATTGGTAAAAGTTAAACTGAACAAACTATCGATAAAAGTAGGTGTTTATTATATTGTGCCCACTTTTAAGGCACTCTCTCCTCCTCTGTCTCTCTCGCACTCTCTGTGCCTCTCTAGCAACCCATATTGGCTGATATTCAATAAATTCTGTGCCGGACTTCTAAGGAAAATGGCCAATTACGTGCAATAACGAGCAGCGTTAAGTCTACAAGCTCCATGGACTTTTGAGGACTTTGAGGGTGGGTCTTGGGGCTGAGTGGTGGTTGCCTGTGGTGGGTGCTTGTGCTTGTGCTCCACTGCACTCAATGCGAGTGGCCATTTTTCCAATCAATTACTTGGCTTCGGACGGCAAATGAATCGAACTGGGACTTTGACAAGTCGTCGGGCCGATAAGGTAGGGGATTGCCTCAGATTATAGACAATTGGCAGTAAATATGGGATAATCGTTTTAAATAATTTAACAATTTAACAACAAGCATTAACATTCAATTGGAACTGACTTTGGCAAAGGGACAAGGACAACATTTAAAAATTTGCATTTCTAAAAAGGTTTTCAATTTAACTTGCCACTTTTTCAGGTTATCCGGTCTTAGCAACTATATCTGCAGCAAGGAAACGGAAGCTAGCGAAGCCTCAGCAATAACTGCAACGGCCACAACAATATTGGGGAGTCAACGTTGCATCAACACGCCACCCACAACGCCCAGCAGTCCGTTGAGAGAAGCACCACAAAGTCCATTGGATGATCACATCTCATCGCTAAGCTCACATTCCGGTTCCACAGACATCTTGTTGGGCAAGTATTATATAAATATATCATTTATTTATTTATTTAATGCCAACCTACGTCAGCTGACATTAAAATAATAATACAAAAAGTTAAAAACAAATTTGAATATTTAATTTCAAAGAAAAAAAACGCAATTTTTATAAGATTTATATGATTTTTGTGGGTATTAAAAATTTGTGAAATAAATTAAGGAAAACTGTGATAATAACAATGATCAACTATATTAAATAATTATATATTTCTTGACTCTCGTTGCGTTTATTTCGTATAAGGCAACCAACTAAATAAAAAATTTTAGAAAATCAAAATATAGTTTTAACGAATAACTAAAAAAATAGTTCGTTTTTCGGTCTATAAATTCTTAGATTGATTATATGAGCAGAGTCTCCACTCTCTATCAAAATACCCACTTCCGTAACTTGAACAGGGTATGCAAAACGTTTGTAACACTTTGCTTAGATGTTAGTTTAGTCTATTTTTTTAATGTTGCCGTTTTTTGTTGCTTTGCCTCGGTTATTTATAGCTGCCCAGTTTCGCTCACGAAACAGATCATGACCCAGGAAAGAAACGGCAAAGAACAACAAAAGCAACGCATAAAATCGCTGCATTTTATTGAGGTTGCTGACATTCAGCCAAACATTGCACATTCCTCAGTTGCCTCCATCCACACTCCCCCTGTTACCCATCGCTCCCGTCCTCAGCTTCCATTGAGGTTACTCGACCCAAAATGTCGTTTGTGCTGGGATTGGTTTGGGTTTGGCTTTTGGTTTCTCTGCCATCACCAGGGAAACAGCTGCTGCCGCTTTTGTTAACACACACACACACACACACACACTTACATAAGTGTTGGCCAGGCACGCTACATGCCACATGCCACATGCCACAGGCAAACAATCTGTGCTTTAGGCCCATGTGGCAGCTGCTGCTCCTGCCGCTGTGTGGCATCGTGTGTGACATTTATTTGGATTTTGTTTCCGATTCCATTCCATGACACAGTCATTTCTGGCACAAACGGTTATACTCTGGAGATCGTTTGGACCATAAGGTCTATTCGACTAAATAGCCTGCTGCATTGTGTGCTAGTTGACTGCAACAGTTAATGGGCTTATCTCGAAATCTTATCGTTTCCTCTATTTAATCTGACTGCAGTGGTGGAAGTTGCACATATATTTTATATAGACTTTGATTTTGAAATGTATTTACTTACCTTAAAATATATATTTAAGTTGCCACAAAGGTTAACGGATAACTAAGACTCTCCTAAGCACTCTAAGCTTGTTTCCCAAAAGTATGCTATAAAAATTATGCAAATAATTTAAATCTGCTACAAGATTGGAGCTGACTTAAATAATGATTATTAAAGATATTTAATGCAAGCGATTCAAACTAAATGTTTAAATAAATTAAGTATAATAAGCGAAAATCCCTATACGTAAAACTAAATGCTAAGTCAACGAAAAAACTTGCTTTAATTGAAAAACTGGAAGTCCCCCATTTCTCTCGTCCTGCATTGTTGCAGCACTTAATTGGCCTTCAAACCGATGCAAGCATAAATTTCAAATTGATAGCCCCTGTTAATGCTTACCCTCGTAATTCTTCTTAATAACTGCCCGAACCATATTAGTTCACACCAAAAGTGATAATTTCTGACGCCTACTTTATAACTTGTTTACAGCTCTGTTGCTATCATATCAGCCAAGCCCCGTCCAGCAACAACAACAACTAAAGACGCCAACTAGGCACAAGAGCGAAAAAAATAAAATAAAAAACAGAAGCTATGAAAAAAATGTGCAAAGTAAACAAGAATTCAAGAATCTAGCAGCAGGGGCATAATAATGAGCAAATAAATAAAACTAAACGCATTTGCGCCACTTTGCTGTTGTTGTTGTTGATGTTGTTGATGTTGTTGTTGATGTTGTTGGTGTTGTGGCTGTTGCCCATGACGTTGCTCAAGTCATTGAACTTAGAGACAAGCAAATAAAAAGGCAGCAAAAAAAAAATGACTAACAGCAGCAGCCGACGCCGTCGCCGTTGATAAGTGAAATGCAATGGGCGCACACGCCAAAGTAAAAATGGGCATGGTCTACATATTGGCATAGGCAATGGGCACAACAACAACAAAAACAACAGGCCACGTGGTTGTGGTGAAGGGGCTGCTTCCCATCAAACAACTCTCACTCAAACCACACACACATCCACAATTGCTCTCTCTCTCTCTCTGACGTTCGCTCACAGTCTCTCGCAGAAACGCACACACTAACAGCGATTACACAATCAACGCCTGCAGCAGCGGCATTTTTATTTTTCTCTTCCTGGTACGTCGGCGTCGACGTCAACTTCGCTCGTCGCGTGTCTTATGGCGTCGTCACTGCTTGTATGCATATGTATTTGTGTCTTTGCTTGCGGAGATCAGGTTTTATCAGGCAACTGCAATCGAACATGTTACGATTGTTGGGGGTGGCAGGCAGGCGGGCGGTCGGCCATTCGTCTGTCCGCTCGTTCATTCGGCTCCACGAGCCGATTCGCGTTCGTCTTCGTCTTCGGCGCTGCGTCGCTGACTTTTCGCTTTCGATCCTCGCGCTGGCGTCGCGGTTGCTATTGCTGTTGCCGTTTCTTGTTATTTACAGTTTCTGGTTGCTTTCGCTGCCGTTGGAAAAATAGCAAACTAGACGCAGTCGCCGCCACACGCTGATCATTGACTTTCGTTGCCTCTCTTTTGTGCCAGGCATTCGTCATGGAAATTGTGGCGGCTGTGCCAGCTATCGTTGCGAAATGGGGAAACTGGCAGCGCCTGGGGGAGAAGGGAATCAATACGCATACGATCTGATAGACTTTAAAGAAGTACCGACTACATATTTTGCATCCAATTAATATGTTTTATAAATATAAATATTCGTAGTACAGTGGGTTTTGGGAATATGCAGTTGAACTAAATGGAATTGTTTAAGAAATTCTTTAAATTGATTTATTTAATTTTAAATATCTATACTTTGAAATATATTTCCATGTTGAATTCGCATAATAAAATAATCTTTAGAACAGAGTTTTTTGTATATATCTTATATATGTACATATATACCTATAGCTATCCAGGCTCATATTCATTCCCTCTTTTTATTATTAGTTCTTTCCGCTATGTTGCGGGCGTCATGAATTCTATTTTTCTTTTTTTTCTCTAGCACAACTCAAAATCTTTGGCCAAACTCGTTTTGCACTTTCTACTGCTTAGCAACAACAGAAGAGCAACACCAACTAACAGCAGCAACAGCAACAGTAACAACAACATCGATTTCAAATACAACATTTTTACTTCCGCATTGTAGAATTGTGCTCACACTTACTCTCTCTCTCTCTCTCTCTGTATCTGTTTTCCTTTTGAGTAGGCTCAAGAGACACAAAGGTTCTTTGACTTTGCTGCTCTCCCACTTATGCGCCTTCTTTTTTTCTCTCTCTCTCTCGCATAGTGCAAAAGTTTTGTAACGGTTCTCTCTAGACCCGTTGCCGTTCGTTGTGTGTGTGAAATTGATCTTGAGTGGAGTGTTTGCACTTGAAGTTAACGTCAACGTCGCCGTCGACTGCGACGCTGCAGCAGCAGCTGCCCACGGGCAATAGAAATTGAAAATAGCAACCAGGAACCGAATCGCCCCAGCAAATGGAAAAGTGCAGCAGCAGCAACAACAACAAGCAGCGAGAGTGGCAATGTGTGTTGTTGTTGTTGTTATTGCTGCTTGCAGATTAGAAAGATAGAAGCAGCAGCAACAGCACCCCCTCCTTAACCGCTGCCGCTGTCGCTGCCTCCTCTTCTGAGTCAGCCTCGGCGCTAGAAAAGTTTTTCCTACTCCATGCATACACACACATATGATATTTTCCCACTCTTTCCACACACACACACACACACACAGACGCACGCGCCTTCTTCTTATTCTTGTTCTTTTCTTGCGCTCCGTCGCTGTTCTCGTTGCAGTTGTAGTTGTAGTTGTCTTTGTAGTTGTAGTTGTCGTAGGTTTCTGCAGTTCTGCAGTTTGGTTTGAATTTCTGTTGTGCATTTGGAGCGCTGCGAAGTTGGCGCTTGGATCTCGTCGAGACGAGAGTTTTGTACGCGCGATCGCACATTTTCACAATTTTTCCATTTGGCATTTTCCCCCAAATACCGCAGTTACGTCGTCGTCTCCTTTGATCACCACACACCCGCCCGCACCCCCCGCGTTTCACACCGTCCCACAAAGATTGAAGTATCCTGCTTATCCAATTGATACAATCTTGAACAGTTTTGAGTGCCAACGACGAGTGGAAAACACGAAAAAAAAGAAAATACGGAAGTGAATTGAAAATTATGCATTACTGCCAAACAAATTGTTTATCAATTTAAGTGAAGTGTGAAAATGTTTTAGTATTAAGCGAATTTTCAGCAATTCTATAAATAAGTTGTACATTCTTCTTAGAAATTTGCTCAGACTTCAAGAGTTCTTGAACTTCTTGAAATCTGAGCATTGATACAATAAATATATATATATATTTTTAGATTTTTTTAGAGTACTGGGTGTGCCATACTAATGTTTAAGCTGAACTAACTGATTAATAAATAAATAACAATGGAATTTTAGATGTAGTTTTAGATTGGTCTTTGAGTAAAATATATATCATATGTGTATTTAATTAAGATTCTTACCAAATGGTTCTACAAACATTGAGAAACAACTTTATCGAGTGCTAAACGAATGAAATTAAAATCGGGCAACTGAAGAACTCCAGAAAAATGCTGAGAACGCTCCAGCGAGTGTTGCCAGTGTTGAATTCAATTTGCGTAATGATGCTGATGATGATGATAATGGATGCCAATGCCAATGCCAATGCGAATGCAGCGACGCCAGCAACATGGATGCATACCAAATAGAGCTGGAGGCACACGAACAAATTCGCTCCCATCTGCTGATCGACACGGTGGTAAAGAACCTGGGCCAACCGATACGCCCACAGCAACAGCAGCAACAGGACGATCTGAAAATTATTACAGAGAAGGAGCAGCAGCAGCAGCAACAGCAGCAGCAAGCCGACGACGACGACGAAGAGGAGGGGGACGAAGACGAGGAAGAAGAGGACGAGGAGGAGGACGTGGAGCCGGAGGAGGAGGTGGAAAACGAAGCTGCGTTGCCAGAAGTCAGTTTCGATGCAAATTCCGATTTTAATTTGCATTTCTTTGACACGCCCGAAGATTCATCGACGCAAGGTGCTTACAGTGAAGCCGGCAGCTTAGACTCGGAGCCGGAGGACGAACAGCAACAGCAACAGCTGGTGCAGCAGCAGCAACAGCAACAACAATTGACGACGGCAACAACAGTTGCTGCCGCACAGGAGCTGCAACATTGCCTAAGTGCCATCGAAGCGGATCCATTGCAGTTGCTGCACTGCGATAGTTTTTACACTGCAACAACGGCAAACGTTGCTGCAGCAGCAGCAACAACAGCCGCAGCAGCAGCAGCAACCACACCAGCAGCAGCAGCAACAGCAGCAGCAGCAGCAACAGCAGCAGCAACAGCAGCAGCAGCAGCACATTTGAGCTGCACCACACTGAGCAATGGTGGAGGTGCTTTGTACACCATCAGCAGTGTGCATCAGTTTGGTCCCGCCAGCAATAGTTCCAGCTCAGCCGGCGCCCATTCCTCACCGGACAGCGGACGAAGCAGCGGCTGCTCATCCAGCTCCAGTTCGGCAACAGTCTCATCCTCATCATCATCCTCGTCGTCCGCATCCAGCGCTGAGCATTTCAATCGAGCGACGCTACTCAATGCCGGCGCCAATCAGCTACAGCTACAGCAGCAGCAGCAGCAACAACAGCAGCAGCAACAGCAGCAACAACAGCAGCAACTTCAACATACAACACCCTCAGGCGCTGTCTCAGCCACATCCTCGTCAGCGGTCAGCAGCTCCTCCTCCGCCAGTCACGCGACAGCATCTGCAGTTGTTGCGCATTTGAGCAAAGGACACGCAGGTATGTCAACTTGTGGCACGGCACATCTCTTCCGCGTTTCATGTTGCACACACAAACACACACACACACACGCACACACTTTGGCATTACTGTGTTGTGCAACTCTTTATCTAATCTTGCATTTGCATTGCACAACAACAGCTACAGCAACAACAACTGCAACAACAACAACAACCGCAGCAACATTGCCAGGCAATTGAAAGCTGTTGCTTTTCTTCAACGCCATCCACACACTTTTCATTTCTGCCTTTTCTGCGGAAACTATTAGTGCGCAGCCATGGAAAATGTGAAAATTAATGTAATTGTTGTTGTTGTTGTTGCTGTTATTGGTATTGTTGTCGTGGCAAGGAAATTGTGTGGCTTGTTGTTGGCGTTGGCTGTCAATTTGCCCGCTGTTGCATTGCTGCATTGCTGCAATTGAAAGCCATGAAAAATCGTTTTCATTTTCATAACCAACTCGAAATTGCATTCATAACTCGCTTAGCAAAACACTTTAATTAAATTGCATTTATATCTGATTGCAAGGAGCAATCTGGGAAACCATGGAATGGCTGAATGCCAATGAAAATTACATATTATCCCAATTAAAATGGCTTCCTTATGGGAAAGTAAGTGTTTTCTCATATTTACGATGCAATTTCCCATTTTTTTCACAAGAAAATTTGTTATAGGAGATATTTCTGCTCAATCAAGTGAAACTATATATTTGGCCATGACTGTTCTGTCACTTCGTTTCAGTTGAGGCATTCATTAGGATTTTGGTATGTTCTACGAAACTCTTCAAAAATAGTCTTTTATTGTTATTCTGTTATTCTAATTAATATTATATTTTTTGTAGTTAATATATATAAAATTGCAGCAATTTTTAGTGGATTCTAGCACCAAATTTGTAAAGTGCCATTTATTCAATTAAGCGTTTTACTTAGATGGTGTTTAAGTGTTAAAACGCGCTGCTTGCCTCCTGGCCGTCTAAGTGGGCTTGGTAAATAACAAGCGTGGTAGGAAACTTGTGGCAATATTGTTAGCCCAGCTTTCTAATTGGCTGCCGCAATTGCAAAGTTTTGCTGGCAAGGATTTATATGCCGCACTTAATTGCCGCAATTAGTGAGGCGGCAGTGCACAACAGGAAAGCAAATTAAATTGCAAGATAGTGCGAGAGGGGGGAAGGGAGAGGGAGGGCTGATGTGTATGTGCAACCCTACCTGCTAGTTGATGTCGTTAACTAGAGTTGGCATTGGTCTAACTAGCAACTCAGGCATTCTCCAAAGCATTCAATCAGTTTTCCTTTCCTTATTTTGTTGCGCTGCATTTTTTTTATCAGCAACAACAAAAATGAGCAAAAGTAAACAACTTGCAACAAAGTTATGAACTGGTCGTCGTTTGTCGTTTGTCGGTTGTTCGTTGGCGGTTGTTGTTTTGTCTATCGCCAGCCACTGTCTGACAACGCGGAAATGCCAAGCAGCAGCAGCAGCAGCAGCACCACCCGGCAATCTGCAATGCCCCATGCAACAAAGCCAGCGCTGCAGCAGCAGCAACAATGGCGTCTAAATTGTCAACTCACAAAGGCGGCCAAGTGATTTGCATTTGAACGCCGCGCGAAAATGAAGTAAAGCAGCAACAGCAGCAGTTGCAGCAAAGGCAGCAGGGGCAGCACCAGTAAATACACTCAAAAAAAAATATTATAAGCAACTTTTGTAGAGCTTTTTATATAGTAAAAATAATCTATTAAAAAAAAACAAATTTAGAAAGAAGTAAATATTTACTTAAAGTAGAATGCAACTTAAATCTAGATAATTTTAATGCAGTTGTTTTGTTTTTTTTGTTGAGTGTAGGAGTGGCACTTGAATTTCCCTTTTGCGCACCCAAAGCCGATGACATTTTCCAGACGATTGTGGTGGCTGCTTGGCTTGCCCCAAACAGCTGCACCACCACCACCAGCACCACCTACTCGATTGCCTTTGCCGCTTTTGGTTGAAAATTCAATTTGCAATTGCACAAACGCGTAACACGGTGGCTGCCCCTCTGTGCCCCTCTGTGACCCACAGCCTGGTCTGCTACAAAGGTGCTGTTCGTCTTGGTGCGTTGCATTTTGTTGGCGCGTGCAAGTTGCACATTAATTTCATTTCATTTCATTTTGCTTTTGCATTTCGAGGTGTGGCACCGTCGATTGCGGCAACAACAACAATTCTAACAACAACAACTCGTAGTTCAAACTCCGCGTTTAGTTCATTTGCCTTTTTCCTCTGTGTTTTGCATTAGAAAAAGGCAAATTGAAATGAATTCAAATGCCAAGAAGCAAACAATTTTCTAGTTGTTGTTGTTGCAGTTGTTGTTGCAGTTGTTGTTGCTGTTGTTGTTGTAGTTGTTGTTGTTGCTGCTGTTGTTGCCTCTCGTCTGCCTTTGTATTTTCCAGCAATTTGCATTGCAAATTTTTGGTGCTTGCTGTGAAAATTGTGCTGCTGCCTTATGGCTCTTGTTGCAAGTAGAAGTAGCAAGCAGTTGTTGTTGGTTTTTCCCGTGACTGACGACAAAGCGTCTTCTTCTTCTTCTTCTGCTTCTGCTTCCTCTTCTTTGGCAACAATTGCTGCTGCTGCTGTGGTGTAGGTGGTTGTCGCTGGCGTATACGTGATTTTTGGCATTTTTACTTAACACACATTCAAGCAGCAATCATCGTGGTTGCTGGTTGCTTGTTGCTGCTCTTATTCATTGTTGTTGTTGTTGCAGTTGTTGCAGTTGAATGCACTTCTGAGCTGCTGCTGGCATTTAAATTTTTATTGCATTGCTGCTTTCGTTGTTTGTCTTCTTCTTCAGCAATCGCTATGGCAAAATTCATTTTTCTTCTTTGGCATTTTTATGATGCATTTTCAGGTATTTCGATTTATTTGGTTAGCCCAAAGACATATTTCTGGAATTTGCACAATGTACAAGATGGCAAATTGAGTACGACAAAAATAAATAAATTAAATATTTGTTTGAATCTACAGATGGCAATATTGACTGTATAACAGTAAATTTATGCTTAGTTAGTCAGCTTACTAATTTTTTACAGCAATTTGAATTATGTTTGATGTGACTTTTTTGGCATAGCAAAATTTAAAGTAGAATTAGAAAGTTATTCAGATGAAATCAAATCAATTCTGAGAGCCTTTTGAGTAATTGTCATTAATATTATTAGAATCGGAATCAATAGGAAAATCGTATAGGTTACAAGTTTGCTTGAAGAAAATGTGCCACAAAACTGCTGCCATTAATTTAATTTGTACTGACATTTTCACTTGCGTCAATTTTCCACATGGACTAACCATATCACTATAAGGAGGCAATTGACAATCCACTGTGGCGCTCAGAGTTCCATTAGAGCTGCCAATTGATTTTATTTGCCATTCATCACAAGGAGTGGGGATGGTTTGGTGGGGGGTGGGGAGTCCATGTGGACTATTGACAGCTGAGCCATCAATGGTTGTCACTGACAAATGAGGTGACACTCGCGAGGAGCACCTAGCTCGCAGATATGGAGCAGGCGATAGCTGGTTGCCTGTGTGTGGCAACAGCAACAGCAAAGCTCATTTCACAAATTGCCACGCTGGCAACTTGTGGTGCCTGTCCAAGTGGCGTATGAGTAATGAGAAGTTGCTCATGTTGCATAAGCAGCGACAACTTTCCAAATTGTTGCCGAGTAACAATAACAATAACAATAACAACAACAATTGCAACTTGCCATTGCAGAGCAACATTCGCAACAGCAGCAGCCACAACAGCAGCAGCAACAGCATCAGCATTCACAGCAGCAACAGTTGCAACAGCACGCGCAGCAACAGCAATTCGGCATTGTTGACTCCAGCAATAGCAACAGCAACAACAACAGCAACAACAACAACAACAACAGCAACAACAACAACAGCAACGGCGTCTCCTCCAAGTCGTTTGTGCCCTGTAAAGTTTGTGGCGACAAGGCATCGGGCTATCATTATGGTGTAACCTCCTGCGAGGGTTGCAAGGTAAGTTGTTGCATGCCACACTCTAAGCATATTCTCATTATAGCTTTTTAAATGTATCCAATACCATTTTCAGGGCTTCTTTCGTCGCAGCATCCAAAAGCAAATCGAATATCGCTGCTTGAGGGACGGAAAGTGTTTGGTGATTCGCCTCAATCGGAATCGCTGCCAATATTGCCGGTTCAAGAAGTGCCTCTCGGCTGGAATGAGCCGTGACTGTGAGTAATAAATTACTGTTTATGATTAAGTGTATGTGTGGCACTCTCAACGAGTCCAAGACACCTCGAAGAGAATGGCAACTGTGCTGCACCCACAGTTATGTCAGTTGTTGTCGTCGCTCTTGGCCCATTGATAGCTTTATTGGCCAACTGCGGACCACAGCGTTGCCACATTTTGCACTTTGCCCGATTAAAGATTGTGTCCGCCAGTCAGCCTGTCGTGGCCTGTTGCCAATTGGGAATTGACAGCATCCGATGTGGTTAGCCTGATAAAGAGCCGCCAGTTAGATCTTGACCAACTCAGCACAGCTTAACTCAATAATAACGGCATTTTGCTTAACTGATAAGTTGACGCTTCAATAAATGAAGATAGCCTTAATTTGATGGGCAAATCAGGCTTCTGCAAATATAATTAATATATTTATATAATTCAGTTTTAAACTTTATTTCTAAAATGTTTTTTTTGCAAATATATAATTCAGTTTTAAACTTTATTACTTATTACTTAAAGGTTTATTTTAGTGTGTTTGATTTAATTTAGTTGGTCTCAGACAATATTTAATAATTGTTTTAAGCTAAATTGTTTAATTGATTTAATTTGATAATTTACTTTAGAGTGTGGTCGATTTAATTTAGATTGTCTTAGTTTGATTGAGCAAATATATAAAACAATTCAAATCAAATTCAAATCATTTCATATATTTTTTTAGTGTGCTTGATTAAATTTATTAATTTTTAATTAAACAAATTAGCAGATGCTATGTTACAGTAAAACAGAACCGATTTTCAAAAGCAAAATATTTTTAGTAAGTATTGACTATTAATTTAATACTGCATTTAAATTTAAATTTATGTATAAGTGCGCAAGAGAATTCTTGGAATTCCCAAGCAGTTCTTACGCAATATTTTCGCCATTTATTTTTGCCAACTTTAAGTGGCATGTCTTTGTTATTATGTTCTGGCCAAAACACAAATCTGCCTCTCAAAGGGTCATTCATCTAAGTTGATTATCTGCGTGGTGGCTGCCACAGCTTCGTTAAGAAGCACACAAGGCAATGTGCCGCCAGCAATAACAATAACAAATTTTCGACTCCTGTCAACAACATCAGTGGGAGTACTTCCTGGAATCACAATCCAGCAATCACAAATAGGAGCCTTACAAAGCAAATTACTTTTTATGAAGCTTGTCAGACGAAAATGTTGCAACAACAGCAACAGCAACAGCAATTGCCGTTTGTCGTTGTTGCGTTTAAATGCAATTTATTTGATGTTGCACAATTAATTGCCTAAAACCGTGAAAGGGGCAGGAGTAGAAGGGAGAAGGGCGGACGAGGAGGAGGCTGTCATTGTATGCTCAGTGGGTGTGTGACAGACATTTGTTGTTGTCAATGTTGTTGTTGTTGTTGCTGTTGCTGTTGCAATTGCTGTTGCTATCAGTGGTGTTTGCTTGTTGTTATATTGCTTGCAACATTTATTAGCCGCCCTGCAACATTTGTTGCCATTTTTTATGGCCTTTGTGTGTGCAACCAGCCTAAGCAAACACTTCCTTCATTTTCAAACGCCGTTCGTTGCCCACGCAAACTGCGACCAATCCTCCACAGCTATACCTCCCTCTCTCTCTCTCTCTCTCTCTGACTCTCTTCCTGTATCTCTATCTCACTCTAACTGCAAATGCAGAGCAGCCCACACAGAAATGCATTTTCATGTTTGCTTTTCGCCAGTTTATAATGATTTTTGCAGCCAAGCTGTGTTTTCAAGATTTCAAGCTTCCTCATCCTTTTAACTGTTTTGCCATTGCATATGGAAAGTTTCAATAATTCAACCAAATTGCTTTTGTGGCAGCTTGCAATTGCTGTTGTTGTTGTTGCTATTGTTGCAGTTGTTGTTGTAGTTGCTGTTATTGTTGGGCGTTTTGTTAGCTTTGATTTGCTCACCGGTTTTCCGGCTGCTGTTTAATTAGACTTTTGGCTCGACTTATTCGTGTTTATGGCAGTGCCACTTTGCCAATCGCATTCGCCGTGAGAGAATTTCCAATTAAGTTTGCAATTTTCATTTCGATCTAGCCAAAAAACACAACAGTCAAAAACTTTGCTCGCAACTTGCCTTAAATTATTTACCAACAGCAGCAGGCAAAGAGCGGCCAAAAAACACATCTCTTTTTTTTCTTCGAACTTTTTTCTTTTTTGGGTCAACTCACGTCATGCGAATAGCCAAATAAATGCAATTATGCCGTGAGTGGGCGTGGCTCACTTTTCTGTTGTTTTTGTTGCTGTTGCCAGACACTAAAAATGCAAAATTGTATTTGTTTCATTGCGGCTGTGTTGCAGGAGTCGCAATATTTATGGTGCAATGACACGGCCTAATAAAACTGGCACATCAAATCTAGATATAGAAAATTTGGAGTCGGCACATATAAAGTATATAAATTGAAGTTCGTTTTTCAGCTTTATTTAATGCTTAGCTTAAAGATAGCATCAATCATTTTTGGCAGTTTACAAAACTTCAAAACTTTCTAGTTTTTTTTACTATTACCAAAATGATTAAATAAATAAAAAAATAAAACTCTGTTAACCAAGTCAGATAATCTTTTTGGTTGTTAAAGTTAAGTTTAATCTTATCTATTTAAAATATTAAAAAGTTTAGTTATTTCCTAATGCAATTAAATATGTTATCTATTTAAAAAATAACTAAAACTGTGAAACTTATAAAAATTTATCTCTTTGCAAATTTGCAAATACAAAACAAAATTAGGCCAAACTTCAGGCACACGTCAACAATATACACAGACGCAAAACACCTTTTAGCGGTATTTTGTGGCAGCAGCATTAGCAGCAGCAGCTTCCGCAAATGAAATTTAAACTTTAATCAAATTTTTGGCTAATTGCAAAAGTTGGTTTTTGCTATTTTTGTGCTTGCCGAGAACTTTTCAGCTGTTCTTCCACGTGGAGTATGTTGTCCGTCAATTGGAATGCAATTAAGGCAAAAGTTCTCGCATTGCCGGAGTGGCTTGGGAATGAGCGCAGAGTTGTCGCCGGCGGCAACAGCAGCAACAACAGTAACAACAACAACAAGTAACGACTCCAATTGTAGTCAATTTGAAAGCAAACTATCAAATGTCAGCTACACAAATGTAGTTGTTGTGGATGCCTTTTTGGGCAGCCAAAATCAAGCTGTTGTTGCTGTTGTTGTTGTTGTTGCTGTTGCTGTTGTTGCTGTTGCGTCTGCGCAGCCAGCAAATGACAGCAAAGTAGACGCAAAACAAAAATGAGAGACGGAATTGTAATTGTGGCCTAAACTGGGTCATCTGACAGGCCACACAATCACATCCACATCCACATTCAAGTCAAGTTCTATACGAATGCGAATTGTGTTGTTGCTATTGTTAATGTTGCTGTCGACTGACTGCTGCTGCTGCTGCTTCTATTGCTGCTGCTGTTGCTGTTGCTGTGGTTTTTGTCCATTGTTCTTGTGCAGTCGCCTTATTTTTTTTTGACAATTGCTAAGCATTGTTGCTGGCCACAACAAAGCGCAAGCAGAGCAAATGGCAACAGCAACAAGCACAACAGCAACCAAAACAACAACAACAACCAACACCTATTTGCCATTGTTTTTGGCAGTTTCATTGTGTTAGCTTCATAATTTGGCAATTGAAACTGCCACAGAGAAAAGTTGGCAATAACAAAAAATACCAATTTTCGGTTTGTTTGACTTGATTTGAGCGATTGCCTCATATTGCTCGGGTTTAAAATGGATTAATTGCAAATGGGTGCAAATAACGGTTTAATGTTGTCCACGAATATGGTAAAAGTTATATTTAGCTAAGAAAAAAATTGGTCAAATCAATCAATCAAACTCAATCTGATGAGAATGGTTATGGAAAGAATATATCCATAAATTGAAGCTAATTGGTTGGAGTTAAATGAGTGAAATGAGTAAATAAATTTATTTTTATAAACGTTTTCTTTCGAACAAATATTGTTGCCAATGATTTATTTGTTATTATTTTGGGAAGTCAATTAAATATTTATATAAATTTTCACTGTATTTATGTTAGGAATAATAAGAACTTAAATGGTATTTAAGACCCAAAACTCATTCTGTCTGTATTAAAAAAATTCTTTTAAATAAAAATCATTTTAAAATCATTTTCTATATCTATCTATAGTTTCTATAGCTATATATATAAATATTACTCATTTGTGTTCCACTTCATGGCTTAAAGTAAATACAGTTAAGCTTTAACAAAAATCGTATTATTCTGTTTTACTTAAGTGCACATTTAATGAAATTATTGCTCATTCATTACTTTATTGTTTAAGTAAATTCTGTTTTTTTTTTTTTGTTATTAACAGCACATGTGCAAAAAACATTACCAGGCTAAATTAATATAGAATACATTTTTTTTTAATATATATAAAATTTATTATACTTAAATGTCAATTTTAGCTAGATTTTCAAATCGAACAGCTCAAAAGGCTTAAATTAAACTTGTGTAATGTATATAAAACTTGTATGTTTATCGGTTTGGGTTTGGGTTTGAACTGTGTTTTTACAGCTGCCCCAAAATGTTCAATGCACCCATCGACAAAATCGCTAAGTGACTCCAAAAAAGCAACTGCTTTTCCACTTCCTTCACATTCTTTAAGCGCCTTTCACTTTCAGTTGTCATCGTCGCAGCCACTTCCGCTGCTGCTGCTGCTGTTGTTGTTGTTGCGGTTTTTCGATTCGAAAAAAATAAAACTCAGACAGTCGAAAAAACAAAGTCCAATGCACGCCAATTTTTTATGAGTTTTCAACACAAAAAGCGACGCACTGCAAACATCAACAAAGCAGCAGCAGCAAAAAAAATATATAAATTTATTTGTATTAATGTGTTGCTGCTGAAATATCTTTAAATTTTTGATTATGTGTTTAAAATTTGATGACTATTTACAAAAATTTGGCATATTTTGAATGTGTATTTTCGCAATTATTACGACAATAGGCCACAAATGCAAGGTTAAGTAAACAGTAAAAGCAATAAGAAATGGCAAATGATGTGTAAACAATTTGTGAAGCAGCCGCAAAGAAAACAAAAAACAAAAAAAACAATAAATTAAAGCAGCAACAGTAGCAGCAGTGGCAGCAACACCAGCAGCAGCACCACCAGCAGCACCAGCACCAGCACCTGTTGCAGGTGCGTTAAATACAAGCAATTGCTATCGCTGCCACGCCCATTCAGCTGTCATGTGTATTATTGTCTTGCTGTCTGGTTGCAAAATTCTACCAGCTAATTGATGTTGGATAATTTACGTCACATCAATTTGTCATTGTTGCTGGTGCTGTTGCTGTTGCTGCTGCTGCTGTGCTACGCATGCGTGCGCCCCTCAGCAACATTGCCATTAACTCGCTGAATGTTGCACTTTGTGATAATTGTCGCTCTTGTTATTGTCGTTGTCTATTTGCTGTTGAGTTAACACTTTGTCGCTGCGCAAAAATTCGCAAGAATTTGGCCAGAATAAACAAATGAGCAATTTGGCGATGCGACGACAACGAACGATCAACAACAGATTTTTACACATATTCTTTGTCGCTGACAAAAGAGCCCAAAAATAATAATAAATATTTTACAATAAAAATAATAATAATAATAACAATAACCCCGAAGTTCAATGCACATTATGTTGCAAACTTTTGAGCAACAGTTGCTCTTGTTGTTGTTGGGTGAGTCAGCGAGAACAACTCGCAAATAAAATGAAATCGCTTGTTATCGCTGCTGCTGCTGCTGTAAAATTTACACATTTCTGCATCAATTGCAATTTCATTTGTGTCCAGAAATGAGTCAACGAGTCCAAAATAAAACCAACTCAGGTCATTTGCATTTGCCTTTTATATATTTTGTTGGGGGAACTTTCCACGCGGCGTATGCGTAATTTGTATGCACTCCGCTTAAATAGCTTAAAATCACAAATCACATCGCACTCTTTACGGGTAAAATATATTAAACAGAAATTGTCATTGTTTAATAAATGAGCAACATTGATTGACTTATTCCAAACAGGTAATAGAACTTTAGACTTGATGCGTTTTACACAATGCGTTTCTTTGTGCCAAGATGTGGGTCAGAAAAGCATTGGGAAAATAGGGTAAAAGATCGAAAAGTTTATGTCAATAGCTAATCTAACAATGAGTTAAACGTCTAATTGGAATCGTAACTGGAATACAAATTCAAAATCGCAATCGAAATCGAAATCTGTTTAGAACGAATATTTTAGAACTCAATCCACCTGCTTCCAACTCAATTACATATTTGTTATATATTTATTTAGTATTATATTCGTTCGATTTTTTACTCAATCAATGATATCACAGAAATCCGCAGATACACCGGATTAGAAAGCTTCCCCCTTTTTCTACTACTAAGTAAAACTTAAAACTGGCAAAACGCATCTGAAAATTGTAAAATATTTGGGAAAAATCATGGAACTTAAACGAAACTTGTATATTTTGCGTACTTGAATCCCAATCGGAAACGAAACTGATTTCAGTTTGATATTCTTCTTAAACTAACAATAAAAGAACTAAGTTAAAATTAGTTAAAATAGCTTAAAACTAACCGTAACAGAACCAATTTAAAATTAGTCAATATTTGGCAGTGGAAATATGCTAAATTTTGTACTTAAAATAAAGTCTTATTAATTTTTATTAAATTGTGTGGGAAGTATTTATATATGTTAAATAATATATATATAATACTAGTTAAGCATTTAAATGATTTTCTGCTTCTCAAAACAAGCTGGACTAAAATCACCTATTTTGAATGTTAATATTAAAAACTTCGATCTGCGTTTTAAATGATAATTAGCCCGGAGTGCAACTGCCAATTGCAAAATAAATTTTTTCCCCACTTCACTTTAAATCACTTTAATTATATATTATATATATATATATATATACACATATATAGATATGTGTGTGTGTGGTGCATCAATGTATTTTCCATTGATTTGTCCATTTATTTGAGCACACAAATTAATGTCAGAGCCATCAAAAAATTACAAGGAAAAATGTCACCCACAAAGTTGTCGCTTGTCGCTGCCGAGGATGGTTTGAAGTTGCGAGGAAGACAATGGCAGCAACAACAACCCCAACAACAACAGCAACAGCAACAGCAACAACAACAACACCAACAACAACAGCTGCACTTTTGCGTTGCGATGCGATTCGAGCGTTGACTTCTAAATGTCAATCACAGTGAACACCTCCCCACCTCAGTCGCCCAACCCCCTCCCGCATTCGCAGCGATTGTTCAGGCGCGTTCGCGCTCTGCATACAAATTTCTTAGTAAATATCATAAAAATCGTGTATATGCAAAAATACAAAAAAAAAATATATGTGAAGTACTCCACTAAACGCAACAAACAAAAACAAATCACGCCACAAACATAGCTAAGAATGATTGACTTGAAGTTACCTTAGAAAATATATTATTAATTAATTGTTATCGAAAATTGATTACAATAATTTATCGAAAAATAAGATCAAGATTAGATTTGAAGTCTCCAGCTTTGATAGTCATTTATTCGTGCAGAAAGGCAATTAAACAAGCCTAAATCGACTCAACTGCTGAACAAGATCTAATATATATATCTATATATATCTTCTTACATACCATTATACCCCTTCTACGCATTTCGAATGGTTTCAGAGTATCAGAAAACTAAAAAAGTAGAAGAAGAAGTGTAAATAAAAAAGAAGCTTATAAAATTAGTCAAGGCACTTGAGGGTTATTTGTGTTGTTGTTTGTGTTGTTGTTTGTGCTGCTGCTGCTGCTGTTGTTGTTGTTGTTGTTGCAGTCATTGTTGTCGCGACTAGTGCAAAAATAAATGATTATGATGCGTTGCCATACACCATATAAATACACCCATACACACAAAGAGCAGCAAACGTATACTTAATAGTTGACAACGCATCGCTGCAGCAGCAGCAGCAGCAGCAGCAACAATATTGTGGGTTCAACGTCCAGCTGTGGCAACAACAACCACAACAACAACCAGAACTGCAACGCGACGGGCGTTGCACGCATTTTTCTTGATGCTTCCGCGATTCTTTCTTAAGCATTATCAGCAAGCGACTTCTTTGATAAAGCTGCCAATTGCAACAGTTGCTGCTGCTGCTGCAGCTTCTGTTGTTGTTGCTGCTGCTGCCACTTCACGCGTCGTTTGCTGGCTGGCATCTTGCTAAATCTGTTGGGCAAAGAGCCACCCGGAAAACATTTCGCAGCCAAACTGATTGCCACATTATAGCAAAAAAAAATAGCACAAAAATTGACCAAAGCTTGATTTTTAGCTGCAGCTGCTAAAGTTGTTGCAACGGTTGCTGCTGCCGACAACAGTTGCCCGCGTGCAAAAGCCATTAACAGCAGATGTTTCTGGCGACAACTTTGGACTGCAATAAGCCGAAATTGCATTTAATACTAATTATTTATGATTATAGTTATTATTATTTAACTTTTTACAGAATTATTAATTAAAATAATGTGGTTTTTTTCTTAAGCCTAACTCAAGTTTTAAAATTGAAAAGATTAGAAAACGAATTCGAATTTTAGCACGTAAATTAAATATGCAGTTTTAGCCTGAAGTAAATGGAAAGATTAATTTAAGTTTATGTTTTGATAAAGTTATGAAAATTGGCCAGGCATTTTGCCTAACTTTAAATAATAAAATATGGCCAAGAAATAAAACAAAAAAAGAGAAGCATTCCTAAAATATAACAAAAATGGCTTCGGGATTGAAAATCGGAGATGCTTGAAGAAGCCAGGAAATGCAATTTTTGGGCACACAACAATAAAAAAAAACCATAAAAATAAGCATGACAATTTCACATTTAATTTAGATGTTCAGCTTGAACCATTTCATGTGGTACAAAAAGAAACTTGTTTGTGGGACAATGAATAGCTGAAAAGTAACAGCAAAATGGAGCAAAGTGTGCAACAAATGCACAGTGAGTGGACTTTGTCTGCTTTGTTGCATTGTGCAACAAGCACTTGAGTTGCACTTTGGGTGCCTATTTAATTGCAACAAATTTACAAGCGCAAGACAAAAGACAACAAGAGCAAAAAGATTTTGCACAGATCAAAGTGCGGGGCAGACAAGCAATGCATTTAAGTTATGTGGTTGCACATGCAACAAAAATGAGGAAGCAACTGCAAAATGCAGACGGCAGCGATTGCAACAACAACATGCGGCAGCAAAATGCTGCCGCAAAGCTGGCAACGCAGGAATCAGTGAAGCGTTTGATTTTTACCAGAAATGCGAAGCAAACAACACCCAAGCAGCAGCAGCAGCAAACAGTAACAACAAGCCACAAATGGCGGCAGTAATAAAACAGATAGGCTTCACTTGCAACAGCAGCAGCAGCTTTTGAAGCTGGCCAACAAACTGAACCTCAGCTTTGGCCAGCTTTGCCTGCTTGTCTTCAATTAACACGCCGCTTCGTTAAGTGATCTTGCGAGTTGTTGTTGTTGCTGTTGCTGTTGTGTGGCATTTCCCTTTAGCAGCAACAACAGCAGCAGCAGAATGCGTTGACCTTTTGCTTGCTTGCTGATCGTGTGCTCTCAAGTGTGGCCACCGCGGCGGCAACTTTTAACAGTGACTCGTTGAAACACCTCCGGTTGTGGCACAACAGCAACAACAACAGTACACACACACACACATACACACACACACACAGAGAACACTCTCTGCTCATCCGCTTGATGTTTGATTTAACTGCTTAATCAACTGAAGTTGCATTTTGCTTAAATTGCTTGATCTCTGTCTGTCATAAGCAACGCTTAATAAGAACACAATTTACACTCAGAGAAAAATTTTCAAATTTCTAAAAAGAAGACAGACTTGCCCTGCATCGACAATTACAATATATTCCTTTTTAAATATTTTTCTAAAGTGAAATTTTTAGTTTACAAATGCAAACGTTTATTTTTAATAAAAAGTACTTCTTAAATAAAAAAAAATTATTAAAATTTGCTTTAAAACTAGATTTTAGTTAAACTTTCGAGCCAAGCATTCTCGGGCTTTTTTTTAATTTTATTTATAATTACAAGCTACATAAAATTATTTTGTATGTGAGAAAACTTAAAAAACTAATATTATATAATAATACAAGTAATACAAAAGGGGAATGTAATACTTTTCTAGGTACACATAAAAAAAAACAAATTTTAAACTCGGTGAAAATAAATACTTATATATGTTGTACATTTTAAAAAAATCCACCTTTAAAGCCAGCTTCAACTTTAAATTTTAGAAACTAATTAGATGAGCAAGCGTTTAAAAAAATATAGCAAATATCTAAATTACACTGGTGTTTTTTTTTTTGAGTGTATCTTCAGCTGCACATCTAAATCATTATGATAATGATCATTATTTTCATGGGCGCTCTTCTGGTCGTGATCGATGACTGTTTTCCTGCTGCTGCTGTTGCTGCTACAGTTGCTGCTGCAGTTAGGGTCTCTGTTTCTGTTGCTGTGGCAAGTTTGCTAGTAAATTAAATCAAAGCTGGCAGCGTGTTAAAACGTGCCTGACATGCCAAAAAGGGAGTGGAGGAAATCAGCACTTGAGACGCGTGTGCGGCAACTTTGCAGATACCTCCCCATATCCAACTCATACCCCTCTCCTCTTCGCCCCACCACCTATCCTTTTCTATATACTCCCCTATTAATAACCTCTTTAAGTATGCACTTAGTTGCATGTTGCGTGCTGTAAATTAGATGCAGTAATAGTTGCAGTTCTTTTGCTCTCTGCCCCCTTCCCTAACGGTTCGTTGATTAGACAGAGACAGACATAGCGAGAAAGAGAGAGTAGCATTTACATTTGCACCCATGTTTAGCAACAACTTTAACCAGCAATTAGTTTGTATAAAACATAGGGGCGTCGGCGTGGCACCCTGTCCCCATTTGATGTTTGATTAAAAAAACTGCGTTGTAATGCAACAAATTTTGAAAAAAAAAAAAATAAATAAATAGAAAACAAATTGTAATTGGGTGTGGTTAGCAATAAGTTAAGTGAACAGCAAAAACTCTGATTTCTGTTCCTAACTGTTGCAACATGACAAAACATTACAGTTTCATGAAGCTTAAATAATGTTAGAAAAATCCTTTAAAAAAACCCCTTAGAATTACTTGCCAAGCTTCTTGGCATATTTTTATTATATAATCCTGAGATTTGGCAACATTTCTTTCACTTTTTTTATCGGTGTGATTTAGTTTATATGCCTGACGGAAACAATTTAGTGTTAGTTTTTGTTGGTAACATAAATTGGCAATCACAAGCGGAAAACTGTCAAGCGACTCATCCTGTTTCCTTCGGGCAAACTAGCAACTTGATCGAAAAGTGCATGCAACATACAACAAAGCTGACATGAAAAGTTACTTCCTTATTGCCAATAACCAAAGACACACACACACACTCGCACACCCTTTAAGCTCAGCACGTACACACATCTGAGCCGTCATCTAAATCAAGGCTTATGTAACTGCCAGCAGTCGCCATGTTTGACTTGCAACGTTACTTTTTTTGTTGCTTGTGCTGTTGGTGCTGTTGCAAATTGTAAAACGTGCCGCTAGCCACGTTGCCAAATGTGCAGCAGCAGCTTCAAAATGCAAATACATCTAACACCGGTTCGGCAGCTTTTTGTTGCAATCTCACAGATGCATCACACACACACAGTCACAGCAACAAAATCTCGTTACTCAATTTCAATTGGTTTGCTGCCGCTGTTAGCGTTACCGTCGACGTCGACTGCAACTTCGCTGCCGTAGCTAGGTGCTGGCTGCATTGCTTCCTGATGCATTTGAAAGTTCTGCAAGAAAAGCTCGCTCTCAGATGCCCTCTCTCGCTCTCGCTCTCTTTCCCACTCTCTCACGTTGGCTGGCAGACTCTCTATGCTCTTTGCACTTCTTTGTTTTGCTTCCCATATTCTTGTAGTGCTGCTGCTGCTGCTGGTGCTGTGGCTGCTGCTGTAAAAGCTTTGCGTCGACGTCGACAGCAGCGTGGCTGAAGCAGAGCGTCGTCGCTGTTGTTCGCGACGCTTCGCTGTCGTTCGTTTGCAGCTCGCTTACAGTTGTCTCTCGTTGCTTGAAGCGCGCGGCACGCGAACGCTCCCAAAAAGAAGCAGCGAACAAAGCAGCAGCAACAATAACAACAATTCGCAGCCCCGATTTCGTGTTCAATTTTTGTGTATTTATCAAAACACCAAAAAAAAAAATATAAAACAATAAAATCAAGAGAATATTTTACTTAAAAACTGCGTTCAATACACACACACAGAAAAATATATATTTATATAGATAAGACTTTAAGACACGCATACATACATACTTGCAACAATTGATGCGTCCAGTGTGTTGCATAAATTGCTAGCGGGCATTTTGATTTGAATTTCAAAATCAAGTTGAAGTTGCCCCTTGAGGCTGCCTGCCTGCCTGCTGCTCTTGCAGTGTATGTGCGTCTGTATGTGTGTGTGAGTGAGTGTGTGTAGCAGAAGAGAGTTGTTCCCCAATTCCAGCTGCGAAGTGACAGTGAAAAAATCAACAAAAAAAACCTTACAAAAGGGAAAATGTACAAAAAGAAAAAAGCAGAGCAGTGAAATTAAAGCAGCCTTTAAGTGAAGTTTCTGAAATCAACACGAGACAACAGCTACAACACAACAGTAAAAATAATACAAAAAAAGAACCAACAAACGGGGCTTTAAAACCAAACGCAACCAAATAAAAACCGAAATTAAGGCGAACCATAAAAGAAAAGAAAAAAAAAGCAGAGCCTATTTTTGGATACCAACCGACGAATTGACGATTGGCAGCAGGACGAGCGCAGTGGGGCGGGGGGGTAGACACACGCATTTGTGAGCTGCTCCCAATTGAATGGTAAATTGAATTCACATTTCTTCTTCTCTTTTTCGCATTTCCTTTCGCCGATGCTGCTGCTGCTACTCTCTGATATCAAATCCTCTCCCTTTCTCTGTTTCGCTCTCTCTCTTGCACTGTTGCTCCGCTTACGGTATAAATAATGCAGTCCTATAAAGCGTATGCTTAATATTAATGTAAGCATCAAAAATCACACACACACACACAAATATCACTTACTCCTTCACGCACACACACATACGCGCGCAGTTAATTTGCAGGTTCATTCACATCAATGCAAACTTCCTGTCTCGTATTTTTGTTATTGTTGTTGTTGCATTTTACTTCCTATATTTTCCATACCAAAAAAAACAACAAATTATGTGAAGTTAAATAAATAAATAAAAAAAGAAAGAAACTGGTTTAGTTCAACACTCTGCTGGCTGCGACTATTGCGAAACTGGTTGCAATTATTGTGCTTTTGCTGCTGTTGCAGTTGCTTTGATTTTGCTTCTGCTTTGGCTGCTTTTGCTGCTGCTTCTTTGGCCAATTGATTTTTGTGGCCAGTTAGTCTCGGTTAGCATTTGCATTCCGGTTTAGGGCGCATCTTCTTTGGTTGCTGCTGCAGCACTAATCAGAGCCGGAAACATAAAGATTGCTGACTGCATGCTGCCTGCTCAAATGTCCAGCTATGAAAATGGATAACGACGATGGCCAACAGGTGCAACGGCTGCGACTAAAAGCTGACCAATAGACAGGGCGAATAGAAAGAGAGGGAGAGGGAGACAGAGACAGCGGGAGTTGGCATAGTTGGCAACTTATTGCAGCTGCTCCTGCTGCCTGATTTCTTATCACATTCATTCACATTTCTTAAGCTATTTCTGAATGCGTTGCATAAATCAAAAAACTAAACTTGCTACTCATTAGCGATACTCTTTAGTTAGTCGCTTTGATTTTTGGAAAGCCTACATTTTTTTGTTGTGTAAAACTTACAAAAAAATAACTTTTGCTACTTGGAAAACAATTCAGTTTTAACCAATCGATGAGTTATTTCCATAATAAAGTAGTTTTGGTAATTTAATACTGCTAGCATTGCAAAAATTAGAATTGTTGAAAGAGAATAATAGGTTTAACAAGTCGCTGATATATCTGTCTATAATAATCTATCTATCTATAGACTTAGAATATCGTAAACTCAAATGACGAAATAGCAGTGAATTAATTAAATGCGTTATGCTCTATATCATCTCATAATTAATTTTTCTATATATATATATATATCACATTTTCAAATAAAAACGATTGTATCTATAACAATAAATACTTCCCAATCCCTGCACATTTCTATATGGCATCTTTGGAAAATCGTATACCCAAATAGCAAAATGTCTATGAATAAATTGGCTGCCATTATGCGCCACACATTTATGTGGATCACTCAACAAACGAATATTCACATTAAATAGTTGACAAATTGGCAACTAAAATTGCAAATACACACACACACAAACACACACACAAATAGCGAGCACTTGGCGTCAAAATGTTTGTTTGCCGAGTTCATTAACATCAAAATTCGTCCTTGTGCGTACAAGTCAAGAGAATGAAAAAAGAAACACAAAAACAACAACAACGAGCCAAAGCGAATTGCAAACATAAATAAATAAATTATGTGCAACAACAACAACAGCAAACACACCTGGGGGGTGCTCAGGTTGAGCTTACTCAGATTGTCAAGGATAAAAGCGCCACGTGTGTCTACTAACTAAAATACACATATATATACATGTTACTAACATCATATAAATTTATCTGTATCTGTATCTGTGCCTGTATCTGAATCTGTATCTGCATCTTAATCTATGAGCAGCAGCAGAAAATCAGCTCAGCTCAAAATGCTTGCAACTAGTCATCATATTCATCATCATAAGTTCCATTATCATTATGATCAGCGCTTAATCATCATCAACATCATCATGATCATCATGATGATCATGATCATCATGAGCATTGGCAGTCAGTCGAGCCAAACGCTTAGCTCGGCAAACGGTATTCGTTGTAAAAACGCGGCCAATAAACTGAATGCGGTGCGGTTCAAGGTTTGGCCAAAGCCAAAATGAAACTAAAGCAACAAAAACAACAACAACAAACAAAGGCGAATACACACAAACACACCGACACACACAACGAGAAACGAATGACGAACGCGCGCCGCGCAGCCAAATGAATAACAATTAAATCTCACAAAAGGCATGAAATCATCTGCCGAGCGCAAAAGAAACAAAAAAAACAAAATAGAAAAAAACAGATAAAGAAAAAACTAGCACAAAGTCGAGCTGTAGTTAATGTTAAAAAATATATCCATGAGATAGTCGCAGCTCAAATGGCTCCTGAGCTCAAAGCTCATTGACCAAAACAGTCAGTGCCCCAGTCTCCATTCTACAAAATTCTGCAGTTTTCTTCAGTCTCCAAGCCGTTTACCGTTAAGCACAGTTCGAGGCGGCCCATTAACAGTTAAGCGGGCCAATTACCAAGGCGGATAATTGCTTAAGCAGCGCTCAGTTGCCAGTTGCCAGTTGGCAGAGGGCAGCGGCGAATTCTCTGCTCGAATTGTTTCTAGTTGTTTGCCATTCCTTGAAATCATTCAAGTTGCGTCAGCCTTGTCAATCAATCAATTCAATCAGCTGTGCTTCTCATGCTCTTTGCCGTTCCAGTTCCAGTTCCAGTTCCATCAAGGGGTAGTTGTGCGTGTGCCGTAATTCTATGGCTGCTTCTTCTTCTTCTTTGTCTTCTACTTCTTCTTCGGGGGCTTTCTGTCGCTTCTAGTTTATTACGAAATTGACCCACATATTTGCTGTTGTTTACTCTTTTTTGTTGTTTTTTTGCTCTATAGGCGAATGGCCATTACACAGACACAGATACATTTACGAGTGTCTGTGTGTATCTGTTCTTATTTATTCATTATTATATTATTTTAGTCATTTCGGTTTTAGTTTTGTTTTTTCTTTTTTGTTTCGCTTTAATCGGCGAATTTGTGTTTTTTTTTTGCTGCCTGTTTTATTTTTTTGCATTTTGCTTTCGGTTCACATGACAACAAAAAATGAAGAACAAAAAGAAGAGGCAGAGAAGAAGAAGAAAAGCTAAAGCGTGTTGTGTATCATGACATTAATGAACTTATATGGGATGGACAATTTAGATTTGATGTGTCAACGTTTGGCATGTTTGTGTGCGTGTGTGTGTGGACTCTTAAAATTGTATTGATTGTCTGATGTAGTGTGTGTGTGTTGTGTAAAAGGGTGTGGTTTAGTGTTGAGCAATTAATTGACGAACGTTACTTTGATCCATAAACATAGATAAACGAAAATTTAGAAATACATTACATGTAATTGAAGCAGGATGTGCCAAGCTTAATATTCATGGGATTCAGTTGTACTTAATAAATTATAAATGTAATTATTTATTATGGATTAATGTATATTTAACCAAGTCTTCAAGGACCGAGCCTAAAATGACTATGTAATAATTGCAGCAATCTGAAATAAATTAAGTCGTCGCCAGCATTTTAAGTCATGATTGACATTTTGGTGCCAAGAATATACCGCAAAACTGATTTAGTTTAGGTTTCTTTATGATTCTTGTGTTGCCATGTTGCCATGCTTGGCTGCAGATACACAGAACACAGCTATAGATACAAAAGATACAACCACAGCTACAGATGGAGACACAAATGCAGTTAGCAGCGAGTGACCTCCAAATTGAATAGAATCGAGCAACAGAGACACCTCCACCAATACAAATGTGTGGCACAAAATGTGTGGCAAGGTGCAAGCGAGCATACAAGCCACAAAAGCCACGATGATCATCATGATGATGATGATGATTAAGAAACGGAGCTTTTAACAGTGTGTTTAATAAGTGCATATGTGATGTATATATATATAAATATATATATATTTATTTATATGTTATATATATGTATGTAACATGGCTGTCATAGAGGCTTGACGAACCCATTCAAAGCGCCAAACAGAACAGAACCGAAACGGGCAGCAAACAGAAGAAGATAAATCAAAAGGAACAGTAAACTCAAAAACTAACCAAACTTTTGTTTTATAGGGGAGGGGGACCAGAAAGCAGTAGCTGCAAGGCCTTTGGTTTTTTTTTTAGAGAGAGAGAGTGCCTTTTTTGATGATGCTGCCCTTTATTGTGAAAATGTATTTAAAAATTTAATACAGGTGTTGATTGAACTGAATTAGTAAGTGATTAAGAAGAGGAAGGGAATGGGAAAGGGGAAAGGGACTTATCACGTAGAGTGGAGCAGAGGCCAAGCGAAGTCAGCGTTGATGGGCCGCTTAAATGCTGTTGATGGCCATTGTTGTTGTTGCTGTTGTTGATGAGACATGCGATTAAAATTATTATAGCTTTAGTGTTGTTGTTGTTGCTGTTGTTAATGCTTTGCTAATGACTGTGCCCAAAAATGCAGAAGACAAGTTTAAAGTAGGTTAAATGCTGTGTGTGTATTTTAGCTAGCGGAAAGTTGCTTTTGCATGTTTAACTTGAGAAAATACACAGACAAATATGAAAAATAAATAATGAGCGATGCCGACAATAAAAAGAAATAGAGGAAGCAACGCCCTGCATAAACATATAAAGATCAGAATTGATAAAAGCAAACAACAAAAGCTGTGCACTTGTAATTCTCATAGATTTTGAACTTAGATATGTTAAATTTAAATGCTGAGAAGAGCTTAACTAATGCCGTTACTCAAATCTGTAGTTGACTATAAGAGTGACAGAGACAGAATTTTAAGTTTTATGTGGCCCAGCAGTGACCAAGTGAATGACATCTCATTACCAAATGCATTCTGCATGTACAGAATGTAATTCATTGCTTCAGCATCTAAAGCAGTGAAAACTGGCAAACTTTTATTACATATTGCTTATAATTATTTCTTTCTTATCTATCTTGTTATTATTTGTATTAATTTTATTATTAATTAGTACAATTTGAGAAATATTAACATTTAAATTCAATTTTATATATATATATTTTTATTTCTACATTTTGACTATTTGATTTCGCGTATTTGGGCTGCAACTGCTTTACAACACTTACAATAGTCTGGTGTATGGAGTCTTGCCATATTCCGTTCACGAGCCTGTAGAGCGCGTAAAATCTTTCGGCAACGCATATTTTCTGTACTACAAAGTAATGCAACTTGTAGATTGGTTACTTTACCACCGAGGCCATGTTTGTGGAAAAGTAATACGGGTTGTGGTATGGCGTAAGGAGTACAAAGTATAGATTACAAATCGTATTCGTAATGGAGTCTTTTTGCTGCTGGGTAGTTAAGTTTGTGCTTGAGAGGGATAGAAAAAGAGAGACACAGAGATAGAAAGGAAGAGAGAGAATTTTAAGTCTGAAACTCCCTAAAATTATAAATGTATACCTTTTTGGAAGTCAACAGCTTAATTTATAAAACTCAACGATTAAAATGTGTAATGCCAACGGGGAATCAGCATTATTTTAATAACCTTGCGTAGAATCGCTTTTTTTTGTGCACCTTTATTATATATGTATGTGTGTGTGTGTAATTGTGTGTGTAACGCTTTGTTTTTTGAAATTGAAATGTGAATTGCAGCAACTCTTTGGCCACTTCTCGCAAGCCCTTAAGCTAATGTGTGCCCATTTTGCATTTATGCGTAACTGCGCCTGTGTGTGTTAGTGTGTGTGATTGTGTGTGTTTTGCACGCCTATGCTCATTAACAAA
Source organism: Drosophila fungiperda (assembly GCA_035042345.1). Taxonomy (NCBI): domain Eukaryota; kingdom Metazoa; phylum Arthropoda; class Insecta; order Diptera; family Drosophilidae; genus Drosophila; species Drosophila fungiperda. The sequence continues at coordinate 5,284,306 of JAWNLM010000028.1, read as the reverse complement.
CGCTAGACGCAGGCGACAAAAGACGAAGGACAAAGGAAGAGAATAAAAAGAGAGAGAGAGAGAATGTCAGGCAGCACTTGGCAACAGCTTAGAGAGCTAGTTGCACATTGTGTGTGGCTGCATCTGCAATTTTCACTTGCACTTTGCTGCTTTTGCTGCTTTTGCTGCTGTCTGTTGAGTTAATTTTATTTGCAAAATAAAGCGAAACAAACTTTAAATGGAGTCAAATGCCAATACAAACGCAAACACACACACAAGATTAAGAGGGGAATGGGGGCAGAAAGGGCACAGGCCAGACGTCTGCAGAACAAAGATTGCACACACAGCAGCAGCAGCAACAACAGCAACAACAACAACAACAGCAAAGAGCAAACGGCAAACAAGAACAAAAAAAGTTCAAACGCCAGACAAGGATGCACCAAAGTGCAAAGGCAGAGAGCAAACGAGCGACCAACGACCGAACAACGAACGAAAGAAGCATGGGAAAGAGACAGGGCGAGAAGGGAAATGGCAAAGCACTCGACGCAGCAGACGACGACGACGGCGGTGACGGCGACGTCCCAGCGCTTCAAAAGCGGAAAGCAAAAAGGATTGAACAACAACAGCAGCAGCAGAAATTAAAGTCGTTGCGTGAGAGGGGAAAACAGTGAAAACAGCAGGAGGCAAAGGCGACGCACGTGAAAGACGCAGCAAAGCGCACGCATACACACACAGAGCCATACAGAGCAGCACACACAATCACACAGCGAGACTGACTGAAACAAGAACAAGTGCATTGACACTTTATATGACGATGACGACGACGACGGCGACTGCAAAGGGTGAAGCAGACAGCAGTGCGACGAAGCGAGCAGCGACACTGGCTGCGCTGCATTTTGATAGCGCCCAGTGCTGTAAATATGCAAAGAAAGAAGAAGCAGAAGACTCGTCGAATACAGACGAAGAGCGCAGCATAAAGGGATCCAATTCGAGCCAGACCCACACGCAGCTGATCACCGAAAGAGAGAGAGAAAGGGAGAGAGAGTGTGAGAGCGCGAGAGAGTCTAGAATAATACCAAATAAAATGCAAAAGAAAGAGCGAGAGAAGAATAACTTAAAGTATGCCCGAAAACTGGCGATCGTTGCACTGCGAACAGCAACAACAAAAGCGTACTGCTTTTATTATTTTTTTTACTGTTTTTGTCTGCTGGAGCCGGTAGCTGATTATGAGATTGCAAAACGAGTCTCTCATTATGAGCGCGCTCATAACGTCGATGATGACGATGACGTTGCCAAACAAACGAGGCAACAACAACAACAAAAAAGTCAAGAATTAAATGCGACCAGTGAATAAAAATAACAACAAGTAGGGGGATGGGGGTGTGGGGAAACACCAACAAAGATCACTGACGACTGACGATCAACGACGACGACGACGTTTATAGTTCAACGCACCGTCAGAACGTGCGCCCCGCTGCTCGATTGTTTAGTGGTAGCCATTGGCCAGTAGTGAGTGAGTGCGGTGGTGATGATGATGATGGGATGATGGGGGCTTCCTTGCAGAGGAAGAAATCACTCAGACTTTGGCTGCAGCCGCATTCGTCTACCTCTGCTTCTTCTGCTTTTAATGCTCTTCTTTCCATTATCCATTGTCGGTCATTGATCGTGCGTGCTCGTAATGTGAAGCAAACGACTCGTTGACTCTCTCATCTCATTATGTTGACACACAAAAAGAGAGCGATAGACAGACAGAGAGAGAAGTTAATACTCCCTCCAACATTGTGCAATTAAGCTTTGTGCGTAATAACGGATCTACTAAAACAGAAACAGTTCTTTCCAACTATTACAATTGGAATTTTCCATTGCTAATAAATAAAAATATTCAGAACCTAAAATTTGGTGATTTCACATATTAAGTCAATTTTCTATTAAGTAATTATATAATTTATTTCTTCAGCTCCATTGATATTAAACTTAAATTGGGTCTTGTTACAGATTACAGGCTATAGACAATTGAAAACATAATTTTTATAACTGATTTCTTATCTGATTTTGAGCAACACTAATAAAAATCAGTAATAAAAATCTATACAATTTGATCAGCGATTGCAGCAAAACGATTTCTGTTTTGTTAAGCACAAAGTTGAACATTATTGCAATGACTGACAGTGACTGACTGACTGACTGATTGAGTGTGTGGGTAGTGGATCACTGCTGCTGCGACGGCGGCTACTTGACTTGGCTTGAGATCATTGATCTTACCTACTTGGCGCTGCTAATTTGTATTATTAATTCAATCAATCACAGTCCGCTTAACACAGTCCCTAACGATCCAATCACTGCCAATCGTCAGCAGCTGCCTTCGAGCATTGATCTCTCACCCATACACACACACTATATATATATACTATATATATATATATGTATCTCGTCTCGGTCATTCATTCGCTGGCGATTGGCATTTCACAAATGCGCAGCGTTCTAGTTTCTCGTCTCGATGTGAATATTTTCGATGTTGTTGGCTGATTCGAATTTTCGTCTTCGTCTGGCTAATTTAATTGTTTGCTTTTTCATTAAAGCGCTTGAGTAGTTGTTGGGGAGAGGGGAGCGGGGCAAGGGGCAGATGGTTGCCTCTATTTAGCTCATGGATACATTTATAGCTCGGTCGGCTCGGTCAGCGTTTAATTCGCTAATTGCTAATGCGGCCCAATCGCTTATCAAATTGGAGCATCGCGCCGCAGACATTTATTTAGCTCTACTCCTCCTTTATTTTTTTCTTTTTTTTTTGTATTTTGGCTTCTGTCTGATGTCTTCGAACTGGCTTTTGCCGTTTGCCATCGCCGGTGTTTGTTTGTTTTAATTTAGCTACACATTTTAGTTCAAATATTTGATAAGCAGCCCGGCAGCGAGGCTGGCATTTGCGTAACTTTCGGCATTACTCATACTCCCCGTGCAACTCGCCCCTCTCAACAATAGTGGGAATTGCTTCCGCAAGGTACAAAAAATAATTTGCCCATTTGTTTAATATTTATTAAACTAAAAACGTTTCTTGCATTTGTAATTGTCATATTTAGTTGAATTTTTTGGAATTTTGCTCGTAATTTCATTTAAGCTGTCAGGTTCAATAAACGCTAAATGCTTTTTAGAGGAGTTGTTGTTATTTTTTTTTTTTTGTTATAATCGTTTCAGTTTTTATTTAAATTTTTATTGTGCTTTGCACTTAGCAAAGTTCAGCGACAATATCGATGAAGGCTTTTGATAGGTCAAGGAGAAGTTTGTCTTTTAATGTTTAATCAGTTGCTATGGAGAGGGCGAAAAATATAGCCAGATAGAGATTAGGTAAATAATGTCTGTGTTATATAGGAAATTCCGTTCTGTTCCGCTAAATAAATAATAATTTTTAAGTGATAAATTCATTCAATATTATGTGTTATTTAAGAGGGTTTTTCTTGATACTGAACCAATTCTTAAATAGTTTCATTTATGTTTAGATGCTTAAAAATAATAATAAAAGGAAAATTATACCACATATTAAATGCAGACTTGCTAACTTCAATTGAAAGTGTGCTTCAAGTTAGTTTGTAGAGAATAAAGTGCTTGCAATTCACAATTCAAAGTTGAACTTCTTTTTTAATGCTCATCACTATCATTTGCACTTTAGATTTAGTGCTGGCAGATCAAATGCCAGCAAAGTTGCCCTCATTTATGCAGCATTCCTGTTTGCACAGCCCCCGGACACACACACAAACACACACACACACTCTAAGTAGGGCACACACACACACACACACACACACACACCCAATCTAATGTTGCAAAGAGACAAAACTAACTCAAACTTTCCAGCTGGCGCCGCACACAATTCGACACCCGCTTGCAGCAGTTGCAGTTGCTGCTTGGCTGGTTGTGCTTGTGGCAAGCATTGCCTCCACATTGGACCCAAGTAGTGAATGCTACTTTTGACACCTCCCGTGGGGCATAAGCAGCAGCGCCAGCCAACTGTATTTTTTTTTTTTTTTTATCTAATTAGGTAGTCAAAATATACAAAAAAGAGAACGCTCTTTGTAAGTTACAAGTGTGTGTGTGTGTGTTGTGTGTGTGTGTGTGTGTAAACTAAACTGTGTCACTAAACAAAAATCCGACGGAGATTGAGGAGGCAGGCAACAACGCGCTCAACTTTGGGCTGCTGTGCCCAGCAAATTGTGTCAAACAGATAAAAAGTGTTGATGGAGACGCAGATGAGAGGCGGATGCGGGTCGGGGTGTGGCCAGGTTGAATGACTGTCTATGGGCCACTCCTTTGGGGCACACAAAGCTAAAGCAGCAACGGCAGCAGCAGCAGTTATGATTATAACCTCAATTGCCATGCGCTTGACGTGTTTTGTGGAGAAAACTGGCCCCAAAATGGTGCAGCATTTGATTAATTCTACAAGAATGCAATAAAAAAACACACACAAAAAAAGAACTACAAAAAACAAAAATTAAATAAATAAAAGCAGTGAGATAAAAAGCGGCTAAAAAACAGTGTTCAAAGTAGGCGGCAAAGTCAAACGTTGATTTAAATGGCACCCAAAAAGTCAGTCATGGAACGAGAAGACAAACAGACAGAGATAGAGAGAGAGTGAGAGAGAGGGAAAGAGATGTTCAGATGGATGGACAACTATTCAAATTGAGGTCATTCATCCCGCTTCGTTGAACGCGCTTAAGTGAATTATATGTGTATGTAGCTGGTAGAGTATCTGAGAGATACATGTGAGCTAACTTATAACTATATTCATATAGCATCAATGCCAGAGGGGGGAGGTGGGGATGGGGAGGGTTAACATTAAAAACTATTTTTGTCATCGCTGTCAGCGAGGCGATAGCGAAAGAGAGAGAGGGAGCGGGTCAGAGATCTGTGCCACATCCATTTACACCTCTTCAAAAAGCACTCAACCCATTTTTGAATGTATGTTTAAATGGGGAAAGCCTTTCTCTAAGCCGCTTAACATTTTTTTAGATTAACATGTCGCACACAAACACACACAAACAAACACACACACACACACACACATGGAATCCGTTAATTGCTGACTGATTGAGCGTCCAACATTCGAATCTATCTAAACGTTCCATTCAAAGATCGTTCAACGCCCTCAGTTTAATATCATCATCATCATCATCATCATCATCCATCGTCATCGTCATCAACAAACGCACGCACTTTACATAAATATCTGCATATTTATCTATATATATACATATATATATTTTTTTCTGTTTTTGTTTTTTTTTTTCGATTTGTATGCGAATTTGGACTTTTGTCTGTCTGTCTTTCGGTCTGTTTATAACTCTTTTGGGGCGTCGTCTCTTTGGGTTCGCTTCGTTTTTTGTGCGTGTTTCATTTGCTTATTTCTTGATATGGGAGTAGGTCAGTTCAAAATTTGCATATATGCCTTGACTGATTTTGATTTCTTGCTGATTTCTTATTCATATTCGCCACACACACACACACACACATAGGCAATGCTTTGACTTTTACGTCCCCGTCCAGTTGCATTTATTGACTGATTTAGGCTATAAAAAAAAAGAAAAAAAAAAAAAAACAAACCTTACCCCTTCTTCGCTGGGCTGGGAACACGTGGCATCGACATCTAAGCCGATTAGCCGCCGTCTCTCGCAATTTGTTAGGCTTTTGCCAAATTTGTGCATTTGGTTTGTGGCTTTTGTGGCACAATGCGTGGGATTTGTTTTATTTTGTTGGTGTTATTTTTTCTTTTGTTAAAGTCAAAAAAAGGTCGCCGATTGCTCGACAGACCGCAAAATTAACTTCAAGTGGCTGTCAATGACCATTGCCCCATTTGGCCGCCATAAAACCCAAAAGTTTTCAAGTCATGTTTTGACTTAAAGATCAATTACATTAAATTTTCTTACTTTAAGACTTTTCGCATTTGTTAATCATCGTTGAATAAATAAAGTGTTTTTTATTAATTGTTTAATTTACACTGCACACAAATATTTTACTTTGCAAAGTGCACTTTTCAGTCAACAAATCTTGTGAATTTCTTAGAAAAAGATTTTTACTGTGACACTTTTATTTCACTCAGCTAGATTTTTATCGGTTTTTTAACTATAACTATTTTCATAAATTTTTAATTTGATACTTACCATTTGATAAGTTTTCTCCTTCCTTGATAAAAATTATTTATTTGATTTATTTATGACACTCAAACAAATTGTCCTCAACGTAAAATAGTTATATAGCTTAAAAAAATAAAATAGCTTAGTTTTCTTAACTATTATTTTTGCTTATTAAATAAATTATAGTTTATTCTAAGGAATTCCATGGTTCTGAACAAAATCCAATAATTTCTATTTAGTTTTCAAACACAACAAAGTATGCTCGTTTGTAAATAGTGCATTATCTATGGGTAAATCACATTTACTCTATATGCACTATAAGACCAGGTGGGTCAACAGCAGAATCAATATAACTTATCAATAGTTCGAGCATTGGGTTATATAATCCATGTAATCGAAATCCTATAAAATGCCAAAGGCACACTTCGAGCAGCAATCAGTTGAATTTCTTACGCGCCAAAGGCAACAATAGAATCCATTAGAGAATCAGTATGAATCCTGGTAAGGTTTTTTAATCGGAAAGAAGAAGCAAGAATTGTGTAATTTGTTGGAAAAGTTTTGCAGTTTTCCCTGCTGCTTGCCACATATGGCTTGGCACTTGGGTGGATTCCTGCCACACAGCTGTGCCACAAGGATGGCTTTTGCTACTGTGGCGGGCAGGAAGTGGGTGCATTGGTGCCCGACTGCGAGGATTGCACGGCTTACTACAAGTGTGGCTTGAATATCTTGGAACGTGTACTGTGCCCCATCGGACACGTCTTTGGGGACCAGGTGCGGGCCTGTGTGCCCGGCAAGTGTCCACGAATTGATGGCCAGTGTGCAGCTTCAATAAATCAGAGTACTCCAAGTACTCCAAGTACTCCAAGTACTCCAAGTACACCAACAATACCAACTCCATCGGGCTGCCAAAATGCTGGATTTGAGTGCAGTTTCCATGGCCAAATAATAGGACATGCGGAGCATTGCCGTTTCTTCTGGACATGTGTGGAGAACTGTCCGGTCTTGGGTTTCTGTGAGATTGGCAAGTGGTTCGATCGCCACAATTTCGTTTGTGATTTCCCAGAGAATGTGCACAATTGTCCAGCGGGCAAAGATTAAAATGCATTCAAATAAAATTCTGTTGCCAGTCAAATGACACAAAAAAAAAAAAAAAACAGAATTCACTTTTAACGCTCATCCAACTGCAATTGACTCCATGAATAGTCAACAACAACAACAATAAACAACAATAAACAACAACAACAGTAATAATCATAATAATAATAACAATATGGCGATAATATACGCAAATTGCTTGACACAATTTTTGTTGCTACTTTTTTTGCATGCTGACTGACTAGTTTGTGGTGGGCGGTTGCTCGCCGGTTGGGGGGCGTGGCTGCTGTGCTGTGTGTGTTATTTCTGTTCTTGTTGTTGTTGTTTTTGCAGGCAAGCAGCAAATTTAGCACGCAACTAACAATTTTAGCTGCTCCAGATAGAAAAACTACCACCAACTCAGGCGCACACACACCTCAACACACACACATTAACACACACACATTAACACACACACATTAACACACACACATTAACACACACACACACCGACACACCTTAGCGCAAGCAAAAGCAAACAAAAGCAAACAAATTGAAGTAATTGTTAATGCATTTAAACAAGTCGACTTTTTAATACCCTAACAAAATAGTTTTTACAGCGATGCGGAAATAATAGCCAAATATTCACAGCGATTTTATTGGCTTGTCAAGTGAAGACTTTATTTTTATTTCTTTATTTAATGTGCACTAAAAACATTTTACTCTTCTTAAAAGTCTGACAAAAAAGACCTTTAAAATTTAATTGCAAATTAAATTAATTAAAAATTCAAAGAAAGAAAATAAACAGCAATTTCAAATGAAATAAAAAATTAAATACAATAAAGGATAACAAATAAATAAAACAATAATTGCAAGGATTACAAAAATCTAAATATATAATCCATATTATTAATCCAAATTCCAATGCTGTGCTCTAAAGTTTATCACACTAAAGACATGAATATATGTTCTTAAAGGAACTCACATTACATTTATATAGATGGATTTTATATAGATGGATTTAATATAGCTTTAAGTCTCAGGCCCCGCTCTAATTCTGATGGCTCAACTGCAACTAGTTTTCTAAGTAGAACACTGCAAAAAGTCAGCAACTATCAAATGCAGCCTGTCGAAAATTGTGCTAGTAAAAAAAAGAAGATTTGTGGATAAACTGTCAAAGCGAGTGACATAGTTATAGCCACCCGATATTGCAATGGCTGCAATGATATATAAAAGTTGTTTATTCTTTTTGGCAGCGGCAACAGAAACACAAATAAACTTTCACCCAACTAAGCCGCAGCATTTTGGACAATTTCGTAACTGGGTAAACATATATATCTATATATATATATATATATATATACATGTGTGCATGCAAATGTGGAGTGCATAAAGTGCAGTCGGGCGACAGCAACAACAACAACAACAACTGCGACAGGTGAATGAACGACCTCAAACGAGGTCAGCAACAACTATGGGCCAAATTATGCCGGTGCTTGTGGGAGCCAGTGCAAGGGGCCGGAACCGAGGGCCAGGCCCGGGCTCATTCATGCGCACAATAAAACCAAAAAAGAAAAAACAACAAACAACATAAAACAAAAAAAATAAAACAAAAATCAACTATTTATGCAGTATGATTATGTGTATGCTTTGACTATTGCTGCTGTTGTTGTTGTAGTTATTGTTGTTGTTGTCGGACAGTTGATGGCTTCAGTTGCAGCTTTAGCTGTTTGCCCCAGCCTCGCATGCTAATGGTCAAAAGTGGGCTGCATTTGGGCCACTTTACGGCTGCCCGCCGCTTCACATTTCACAGTGACCCAAATCCCTAACTGCCACTCAGTAGCAGTAGTAGTTGCTATAGATGGATGGATGGTTGGATAGATGGCTGCTTCAATGGATGCTGAATTCAAACCAGTTTTTTTCCCCTCTCTCTCTCGCTGAGAGCTGGGTCATTTGGGCACTTTGAAGCCATTTGGCTGCACTAAATCACTTAAGATGCTTTTAGCAGGCAGAAGAAGTTTAGGCTTAGTCTTATTTATGTGACTGCTGCCCGATCTGGACTGACTGCCTGCCTGACTGCCTGCCCCTCCATATAATGGATGATGTTGACCCGCACAGTTTGTCGAGTGGCAACTCGAAGTTGGGTGGATGGCTGCTTGAGTGGTTGGGTGGGTGGTTGGGTGGTTGCCAGGTGACAGGCAGCAATGTGGAGCAGCTTGCTTGCCTAAGCTGGCACGATTGTATACCTAATGCGGTAGATTATGGCCAAAAGCAAAGATATAAATGAGTCCAGCAACAACATTATTTATGTTTTCCCTGATTAAATGCGATTTTGTGTGCGATTAGTTGTTCGACCTGATTTCATATCCCCACCCAAACGCCTTTAATTAGTTTGCATGGGTCTAAATTAAGTGTATAATAAGTCTGCCTTAATTATTCGATTGAAATAATGTAACTTTACTTATTAAAATCAATATAGAGTTGAAATTATGATAAAATACACAATTTATTATTGCTTCAATCATCTTAATATCAATTTGATTGATATGATTTCTTATGCGTATTGAATACCATTTCTTTTCGAACTTTTCCACTGATCTTTTAATCTGTGGACACTTCTGGACAAGTTGAAGCTTTGCCTTGGGCATGGCTCAAAACCGAACTCTGCAACAATGGCAACAATAGCAACAATGAGCCCAACGAGCAAACAAATCGTGCATTTGCCATCAGAGCAATCAGCTGCTAATTGGCGACACCTCAAAAATAATAAAAATAAACAGAGCGAAGCCAAATGCTCGCCACAAACAATTAACAGAGTTGAAGGTGGCATATAACATCAATGTGCAACTCGAATGCGCATGTGTGTGTTAGTGTGTGTTTCTCTGTGTATATGTGTGTGTGTCTCTCTGGGTGTGTAGTTATTATGCCATAATTAATTTACGAGCTGTGACAATTAATGGAGATGAGCCGCCGACTAATGCAAAGCATGACTGCATCACACACAAGGCCTGCAACAAAATGGCCAACAGATGTGGGTCAATGTGTTTTTTGGCCAACTTAGCCAACAAGCAGCAACTTCCCACGCGCGCAAAAGCCATTTTCCGTTGAAACACACGCAATTTCTTTTGAGCCACACTTTTTGAGCCTATCCGTTTGACCAGTTTGCACAACTCGAACGCTTTCGTCATAAGTGCAACTACAAAAATACTCAGAAACAGATATATATATATATACATATATATATATATACGAAATGTATCTTTTGGATTGTCTGCTGCTGCTGAAACTGTCGAATACCACAATAATAATAATAACAGCAGCAGCAGCAGCAACAACAACAACATAAAACGAAGCAAACTCAGCCATACAACAAAATCAGTTGCCGACAATTTTTTTGTTGTTTTTATTTATTTTTTATTATTATTGAGCACAGTGGGTCAATGTCCCACTGATAAAGTGAGCGTAGAGTCGACAACGCCGGCGTCTTTGCTGCCACCAGTTGAAAACCAGCAACAACTGGAGCAGCAGCCACAGCAGCAGCAGCAGCCACAACAACAACAACAGCAACAGCAACAACAACATCAGCTGTTGTCTGCCAAAAACGCAAATGGGATTTTAATTAATAAAATATGCTGTGTATTTGGTTGCACAAAAGAAATTTCACGTTTACAAATTTTTGCAATTTGTTTCGTTATTTCGCTTGAAAACCAAAACCCGTCAAGCTAATGAACACTTTAAAAAAACATATTTCCTCTGCGAATTTCTTCAGTCTGCCAATTTAAAAATTTGAGTACAAATTTTCTAGTTGAGATGCCACATGAAATTTGTTACAAATTATAAATTTGTTTTTTTGAGTTTTCTATGCTTGTTTTATACGTTTGTGTGTGACTTATGTGTGTGCCACTTTTATTGTCGTGTCGCTTAAATTTAAATAGGTTTTCGAAACTAATAAATTAGTTTTTTGTTTTTGTTTTGGATTAATGCCCAACAGAACATAACATGTTGCTATGCCTAAAATATATAATTGATAATATGTGTTTTTGCGTATATAAATAGAATAAATGTGACAATTGAGCAATGCCCGAAAGTATGCAACACTTTTGAGCGAATTGTGTCTTTGAATTGCTCATATTTTGTGTAGCATACTTTTGTGCTGCTATTGTAAATTTAATTTCAAAATTAACCGACATTTTGTGTCCATTTATGCTTGTTGCAGCTGTTCGTTATGGTCGCGTACCGAAGCGTTCACGTGAGCTGAACGGCGCCGCAGCAGCCGCAGCCGCTGCCACAGCATCCGCAAGCAGCACGCCGCTTAATGTGGATGAGACCAGTGCCAATAATTTGCATACAAATCTAATACAACAGCAACAACAACAGCAACAACAACAGCAGCAACAGCAACAACAACAACAACAACAGCAGCAGCCGCATGCGAGCAGTGTGCGTGTAAATACACCAAGTACACCACAAACGCCACAAATGTGTTCGATAGCCTCGTCGCCATCGGAGCTGGGCGGTTGCAATAGTGCCAACAACAATAATAGCAATAACAACAACAACAATACAAGCAGTAACAACAACAACAACAACGGTAGCAGCAGTAACAATAATAGTAATGCATCATCAGCTGTGGCTGTGAGCAATCATCATCAGCAAATAGTCAACATGGGCAGCAGCAGCGACATGACAATGACCCAGGTGGCCATGTGCCACTCCCACGATCATCACGATGGCCTTGCCGGCACCGCCAACGAACTGACTGTCTACGATGTGATCATGTGCGTCTCGCAGGCGCATCGACTCAACTGCTCCTACACCGAGGAGCTGACACGCGAACTGATGCGACGACCAGTGACTGTGCCACAAAATGGGGTAAGTGCGAACTCAATATCGATATTGATAGATGTGTTAAATGATTTGGATTTTTGGAATTGCATAGATTGTCACCACTGTGGCGGAGAGTCTGGAGTTCCAAAAGATTTGGCTGTGGCAACAGTTCTCGGCGAGAGTTACGCCCGGCGTGCAGCGGATTGTGGAGTTCGCGAAACGCGTACCTGGCTTCTGTGATTTCACGCAGGACGACCAACTGATACTCATCAAGCTGGGCTTCTTCGAGGTGTGGCTGACGCATGTGGCGCGTCTGATCAATGATACGACGCTGACGCTGGACGATGGCGCCTATCTCACACGCCAGCAACTTGAGATACTCTACGATGTGAGTATCCAAATCCACAATTTGTACATATTGAAGTTGATTTAATGATCTTCGTTTGCAGTCGGACTTTGTCAATGCCCTGCTGAATTTTGCCAACACACTGAATGCATATGGCCTGAGTGACACAGAGATTGGCCTCTTCTCCGCGATGGTGCTGCTTGCGTCGGATCGTTTGGGTCTCAGTGAGCCGAAGGTGATTGCGCGTGCCCGCGAACTTGTCGCCGAAGCGCTTCGTGTTCAAATACTCAGATCACGTGCGGGTTCGACGCAGGCGCTACAATTGATGCCGGCGCTGGAGGCTAAGATACCCGAGTTGCGCTCGCTGGGCGCCAAGCACTTCTCACATCTCGACTGGCTGCGAATGAACTGGACCAAGCTGCGTCTGCCGCCGCTCTTTGCCGAAATCTTCGACATACCCAAGGCGGATGATGAGCTGTAGAGCTGCCGAGTTGCAGAGCTGCATCCATGTTGCACAGCCCATGAATTCGAGCAACAATTTGATATTCTACAATGTGTAGTAGTATGTTTAAGTAATTAGCGTTAAACAAAGAGTTGGCAGCATCGGTTACCAGATACATCAACTACAACTACTCAACCATTATACATTTTACCAGATACCCAGATACAGCTACAGATACATATACAGATACAGATAGTTAACTACGACTACAACTAATGTTATGCATACAAAAATATTTAGTAATGTTATAGACTTTCGGAAACCCTTTTTAGCCACACACACCACACAGACACACAACACACACACACACCCACAATTATAGACTTTCAGATACTCTCTCATCTGAGAACTCTGTTTCTTTTGTTAACTTTGAATCGTTCTAGCGATTCAATTGCTTGATCCTCAAGCCTTACATATCCCATGCGCAACATACAAATTTATTTATTTCATTGTCAATCTCATCAAGTCATCCACTCTATTATAAAACAAAGAAGAAGAAAAAACATAAACAAACAATCCCAAGTCCAATTTCTTTCCCAACTTAAAAAAAGAAAAGAAAAACTCGACTGAAGTGCGAGCGTTCAAGTTCGAAAAATACTGTTTATTATTTTTTTATTAAATACTTATTGTATAATTAAACAACTAATTATAAATATTATACATATATTTATATGTATGCATATGCATATATATATATTTATACTATGTAATCCTAGAGTTATCTAATGTAGTTCAAGCAAAAAGACCCAATTATCTTTGCTCTCGTTTTATTGTATCTGCATGTAAATAAATCTAAATTAATTCTTAACATTTAACAACGCTACGGCTTGATTATTATTTCTTTAAGTTGCTAAATGACGCTCTCTTCAAAATTTGAAAATGAAGGAGGGTATTTTATTGGATAATTAGTGTCCTTCTTCGTTAATTGTTTATTTTTTTTTTTTTTAACTTTTCTCTTTGGAACGTGTTAAACCAAACTACGGCCTGTGACGTCACTCATTCGAAATGTGTTAATATTTGTTTAAAAATTGATTAAATATCGCATAATTTTAAGTGCTTTATTTGTATAACTTGGAACAATCAAATAGTTTGATGAATTTTTGAATAGATTGGTGCTAAATTTTTGTGTATTACGTTTTCGAAAACCGAATACATGTTGAAAAACATAAGAAAAAAACTAAAATCATAACATATATCTTAGAAAAAAAAAACAAAAATAAAAACCAAAATCTAAAAGCTTCAGTGTTGAATTTATATAGAAGATTTTGTAAATTTTATTAGTGTGAACAAAAAATTAAAAAAAAAATACATATTATAAAATTATATAGAGGGAGCTACGTACAAGGCCTAAAAAATATGCTAGAATTGGCGTAGCGACCGTTTTATGCTCCATGTGTACCTTTCGCTTATTGAACTTAGAATATGTATCTAGAACTATATATATTCAAATATATATATATATAGCATATTACAATTTGCAATATCTTAGTAAATACACATCCAACTCAATGTTCTAGTTCGTTGCAGACTACGATCCCTGCTTTATCCTGAATTATTTCAATGACCAGTAAAGAACCAAAAAAGAAAAGATAATAGAACCTATCCGAACGTAGCTGTTTTATTTCATTTAATTACATAAATAAATTATACAAGTACATATACATAAATATATATTTAATCAATAGATACAAATTTTTTACCTACTGTAGCTTTGATTACATTTTTCAATGATGTGTCAAATTTTAAATGGTATTTATATGGTTAGAGATTACAAGCAAGCATCAAATACTCCAAAAATCAAGCATTAATAAAAGATCAACATCCAAATGTCTATAATGTTAATAAAAAAAACGTCGACTTCCTACAAATAATAAACAAAAAAAATCTCTCGCTCTTTTCTAGTTAGTGTTTAGCAATCCATAGTCTACTCATAAACCAGATCAATTCAACATGCATATACAAATATATATATATATATATATATATATAAATCGCTTTAACATTAACTAAACAAGAGCACAACTATATAATTGTAATAGTCGCGTATGTCGACTATGATATTATGACCAAGCAATATGTATTTATAAAGAATACAAACAAAATTAAATACAGATAATACTGAAAAGGATAAAAACCACAAGGAAAACCCATAAGCAGAACCGGTTCAAGCAAGTTCTTGAAACTTTGAAAGCAATACATTTAATTGGCATGGAAAAATTTAAAAATTTATCTAGTATGTGGGGCAGATAATCAAGAATTTGTATACTATATCGCTTGTCAACCATTTATTTTCCTTACGACAAAACCACAAGTTATCTGTCTACATGCCATACAAAAAAAGAAAAATAATAATAAAAATTCGCTTTACTATCAGCAAAAATAATATATAAATATATACATATAAAAAATCAACAAACAATATGCTTGATAAAAGTAGATAAGAATACGTAAATGCAAAAACAAAAGCAAGCAAACAAAACAAACTAATAAATTGCAAAACAAGTGCAGCAGATTGTAATAAAATTACAAAGAAGTACTTGAATGCAAAACAAACAAACAAACAAAACAAAAATACGTCTTTGAATAAACTGAATACAACTTCTATGACAGTAGTTCTACAATTCCAATAACAATTTCACACATCTATATGTATATATATATTTATATATATATGTGCATACATGCACACGAGTTTTATTTTTTTCATTACAATGGAAATGCCTGTAAGTTACTTTGGACGCATAATAATCAAATGCCTTTTGGGTTAGTCGTATTTGTGATAGTAGTAGAGAGACTGGCACATATTAATGCAGCCTAATCGTCTCGTGGTTGTGGGTAGAACTGTGTCAACACCTTGGCCAGATCCTGTGCCAGTTCGGGCGTGGCAGCGGCCAATACGCGTCGCGACATCACATCAAATTCACCACCAGCTGGATCAATGACAACGCCGCCCGCTTCCCGCACAATTAGATCGCCGGCACAAACGTCCCAGGCATGGATACCCATCTCATAGTTGGCATCGGCAGCGCCTAGCGCCACCATGGCCATATTCAGCGCAGCAGAGCCCAGTACGCGTAAGCTGAACAAGAGTTATGTCAATAGTTGAGAATTCTCTGATGCAACTTTTAACTTACCCATGAACTTGTTTGGCGATTTTGGCGAAATTCTCATTGACCACCAGCATTTTGGGCTCATCGCGTGAGGTGCCAAACTCACTGGTTACCAGAGCCTTGCCCAACTCCTTCTGTCCACTTGTCTGTATGCGCCGCCCATTGTAGTAGGCACCCTGGCCGCGACGTGCCGTGAATCGTTGCTCCAGCATCGGATTGTAAATGATGCCGATTTCGGTGACTTTGTTCACCTTGAGGCCCACCGAAATGCAGGAGTGGGGAAATGCGTGCACAAAGTTCATGGTGCCATCGACTGGATCGATGATCCAGGTGGGCGCATCTGTCAGCTTATTGACACCGCCGCCCGAACTGCTTTCCTCCTCGCCAATAAATCTGCAAACATAAAGGTTGATCAGTCAGTTGGGCTATTCGTTTAAAATTTGCCGCCTACTTATGATCTGGATAATGCTGACGAATGCCGTCCATGATCAGCTTCTCGACATCCTGATCGGTTTGCGTGACCAAATCGATATCACCGGATTTGCAGACAAAATCCTGGCGTGTCTCATTATTGCGCGCAATCAACTGAATGAATGATTCTCTTTAAATTTTTTCCATCGGTCGTATGGAAAATCTCCTAGCACACTCACCCGACCCGCCTCAGTGGTCAGGTTGTTGATAATCTCAAAGCACTTGCCCAGATCTAAGCCCTCAGCCATTGTGTTTTTGCCACGTCCAGACATTTACTAAATGCGTGTGTGATTTTAATTCAATTAAGTTCACTCCACAAGGGATACAAATTTATTTGTATGGCTGTTGCTAAATCAGCTGACTGCCCAGTGTTGTGCAAGTTGCCAGTCCGGCGAAACCAACCTATATCGATTACAATTAATCGATTCTAAATTCAAATGCAAAACAGAAACAACGGTTTTTCATCGTACCAAAATATTTACTAGTTTGTAATTAAAATTCATGGTGAGCAGCTGACTGATATAATTATGATATTTGGACACCAATGACTAGTCCGAGTCAAATGATGAGCTTGAGTCCGTAAAATCTGTCTGAGCATTAAAATCTTTTGTTAGCGGTTCAGTGGGGATTCTTAACTCATCGTCTCGTGGCTTGGGATAATTCTGCTCCAGATTCGTGCACAATGCGAGTGCAAGTGGTTTCGTTGCCCCCGCAAGGACTCGACGCGACATAATATCCACCTCGCCACCAGCGGGATCGATGACGGTGCCGCCCGCTTCAGTGACCAATATATTACCAGCAGCCATATCCCAGACGTGCAGGCCAAAGCAATAAAACGCATCCGCCGCGCCAGAGGCAACCATTGCCAAACCCATCGCCGAGGAACCAATCGAACGTAAGCTAATAACTTAAATTTATAATTCTGCAAAAACTTTATGTGATTTGTGCATTCTTACGCATGTGTCTTCTGGATGAGTCGCTTTGTGTTCTCCATGGAGGTTAAGGTGTGTGATTCGTTCATGCCGGAACTGTACTCTTGCAGAATCATGGCACTCCGAAGGCTCTTCTGGTCGGTGGTTTGAATTGGCACGTCATTTAGCCTGGCACCAGCGCCCTTACGTGCCTCATAAAATTTCTGCAAGGGCGCATTGAACACAATCCCGAAGACGGTCTCCTTGTCAACGAGTAGCGCCACAGAGATGCAATAGTAGGGGAAGTGATGAACGAAATTCATGGTGCCATCGATGGGATCAATAATCCAGGTGGGCAGACTGCTCAGTGTGACTTGACCAGTCGTCGATGTGAACACTGCCTCTTCGGCAATTATCCTATTTGAGTAATACTCTGGTTATTAAATCTAACTCGAATTGATCATCGAAATCTTACATGTGACCGGGATACTTTTCCGTAATTGCGTTCACAATCATCGCCTCAATCTCCGTGTCGACGCGTGTATTCAGATCCCTCTCATGCTCCTTGGTGGTAAATGAAAGCTTCGCCCTGTTGGCAATCAACGCATATGCCCCGGCCTTCCTTACCAGGTCTACCGCAAAAACATAAACTTCGTCCAAATCAAATTTTGTTGAAAACTTCTTTGTCGGCGGCGGTGGTGCTGGCTGTAATGCCCTCCTCTCCTCCTCACAATCTGTGAAGAGTTTGCCCGACGTGTTTGTGGTCTTGTTGGCAAACTCCTTCGATGGATCGTAACTTATATCGGTGTTGGTAAACTTCGAGTTGACCATTTTCCTCTCTCGCACTTGACTCGTTGCCGGCACATCAGTGCTCACAGCCGATGGCTTCGACTGCGCTGGTGGCAATCTTGCATCTAATGGCAATTGTTGTGGTGGTGGTGGTTCTAAAGACTTTGCTGCTTGTGGTGGGAGCTTTTGGAGTGATTTAGTTGGTGTATCGATTGGTGCTTCTGCTGCTTTTGAGGTTTTGAAAACAATAAGAGCTTGGGGCTTCTCCAGTTGAGGGGGTTGCTCCTTAGTTTGAGGGTCGATCCTTGGCTGTTTCATATTGGTAACCCGTGGATCGTCAGTGGTGGCCTTGTGACCCTCGAGGCCATAGCTAGTCGCCGCATTGGACGACAACTCAGGGCTTGCAGGCTGATGCATAATCCTGCTTTGATTTGTAGTCAGCGGTTTGGATGATTTCGATAGTCGGCGTGTATGCTGGGAGCGTGCCATCCTCAATTCAGTGACGCGTGGATCCGCAACAGTTGCCTCGTGATCCTCGAGGCCAAAGCTGGTGGCAGCATTCTCCGTCCGTTCCTCAGTTGATTCACTGACCACCTTGTCATTTGTATCACTTTTCTTTTCATCGGCCATGTCAAGAGTTGGGTGCTTAACTACCAAGTTAATATTATTAAAGTTCAGACCAGCCGCCACCATAAAATTACATGCTCCTAAACCAAATCAGACAGAAACAAAACTAGTTTATTCTTTTGGAACACATCTCAAATGTTGACATTTAAAACAATGCCACATTTAATGACAAATTTTTCGAATTGATTTCGAGTCTTTCCCTTTGCTGAATTTAAACATTCTCAAACAATAAAAATGATAATATTCTTTGCTAATTTAATGACTGCTAATTTAAATGGATGTAGAAATTAACATTTTATTATGCAAATCACAAGCTGTGTCCCGGCAAATGAGGATCTGGTGGTGAATGTACCCGTTCGCCTGGGCGGGTCGTGACATCCTTCTTCCTTTGATATCGCTTACGTTTAGGCTTATATTTTGGTTGATCTTTGTCTGGTCGTGATGATTTTCCAGAATCTTTAATTTCATCGCATTTGATCGAATCATGGGGTTGATCACCTCCTGGTTCTGGCCGCCTCCCGCTAACCACATCCGCAAATTCCCAAACCAACAAGCACATATTTCGCTGTGTGCTGCCCACGCTACGTAACCAAATTAGGATTCAAATAAGGATTTAGATAAGGACAGCTCAAATTGAGACCTACGCATGTGCAGTGCTTGTGATTCTCTCAATATACTCCAGCTTCGGAACAGGGTATGAGAGATCAGTTCCCATCTCATGCATAATGAGGGCATGCTTTAGATTGCTCAGCTTTGATGCACTGCATCTTTTGGTGTTTATCTTGTCCTCTGTTATGAAGCTGTTTAAGGAAATAAAATGGCTGCACTTTGACAAATGCTATGAAATTGTACTTATGCTTTGGATTGTGCCTCGAGATGTCCTTCACCAGCATATCCACCTTTAGCGTATCCCAATCGGTAAACAGATTGAATCTGGTAACCTGTTTTTTGGCTCGTCGCACAATTTCCGATTCCGGCTCTTGCTCCATTTCCGTTGCTGGAGTTGCAGCACAGTTGGACGAAGGAACGTTAGCCCAGCCAAGACTGCCATTTAGGAAGCCCCTTGTTAATCTCTGCATTCTAACAACTAATTACTTATAAAAATTTCGAAATGATTTGTGTTGAAACATTGACAGACAATTCCAAAAGTTTTTGACTTCAAAATGTGCTTCGCGAAATAAATTTTCCCAGTTGAGCTGCCTTATATAAATTTGTTATAAATGTTAAGTTGGTTAAAACGCTGATATAAACACATTGAAACAATAAACTTTATTATACACATTTACGCATCGATAATTATACATATATATTTATATTGTATATCTTGTGTGTTTTTTTCATGTATATATATATATATATCTGTCAGGTTAAATAAATTGTGTGTACTCTCTTCGCTGTAAATATAATCCACATTTTTACAATCAGACATGATTTATCGTCATCAATAAATATTTAGAAGCACTGCGTTCCAAATCAAATTCTTTGATTCTCTAATAAACATCTTCGATAACTAACAATAACAATACTTACTTATGGCTTCTGTTTAGACGAGTGTTCAGCAGCTAATCGGATATATATATAGTTCAACCAAACATCGAGCAAAACTTGCCTAACAATATAATATAATATGATATGTATATTTGAGTTCTTTGCAGCAGTAACTTCATTGATATGTTCTCGTTGCAGAAAGTCTTTGTTTGACCCTACTTAGCATACACATAGATGTGTCTAAATCCATTAAATACATTAATATATATGTATATATATAAATATAAATATCTATAACAAATTGGTAACTAGAAATGTTCATAGGCATTATGCAACATTGATATGTATCGTTCACAATCGTCTTTAAAGAACTAGTAAAATTTCGTAATTACAGTTTACAGATCGCTAATATTGATTTAAGTATTATCCGGACTTACGTGTTCCGTAACTGGTGCTGAAAATAAGTCAAAGATCAACAGATAACGAAAACTACCAAAACTGTACTACAAACAAATTGAATGCTATATGTGAAAAACATAATTGTGATAAGTGTTTGTCTGGTAAATATTTTGGTGAAATTGTGTATATATATTTTTGTATTTGTTTTTTTTTTTGTATTCAATTTTACTAAAAATACATGAATAATCGATAATTAAATTTGTATCACAACGAATTTAGCATGAACTTAGACTAAGACTACAACAAAGAAACGAAATGAATTGGAGAGGGAAAAATGTGCGTGCTCAACATTAAATTAACTACATATTAAATATAAAGTTGATTTTTGTTTGTTTTTTGTTTTGTATACGTTGTAGAGAAAACCAATAAACACACACACGGAAAATATCAACAAATAAAACGGGGATGTAATAATTAATTACTTACGCACACAACTTAAAAACTATGTGGAATATTCGTAAGCCCGGACTTTCATTTGTGGTTAGCATTAGGTATTATGTAGGTGTAGGTGGCGTGGGAGGAGATTTACAAGATTCACGTACTTATGCATACGTATATAGGATATAAGCCGGTGAAATGCCAGCCTAAATGCGATGGCTAAGTAGAAGGAGAGAAAGTTAGATTTGCGGAGCAAGACAAACTCTTGAGGCTAATCAGAAGCGAATCTAATGGAATAACTCTGGATTGTTCCATTTACTTGGCCTCTACGGGCCGATTGGCGAACAGCTGCTCTACAATTTGCTCGTCGGCCAGTGTGGATGTGTCGCCCACATTGCGATCGTTGACAGCAATCTTGCGCAGCACACGACGCATTATCTTGCCGGAGCGTGTCTTGGGCAATCCGGGTGCATTTTGAATAACATCCGGCTGGGCAAAGGGTCCGATGCGTTCGCGCACCATCTTCTTAAGATCGGCAATTAGTTTTTGATCGAATGGCTCATTCTCATTGGGCGTGATGAAGCAATAGAGGCACTCGCCTTTGACGGGATGAGGACGAGAGACCACAGCCGATTCGGCGACACGTGGATGCTCGGTGAGAACAGACTCCACCTCGGCAGTTGACATTAGATGCCCGGACACGTTCAACATGTCGTCCACACGGCCAGTTATCCACAAATAGCCATCAGCATCACGACGGGCGCCTAATAAAAATAAGACAAGTAATTAATAGATGAAGAATTTTACTTGAACCCATTTGAACTCACCGTCTCCGGTGCAATAGTAGCCCGGGAACTTGGAGAAATATGTATCCTCGAAGCGCTCATGATTGTTGTATAAGGTGCGCATCATGCCCGGCCAGGGCTGCGAGAACACCAAGTAGCCCTCGCCCTCGCCCTTGATCTCAATGCCGCACTCATCCAGCAGAATGGCCTTAACGCCAAAGAACGGAAACGACTGCAAGAGAAATTAAGATTAACTATTTATATCAATGGAAATATTATATTTGACATACAGCTGAGCCCGGCTTCATGGGCGTGGCACCTGGCAGGGGCGTAATAACATGTCCACCAGTCTCCGTTTGCCAGAACGTGTCCACAATGGAGCAATTCTCCTTGCCAATGATGCGGTAATACCAGAGCCAAGCCTCTGGATTAATTGGCTCACCAACGCTGCCCAAAACCCTACGAATTATTGTTAAATTAATTATGATTTTTCACTTTTGTATCAAAAACGTACTTGAGTCCGGAAAGATTGTGCTTGAGCACCGGAGCATCTCCAAACTTCATCAGCGCCCGAATCGCTGTGGGAGCTGTATAGAATTGGGTGACCTTGTATTTGTCGATGACGCTCCAGTAGCGATCGTTGCCCGGAAAGAATGGAGTACCCTCGAACTGCAAGAGAAGATAAATAAGTACAAACATAGCTGTCCCACATAATCGCATTTTAACTTACGATAACCGAAGTGGCGCCATTGGCCAGTGGTCCGTAGACAACATAGGTGTGTCCGGTGATCCAGCCGACATCGGCCGTGCACCAGTAGATGTCACCGGGCTTGTAATCAAACACAATTTTGAATGTGGTGGCCGCATACAGAAGATAGCCAGCGGTGGTGTGGAGCACACCTTTAGGCTTGCCGGTGGAGCCACTCGTGTAGAGCATGAACAGTGGATCCTCTGCATCCATCCATTCGGGATAGCAAGCTGGCTCCTTGTCCTCCATCTCTTCGTGCCACCAGTAGTCGCGATCATCGGTCCACGGGATGTCCTGTTCTACATGATTCTCCTGGCAGGGTGTCACACGCTTCAGATGCGACACCACAATGCACTTCTCCACCGAGTGACCCATCTCCTCGACCTTCTCCAGTGCCGTATCGCACAAGGCCTTCAGGTACAGGGGCTTCTCGCCCCGCCAAGCGCCATCCGCAGTAATCAGCAATTTCGCCTTGCAATCGAACATCCGCTCAGCAAGAGAATCGGGCGAGAAGCCGGCAAAGACAATCGAATGGACAGCGCCAATGCGAGCACAGGCCAGCATCGCAATGGGCAGCTCTAGGATCATGGGCATATAGATGGAGACGCGATCGCCCTTCTGCACACCATGATCCTTCAGAACGTTGGCGAACCGACAAACCTCTTCAAGCAGCTTGCGGTAGGTGAGACCACGTGCATAATCATCCGGGTGATTGCCCTCCCTGCAACAACAAGCCAAATGCGGAAATTCATTAATATTAATCCACTGGCAATTTGCCCATCTCAAGATCAGCAAACAGGGTGTTACCCTCCCCACTGCCTCAAGCATGTTGCAAGATAAACGCCTACGACTTGCCATAATTGGATCACTTACAGAGCAATTTTGGCGTTTCCTAATTGTCAACGGGCAACTCAATTTGAATTTGCAACATAATTTGCTCATTTACCGATTTGATAATGTTGACTTATAGACACTGTGGGCGGCAATTGTGTCTATCCACTCCCCTCCCCCCACTTGTGCCACAAATGCGTTTCCTTTCTCTTTTATTCTCAACTTGGCAAGCAAAGCCAATAGCCAAGAGCACAATCGTTACAAAAGTCAACAGCTGCATATATATATATATATACTAAATATATTATTTACTATACAAACAACGATATCAGTCTGTGTACATAAGAAGATAAAGCCCAAATTTATTTTTTTGATTTATGCAAATGGATTTTTACATACGTAAAATCAGACAAAAGAAAATATTTCCGAGCTATAGATGTGAATATATCTGCATATATCCTTACTTATACAGACTAAATCGACGATCTACAAATGTTTTGAGAACTGCAGATCATATTTGAAATGTTTGCTTAAAAAACATTAGAAAAAGCCTCAAAAATAATTTCAACTAAATCTATAAATAGAGCAATACTCTTCCAGGCATAAAGAGAATTACTGATTTAAAGAGTAATTTTTAAAGAGTATAATTATGTGATTATGATAATGTGTTTCTTAAAATGCTCTTTAATAAATGAGCTTGTTGATATACTGCTAAAACACACTGTATTTCATTAAGCTGCTTTGGCGGTTTAATTAATTGCAGCCTTACACAAAATGCATTAAGTTTAACAATAAACGTAATGCAAACAAGCGAATTAAAATCGTGACGAGACATACAGATATATATGTATATACGAAACAATAGAAGGAAGGACAAACGAATAACAATAGTGAAAGCGACTTTCAGGTCTTGGCTTAGGTCAGCTGTCACAGTTCTAGTTCCCCACTCAAAAAGCAAATTGCAAACAAACGAACGGAATTACCAACTGTTTGAAAATCATTGTCTAAATGTTAATATGAGAACAACCCCTTGCGCTTGGTCATACGAAGCGATAAGATAAAGGCAATAGTCATCGATTCAAAAAAAAAAAGTTATAAAATTGGCAAGCAGATCGCAAAATCATGACGCCATCTGAGTTTAGGTTCAAGGTATACTTTCTTTACTTATATAGAATGAGTAGTCGGCTGATATTTGTATACACCAAATTTTTGTGAACTCGCACGAAATACCTATATTTAATTAGTAATATGTTTAAAATACAAAAATGACCAATTGCCAATGTGAAGCGGCGACAAATAACAGATGCTGTTACGATTAGCAGCGCTGTTACTCATTACAAGTCCAAGGCCAAAGCATGTTTTTGCTTTGCTTTACAGTTTTACAGCTACTAGTCACAATTATCAAACAATGGTTGACTCTAAAACTGTAGTCGCCTTTTTAGCAACTCAGTATTTTATAAGATGTTAGATGGCACGACTTTTTCTTATTCAGACGAAGTGCTTTCCGTACAAATACCTAAGACACACTTGTCACTTTCTTATCTATGGCTAATCAATATTGAGTCGCAACATGAGACATCAAAATTTTCATGCTGCCTGGAAACTAGTGCAAAACGAGAACACCTTTTGATCTTGATATACACGCTGTTGTTGTTGAGGCCTCTGCCAGCAGCAGCGTACTGACGCGTGCCAACGCTTATCAGAATCTAAAAATATCACGAAATATATGCAGAGATTTAAAGCAAGCACACAAATCATGTGAGGCAGTCTGATCGACCGATCGGCAACAACATTAACAGTAACGCAAACACTCACACACACTTATCTAAACAGCTGTTGGTTCGCGTGTCTAATGCAAAGCTTATTGCTTGTTAGAAGTTTGAAGCTGAAGCTTTTCAAAAGCGTTGCTGACCCTACAGATTGAGAGCAACATCGTATGATTATATTTGGAGACAGAGTCATTGACATTGATACTTGGATAAGATATCGCAAATTTAGAGGATTGCCCACAATTGTACACTATAATCAGGCCAATTGGAAATTCGTTTTCGAAAAAATTATTATAAAACGTTAAATGGGAAAAAGTCGTCTACACAAAATAATTATATTATGATTACCCACAAAATGGTCATTATTTGTTGTTACTGCAGCTGACTGTGTTTTGCGCGAACTTCAGGTGTGTCAACAGCATTAATATGAACTTTGTTTTCGATTCGGTTGCTCTTACACGCATGTATAATTTCTTAGTGGGCAACTGCTCTCGCTCTCTACGATTGGTTGTGAGCAATCGGACGATTTGATCGCGTGATGTTTTAACGACCCACATACAGTGATATCAAAACTGTATTCTTTGAGTTTGCAGAGCGGAAGCTGCACTTCAAAAAAAACAGACTGCTTAACATTTGACACTGGCATTCTTCTTCACATTTGCACCTTGTGCTCGCTACTCGCTGCTCGACTGCTTGGCTGCCATTGCCAGACGATTTGACATAGATTGAGGCGCGAAATATTTAATGCCAACAAAATCGATTTAAATAAACAATTAGCGCGCTTTGTGCACAAATTGTCATCAGCTTAAATAATCGCTTTTAATGTTTATAAGTAATGTATAATAATTTTATTATATTCATATGTGCGTATTAGCAGCTTTCCGCTTTCCTTTATTGACCAGTAAAACTTTAAAATAAAGATTCCTGATTTAGATTGCTTTGCTTTGCTTAACTTTATTGTTGTGTGCATTATTCTTATGTTATCTGTTATTTGTCTGCAGTGAGCTGTGTTAATTATTGCTTATTGCTTGCAAATTGTTGGGCTTGGCGCTTTTATCTTATCTAAACTGATGAACGAAAATTTGTGCGGGATTTCAGTTGAACAAGTTTTCAGGTGGTAATGGTTATGCCCAGACAGACATAGTTTGACATAGTTGACCTTGCGATTGTCTTTCATATGCATATATGTATAAAGCTATACCTGACTATGTATTCTAATACGATTCACACTACGAAATATTTGCATTTCTTTACGCACGCTTCCATTGTTGAACTTGAATGATAACCCCGCAGATTAGAAAAATTAACATTTATTAAAAAAAAAAGATTTCGACGAGATCGATTTGCACTTTGCGCCCAAAAAAGACAATTATTATATGAATTTAAGACGCATTTAACTGTAATCTGAGCAGGTGTCATAACTAAACTTCAAAAGTGCACTTTTCAATAACAAATTCTGTATTTAAGTAAGTGTCCAAGTGGCACCTCTTCCAATGTTCGCACACAGAACTAATTAATACTGATTACAAACTGGATTTGTATACGAATATTTCGCAACAGTTTGTCACCTTGTCCATTCATGACTAAAGTTTCCATTTGTTTTATATGCATTTGTTTTTTTTCACAATGTTGAAACAGCGTGTGACTGAAGAAATAGATACAGAAATATATATAAAGGCAATTTCTGGCCTGACATTGACCTTCTCTCAGAATAGCTGTTTAACCTGAGCTGCTGCTCAAGCAAATGAATTTAAAGTCAGCTGTCAGTTTTCACTCTCTGTCTCCCTCCCTATCTCTTTCTCTCTGTCTCTCTTGTTCGACAAAAAGCTCTGTCCTTGAGCAGCAAATTAACGGTCCAGTGTCAACATATGTTTTTCTCACTGTTCCTGCGCACTATGTAAAACTCACCTAGTTTACAGGCTAGAAGGGGGAGCAGCGACGGAGAGTAGAGGGTAAAGGGGGTGTGAAGGGTTTCGGCAGGTCGCCAACGTCACGAGCACGTTTCGTAATAGCAAAAACGTAAGAAAATAAAAATCAATACGTTGTTATCCTTAACGAACATGTGTGCGAGAGAAAGAGAGAGAGAATGTGTGTTATACTGCTACTACTTTTTCATGCGACCTACCTAACTGTTTATGGATTGATTTAGGATTTAAATTCTGAATTTGACTTACCAGTAGAAAGCTATCTGATCTCCGAGTCCGTTGCGTATATTCCGATCTAGGAGATTGTAGCAGATGTTAGTCGAGGCGCCCTCCATCCATTTAATGGAAATTGGTCCTTTGGAGATATTGAAGTTGTATTGCATAAATTTCGCGGGATCTGCGGGCGTTTCCCAGTGGAATTGTTTAGCCACTCGCGACCAAAACTCCGCTGGATTATCCAAGGATTCCTGATAGAATTTCGTGTACTCATCAAAACTGGATATGTAAGCATTGCGGCTAATTGCCGAAGTCGGATTGAATATTGATTTTTCCGCTGGCATTTTGCGACTGATTTACTTTGTAATATTTTATTTATTTATTAATTTTTATTGATATGCGATTTGACAACAATTATCCTTCGCTTAAAAATTTATCCGTGTGTTTTCTGTCAGTTTTGTTTAGGTCTTGCGTATTTTTATAAGGGTGTAAGTGTGTTTATATTTGTGTGTGTCTCTGTTGAAGAATGCTTTTGATTTGAATATTGTTGTTTTTGACCGACGCAGCGAACACGTTCGCACGATTCGAGTTCTATTTGAGCACTGAGCGCTGCGCTTGTGCGTTCTCAAGCTTTTGACATTCCTGAGAGCTTTTCGAAAAAAGCTATTGGGCTTGGCAGTGCTGTTTGCGCCCGTCATCAAGTTCAAATTAAGTGCGCGGTGCCTTATTAGCATCTATATATGTGGGTTGAGAATGCCTGGCAGACAGATAGACCCAACTCATCAAATTATTATCGCAGGTTTTGTGGTCTTTCCGCTTTATAATCAGGTGATAATCGCCACGGGCTCAGCAACACATTTCTCATTTCCGCCAAGTCGGAGATACGCTGTGTTAACATAGGCATAGTTGTTTTTGATAAGAGCGCACAAAACACGTTTGCGTTTTTATTAAGAGTACGTTCTCTTTGGCTTTGTCTTATCAATCGCAGTCACGGCCATTTCATGGGGGGCAAAGCGGGGATCAACAGCAGCAGCAGCGAATGTTTTTTTAAGTGTACTATTTTTGGCATTTCAGTTTATTCTTAAAGCGTAACGAAATTCAAATGCAACAACAACGTGGTTTGATATTGTGGGATGAGTCGTGGTCTGATGAATTTTAAGGCATATTGTGTAAGTACAGCAGACAAGGTGTTTCTTGTTATGTACCAAAAACAACAACATATATCTGCTAATGATCTTCGTTACTGCTTAGAAACGTTTTGTACTGTTCCTCGGTCATGAGTTTTTTGAATTCTTCCGGATTCTGCAGATCGACCTTGAACAGCCAGCCTGAAAAAATTAAAGAAATTGGATTATTATTATTTACAAAAGTTATTTTAGTAATATACTCACCCTTATCGTAGCAGCTGCTGTTTACCAGCGCTGGCGTATCCTCGACCTGAGCATTTTTTTCAGTCACTTTGCCGCTGACTGGGGAGTAAACCTCGCTGGCTGCCTTGACGCTCTCGAGGGCGCCGCATTCGTCGTCCTGCTTGAGTTGAGTGCCCGCTTCGGGCAGCTGGGCGAATACTACGTCTCCGAGTGCTTCCTGTGCATAGCTGGAGATGCCAACGATTGCTTGATTAGCCTCAAGCAGCTCGACCCACTCATGTTTGTTTGTATAGCGACGCTCTGGAAACAAGAAGAAGAATTGTTGTAATTGTGATTACCTGTTGCTGTTTTAAATGCAATGCTTCAGTCGCTCTGCAACTGTTCTTATTGCATAAATTCAATTTACCTTTTTCGAGCATGCAGCTCACGTGGAAAGTACGCCACTGGGCCACTGTCAGCGGAGTGGCACGCAGTTGACGTACCGCCTGTGCACCAAAACGAGCGAATTTCGTAATAAAAACCATTTTCCTTTTCGAATATATATTTATTTGGCTTGTAAATATTTTCGTTTGGAAAAACTATTCACAAAAGCGTGTTTCGCTTCCAAGCACGTTTCAAAATGAAATGAACAGTTTTTAGCAAGCGTTCTACGTTTTACGCTTGATCTTTAATGTCAAAGCAAAATCTGTCGTCAAATCCAGCCGGCTTATCAATATTATGAATATTTCTAATGAACTTTTGTTGACCTGCGTTTGTTGGATATGCTCAAACTGCGCAGCGCGACCGCAAAATTGAGCACGTACCCGTAGATGGGCCCATAAAATAATCGAAATGTGGTATTTTTGGTATTTTTGCAAGCTTGCATTGAAGCTATCGATTTCAATTGATTCAATTGGCGGGTAGCCTACAACATTTAAATGTTTCACTAACCTTAGCACTATTATCTCATGTTATATGACGTTGCTTATTATTTCACATTGACACTAATGACATCAACTACATAAACTTTGCTGGGAACATAATTAAATCAGCAGCGACATTTAGCATTATCTGTCTGCTTCGTTATCAGCAGCCAAATAACAAAAAATACAAACATATTTATTTATATGTGGCATTTGCAAATAAGTATAAATATGTATGTGTACAATTATTTGACAGTTGCACATTTAATGTTAATATAACGTAATTAAATATATATAAAATAATACGCATAATACAATCTGATAAAAACTTCAATTGACAACAAAAATTGTTGCTTCATTTTAGCGGCTTTTTTTTTTTTCATTTTTAAATTGTTTGCAGGCTTAACTGTGGCGCGAAATATTTGAGAATTATATGGATTATTATGAAGAAATGCTTATGGCGCCGCTTCTGATTTAGTACTGATGATGGCGCAAAATACCATTGGGATTAGGACTGGGCTGTGGCGAGTAGTCCGGCGCCGGGAAACCAGAGGTGGCCACAACAATCGTCTCCTGCACAGGAACATGCGATGACTGGCGGACGGGACGATTACCCTGATTGGGTGCCGGATACTGCTGGAAGGCGTCCAGGTTGCGGAAACGGCGCTCCAATAGATTTGCATCTCGCGACATGTGTGCAGCTCTGACAATCGCCTCCTCGTTCACCTCGATGGTCTCCGTCGTGGAGCGAGTGTCAGGCAAGAAAGCATCATTGTTATACGCCTGAACCTCAATTCTGAACAGTAATCTTAATGTTAGTAATCTGACCAGTGATATAATATTTACTGTACTCACTTCTCTGTTTCGTAGGCTCGAATTGGCTGACGGGTGGTTAGAATGTCATTCGAATCCTTACGTGGCATATACAACGTATCCTGTGAAAGAGGCAAAGTTTATAATACGAAAGGATTTAGCAAATGCAAATTGCTTTAATATGCAAAGAATTCATATGACCGATTCTAAAAATTATTAATTGTTAGTGTAAAATGGCTTACTTATCAGCAGAATTCTATTATATATACACAAATAAAATAATTATAAAACCACTTTTATACACTGACAGAAAGTCAATAATTGACTATGTTTGATTTTAAGTAAATAGCATTTTTAGGATATTAATTACACTTGTACAACAAGAAATAATCGGCACGCCACCCAAAACAAAAACATTCCAATTCATTATCAGCAAAGAGCATTAAGCCAATTTAGCGTTTGCTGGACGAAGCCAGCTTATCAGTTCGCTATTCCGTAGTAATTTTTATGTGCTAACTTTAGATATGTCGTATCGAAGTTATTCTGGGCGGCAATTTCATTTAGTTTACATAGAGTCATAAGAATTTCAAATAAT
This sequence comes from Drosophila fungiperda, assembly GCA_035042345.1. Taxonomy (NCBI): domain Eukaryota; kingdom Metazoa; phylum Arthropoda; class Insecta; order Diptera; family Drosophilidae; genus Drosophila; species Drosophila fungiperda. Next base: position 5,253,272 of record JAWNLM010000028.1, on the reverse strand, counting down.
TTATTGTCAGCATATTTTTTGTAGGCAAGGGGGGGGGGGGGGGGCTTAGGTGGCTGATAGTATTTATAAGACAACCTCAAAATATGAGATGATGTCATCCCGTGTCTACTCACCGCACCATCCTTATCTAGGCCAATGCGCACAGCGCGCACCATCAAAACGATGAGCAGAACTATGTTGATAAGCAGCAAGACGAAACCCTTGAACGAGATGATCATCATGGACATGGCAGCAACCCCTCCAGCTATAAGTTGAGCTGCATTCGGATCCACTACGCCGACATTTATGGAATTGGCATTATACTCGGATGCCTTGGCCTGGAAGCGACCATAATCGACACCAAAGATGACACCAGCTGTCACATCCATGGCACAGATGGCGGCCACAAAGAATGCCCAACCGTAGATGACGAGTAGCGTTTGTTTCACACAATCCTTGCGCAGACCTGCAATGGCAAAGAAAAAACAATTTAGCGAAATGAAAGTCATGCGGGAAGCACATCCATCAAGGTGAAAGAAGAAGCATTTCTGATGGATGATGGACAATTTTCGTCATTGAGTGGAACAGTAAGGAAGAGCTTTGGGGTTGGTAGGTGCAAGATATTGTGTAGAGACCTCATCGTAAATGATTGTACAATCAATGCAAACAAACAAAATAATCGTTTAGCTTTGTTCAAGTGCAGAATTAGAAATCATTTGTGTTGTCATTTGATTTTATCTTTACATTTAGCAGATAATAAAAATGCTATTGACATTCAAAAAGACAAAGATAGATAAAACAAATTTAACTTCTGATGCATTCGACCAAATGATTCATTTAGTCAAGGAATGTTTCGTTACTCACAATTTATCAACTTGCATTTAGAGTAAATCCTCTATTTGATAAACATAGGTAAGTAATTCCCCCTCCCATATCCAAAAAACTATATATGAAGGTAAAATATCATATATATATATATATATATAAATAATAACAATTTATATAAATATATATATATATATAAATAATAAGGTCAGTAATTGTTTTAATAGATTACTTACCAATAAATAGCACAGCGGAAGCAAAGAGCCAGCAAACGGAGACGCCCAGATAAACACAATCCCAAATTAGGAGCTGTGTGGGATCGAAGACAGTGTGAACCTGGTCGAGCATGGTGCTGTTGTATTGCTGGTAATCATCATTTGACATCCGGCAATTGCCATGGAAGTAGACATCGAAGAAAATGGTCTTCACAAACGTGCCATAAGTCATCGAATTGGTTATATAGATATTGCATGTGTATGCAATAATAGCAGTTATCGTCAGACCAATCCAGATGATGGCTTGTACCTACAAAGTGGGAGGTGGGAGAGGGTAATCACAGTTTACACACGTCAATGGGACAATCCACTATCTCTTTTTGAGCTTCAGTCTGAATGAATGACTCAACTTTATTCAGTTTTTGAAGATAGATAACAATTGATCAGCAATTGGAGTGTACTCAGCGTGATGATAGCTCTTTTATTTCAAAAATGACCATAACCAACTGAATCTCTGAGTGAGAAGAGATGGCCAGTCTTCCGCTCTACTTTTACTCACCAAACCAAGGCCACCCGCCAAGAATGACCATGTTTTAAGGGACTCAAAGTCCTTGATGCCAGCCCTTGATTGTGAGTACATTTTTGATAATATTGTTATTTCGTAATGAAATGTGGGCACACAAAATTTCCCACCACGCCCTACTTGATCGAGTGGTGGGCGGCAGTTGATGTATTGATTGCGTCGACGTCCGTTGAACAACTAAAATGGAACCGGACACGGAGAATGTAAATGCGAATGCGAGAATTGTTGTAGCCGTAACATACGCCAATTAATTCAGCTCGTTTTTTGCTGCTTTTTTATATTTCCAATTTGCTTTTGTAACAATAGTTTATTTTTCGATAACGCACACTTTGCACAATAACAACAACAGTTCCAATCTCTCGATCGATTATGGGAATGTAAAAATATACTTCTTGGACAGTTAGCTTTTATTTTAAATTATTTTCACATATACTTTATGTATATCTATTTATGGGTATTTTCGACTTTACGCTGATATGCGTTCGCTTTTCGTATCGATTGCCAACTGAAAATATGTGTTTTTGGCTGTGAGTTCCGTTACCAAATATGTATCAGCCAGCGTTGGTAAACACTATTATATTATCGGCGAGCGGAGGTCGCTGATAAGAAGGCCTCAATATTGGCAAACGTTAACGTTATTGCCTCTCGCTTTGGTGGTGCAGTTTTCCCCAAAAAAGAATGCATCAAATTGAATAAAACCCTCGCAACAACAATGCAATCTTATCGTCACATTATTGATGTATAAAGTTCCATAAATGCATATCGGCCATTTCGGGGTCGTAATTCAACTGTGAATTTCTTATCATTTTTGAAATTTGCGCACTAAGCGCGCCACCTATTGGCGGCTGGCCGAATTTAAACGTGCAGCCAATTCGACATACAAGTCGTACGACGAAATTGACGCGTTACTTACAAATGAGAAAATGATAAATTTGTTGTTCTTTGTAAATTAAATTGACATTTTATAAACGAATACCACATGGTACAATTTTAGGGCAACTATTCTTATGAATCTCAAAACTATTAAACCTACGATTGCAGAGCAACAACGATTTGCAGCATGTATGATGGACAACAGTTGCTTAAAATGCGTGTTCGAACGTGCTTGTCCCCTTGAACGGCCGCCATTTCCGCATCGTGTGAAAGGGACAACAAACTGTCGCATAGCAAAATATCAGGCCGCATGCGAATGCTAGAGTGAGACAATCATATGTCGCTTTGCAGAACACTAGCATTTAACCCTAAAAAATACAGCACTCTCGATAGACTTTAGTACAGTCGAAGTGACGCCGCGGCACATTAACGTGAATTGAGCTTCAACAAATTGTTGTTGCTCGCCGAGTAATTGAAGAACAGAAAAGAAAATAAAAAAACAAAGAACAACAGTGCTTGCAAATCTATTAATATTAATTTGCCTAATAATAGTTTCGTTAGTGAATGCAAGTTAAGTTAAGCAAAAAAAAAAAAAAACTTATACTAGAATTAATAGCAATCGAGAACTGCACACACAACACACACAGCTGAATAGACTAAAATGAACAATCAACTAAACCCAGCCACCTACCGCAAATTTAGTAATTTGCTAAGCAGCGGCGCCGTCACCGTTAGCGGTCCCGGCCAGCCCCGTATATTGAAAACGACGCGCCTTGCGACACCTGGCGGAGGCAGCTCCAACACCAGCGCAACCTCCCAGCAACAGCAGCAGAACATCATGGATTCGGAAGGGGCAACACGTTGCTACATCTGCGACGAGGCAATGAATGCAAATCAGACGCAGTCATCGCTCACGGAGATGTGCACCACCCACACATCGACCAAGTTTCCCAACAAGCTCGCCCAACTGGTGGGCGAGGGCTTTATGGTCGTCGTTTGCACCGAGGATTTCATTTGTTCGCGCTGCACCAATCTGGTTAACTACTACGATCGGCTCGAGAATGACGTGGAACGCGTGAAATCCAATTTGCTCAATTTGCTGAACAAAAAGTATGGGATCAGCGAGGATAGCGGCGGCAGCAGCAGCACTGCCGAATCCGCCAGTCCCCCGCTTAAGATGCAAAAGATGTCCAGCGGCGCCGGCAATCGAACACTGGACGAAGGTGCTAGCGGTGATTTGTTGCGCACACGCAAACTGGTGATGCAGACAACGCCAGGTGAGTTTAAGACACTCAATATCGAATCAAATAACTTAATTTGTATTATGTTTGTGCAGCCTCGCAGCAGATGAAATTGGGTGTTGTCCACAGCGGCAACGTTGTCGGCACACAGACGCAGGTGCAGCGTAAGGCGACGAAAATCTACAAGTGCACCTCGTGCGATTACAAGACCTCGGACATGCGTCTCTTTAACACGCACTACGAGACCTGCAAGCAGCAGACGTTCCAGTGCAAGACCTGCCGCAAGATCTTCCCCCACTTTGGGGCAATGAAGCAGCACATGGTGCGTGATCACAATACCGCAATGGACAACACGTGTGCTATGTGCCACATTAATTTCGTGAATGAGGCCAGTTTGCGCAAGCACATGGAAACCAATCATGCCACAAATGTGCTTGTGACCAGCACAACAACAATTCCCGCTGCCGCAGCACCGGTTACAGCTGCTGCTGCTGCTGCCGCCGCTGCGGCTGGCATCACTGAATCTATTAGTGTGTCCGGCACGGCTCTATATACGTGCAATCACTGTCAGTTCAAATCGACGGACAAGGGCATCTTTGATGAGCACATGCGCAAGCATCTCACCGGCAAACCGAAACCCTTCAAGTGCCGCCTCTGCTCGCAGCGCTTCGAGACCCGCGAGGCGGCCACCGTGCACGCCAAGCAACATCAGCATCAGGCCAACTATTTCAAGTGCGGGCAGTGCGCCATGAGTTTCCCCAAGCGTGAACTGCTTGTGAAGCATGCCGAACTGCATCAGACCGAGAAGATGTCGTCTGGCGGAAGCCAGAATTTGAACACACAGAAACTGCTTCAGGAGACAATTGATGAGGCGCTCAGCGATAGTGTGCCCGCTCAGGGTGGTACAGTTGTGGCTACGGCTGCTGGTGCTGCCGCGGAGGCTGAGAATAACATACGCTTCTTCTCGTGCAGCATCTGCTCACTGACATTCATCCAGGAGACGTACTACAATCACCATATGGATACGCATAGGCGTGACAAGAAGGGTGTTGCTGCTGGCGGCGGTAGTGGAGGAGGCACAACAGTCCTCAATTCCGCTGCCACAGCGCTGCTCAGCGATGAGCCCAGCGACTCGGTCGGTGTCAAGGAGGAGACCAACGAACAGAATGCCGAGGCCGACATTGAGAGTCTGTTTGAGAAACTGCACTCGGAGAAGAGTGACGGCGAGAAGAACAAGAATGAAATGGTCATCACCTCACAGGAGGGCAATGGCGGCATTACCTTCAACATAACCATACCACAAGTGGATGCCACTGGTAGCGAGCAGTCCGATAAGAATTCACCCAACTCACAGGCACCAGTCTCCGTCAGCATTGACATGCCGATGCTCGATCAAGCCGAGGAGGAGGAGTCTCAATCACAGGGCGGAAACAACGACAACAACAAGGCAAATGACAAATCAAATGCGGCGCCAGTTTCCATGCCGAGCCTGGATGATGACAATGAGGCAGCTGCGGCTGCAAGTGCATCCGACTCAGCAGATAGCAAGGAGAAGGCCAATGCGAAGGCGGAGCAAGCAGCAGCAGCCAAGGAGGCCAAGATCAAGGAGGAGGGTGGCGAAGGTGAGGTTGAGAGGCATGAGGCCACAGACACGCCCACAGCCGAGCAGCAAGCGGCCGAATCGGAGGCTGCAGCCAATGAAGCTGCCGAGGCTGAAGCAGCAGCAGCTGCCGCCGGTGAGGCTGAGGGCGTCGAGGGGGCAAATGAACAACAGGTGGCCATGGAATTGGACGAGGCAATGCAGGCTCAAGTCGAGGGCGGCCAGATCAAGTTCATTGTCAATGAGAACGGCCATTTGCTCCAGCTAGACAACCACATCTTGACCGATGCCGATGGCAACCAGATTATCGTACAGGACCCGGAGCAAATACAGCAGCTGCTGCAGAGCGTCGGTGTGCTGCAATCGGGCGAGGGACTCGAGGGCGAAACACTGCAAATGATGACCGACGGGAGTGGCCAGATGGTCCTTGTCCATGGCGATAACAATGAGCAGCAGCTGATCGATGCTTCGCTGCTCAATTCCGAGGGTCAAATCATCATACAGCAGGGCCAGGATGGCGAGGAGGGCCCCCATGTCATCAGTGAGGATGGCACCCGTATACCCGTCTCCGTATCCTACACCGAAGATGGCCAGCCCATTGTCCAGGTGCAGCAGCAGGTGCTGGAGGCCGCCCAACAGCAGAATGCCGAGGAGAAAGAGGCGGCTGCTGCCGCCGCAGAGGAGGCAGCCGAGCAGCATGCCGCACAAACATCCGAATCGGTGACAGTTACCACGTCAGCCGCCTCGGTGACCACCAGCACGGCCAGCAGTAGTACAGGCGGCACCGCCGGCTTCTTTGCCCTCGAGGAATTCACCGAGACGAAAACGGACTAGGACTGGCTCTAGGCGCGGAGCCGTGCACACTACAATATAAGAACATGCGATAAGGAATGGTGAGTCTCCCATCAAATATATAATTTAATGTAAAATGTTCACTTATTAATTGAATTTCTAATTTCAGGTTTTATAGATAAGACCAAACAGTAGCTATTTAAGCCACTGATACTGAGCTCTCGGCGCAACATCAAGAAGACATATAACACACACCATATACAACATACGCATTTGATACACACACATATAGACACACACACACACCACTTAGCTTATGTATTAACACTCCAGTTGACAAACAGAACATTTTGTAATCGAGATCGATCCACTTTCACAATTGCTGCCAAAGATCAAATATTGGCCATCATCGGAAATCGCAATTGTTTTTAGGAAGTGTACTCATCGCTGACACTTGGTAATGTTTTTAGGCTTAGTCTTAGCATAAATACAACATAAAACAAAACAAGAGTAAACTTAAAATGTAAAAAAAGAAACCAATTCATATATTATATATATAAACACTAAATAAAATCGACAAAAACAAAACAACAAATAAAATAATACAAATCTAACTTTTAGTGTAAAATCCCCTTTAAGGAGACCCGATTTTGAAACAAACAGCAAATTTATTTCTAATCAACCCCTATTTCTGTACTAAGGCCACTCTGTACTCGAAATGTTATACAAGATAATGAATAGCTGAACACTCATCCACTTATCCGTATAGTACACACACACACACACACCCACACACGCACACACATGATTGAATTATATTGTATGGCATATGTAACGATATGCATTTGTGTGTAAAAAAAAACGATAACAAAAATAAGAAAAATGAAAAAAAAAAAAGTAAAGTTAAACAAAGCTTGTTTTGTATTTTTGCGTTTGGTAAATGGTGATAAAATTCAATTTGCGTATAGAGATGCAGATAAGGCAAACATATACACAATACCATACAAACTGTGTATATATATATATATATACATATAAATTCGAATAAAGGGATCGAATTAAAGTGTAGTTTGTAAACACGTCCGTTGAACTCGTTGAGTGAAATTAGATGTAATCATAAAGTTGACATCGCAGCTGACGATTTTGGCTTCTTTGTTGTTTGTCTTTTAAAATAATACAAATGGCAGTATTTGTAAAAAATAACTATATTGTTTCTTTGTTATGTCAAAGTCTATTTTTACGCTAAATTTTATGAATTTTTCTTTGTTTTTAATTATTGGCCGGACTTAGGTGATATTTTCGCTTAAAACTATTGTCGAACCTGATTGGGTCAACACATCTTGAGCAACATTAATTGGCAGCTTTTGGCAATAAATCTTTTAATTCTTGGCTTTAAGTATACATCTAAGTTATTGCGAAGTTTAATTGGCTACTTCAGCGGCTATATTAAACGGCAACCAGTTCCTTTTCTCTCACTTGACAAAGATAAATTATAAATTTGAAGAGATTCAGCTGTGTTTAAGATTTTTCAGTTTCTTTTGCTTCAAGTAGAGCAAATTTATTTGATTAACTAGGAAGCTATGAATAATGCATATATTCATTAATTCATCTTATTTGAGTTTTAATTTGGCTAACTCGTATATTCAACTATCAAAATTAGTCATGGTGCAGAATCGTCGCTGGGGCACTTTGGAATTGGACAAGCGAAGGACGCAGCCACGAGCCAGTTGTGGCATTTCTCCATAGGTCGCATCAACAGTAACTTTTGGCTGGCATCGCTAACATTTAAAGTGGCTGACTGACAACTATTCGATTGTGGGTTTCGAGTGGTTACATAATCCCTCGCTCCAAGACTCGGTCAATACTATGCAATGGCCTCAATACCAGCCGATCCATATGCAAATCTGTGCCATCAATTTGGAATTCATTTCAAAAGGCGTTCTAGCTAAAGCTATAAGCAAGGTTTTTTGTTCGATTGCCATTTCTGACGTGATGATGTAAATATTATGTTTTTGAAAAATAACAAAAGATTTTTCTTGTAGGCGTAATTTTAATACCCAGCCATAAATAATTATTTAACAAGATGCCCGTTAACTCCAATTATCAACAGCGAGGTGTGACATTAAGTCAAAGTTATTTTAATTAAACTATTATAGCATTAGCTTAATTAATTTTATAAACTAGCATTTGACAGCTTTAAAATTCAAGTCTTCTGGCTTTAATTGTGCATATTATTCTCGCACTAAGGCGGAAATGAATTGCCAAAAAGAGACTCCAAAAATAAATACAGGTGTCAAGATTAATAAATAAATATATATGCCGATTCATTGTAACATTTTAGTGGGTTATTAATTCTTATCTTCAGAGCAGTTTCAGTTTTTGACAGCTCGACTGGTTTTGCATTCCCATTTCTCTAAAAGCGAACTCAAGCGATAAATTGAGATCGATTGAGTTGGCTTTCAAGTTTCATAAGTTTGCATTAAAGATATTTCACCGTCGAAATACCTCAACTAGAACATAAAGAACAAAAGTAGAATGTGTGTGTTTGGAATTGGTTAATTTGTTTCGTTAGATTTAATATAATTAGAATTAGCACATGCAATAATTTTGCCATAAATTTTATTTATTATGCTGCTATATTTTGGTATGCGATCAAAGCGAGCAGCTTTTGTTTTGTTGCTCATGTTTTTGGCTATGTTTGAGTTGATGGCAATTTGCATTTAACAACGATAAACATTAATTCGCATTTAAATTGAACAAGTTACAACAACCATACGAGTATAATTAACATCTAAACACCTGATTGCCAGTCGTTCAATTGACAAATTTATCTATTTTTAACCGAGTAACGGCGCTACCAAAGCCTCGACTTGGGCTCATCCACCGCCGGATGTGTTCGAATGTATTCCAGCTGACGTCTTAAATGCCGCTGCTCGTGATCCCCACTTGGCTGATAGCCATTCTTATCGGCCACATACGTGAATGTAACAGGCAATCCCTCCTTTGAAATATACTGGACCACACCAACGGCGCCGTGCTCGTTGCCAGCCCCTTTTGTGGTAATCCCATTGGAGGTCTGGAAACCAAAACTATAGTGTCCATGTGCATCGGGTGGCTGATTGTGATAGTAGAGTGTGCGTTCCACTGGACGGGCAGCACACGTCGTTATCAGTAGTGTGGCCAACATGAGGAGCCGGAACAGTTGAAGCTGGTCGGGATTTGTGAGTAACAAGCGAGCAGAAAATGAAATCGACGAACAAACCTTGAGAAACTGGCGGGAATTCATTGTTTAAACTATATATACACTCTATAAATATATATATATATATGTATATATATATATAGATTATAATTATATTTATATAAAGTTTTGTTTGTCAATCGAACGTTGATCCGATCCGATCTGATTTCAACCGAAACGCGATCCGTTTAGCTTGACAGTTATTTTGGAACTGAAAAGAAAATAATTTGGCAAATGCAAAAAGCTGCTTTTATTTAATATTATTCTAATTTCAGTCGATTGTGTCTCTCAGAGAACACCGCCAACCACATTCTACTTATTTAAACCTCTCAGTACTAACTTGTCTAGTAGATAAGGCAGACATTTTATGAATACTTTTTGAAATATATTCGCATAATTGAGCATAAACAAATGCAGTCAGCGCAGCAACCTGTTTGAAATGTGATCCGTTAAAATGTGACAAATTTTTGGATAAAGTTCAATTTTGGACACCCAATTGAGAGCCATCTATTAAATCAAATGAAGATGTGTGTCTTTTGATAGGTGTGCCATCATCGACCGAACAGTGGGTCAACATTCAAGAAAAGTGTCTGTGAAAGCAACAAATAACACACAATGTGGCAACTTCAATCATGCCGCCAATACATAAGTTATGCATTATAAATGACTTTGAGAATGATATTAATTTAAAATACCACATGGAGTTCATGGCCAGCAAACCCTGTAATTACTCACAGTGGAATGAAAATGTTTTAATGTGATAATTTGATAAACAAACATAAAACATTTGAGCTGTCAGATTTGTGAGTATTATCGAATCTTGCAATTTCCGAATCTTGAACGCCAAATGTTAAAGGTTTATTTTTATTATAATTATTATTAGCAAGTATTCAACTTACTAATGATGCCGTTTGGCCAACTGAAATATACAGAATGTCTAATGAACTTGAATTATTGGTAAGCTCTTTAAACAACCAGTAAATGTTTAAAGTGCTGTACATAATTCAATTCAATTAAACTGGCTATTTTATTCATTATAACACTGTAGCTAATCAAACAACTAAATCCGTGAAAGTCGGCACACGCTTTTGGGCACTCAGCTACTGCATTCTACTCTACAGTTGGTTTTAAAAGTATGTCGACCCCTCAATCTGAACCAAATGCACAGCTGAAAAGATGACTGGTCGACAATCAATCAGCCAATCAATCAATAATTTATAAGAGAACCTCGTAAAATTAGGTCATCGAAATCGTCGTGATAATTATTAGAGCAGACACATCAAGGGCATTTTACACATATTAAAGACTAATTTTGATTACTATTTGATCTAGGTGTCAATATTCAATCGCAGACTGACAAAATTCCATTGTGTCTCTTTTACTATCTGTCATTAATGTTAATAACGTCTTAGCCTTAGAATGATTACTGCCAAAAGACAAAACACGAAAAACTAGAAATATAGTTTTTGGTTATTTGATTTTAGTTTTTGTTTGCATTTGCAATGTGTGTTTAAGCATTTAGTGGTAGCAGCGATGCGGTTCAGTTAGCTGACTATCAACTAATGCAAGCAAAACAATTCAATACACAAATGTGCCCAAAATTAATGAGTTAGCTTTTGAATCCAGTTCTCCAACGAATTTGCATAACTGGCAAGGCACACCTCCCAAATGATTGAATGACTCTTGAGGTATCTGTCCAAATGTTAGAGTTACGCAAGGGGCATTGAGAACTCAAAGCGAAGTGAAACTGGAATTGAAACTGAAACTGAATCTGAAACTGAATCTGAATCAGATGGGACATCTCGATTCTTGAATCTAGAATCAGTCGATGATTGGCACTGAAGCGCTTTGGAACTCAGCTGGTTTGCTATTATTTTATTGATACGGAAATTATTCGCATTTGCTCAATTTGAATTCTGATCAAATTATTTGCATGCATTGTTGATATTTCGCGTCATAACTCGGTGTGTTTGCTTTTTATCTAATTTGTTGATTTTATTCTTCATATTATATTCATAAAGCGAACTATGAACAAGAATTTTTATTATAGTTTAAACCAATAAATAATGCTTCCGCATTTGGGAATCTTTAAAATCGCATATTTCTTATTTTATGCAAGCTAATTAATAAACACTTGTTAATTAATTAATGAATTAAATCTTAACAGGTAGTTGTGAATATTATTTGAAGGCTGTAAAATTGAGGGATGAGCTTAAAAAAATGCACTATGTAACTTTTGAAATATTTATTAATATACTTCAAATTCTGAATGACCTTAATTACACCGTAACACTAGATGGCAAATTGATCAAGTCGCTAAGAAATCGGATCTAGGCTGATTCAGATGAATAAAATGTATTATTACAATACATAAAAACTGGTTCTAGAACTATTAATATTTTATTGGCAAGTTTATTGGCCAATTAATACCATTAACGATTCAAATTCCGTTTTATATTATTCGGAACCAATAGTTCTTGGCATTATGAAATGCAGTCAATGGTCATAAAGTTTATTGTTAAATAATCAACATTTTGTCCATTGACGGAAATGGATGAATGACCGTCGCGAGACGAGCGATTCTTCGGTTATAAAGCCAGAAGCTGAAAAAAAAAACTTACTCGTATTTGTGTTCACAAATTATAAATAAAGCTAATCTATTGACACTGGTTGATGTTTATTGGTTTATCATCGATTTTGCTTTGGGCCCGCTGCTTAAATCATCTATAAAGTTGGTAGCACATGCTCGACCAGCTGGCAGTCGGGTCTCAAACTTTAAACTTTACACAGGTCGCGGCGAATCCAAATCCGAATCGAAATCGAATAAGCGAACAAAACGAATATTACACAAAAACATATAAAAAAAATTCATAGTTATTCATAAGTTATTAGTTGCAAGTGTCTGGTGTCTCGATAAATATGCGAAATGTTGTAAGCTTATTTTGACCTTGTGTTAATGTTGCGACCCAAAATATTTCAAGTTTATTGATAAATTTTGTTTCTCGTCTCGTTTCAGTTGTGCACATTGTTTTGCCTGGCGCTGTTGTGGACTCAACTGGACGCGAGGCTAGTGCGAATTCGACGCATTCGTCGCCTGGTTGGGGACAGTGAACGGGATGCACAGATAACGGATTACCAGGTCTCGCCACTGAACGAGGAGGGCGTCTACAAGTTTGCCTTCAAGACCAGCAATGGCATCGATGTCCAAGCAGCGGGCAGTGCTCTGGAAACCATTGGCCTCTACAGCTATACCTCGCCGGAGGGTGTGCTCATCGAGACACGATATATAGCCGATGAGCTGGGTTTCCATGTGGTGGGCAATCATCTGCCACAGCCGCCACCCATACCCAGCTACATCCTCCGCTCCCTGGAATACATACGCACCCACAACGAGGATGGCACCTTAAAGCAACTTGTGCTGTAAACACACTCGAATAAAGTGCTCCAGAAGAAGGCTGATACATAGATACATATATATATATATTGTTAGTTTGCCATAACCTGCTCTTGGAATTAGCCGCGCACATAACTCATGTCATCCACAGAAACAACATCATCTTCGATAGTACCTGCTGTGGATCTATCTATCTATTTATGTTGGCAGCATCCAGCGCATTAGAATTAATTATATTTACAACATAAACTGTCATTAACATCTAAATATAGCAACAATTTACATTAAAAAAAATACCAACTTTATAAACGATTGTTTTTTTCTTTTGGCTATAATGAATCAAATAAATTAAGTATTGTTATTACTTCAACGGCTGTAAAAATATGAATCTGATATTCAAATGGCGTCTGTTCTCGGCTGGAATCCGATGAATATTTATGTTTCTAATCAGAAATCACATTGTTGGGCTGAATGCAAATTAAATTATATTGTTTTTAGAATGGTTTTTGTGGTTCTTTCCGGTTGTCAATCTATTCTCTAAATTCTTATGCTTTATACATATATTAATTAAAAGATTTTCAATACTTATTCACTGAATTTAGCAATACTAATTTTGCATTTCCCATACTTATTCACTGGATTAGTCAAACCTAATTTTGTATTAAATATTTTCTTTCAAGAAATATATGACTATGAATTAAGTATTTTAGTTGTCTTAATTATTCGCTTCTTGGGATTTCAAAACCATTTAATGGGTTTTCTTCTCTTTTCAATACTCATTCACTGGATTAGTCAACCTAATTTTGTATTAAATATTTTGTTTCAAAAAATATATGACAACCTTAGGCCCACAAAAACTTTTAATGGGCTTATTTTTCTAAATTTTATGACTGCTTAAAAAAAAGAATATTTAAACATGTATTTTTAGGAATTAATCTTCAAATCCCATGGGATCTTTGCTAAGTTTACAAGCAAGCAAATAATGCCTCGTCTGTTGGGGCTGAGATGAAAAGATATCGAATACGACTAGAAAGCTCCAACAATAATCAGTTAGTTAAAACTGTTTAGTTTATATTTATTGCAAATCCTTTAAGTAATAAGCTAATAACTGCTTTGCTAAGTATTAATTGCATTAAATGATTTGGTTTTCCACCCAAGTTCAATGCGGCGTTGACATGGTCCTTGGCACTGGGCCACAGTGAGTAATCATTAATTGTCAGGCAACCCGGAATGATCATTCTGAATGTTGATGATCATATTTAGTGGTGCTGATGATGCTCACAGAGGCATCTTAAAAATAGGCAGCCGCTGCTCGGTTCTCCCAATCACCCTACGGCAACTGCGACTGCGACTGCGACACTTGTGCTCGACTCTCGCGCTAATTTGCTTTATGATAGACATGAAAGATCAGCAGAAATATACATTTTTTTTTTGGAGACAAATTTCTTTTCCCTTTACGATCAGTGGGGCGTTGCTCAGATGCCTCAGTCTTGCCTTGGCGGTCGTCGGGAACGGTTCGTTTTCTTTACTTCAAATCCTTTAAATAGTTCTTCAAAAATCCTTAGTGTGACTCACCAGTTCCAGGCTACTTTCATATATAGATGTCTGATGTCTTATCTGATCTGCTGACATATGTCAGCGGGTTGATGAATAGTTTTCAAGTTTTGATTTTAATAGTGTGGAGTTTCTTATATTCTTTTAGCGCGTTGACAAATGTGAAAAAAATAGTTCTTTCTACAAATTACATATATATATATATATATATATATCGGCAGATGAAGTGCTGTGCCGTGCTGCGTGTGTGTTGTGCTATTTATAATGCTGCCTTAATCTTAATGGATTTTTATACCATCTACCATTTATATTTTCAGCCTGCTCTCGCCTTCAACGATGTTCTGAAATCTGAAATTAATTAATGTCTTGTTATTTTTAAAAGAAAGCAAAAAAAAAAAAAAATAAGAAACTATAAAGGTGTGGAGAGAAATAGTTCCGATCAAAAACTATTTGGAATATTAAAGGCATCAAAATGTTGCCAGCACATCTTGTTCTATGTGTGCTGGGCTGCATTGCATTTTCCGGAGGTAAGTGGGCGTCAGATCAGTTGATATGTGATTGGGAAATAGGGAATATATATCATATTCATGAGATTTGACAGCCGACATGCGACAAAGTGCCATTTGTTAAGATTGAGGTATCTAAATTCACAGCTCCTCAGCAGGAAGCAATAAATAATTTTGGTATATTTAGAATTATAGAACTGGCCAATGGTTGTAACCTTTCCTAATGGGCCATAAACATACCCACACATGCCATAAAAACTATTTGCTATCACAACTAATTTAGATAGGTATAGGATATATGCAGTTTTTATGACATCATTTTGTGTGCGTATATATTGTAGATATATAGGTTGATCTGGATGATTCATTGCCAGCTCTGTGTCTCTGTGACACATCTTTAGCATTATGACAGCCCCCCTTGCCCAATGCTGTCCTACAAATACCGGCCGGAATTTACAAAAGATTAACATAAATAATGCTCGTAAATTTCGGAAGAGACAAAAATAAATATCTACGGCAATTAAAATTGCCTTAGCAAAAGTTTGAGAAAAGAAAATATATACAAAATAGAGACAAGAAAAACAGAGTATTTAGATGAAATACGAATAAATTAAAATTTTGATCATAATTAAAGATCAAATTATGATTAACAATATTATTATTATAGTGGAGATTAAAGCATTGCCATTTTGCAGTAACACATGCGGTCTACGAGGATTGTAGGACTCCCCCGCCTGTGGATAATGGCAGAGCTGATCTGATCGAGGGCAAGAAGATTAATACTGCCATCTACATCTGCTCGGCTGGTTATGAGATGAAGGGCGGCAATAATCTGACCTGCGATGTGGCAGCCGAGGAATGGCAGGGGGAACCACCTGCCTGCATCGAGAGCAAGGGTAAGCGCCATAGTGAAGAAACCTCTGTTCCCGATTTACTTATAGTATCATTCCATAGTGAACTCCAATCAGAATTTGGCGGCCATTCCCGAGGATCTGTATGTGCCCATGCAGCTGGTGCAGCAGCTCGACTTGAGCTGCATTGAGGCGAATGTTCAGGGGCCCGAGATTGACAATGGCAGAGTGGCCACATACGAACAGCGTCGTCACGGCAACAGGATCTTCCTGGTTGCTTACTACGCCTGCGATGATGACTTTGAATTGGAGCAGTTTGAGGTGAATGCGCTCTACTGCAGCGCCAAGCGGTGGGTGGGTGAAGAACCCACCTGCGTGCTACTCGAGTATGACGAGGACGATAGTGATTTCGGACCGATTTCGAATAGCCCAGCTAGTGAAGATCCTGTTGCGCCACCACCACCGCCGCCACCTGCCGCCGAGGAGGAGCAAGTAGAAGATCTTCCAGTTGATGAACCCGAACTAAGTCCACCTGAAACAGAACCAGAAATTGTGGTGCACGTTAACGAGGAGGAATCGCAGGCAGGGCTTAAGCTGGAACCACAACCAGAGCAACAGGCAGAGCCAGAGCCACAGCTGGAACAGGGTCCTGTCACCGACATAAACATCGTTGTGGCTCCCACTCAGGATCCCTACTCGCCACGATTGCTGGACGAGGATTGCGGCCAGGATCACGGTGGCTGCGCCCACAAATGCCAGCGTCTGCTGTACCCCGGCGAAAATGAGCCACGCCTCACGTGCAGCTGCAACGAGGGTTACACACTCGATCTCCAGGACTACACCAGCTGTGTTGGTAAGTCCAAGCAGCAATTCCAAAAATAATATAAACACACCAAATGCCTCTTCCTCAATGCAGATATTGATGAGTGCCAGGAGTCGAATGGTGGCTGCTCTCAAATCTGCAATAATCTGCCAGGCAGCTTCGAGTGCGCCTGCGAGAATGGATACAGCATCGATCTAGCCACTGGCACAACCTGTGTGGGTAAGTGTTCCATAAGTGTTCTATATATGATTCTATATATTTAACTATATAAGTCTGTTTTCGCTCTCAAAAATGAGCCGATTTTGATAACGTTTTGACTTCTAAAATAAAATGACGTTTTTACTTGTTTTATATAAAAAAAAAACATATCGGAAACGAGAAAAAATGTGTGTGAGAGAAAGAGAATTCGAGAGGGAGAGATAAAGCGAGAGGGAGAGAGAAAGAGTTGCTTGGAATTATTTCATTTTTATTAATAAGCATAAAAGTTTCGCAATAAGATTTTATTAGCTATTTTGTAATGGGTTTTGGGACACATATAAAAAAGTTGTTAAGTGTTCAAGAATTCCGCTTTATTTTGTGTCAATTTCTAATCTTATTTAATTTAAGACAAATCTTTTTGTTCCACAAACAATTTTGACTAACATTTTTTACCTGTGCTTGGTGCAGATATTGATGAATGCGCAGTTCCAGAATTGTCCGCCAAGTGTGAAAGGGGATGTGTCAACACTCCCGGATCCTTTCAATGTATAAAACTTGCGGATACCAAGCAGGAAGAGCAGGAGGAGCTGGAGGAAAAGCTGAGTAATGAAATTGACCCAACGCCAGATGCTAAAGCAGAAGAGTCTGTCGAAAATAATGTGGAGCCAGCTGTGGAACCCACTGTTGTGCAGCACAGCTGCAATGCAGGCTTCGTGTTCATGCCTGAAAACGGCGAGTGCCATGACATCAATGAGTGCGTCATCGTTGTCGAGGACAAGGAGAATGCTGACTATGTGCCGCATCGTGTTTGCCAGCAGAAGTGCACGAATACAATTGGCTCGTTTAGCTGCAGCTGCCACGAGGGATTCCATCTGCTGGATGATGGGAGCAGTTGTGCTCCGGATGACTGTGACGATCTGGACAATCCACAGCTGAATCGCACTCGTTGCGCTCACCAGTGCAACAATCTCGATGGTGGTGGCTACGAATGCGTCTGTCCGGAGGGATACAGGCTGGGCACGGATCTGCATAGCTGCGAGGTGCTGGAGACTGTGTGCAGCCGGGAGCTGGGACACGAACGCTGTCGCACCGGCAGCTGTGTGGATAGTGAGGATGGCAGCACGTTCAGCTGTCTGTGCCCCAAGGGCTACACCAGCGAGGTGTTCAGCTGCCAGGATGTGGATGAGTGCGCAATGAACACCCACGAATGCAGTCACGATTGCTTCAACACGGATGGCGGCTATCAGTGCCTGTGTCCGCGTGGCATGTCGTTGCTGGAGCCGGAGGGACACACCTGCGTCTCGCCCGATCCTTGCGCCGTCAATAACAATGGCTGCGAGCAGCGCTGCCTGAGTGCGGATGGCGGTGCTTGCACTTGTGGAAAGGGTTATGTGCTCAGCGCGGATGGGAAGAGCTGCACCGATGTGGATGAGTGTCAGGTGTCGAATGGTGGCTGCCAGCAGCTCTGCCGCAATCTGCCAGGTTCGTATGAATGTCACTGTGCGCCCGGCTACGAGCTGCTCGACTTGGATGGCCACAGTGGCTACTGCTTCGATATCGATGAGTGCGCCACTAATATGCACAGCTGTGATCCTCCCATGCGCTGCGAGAATCTCAATGGCTCCTACACCTGCCTGTGCGAGCCGGGCTTTGCTCTCGGCGTGTCATCATCATCTCAATCTTCATCATCCCAATCCCAATCTTCATCCTCATCTTTGTCATCTTCATTTGCTTGCTTGGACATTGATGAGTGTTCGCTGTCAAATGCGAACTGCTCGCAATTCTGCTTAAATCAGCCAGGTGGCTTCCAATGCGCCTGTGCGGATGGCTTTCAGCTGGCGTCGGATGGCTTCGGCTGCCTGGACATTGATGAGTGTGCTCGGGATTTTGGTAATTGCAGCAGCATTTGCATTAATCTTTTAGGTACACATGCCTGCGCCTGCGACAGGGGCTACGAGCTGACCGCCGATGGGCACAGCTGCCAGGATGTGGATGAGTGCGATGGCCTACTTTCTGGCGGCTGCACGCATGAGTGCATCAACAAGCCGGGCAGCTATAAGTGCGGCTGTCCCTTGGGCTACCTGCTGCAGGAGGATGAGCGCAGTTGTCGCCCAGCTCTGGTTGGCTGTCCGCCGGGCACAAAGGAAACGCAAAAGGGCTGCGAACCAATCGAATGCGAGTTGGGAATGTTGCGCGGAGCCGATGGCATCTGTGTGATCGATGAGTGCCGGGTGAACAACGGTGGTTGCTCCCATCAGTGTAGCAATTCGCAAGGATCCTACAAGTGCAAATGCCCATCGGGTTACACGCTGGCAGCTAATTCACGGGACTGTGAGGATGTGGATGAGTGCGAGAATCAGAATGGTGGCTGTGAGGAGAGCTGCATCAATCTACCAGGTAGCTTCAAGTGCGAGTGTGCGGAAGGCAAGAGATTGTCCTTTGACGAACGCAGCTGCCTTGCGCTGCCAAAGATTGAGCACAGAGTACCCGCTTCAGTTAATGCAATTTCTGATTCTGCGCCAATTCGTCCCCTTCAGCCAATTCGTCCCCTTGAGCCAATTCGTCCCCTTGAGCCAGTTCGTCCCCTTGAGCCAATTCGTCCCCTTCAGCCAATTCGTCCCCTTGCGCCAATTCGTCCCCTTGAGCCAATTCGTCCCCTTGAGCCAATTCGTCCCCTTGAGCCAATTCGTCCCCTTGAGCCAATTCGTCCCCTTGAGCCAATTCGTCCCCTTCAGCCAATTCGTCCCCTTGCGCCAATTCGTCCGCTTGAGCCAATTCGTCCCCTTGAGCCAATTCGTCCCGTTTCGCCCTTGATGCCCGTGCGACCACTGGCAACACTTCGTCCGGTTACCCATCCAAATCAGGTTGACCGAACCCTGCCCGGCATTCCGGTGAGAGATCAGTGCCCGCTCTTTAAGGCGCCGGCAAATGGAGATGCGCATTGCAACCGGTATCGCCACAAGCGCAACTACTTCTACAACATCCGCTGCAATGTGCGCTGCAATCCGGGCTACCGGCTGATCGGCCCCCAGATCCGTAGCTGCGGCATCTCCGGCAACTGGGAGGGACAGTCCAATCAGTGTGTGCGTAAGTAATCAGTACCCAGTTCCATTTTTTCGCCTCTTCTCTAATCCTTCCCTTGCAGCCATTTCCCAGCAAGGTTCTTTCAGACTGGATACACCTCAATTTGGGGCAGCTTCGCTTTCATGTGCCGCTCTTCCAATGCCACAGAATGGTGTCATAATTCCGGCTAGCTGTACTCAGGGCACCTCCAGCTTTGGCGTTTCCTGTCATTTGCAGTGCAACATGGGCTTTGTGCCCGTCGCCGGCATAATGACATCCTGCTGGAATGGCTGGTCTTTTGGCAACGTCCTGGAGTGCAAACCCTTCGGTGCCGACATAATCTTCAATCAAATTAATCCTCACCTGCAGGCACCCCGGCAACAGCAGCCATTCGGCCGCCAGTCGTCCGTCTCTATTAAGCAGGTGCGCAGCCAGCCGCTCCAAGCACAAAGAGTAGTGTCGACTGCATACATGAAGTGCCCGGAAAATGTTGTCATTCTGCTGAAGCCACAGCAGAACACGGCTCATGTGATCCTCCAAAGACCTCAGACCAATGTGGACTATCGTCATGTGAACGCGTCCCCAGCATGGGCCAATCAACTGCAGGGTCATCTGCCCCTGGGCAACCACAAGATCTACTTCAAGGCTCACGATCCGGTGTCGCAGCAGACAGTTGGCTGCGAGACCATCATCACCATCAAGCCAGCATTTCCCCAAAGTTCTTCACCCTCTGTTCCCGTTTTTAGGCCAACGCCAGCCTATAGATCACTCCCAGAGTTTAGACCTGCCAGACAATTCGATTTTGCTACTCGGCCAGCAGCGAATCCCTCAGCCAGCCTCATCGGTGCATCGCCGTTGACGAGGCGTTCCGAAAGCCTGATTGCTGAGAGACCCGTGGAGAACACAATCGAAGAGACTTCACCTTCTAGAAATTCTGAGAGTACACGCATTGATCTGGGCTCATCCACGTCGAGCTATTGTCCGCCCTCCTTCGAGGTGGCCTTAATGGAGAATCAAAATCTGCGCTCCGTCATCTGGAAAGAGCCACGCTTTGAGGGCAAGCTTCTGCAGATCTACAAGTCATCAGTAAGTCGTATTTTAAGAACATTTCTTGAAGAACTTTAAGTTTATACCAACATTTCTATCTTTTGTTCGCAGTTCCCTGGTGCCCTGTTCGGTCAGGGTGTTCATAATGTTAAGTACGAGGCAACCACCACAGATGGTGTCACTCTGCGTTGCAACTTCCAGATCCATGTCAAGGGTAAGTTGATATCGAACATAGCCCAAGCCCAGAATATCTGAAACATGACCATCCTTCCACACAGCCGCATCTCACACACCCCCGCCCAAACGCATCGATATCAGTTACCCGGACCTCTCCTCTGCCCCCGCTGCATTAATGCAACCAACGCATAGCAATCTTCTTGACAGCCACGGCTCTTATGTGATTTGTCCTGGCAAGGAGCCGATTAAAGTGACCGATGGCCAATCCGTAAGTTACGCACTAAAATTTAAAGTATCTAAATTCCCTTCTTATTAATCGCTTGAATACTAATTACATTTGTATATAATATATATATATGTAACTGCAAATGTATCTGTACCTGTATTTAGGTCGACCTGCCCCTCGGCTGCACTCTGAAGAACGTGCGTCCAAAAGCGAAATCAGCAACGCATCCGAAACGTGGTCTTCTCACTTCAATCTGGCGTCAATATAATCCTTTCTAATTGCATATTTATTATGTACGCCATATTGTAAAACTATATGCATTTTTGATATATTTATTTTTTGTACTATTTTTGGATATCTTTTTTGAATAATTGAAATAAATATTTTTATTATATATTTATATATTTATTTATTTGTTGATTTATTTATTAATTAATTTTTCCTACATTTTTTGTTTGTGTCAGCAAAGCTTAAATATAACTGCTTTGCAGAAAGCAGTTCCTAAACTGCTTCGTTGTAAAGCCGCACAGCCCGTAACTGCTTGTATGCTTAGGCATTCTTTTAGCACCTTAACAAAATAAACTGCTTGGCATTCATTTAAAAACAAGAAGTCCAAAGACACTAGCAAACTGCTTTTTAGCAGAAAGGAGTCCTTAAAATGTAAGCAGTTGACAAGCACAACCATCCGATTTTATCTTGTTGATTGACTTTGTTTACCATTCCAATCAATATATTGTAAATTAAAATGGGTGTAAGTAGGCCAAATACTTACAGATTTCCAACAAGAACACAAACACCTTAGTCAAAAAAGTACCAGCGACTAAGTAAAGTACCTATTTGTGGCAAACATTTAGTGCAGCTGCAAACAGAGAAATGCGTATGCATTCCACAAGACACGTTCCACACTATCTCGTTTGTGGAGCCCACAAAAATAGCCTCGTTGATTGAACGCTGATTTTGCACACTTGTCAGTTTGAAACGTTTGAGCAGGTCAACATTGTGGCTGCTTCATCTGATTTTGTTTTTGTTATTGGCTACTTGATAATCAGAGCTACGCAATAACAAATTGTTGTGCCCCTTGCTGAAAAATTAAGACAGGTTGTTGAGTTAGTCAAAACATTATTTTGATAGCTGTGTTTTGCAGTAGCGCCCAGTTTAAGAAAGCTCTAAAACGGCGTAATTAAAAACTTTATTTACAACCGATAATTGCTTAGAATTGCCGTTGAACTCGTTTGGCTACAACTTGTTAGTGGAATATTAATATTTTTTTAGCCTAATTATAGTTTCTATATGTTGGCAAAAAACAAATTTAGACCACAAGCAGCGCGTGCGATTGATAACACATAAAAAACAAAAGATTCACATACTATATAGAAATCTTATATGATCGAGGCACATCTTCATCAGGCCGACTGTGTCACAGCTGATAACCCCCTGAGTTCGGTACACAAGTCTTGTAGTACCATGTGGATGCTGTTCTCAGATCATTGGCCGCTCCTCGCTCTCCGCTCACCGATCACCGATCACACGAGTCACGTACTCGTTTTTGGTGTTGAGTTGATATTATTGTTATTATTGTCTCAAAGATTAGCAACGAGCGAAGTCTATAAAAGCCTCTGGACAACTAAAAATCCGAATCAGTCGTAAAGCTTAGATTGCGTGGTGTGTTCGAATTGTGTTATTTTTGTTAAGAATCATCCGTGCGACGTACAAAATGTATCAGCGGCAAGTTTCCTTCGATAAGGTTGGTTCACGACGCAGTTCCTGTTGATGCCTATATAAATATTCAGTATACGTAAAGTGAAATATTGATAATTATTCAACAAATAATTACAAATAAATAAGAAGCAAATATATTATCTTGTATAATGGTGACTAGCAAAAATGAGAAGCTTGCAATAATAATTTAATTGACAAATAATCATTTAACTAAATCGATTAATTATTTATATATACATTGATAAGCACAACAACATTTTGAAATAAATATTGCGAATGAGCTAATTAAATTCGTATATATAAAATTAATGCTATTTCTCAGAATACAAAGGAAAACATTAAGATTAACTAAAAAATCTTTTTGCTGTACTCAATTCTAATTTGTTGTTTTCAAGAAAAAGCCTTAAGCAAAACTTGCTGATAGGTTGACAAACCAAGTTCTAGGTAAGATTCACAGCTTTGGCCCTGCAATCAGGCATTGCGGTTAGTTGGAAACCTTCGATATGCAAAGCGGCTCGACTCTAAGCCAAATTGCGACCTTTGTAAGATGAGCTGTCAGGGGTAGAAATAATATTGAAAAATAACCTCCCTTTGATATCTGTTTACAATGACAAACTGGGACAGAAAATAGTCTAAATATAAAATGAACTGATTGAGTGATGAGAATTTTGGTTCTACAGATTCGCATCTGATAGAAATTGTGTGGTTATTGTGGTTTTAATTTCGAGAATTGATAAGCGCTTCTACAGATGATGTAATTTTATGAATATTCATTAATGTTTTATTGCTTTCGCGATAAGCCGACGCGCATCGAGGACTCGGCGTATATTGCGGAGGGGGTGGACATTCAGGAGGCCCGCAACACGTGCCTGTTGTTCTCGCCCAAGGACTCTTCGCTGTCCAGCGGCGCCTTGGCTAATACGTTGGCCATTTTCAAGAAGCACGACATTAATCTGGTGCACATCGAGTCGCGCTCCTCGCTGCGTGTTCCTGGCTACGAGTTCTTCGTGGAATGCGATGGCAACACTGGTGCTCTGGGCAAGGCCATTGAGGATTTGAAGGGGGAGTGCAGCTACTTTAATATCATCTCTCGCGATTACAAGGATAATGCGACAGCAGTGCCTTGGTTTCCGCGTCGTATACGCGATCTGGATCGTTTCGCCAATCAGATTTTGAGCTATGGCGCCGAGCTAGACTCGGATCATCCCGGCTTCACAGATCCCGAGTATCGCAAGCGTCGCAAGTACTTCGCCGACATGGCATATACCTATAAGCATGGAGAGAAGCTGCCGCATGTGGACTACACCAAGGAGGAGATTGAGACATGGGGCATCATGTTTCGCAATCTGACCAAACTCTACAAGACACATGCCTGCAGGGAATACAATCACGTCTTCCCACTGCTGGTGGACAACTGTGGCTTCCGCGAGGACAACATACCACAGCTGGAAGATGTTTCCAATTTCCTGAGAGGTTAGTGACGAAATTTCTGCTCTGTAAAATGTGTATTAATAGTGTTCCCATTGCTAGATTGTACTGGCTTCACTCTGCGTCCGGTTGCTGGTCTGCTTAGCTCTCGGGACTTCTTGGCTGGCCTCGCGTTTCGCGTCTTCCACTCCACTCAGTACATTAGGCATCCCAGCAAGCCGATGTACACGCCCGAACCAGATGTCTGCCACGAGCTGATGGGTCATGTGCCACTGTTTGCCGATCCGGCATTTGCACAGTTTAGTCAGGAGATTGGTTTAGCCTCCCTGGGCGCACCCGATGATTACATTGAGAAGCTTTCCACGGTACGTTGATCCACTCCTATCTGACTGACAACCTTTTAATATTTCTTCTGAATTCCATCCTGAAGATCTTTTGGTTTACCGTGGAGTATGGCATGTGCCGCCAGGAGGGTGAGCTGAAGGCCTTTGGCGCCGGTTTGCTCTCATCCTATGGCGAGTTGGAGTACTGTCTGACGGACAAGCCGCAACTGATGGACTTTGAGCCGGAAATCACTGGCGTTACCAAGTATCCCATCACACAGTTCCAGCCACTTTATTATGTTGCCGATAGCTTTGAGAGTGCTAAAGAAAAGACTATGTGAGTGGAAAAATCAAGAAGATTCCTTAAAGTAGTTTCCCTAACCCATTGTTTTCCAACTCTTTAGTAAATTCGCCAACTCCATTCCGCGTCCATTTGGAGTTCGCTACAATGCCTACACACAGAGCATTGAGGTCCTCGACTCGAAGCCGCAGGTCTCCAATCTGATGAACAACATCAACAGCGAGTTTCAGATCCTCCAGAATGCGATTGCCAAGCTGCGCGTTTGACATGCTTATTATTTATGTTCAGTAATAGCTTAAGAAATGATTTATATATATTTTATGAATTGAGTAATATGATAATTATATATGATATTAATATATATATTCTTTGTAAATGCTTCTTTTGAATTTTCACTTTTATTACAACTTGCTGTACATTTTTCTAATTTACACACACATCTTCAAGAACAATACATACATACATATATACATAAACGATCCTAGTTGAGTTAAGTTACATTTGTATAGGTATGTACAGGATTTTCCTTATAGCTAAACTTACATTTATTTTGAGTTAAAAGCGATAGTTTTATATATAGATAGATATCTATGATAAATCATTTAGAATGCGTGTTAAGTTTTTAGCATTCGGCTTGCATTGAGTGAATGTTTATGTGAGTTAGAATGTTATTCAGTTATATATTCATAATTCATATTCATAATTCACTTGTAACAAATTAAACAGAATTTAATTTAATATTCACATAAAATGCCGCTCAACGTTTGCATTTTGTGTTTTATCTCAGCTACTAAAAACACTTTAATTTGATTACTTTGCTTACACAAATTGCCAATAATATTTAATATATTTAATTATAATAGATAATGTATAAATTCACACATAACAGATCTTCGAGTGAGCTTCAAAGGTCCAAAAGAAAGTCAAGGAGCAATTCAATTTTTTTCTATATACAATTGAAATAGTCCAAAAATTTCAGCTAAAATTATACAAAAAAAAAAACTTCTATATTTGAATATGTTCACAGCAAATAATTTAGTTGCAATCTCAACCTGAGTTTTGAATTATGTACTACATTTCTTGAACTAATCACTTACAAATATATAATTCCAATTCACAATATATATTTTATACACATAAAACTATTGGTTTGACTCAACAAATCGAAGCGCAGTCTTCAAAATAATATATATATTTCAATCGTAGTATATACAAATGATATGATCAAATATAATCTATGAATATTTACAATTTTTGTATTTGTTTTAGTTGCTTTTAGGTATTTGTCTGAGACACGTAAAAATTAATTCAACTAAATTGTGTATATTAATTTATATTAATTGATAGCTTGATTCGTTTATATATACATATCAGAGATCCTCATTGGTGCCTTATGGCACTTACTAGATAATGGTAACTAATGGAAACTTTATCATCTATCAATAACTAACTACAACTAACTTAAATTTGAGAAACAAACATATATGAAATATATCTTACAGAATATGATGCGTTAAGATTAGTTAAGGATTAGAACAATACTCAGTCTGTTGAGATCTACAACTAGTTGGGGATATTGTGAGAGAGCCATGTGCTGAAACTTATGATTAGTCCTTGCCTAAAGCAACAAATGGATTGGGCAATCAATCAATCAATCACTAAGCATACAACTAACAGTAAAACTATGTTTAAGGAATTCAGTTATCAACATATATGCCACGACCCCGTGTTGGCCAAATGTTATTGGCTGCTGTTGGCCGTGTGCGGGGAATCAAACAGATTCTGCGATTGCTCCTGCGACATTTGGTATGGCAATATCTCCAAATCGTTGGGCAGCTGACTTTGGTTTTGATTGACGCTTAGTGATTGAAATGGATTCGAGCCGAAATAGCTGTTTGATTGATGCTGGTGCGATTGTGGCAACAATTGCTGCTGCTGATGTTGCTGTTGCTGTTGCAATACTTGCTGATTGTGCTGATGCTGCTGTTGTTGTTGGCGCTGCTGCTGCTGCTGCTGTTGATGCAGTTGACTGCTGGATGAGCGCATCATTTTGTTGTCCTCGCTGTGCGTCTCGCTGCCGTCGTCACTGATGCCCATGTGGAAGTTGAGCGAAGGACTCGACGCGGTGGTCATTTGCATGTAGGACAACAGCGAATCCTCATTTGTATTTTGTGGCGCATTCGAGTTGTTGTTGTTGTTGTTGTTGCTGCTGCTGTTGCCGGTGGCATTGTTGTTGTTGTTATTGTTGCCGGCGAGCGTTTGCAAGGGCGATAGATTAAGAAATGCATCAATATCCTCCATATCCTCGCGAGACAACATGTTGCTCTGCGACTGCTGCTGTTGTTGCAGTTGCAGCTGCAACTGTTGCTGTTGCAGTTGCTGCTGCTGCAACTGTTGTAGTTGTTGCTGCTGCAGCTGCTGCTGTTGCAGCTGACTCTGTTGTTGCTGATGCTGCTGAACATGATGATTGTGCTGCTGCTGCTGATTCTGCAAATTCTGCTGCTGTTGCATCAACATCTGCTGATCCTGCTGATTCAGCATCTGCTCCGTGTTCAATGCAAATCCATATTGATTGAATTGTGGCTCCACAGTGTTGCTGCCACTAAAATTGAAGCTGCGTTGCACATTGACGCCACTAGCACTGCCAACGCCAACAGCAGCTGCTGTCGCTGATGCCACATTGGCGGCAGCAATTCCCATTGGCATCACGGGCTGCAGATACGTGTAGCGTGCCAGCAACAGTTGCTCGGAGACCATGCGCAGCTCGTCCTGCTGCTGTATGATTAGCTTCTGCAGTTGGTCATGCTTGCGCTGCAGCTGATCCTGCATCTGGCTCTGCGTCGACGTCATCACAACGGTGCCCGGCAGCAGTTCCGGTTGCGTTTGCACCGTCATCGGCATGGGCAACGCCACCGACACCGGCACCGGCACTGGCAACGGCAACGGCAACGGGGACAAAACGGGCGCCACTGGAAACGGCGCCATCACCGGTTGCATGGGTATCGCCGTTAGATATTGTGGCGGTTCCAGGAAACTGGGAGCCACCATCTGCGCTGTGCTGGCCAAAGGGTAATTGGACTGTACAAATGAAGAGGAATTGCTGGTAACAATCTGCGTAGGTGCCAGCGGCAACACTGGCACCATCTGTTGCTGTTGCAATTGCTGATGGCTGAGGTGTTGTTGTTGTTGATACTGCTGATGTTGTTGCAGTTGCTGCTGCTGCTGCTGATGCTGCTGGTGTTGGTGTTGGTTCTTGCCAATGCGTTCACGTCCATGATGCGAACGGGAGCGCTGACTTTGCTATGGAAATGAAAAGGGATAAGTTTTTGGATTGGGGATATATATATAGAAGAGCTTCTTGCCACAGCTGTGTGCCACCCACTCACCGAACTGACGTGCGTCATGAGGGACTGCCTGCTGGTAACTGACTCGGCCGACATCGATGTGGAATCCGAGTCGTTGGCTCGACTCGGGTAGAAGTAACACTTGCGCTTGGCCTTCGGCGAGATGCCCGTTGAGCTGATGTTGCCGTAGCTGGAGGCGGGCCTCGAGGTCTTTAACGGATTGACGTGACCAGACTGACTGGCCGCAGCCGCTGCTCCCGCCGACCACATGGGCGAGGCATCAATAGCATCGGCTGCTGCGGCAGCTACCTCATTGCTCAGATTCTCAAGGGTGGTGTTGAGCAGCGTGCTGTCCAGATTGTGATGGGTCAGCTCAAAGTCCCGTAGCGTTGCTGTCGCCGAGGCGCATTTGCTGCTCCCATTGGAGTTGGAGGTAGGCGCTTTGTTCGCCTTCTTGCGATCCTTTTTGTTTTGCTTGAGGACCTCCGCATAGCTGACCACCTTGTGCGTGCAGACGACATAGTCCGGCTTGGTGTTACACTGGTTATAGTTGACATAGTAGTTCGTTTGCAGCCAAATCCACTGCTGGCCTTTAGTTAGAAAGCGATAGAAGCATAACTTGCCTTCTCCCGTCTGACGCACTGGAAGATGTGAGAAGATTAGAGTTATTCTCTATGCTGAGTCACAGCTTACATACATTCCTCGTGGCATGCCACAATGCTGTGCAGGTCATCGAAGTGATAGTAATCGTAGCCCGAGGTGCCCAGCACCTCAAAGGGCATATATCCAATGATGGGCGGCGCTCGATGATCGAGAAAGACAAACTTCCACTCCATGCTGTGCTTCGAGATGAACTCGTTGCTGGTGGGATCAATAATGCTCATCTCACGTATCAGCTGCGGCGTCTGTATCCGACCCGTGCCCACAAACACCAGACTCTTGTCCATCTCCACATTGGGATTCTGCTGGAAGATGCGTGGCAACTTTGGTGAATTGCTACTCTGACTATCCGAACTGGAGCCCATATTCGCATTTGCATCGTGACCTGTGGGTTCAGAAACCAGAATAAGAACCTATGCTGGAATACTACTGATCGACTACCTACGAAAGTAACCAACAAACTTGATTAGTTCATAGGCATTGGCCTCCCCCTTCTCGATTCCGCCCCGTTTGAGATGCACATAGAAAGTGATCTGATTGCTGGCACTGATGTCCGTTTGGCGGGCTTCGATGAGGGGCGTGGGATTGAGGAAAGTGTTGAGCAGAGCTTCATGCTCCAATTCATAAGCCAGATCATAGATGCTCATTTTGTACAGTTCATGCTGGAAGCGAAATAAGCTAGACTTCAGTAAGTAATTCAATGAATACGCTTGGTGAAACCACCTACCGGCAAATAGCCCAATTGGGCAGTAATACTTTCCGATGTATAGAATATGGATCCCATACTGCCAAAGACCATCATGAAGCCATCCAAGGACTCCAGCATTAAGTGCGTAAACTCATCGTTGGTCAGAAATGTTGGCTTCCAGTCTTGTTGTATCTCAAAAACCCTCGAACGATCCGTTGCCTCTGCGTAAACATCACAGCAAATTACTTAGAATTGGCCATGTTTAAATGACAAACAAAATATTTACCATTGTGGTTCTTTAGGAATGCTATGGTCGACTTGAGCACTGTGGACTTGTCCATTTTACGATTGGACGGGGTTATCAAGGCGCTCAAATCATTTACCAGCGAATTGAATTGATCTCGTCGCTTCTTCTCGCTCAGATTTCGCGATTTTCTGCAAATAAGACTGCGCAGGTTACCAAAATAAGAAACGCTTGAATAATTCTCAAATATAAAGGCACAAAATAAATGTTAATCATAATACGTTAAGAGTAGCTCAAGTAGAAAAAGGATTGCACAATGACAGAAATCCATCCCCCCAAAAATAAAGCACCCCAATACACACACACTTACACACATACACATACGCTTACGCACACGCACACGTTGAACAGCTGCTCACCTTTGGCTCACGTGTGTCCTGCGATTGATGCTTTGTCTGGCGTTTATTAGACCAATCCACCCACATGCTCCCAACACACACTGAGCGCTGCCTCATGCGTGTGTGCGTGTGTGCGTGCGTGTGTGTGTGTGTATAGATGTGGCAGGCACAACAACAGTGTCCTTTCTGTTGTCGCTTTGCATTTGTTGCGCTAGGACAAACAATTTTGGGCTCTGTTTATGAATTTGACATTTGCGTGTCAATAAAATGAAGCCCAAACAGAGAGAAAAAGAAAGAAAGAGAGAGAGAAAGCTATATCTCCAGATACAGAGACAATGCTAGATAGATAAACCTAGCAGGAGTTGGGAATGAGATTAGATGCCTTCTCGCCTTTTATCAGTGCCTGGTTTCGATTTTATACAAAAGTAACTGCATAGAAAGAAGGGCGAATCTTTATTTTTTTTTTAGCTTAGCTACTCCCCCAAAAAGAAGTTAATTCTTGTTACTTATCTATTCCCCACTATATCTGGGACTCTATTAGCATTGCTTGCTTGATTTGCCTGTTAAAACTGTTAAGGAAGGTTTTGATAAACTCGGAACTAATTATATATTGTTGTATATCTTAAAGACTTATTTAGTTTATTAAAAAAAATAACAAAATTGGCTTTAATTTCCTTTCTAAGGATGTTTTGCAACATTTAGAATAGTTAAAACTGAGAAATATTCTTTTTTGCACTATATTAGATTATTATTAATAATAATAATAACTATATTAGATACATTCTTTATTATTATATTTCATTTTGAAATGATCTATGTTTATTTATTTAGTTTTTTTGGTTGAATTGTTGTTTCAATATATATTCATTATCTTCAAATATATAGAATAGTAAATAAATTTCATATGTTGGTCTCAAAACTATCATAAGCAAATATTTATTCATTAATATGTTTGTATTATTTCCCTCTATCTATCAAAATCTTTTAATTGCCTTTTTACTTATTACCTTTTTCATTTATCTTGTCTTCAAGCTGTGATTACTTTTTAATAAGCACTCAAATTCAACAAAGTTATGCAATTTTCTATCTTCTATTCTTCTCTATTCTTTTCATTTTATATTGAACTATGTAAAAAGGAGTTGCAATGTAATTAATCAATGCACATACAAAGTCGAACGGAACTTTAAGTGTCTCCATTACAATAATGTTGTAGTATTTAATTAACACGGCTCAAGTTGTACACCGCTTTTCACTCAAAGACACTGTTACTCTCTCTCTCTCTCTATCCGTATTTTTCACTATCTCTTTCTCACTCTGTCTAACTGTCCTAATTTGATATTTTTATTGCAAGACACAAACTCAGCGCGTTGACATATTATGCAATGTTAAAGAACAAGCAAAAAGGAAGACTAAAAATATATATTTATGTATTTATTCGCTGTGGTCAGTGTCACAAAATCAAATCACACTCAAATTACAGTTAATTGAAGTACTGAATTCAATTTGACTCGACATTGATTTGAGGTTTATGTTACCTTTGTTGCCGTTGTTTTTTTTTCGTTTTGTTCTGGACTGAAGTTGGGTGGCTGTCAGCGGGAAATGAGGGAGGGAAGTGGGCAAGCCGATTATGACATATTTTGTTGGCAACTTTTCGCTTGTACGCGTCATGGTCATGGCCATTTCAGCATGGCTATCTATTTAAATATATTATACGCAACTGCCTACATATGTTTTTCTATTTTTATTTCATTTTACTGTTGTAGTCTGCACATCATAACTGTCACTTGCAGTGCAACCCTGTCTGTCTGTCTTTCTCTTACGTACTTTCCGTATTTAGACATTTACTGTTACCGTTTGTAGTTACTCTTTCTATATTCTCACCTTTTCGTGTCATCCTTGTCGTCGCTCTCCTCGTCCATTTTCGTATTTGCTTGATAATCCTTCTCCAAGTTAACAATTAAAAAAATCCACAAACCAAAAAAAAAAACCACTGCACAAAATATTTTAAGTAGTAAATTTGTTGTTTACATATTTGATTTATTTGTCGTTTTGGTTTTTCATTGAAATTTTATTGTGAACACTTTAATTTTTCACTAGCCAACACACAGCAGCTATTTCCAATCTTGCCACATTTTGTAATTGTTTTTCAGCTGCTTAAATAAATGTTTAGAGAATTATATAATTTAATTGAACTAATTTTTTTTAATTATTAAAGCCATATTTGTTGTCTATTTTATGTATTTTAAGCTGCCACGCGTTTCGCGTTACCGTCAGCAACAAGTGCAGTTGAGCATCTGCCCTGCCTTTGCCTAACAATATGCTCAAGTCAATACACACACGCACAACAAACTCATACACACACACCCACACACGCACACCTACAATGGCTTTGTGCTGCTGGCAGCAGCAGCATCCTTTGCGAAGGAGTCAACGCTGCAGTTATGTAATGCTTGTGGCACTCGATTGTGCTGCGCCTGCGCATGTGCCACACAACGTGCCCCGTGGTGAATACGCTGTGCTCGAGCGCCAATCAGTACAGGCGTCGCAGATGTTGCACTTTTGCAACCCCTAAAAAGTATGCTATGCTGAATGCCACCAAATGCGTCGGCGAATGCCATAACAACCTATTCCCAGTCGCTGCTGCTCCAACTCCCGCTATCTGTGTGTCCATGTGTAAATGGTGTGTGTGTGTATGTGTTTGTGAGCAGCTGCTAACCAATTGCTTGGCTGCGTTGCCTTTCCACGACGCCTATTTAAAGAGCAGACTCACACACACAAATACACACATTGCATAATGGTTGTCTGTGTGTGTGTGTTTGTTTGAGTGACACTACATTTTGAGCAGTTGATTTTGAACTTGATCTTTTTTGTATTTTTTATTTATTGTTGTTGTGCTTTGAATGCAAACGTTTGCCGCAATTTAGCATATGGGTAAACAATCGTTTTCTTAATTGCCAATTGGAGGGCTTCGTGTGCAGCAATTTGTGGCAACTTACCGCACAAAACTTTCACTGTTGCGCCAAGAAGAAAATGTCAAAGAAATTGTTTTCGAAATTCTCATTGTTGTTGCTCAAAGCCTGGCAACTGCTTGCCTCAAAAAAGGGAGTGGGCGTTGCAAAAGGTGCAAAATGCTGCTGCTGCGTTTACCCTTAATTAAAAGCGATTCAAGCGACGGCTTTAAACGTGCAGCTCAAAAGCGGCTTAAAACGCACACAGAAACACGAATATACATACCTATATATAGATATATTTACAGGTATGCGTGTATTTGTAACTGTTTAATTAATCCGTTTAGCCGCTTGTCCGGCAAACAGCAAGTGAAGCATTTAACGAATCATAATTTCCCACATGTATTCCCACAGCTATAAATCCAAGCGACCAGTAACATTTTAAATCAACATCAAAGTCAAATTTCTGACAGCTTTTCATCAGTCTCCCATCTGCTGGCTCCACACCACCCACTCAGCACCAACCCCTATAAAGCTGTAAATGCTGTTGCTGGCCAAGTGTTGCTGGTTAACCCTAAGTAGCTGTTGTTGTTAGTAGAAAGACAGGTTGGGTTTTGGCTTACAGACTGTGGTTTTGCCAGCTTTAAGAAGTAGCTGTTTATAATTGGCAACAAGTTATTTAATGGCTTGTATTTCAATTAGTGCGGTTTGCCAATAGCAAGAATAATGAGTGTAGCACAGAAGGAGTCAGGCAACGAGAGCGAGCGAAGCTTTAACTGTTCATTTTAGATTTTTATAAGTTCACTCCAACTCGACAATTGCTTAATGAACAATCACACATGTATCCAAATGTAAACAAAATAAGTAGCTGCCAGAGCTTTTGACAAGCTATTTACCACCGCCCTCGCCCCTGTGCCAACCGTTTTAAAGCCAATAGCAAACAACATATTTCCAATGTTCATTTGGCATTGATAAAAGTTGTTTTTTTTTTTGCAATGCGGAAGTAAATTACTCAAAAAGCCGGTTGCCAATAAGATCGTTGACTGACCTACTCATGCTTTTAGCGCAAAGCTCTCTTCAGTTCTCTGCTCTCTGCTTTTTTCGCTCTCAGGGCTCTCTCGCTCAAATGTTCCCTCACTCTCGCTCTCCTGCTAACGTCATTTGATTGCATTTCTAAAGCTTCGCTCAGTACGAAAATTATCGCATAGTTACGCTGCATGTGTGTATGTCAATGTGTGTGTGAGTGCTTCTGTTGGTGTTTGATTTCTTTGTCAGTGAACTTGAGCTTTTGCTGGTAACGCTAATTGCATTGCGATTACAGCATAGCGAAACTGTATGCGAGTGTTTCTGTGTATAAATCGGTGTGTGTGTGCGCTGTGTGTGTTGTATGTGATAATACCTAACACTTATACACCCCCTTCAGCGTACAGCTCTTCGCTACGTTTTCTTTGGCTACGTTCCGCCTTTTACAAAGCTTTTCGAAACTTGTAATATTTTTTGTTTCAATTGCACTACTGCACTTTTACACTACTCATATATACACCCTCTCGCTCGCTCCCTCTATCTGTGTATATCTCTTCTTCTATTGCTTTGCTGTCTACGCTCTCTTTGCTTGCGTTGTTTTAAACTTGACTTAATTAAATTTTTCCTTTTTTTCTGTTGTGGTTTCACTTTATTTTTATATTCTGCCAATTGCCCGTCATTCATTGATTTATTTTATATTTGTGCATTTATTTTCATTTCCGCTTCGAACATTTGTTTGTCAGACATTAAATGTTTCGAGAGATTTAGGCTGTAGTCACTTAAAAATAATGTTCATTTCAAGCACTACTTGATCTCAGGTCTAAAGATACTTTTTCCCTTCAAATCTTCTAGCATGTCACTCGAAAGAAACTCTTAGATATTAAGTACAAATGCAACGATTTGTCTTGTTGTCGAGGCATGATGCACTTAAGCACCTCATCTCCCAGATGAGCATTCGACGGAGTAAACAAAGCGGATATCTAGCTGCATAGAGAAGTATCTGCAATGCACATGCTCAACGACGAAATTGCTCATTAATTATCACTTTTGTTGAGTGGAAAACTTAGAAATTTTAATTTAATATTTGTTTAAAGCACGCTTTTTATCAAGCAATAAAAATTAAGGAAAAGGGATAGAAGTATTTTTAAGTTGGTCTTTATAATTTATACAAACTCTTTTTGTGACTTACGTTTAAGTCTTTAATTAATTGATAGTTGTATATTTAAGTTCACAATATGAATAGTTACTATAGTCAAATAATATGATGTTAATAGATTCTTATAGTATTTGAATCTTCTAAAGAATATTCAATCAGTCTTAATCTCTTTTCACATTTTTTGTAAACTTAATAATATTATTTAAATACCTTTTGCTGTTGCTATTCGGTCAGCTGCATTGCTTATCTGACCAAATAATAAGCCAATCTAACTTTTTTTTTATTTTTCTCATGTACAAACAAAGATTTTGGCTAGCTAAATAAAAAAACGCTCACTTAATGAGTATTTTGCACTCAGGAAATAATGACTGCAGTGGCGTTTTGATAGCAGTTGTTGGTCTCATGTCATATTTAAGAGTTTGTTGATAGACGTATTGCAGAGATTTTGAATTATCTTTGTAAAATATTTGTTTATAATCGAATAGTAGTCAATTGAACTGCATTTACACTGGAATTCTATCTGCCTGGCGCATGATCACACACACAGACAATTAGGCATACCAATGCAGAATGCACACGCGCACTCACACAGAGACACAGCGGGTAGCAAAGTGACATACACAAACACACAAACACACAAACACATACCCATACTCCCTTGCAGTTGATTCGACTTGACGCTCAAACGCTGACGATGACGTTTGAAAAAGACGCTACTCAAATCCAGAAACAAACCCAAAAACCAAGGTCCCCAAATAAAAACCAAACCGAGCACCCTCCTCTCCATCCGAACCCTTAAGCTAAAGGAAAGAATATAATAAAATATATTTTCAACTTATATCATCTTTCACAGTTGCTTTTAGTTTTTCATTTATATATATATATATATTCTGTTTGTTTGTCATTCACTTATTTAGCTGGCACCTTTGAGCTTCGGCTTAGTGTGCTCTCTTTTTGCTCTCCTTTGCACTGCATACGTAGAACATTTTTGGTTGAATGCACTTTTGAGTAGTTTTCATATTTTTAGTGTTTGTTTGCTTATCCGCCTCCCCCACCCCCACCTCTTTACAGTTAGCTCTTGCTTGTAGATTTTTATTACAATTTAGCACTTGTGTTTATCGGTTAGTTTCCACTTCTTTTCCCTTTTCTTTCGTTTGTTTGCTTCACACCTGTTTTTTAATTTAATAATTACTTTTTAATATATTTAATGTAATTGCTGTTATTGTATTAGTTGATTGTAGAATAAATTTATCATTTCATATACAAATTGTTTGTTTTATGCACAAATTTTTTTTTCAGCAGATAATTTGTTTTTTATTTCAGAAATTACACAATATATAAAATTGGCGCTATTTTTTGTCGTTTTTGTTTACTCTGCTTTTCGCGTTTGTCCGCTCACAAAACATAATTATTTGGTAATGCTTAGCATGTTTTCATAATGCATTTTGCATTGTTTATGTTTTTTTTTTGCAAACGATTTCATTTTATATTTTTATATATGCGACTATTAATTTTTTCATTTTGTATAAAAATATAAAATGAAAAAATGTTGAGGGAAGAAAACAAAATACACAGAGTGAAGTCGAAAGCGTGTAATTTACGATCGAGTTACAGCTGAAAGTCAGTGCTAACACACAACAAAATTTCACATTAGAATAGAGGCAAGTTATAGTAAACCGTTATTAAGATAAAGCGAATATTGTAAATACTATATACGATTTATATTTAAAATTGTTAGGTACGTTTTGGGCTTGTCAAAGCAACCGCTGGCAATTGCGCCTCGAGCTTTTGGAGCTGATTGATAGTTGGGAGGCTGCTGTTGCTGCTGCTACTGTTGCCTCTCGCTGGAGTACAACGCTTTTGTTGATGATGTGCAACTGGGTACTGGGTACTATATACTGGGTATGGGGAGACGCGGTCGACGCTCGTTGTCGCTGCGCGTGTCAAAATAAAACTGAAAGAAAAGGCCCCAAAAACGGTCGACTACGAGAATTGCAATTTCTAAGCTGCACCGCTGCGCTCGACAAAATAAAAATACAACAACAAATACAAATACAATCGTCGTTTTGTTGTGCTTGTGGATAAACGTTGAGCGTTGAGCACGAAATGCGAGCGCAAATGCAAAAAATGTTCTCAATTCTCAATCACACACATAGACATACACGCACACATGCTCACATGCCTTATTGCCGTGTTGCTTTTGGCATTCGGTTCGCTAGCCGGTAGACAGCAACGGAACGTATACGCGATTTG
Organism: Drosophila fungiperda; assembly: GCA_035042345.1. NCBI lineage: Eukaryota > Metazoa > Arthropoda > Insecta > Diptera > Drosophilidae > Drosophila > Drosophila fungiperda. The sequence continues at coordinate 5,215,599 of JAWNLM010000028.1, read as the reverse complement.
CCAGCGCTCTCTCAGCATTATTATTACCTGACATTTGCGAGCAGCGACCGGCTATTATTTAATAGTCACTCATCGACGATCGACGATTGACGATCGAAGATCGTAGTGACGCCAGCAGCGACGCTTAAGTCGCCTGCCTTTGGCCACTAAGCAGTCAGCAGACTTTTCTATAAATGCTTAATAGTTGCCTTTATCTCTCCCTCTCTCTCTCTCTTTCTCTGTCTCTCTATCAATAATTTACAGCTGCTATCAGTTTTCTGAATTGCACAGGGTCGTCTTTTTATCAACTCACAAACGTTTTTTTTTTTTCAGGAATACTACACAGTTGTAAATGTTTCCCCTGTTGAGTTCAAGGTCTGCCAGTTTTTGTTGACTTATAATTAAGTTGCACTTTACATCTCTGCAGCCTAATAATAACCTTTCTTTTAGGTTTTTATTTATTATCTTTGTGACCTAACATCGAAGTAGATATTTTCAATAAATTAAATTAAACTATCGAATTTAAATATCACCAAACGGATCTCAGCCAAGGATTGATACTTACCCAGAATCCATATTCAAAATTGTAACTTTTTACTATAAATATGTGACAATTATAATTGGGTTCTCAAAACTTTTCATTACTTAAGCAATAATTAATAATTCACTAAAAGAGAAGCGTAAACTTCCTAAAAATGTTTGCATCCAAAATAACTGGAAGAAGTGAATTTAAATTTATCTTTTTTGGTTGACATATTGGTAAAACAAATTTAAGTTTTGAAGAACATAATGCTCCGAGACATCTCCTTCTTATGTGTGTCAATAGGACGCTTCAGAACGACTTCAGTTCACCAACAGTTAATCGACATACGAATCGTTATAATGATCGGTTGCATGCCTCAAACACCACACGCCGAAGATTAAGGCGTCTCCATTAACAAGCAACATTATGTTTATGTTAAAGACTTTAAGATTCTGTCATTATTTGTACCTTGATAAATTAATGTCTTAAATAATGTTTTATATTAATACGTTTACAAAAATAAAGACGGAGCCTTATCAAATGGAAAAGTTGCTCAATGCTTCAGACTTGGATCAAATTGCACAACAAATTTCGTATTTATTATATGCTTACGTAATATGCACCATGACAGGGATTTGCATAGTGCATTTGTTCTTGTTTTCATGTCGTATGCAATTCGTTTGCAACACAGGATATATAGAAATTGTATGTGGTGCAGTCAGTGGCCACTGGGCCAATCTGGGCGCTAGACTTAGTGTTAAATATTTATGGAGCGACCCATAAAATTGTATGCCTCAACTCGTATTTTGAAGTTGGATTGATTTCATTTTTGGTAGCGTTGAACTCAAATTGCCATCGAAGGCTATGCTGCGAACGGATTGCAATATAATTACTCTAAAAGTGGAAAAAAAAAACGGAACGGTTTGAATTTAATTTATATGTGTTGCTTGTAAATTGCATTTTATTGGACATTCGATTTTGTAAATGAAAGAAAAAGTAGAAAACTCAATTATATATATATATATATCAATATATACCAAAGTCATATTCATTCATATATTCATTTATTTCTTTTTCGCTTTTTTTTTTGTTGTTTTGTTTTAGTGTTTTCGGTATAAATTAGACACAAAAAACGTTTACAAATTATGTTGAATTTTTCGAAAAAACTTAGCTGACAAAAATCATTGATTATGTTGTATAAAATTACATAGCTAGGTGCTAAATGTAAGTGTGTGTGTGTGTGTTTGTTGTTGTTGTTTGTGTTTACTAAATTAAATTCGTGATCATATATAAGAAAGATGCTTGTTTATAAGGCGTAGTTCAACAAAGTCCTAACTATATACAAGGATTTTGAAATGAGCTGACTGGCAAAGCAAATTGTTGTTTTTAAAATTGATTTGCTTTACAATATATAAAATTGAAATGAGACATGAGGCTTAATGTTAATTAAATTATTTAAATTACTACTTAAAGTTCTTGTGTGTTCTTTCGTTTATAGGAATGCGGACTTTAGATACAGATACAGATACAGATACAATATAATTATACAATATATAATAAGTAGTTACAGATACAAATACAGAAAAAGAGCATTGGCATTAGCCTATCAATCATTTTGAAATTGGCATACATATATATAATTATATATATATATATATATAGAGGTGAGCACACATACAATATACCAATATACAATACAATTTGGATAGTATTTATAGCTTAATTAAAAAACATTTACAGAGAGACAGAGTATGTGTGTGTATGTTTGTCAGAGTAGAAGTTAATTATTTATAGAGCACAATTTAAATAGGGGCAGCTAACAAAATTAAAAAAATATATACTATAAATTTGCAATTGAAACTGATTTTGTATACACGAATTCTAACTACTAATTTTGAGAGATTTCCCTCTCTCTTTTACACACATACATACATTGATTACGGTACTTTATATATGTGTCTATATACATTTATACTTGTATCTTTTACTTAGTTTTTTTGTTTAATTTTATAAAAAAAAAAAAAAATAGTTGCAGATTGTCTTATAGTTTCAGCCGCTTATACTAAATTAAACCAAGAGAAACTCCCAGCAGAGAATTCTCAGCACTTCTTTCTCCAAATCTTCTTGTGTTTTTAAGTGATGTTTGTTTTTTACTTTTCGAGAGTTGCAATTTTTTGCAATGCATTATTGAGTTTTCTTTGTTTCAGTGTATTTTCTTGTTGTTGGCCTTTACATCGTTTAAAATTTGTGTATTTTGTTGTTTCAGAAACCATTTGTTGTTTTTTTTTGGTTGATAAAGAGAAGTTTTTTACCAAATGAATTGTTTCCCTTTTTTGGTTTTTCTTTTTTGTTTTGATTTTGCGTTTTGTGGAATGTGGTTTGTTTTTATGGTAGAAACAAGAAAATGGGGGCTCTCTCGATTGTTAAAGGGGCTTTTGATTGTATGTATATATATATATATATATATATATATATATGTATATATATATCTATAATTATAAATTGTAAATCTCTCTCTACACATCGAGCAAGTTGAACTTTTACACACAATTTTTTAACACTTTCAAGTGAACAGTTTTAAAGATTACAGTTTACAGTTTTATAGTTTACAGTTTACAGTTTTAAAGTTTACAGTTTTAAAGTATACAGTTTATAGCTACAGTTTACAGTTTACAGTTCTAAGTATTACAGTTAACAGTTTATAGTTTACAGTTATGTTTTCAACTACTGATAATTTGGTTCTGCTAATTTATTATTATTATTATTATTATTTTTATGTATATATTTTCGTTTTGGCCCCTAGGATAACAGTAACGTGTAATACGAATGGCTTAGACACAGAAATTACGCTTTTTGTTTATGTTTATGTTGTTGTTGTAGTTGTTGTTGTTTTTATCTACAACTTTAAGAATAGTTTTCGACATTTATTACACATACTACAAGATCAGCACTACAGCATCAGCTCCTCATCGGTGTGTGGCTCTGCATACAAACAGCACTCATCCACACCCACACCGACTCCCACTCCGACTCCCACTCCAACTCCGACTCCACCTGTTGCCTCATCGCCCACCTGCTCCTCACAGTCGAGGCTCAGATCATGCGGCTGCTGCGGCGACTGCGGCGCCTGCTGTTGCTGCTGTGGCTGCCTCAGCTCTTGCAGCCAGTCCAGCGTCTTATCGATAGCCCGCAGACGCTTCTCCAGCAATGTGGTCGCCAATATGTCCACCTGCAAGCAGCAAAAGATGCCGATTAGCTAGTGCCCAAACAAAGGTCTTAAATCGAGAGCCAAATTACACAACAAAAATCAATTAACAAATATTATTGAAAATTTTAAACTGGGCAATAAAAAAAAGGAAAAGCCTACAAGTTCAAGTTGAGAGAGAGGATTACCTTCAGCTGCTGGGAGAGCGGCAGCAGTGCAATGATCCACCAGGCCCAGGCTGGTCCGTCCGTGATCAGTTGCCAGCTGTCCTCCAGCGGCGGCATCTGGCCATAACTCTGGAGTATCTCGTGCTTCTGCTCGGTGCTGAGGCTCTCGAACCAGCCGCGTGCCTTGTCCATCACCTGGGACTGCATCGTTGCCAGCGCATCGACCTGATCATTGGAAATGGGCTCGTCACAGATGTACTCCACTTTGGCCGTTTCGTAGCCATCCTTTTCGCTGCGCGCAAGTATCTTGAAGCGTTTGCAGCCAATCGTGCTGAGTATGGAGCAACCGTCGCCGAGGAGCACACAATCCCTGATGTCCAAAATGGTGCCCACGTCATAGTAGCGAGATTTGCCGCTGTGCGGCTGGACAATGCCAAAGGTTTTGTCGCCGGATTCGAGGGCGCGACGCACCATTAGGCGATAGCGCGGATCACAGACGAATAGGGGGCAGGGCACCGATGGGAAGGCCGCGGTGCAGATGAATACCGGCACCGACGGCTCCAGATCGATCTCCTGGCGAAAGCGCGCCTCGTACTGGTCTGGAATGAATCGTTTCATTGCGGCTTCTAGGAATTTCGTAACTGGCCGCTTGGCCAGCGCAAAGGGTACTGGCGAGGATGAGCCCTGATACAGATTATTATTGACATTTAGTTCCACAAGTGGTGACATGCACAATGGACACGAGGAGTTGTAATCCATGCAACGATCCAAGCATACCAAACAGTAGGTGTGTCCACACGGCGTCACCACCGGCTTCCACAGCGTCCGGCAGCACAGCACACAATCAAAATCGCTGGCATCGATCAGCTGACCACTGACAGCACTCAACTGTCGCTGACCAGCACCGCCAAGCTCTAAAATGGATGGAAAAATGTTTAAATAAATTAGTTAAAATTTGCTTAAATTTGGCATTAATTTATTTTAATATCAGTCTAAAAAAGCACTCAGAAATTGCACAACTAAACTGAACTCATATCTTGGAAAACAATGTTTTTGGCTATTAAATTTATAAACTCAATTTTGGGTTGCAGTTTCTGTGAAGAGATTCATTTTAGCTAAATAACAATATTTATTATTAAATATTCTTAAACTGTAAAACTCTTTCAGCAAAAAATAAACATATTTTATTAAAAGAGTTCAAATCATTTTAAAAGGAACTGCAAGCTTGTAAAGAGCCAAGGAAAAGTAGATTTTACTTTCATTATTTTCAATTATAACACAAAAAACCAACTCTCAAAAACTAATTTAAAAAACCAGAAATTTGAGCATCTAAACAAAGCGCAGAATTGCATTCATTTCTAATTTATACATTGCTTTTCAATAAACTTATTAATTGGTTGTCAAAATGTGGCTTAAGCAAGAGTAAAAACTGGTTTATTAGATTTTTAAGATAGGTTTAAGATCTTTTAAAATAAATGAATCGTTTATAAATTGTTAAGGCCACTCAGCAGATTAAGTCATCTATTGATTATTCAACACAATCAAAATCATATCTGTTTCAGCCAAAACTTATCTTTTTAATGGACTTTACGAATATTAAAATTAGCTGAAGTTGTTATTCAATTTAAATCAAAATCTTATCTGTTTCGGCCAAAACTTATCTGTTTACGAATATTAAAATTAGCTAAAGTTGTTATTAAATCAAAATCTTATCTGCATGGCTGTTCCTCATTCCTGGTAATACCAAGTTCTAAAACATAATCCTAGCTTTATCTTTTAGACTTTTATGACTCCATCACAAATTGAGGGAACATTGAAATTGGCTGCAGCTGTTATTAAACACAATTTGAATCTAATCTGGGTTGCTGCTAATCTTGCCGAGTGCTCATTTTAGATCTTTGCCAAAGCCAACTCACTTCTCAGTCGCTGCATTTCCAGCTGGGTGCGTTCGAGAACGCTGCTGAGCACCCGGGTGCAACGTCGACTCTCGAGAGAGTCCCGCTCCTGGGGCAGCTGTTGCGAGTCGCGTGACGCCTTCCATTTTCTGCGGCAATGTTTACGATTCGCATGGCGACGAGCCTGCAGCTCGAATTGCTTGGCGCTGTGCAGCTGATCGTAGACGCTGTGCTGATCGATGTAATCGAGGGCGCTGGGAAACAGAAAGTCGCCGTTCATGTGCAGATGCGTCGCCTCCGCCTCCGCCTCGTCCACACCCTCCTCGACCTCAACCTCCTCCTCCTCGTCGTCCTCTTCGTCGGCCATGATGTAGTTGTTGTCATAGTGCTGCTCGCAGCTCAGCCCAAACTCATCCTCCACATCGTCGAGGTGCACGTGATGATGATGCTGTTTCCTGCGACGGCGCAGCTGCTCCCAGAGCAGCGCATACGAAGTCTTTGATGAGGCATATCCTCGCTGCTGCTGCGCTGCCGACGCGGGCAGCGAATCAATCGAGACACGAGTTTTGGGCACCAGAGCCAGGAGACGTTGCAGTATCTGAAGCAGAGTGAAATTTAGTTGTTGCTCACTTAAATGGGTAAACGAGAAACACTCACCTTGGCGAGATCATGTTGAAAGATTTCCGAGTTGCTGAGATTTGTGTTTTTGTCGAGGCAAATGGCCAGAAAGGCATTGAACAACGCCTCCTCCAGATGGCTCAAGCCGCTCAGCGCCAAAGCGCGCAAATAGTGAGCCTATTTCAAATTAAGAGCAAAACAATTAGCGAGTGTTCACTGTAGTTAAATCAGTTTAGCCTACCTTGGGCGATGTGCAGCGCGCTCTGAGCGCATTTTCAATGTCCGCCAGGGAACTTTGATAGTGATTCAGTTTCAACAACACCTCGGCACGCAAACAGAGACTTTTAAAGTTGCTCGGCGCTGCAAAAAAACAAAAAAAATAGAGTGTGAAAACAATTAGTTAATTAATTAATGCAACGCATCAGCTGTTAATGTCATGCAAATTATGATAATTGTGCAAATCACACAATAAATGTCAACGGCTTCAAATGAGGATGTCAAAAATTGCCAACTAATTTCAATATTTTTGTTTCTTTTGGAGACGTTATTTTTGTGCTGTGTGCCAAAGCACTTGGCAGCAAATTATAAAATTTTACGTTTTACGTTTACGTTTGCCTCAAATCCATTCAACGAGCCACAACCCACCACCACCCCAGCAGTCCACCCACGAAGACGTTCAACACGCGCGCAAATTCGACAATTAGTTCGATGTCGACGCTGATGTTGACGTCGCTGTCGCTGTTGCTGTCGCAGCGACTGCATTCGCCCACGCGCAGCAGCATCTTGTTTGTCTAATTTGACAGCATTTCTTTAGGTCTGCACTCTGCTTTAACATTCGCGTCTAACAGCAGACGCTTTAACAGCGAACGGCACGCGCCTTCACATTGATTAACATTGCTAAAGTATATCAACATATATGTTGTTAATTTATATTGTAAAAATGGCAAATGGCCATATAAGACTAATAACTTTTGCATATTTCAACATGTTTGTCATCATTAAATAACAAATTTTAACATTTATCATATGAACACATTAACTTAATTCAAATAAAACACGGATCAAGTTCAAGCAAACGGGTTTAGCATAGCTATAACTGTTATAGTTACACAAAATGTTGTTAGCAACATGTTAACATGTTGCCAAGAAATAATTGTGCGACTGTTAAGTGGCGTCTGGGAACAAGGCAGCATAGCTAATGTTTAACAGTGCTAAGAAATTGTGCACTGCTCCCCCACATTAGGCAGCAGCGTTAACACAGCTTAAGAGCAAGCGAACTTAACATAAATGTAAAATCGCTCTTTTCAGATGCGAGCGCTCTTGCGCTGTTAACTGTTAAGAGCGACGCTTATTGCAGGCAGCTGCTGACGCTGCTGTTAAAAAAAAATTGCGATTATGTAGCCTAACATTACGCAACATAAAAACAAGCGCAACAACAATCAACTCAGCGGCAGCTTCAACGTAGATATCAATAAATGTCTGTCCGTTTGTCTGTCAGCCTGTCTGTCTGTCTGTCTGTCTGTCTGTGTGTGTTTGGCCCTCCGGTTGCTGTTGTTGCAATTGTTATACAAATTGTTGCAAAAATGATTACATATCAGCCAATATACGCAGCAAATGCAGCAAACTCTTGCTACTCATCAGATGTAAGACTTCCAGCGTGTCAGCTACAGATACAGATACAGATACAGAGTGCAGGGTACAGATACAAATAAAAACATAATGATGTTGTCCATGTTTGAACTTATGTCTGCTTATGTCGCTTTGCTCGCTGGTTATGTAAAACACTCGCTCTGCTCGCCAATGTTTGTCAATATTGTTGTCCCAAATTGATGTCAAGTGTGTGTGTGTATGTTGGTGTGTGTGTGTGTGTGCAAAATGGTAATATAGATAGATAAGGCAGGTAAATTGAGGATGTGTGTTGGGTAAGTCTGATACATGATGATAGAAGCCGTTTATTTTACAGCTATTTAGCTGAATTCACATGTGTCTGATAAGTAGCTAATTATTTTGGCATTTATTTAAAGTATTAGTCTTTAAATAGATAAGATATATAATTTATTACTTAATATTAAAATTGTAATTTCAGCTGAAATAACTATGAATTTAATAAAGGAGTAGATTTAACTTGTTTTTCTAGCGTTTAACTAATTCAATTTTATTCACAGCTTTCTTCTGAACTTGTTGACTAGATAAAAGTAGCTAGAAACATTGACATAACTTATATGGTTTGTTTTTCTTATATAGACAGATAGACATGCTTATCAAGTCTGTCAAAAATTGCTTGATTTAATCGTGATATAATAGCACATTTATCACATCCACAGTTGCTTATAATAAGTATATATATATATATTGTTGATCATGGCCACATCCGGTTATTCTTCTGATGAAGTACATGTGTCTGAGATAAGCTTATCGGACCACTTAAATATATATATACATATATATATATATATTTTTTATATTTCTATAATTCACATGTGAATGGCATAATTCCGATATAAAATCGAATATAATCAATGCCTAAGATAATTGTAATTGTTTTTTTGTATTTACAAATAATCTTGGTAAGTCAGTTTATAAATTTTTTTATTGTATTTAGATTTAGAACATTGATCAAGCTATTGAAAAAGTAATTTCTAGTTGTATAATATTTATTATTAACATAGTCTTGATATAGGTTTTCTAATAATCTCACGTTTACTTGTTGCATAAGAAAACTAATAAAAATCCGCAACTGTTTAGCAATCGCCAGCATTATTCCATCAAGCAATTAAGAACATATAAAAAACTTAGATAATTGGAAGCAGAGCTCGCATCGCTATCAACTTGAGCAGCTGGGAACGTGCTCAGCTGGCAAAATATTCTATATCTACAAAGTATGTATATATATATGATATATATATATATATATATTTATGTATATATATATATACATATATCTCATTGCTTCCCGTTCGATATTGAGCGAAAGGGACAAGGAACACTTCCAGACGTAATTGCTTATAATGTAAGCTGCTTGAGCAAATTAAATTCAATTAATATGCAAAAGTCGAGTGCCTCATTATTGTTCCTCTTGTTGCTATTGTTGCTATTGTTGCTCTTGTAGGGAATTTAATAGACAATAAGAAAAACAAGGAACAACCACTCATTCTCGCATTTTGATCATCCTTAGCTCGATAAATTTTCTCTACCGCTGCACACAATTTAAGCCCATTTTTTGATAAATTGCATTTCTGCATTTGTCACTCTATATGCATATTTTATATACACTCTAACAAAAAGCTGGTGTTTTCCTGTTCTTTATTTAAAAATTGTAAACAAATTATTATAATTTTCGTAGTGTTTTTTTTATATGTTTACGCAGAACTTAAACATTGGCGTTTTTAGATTATTAATTTTTAATTAAAGCAAAGACAAACTCCAACAGAACAAGCCAAATTATATTTAAATTTTATGAAATAATATTGTCTTAAAAATCTAGTTTGCTAATTTTTGTGACAACTATTTCTCTCAGTGTATGCATATGTATATGTTTATATGTTTCTTGGCCACATGTGCGAGCCGCTTACATTGAAATCAGATTTCGTCACGTAAATTAGAAATCATTTTGCGAATTTTGCGCTTCTCGTTGACAAGTGGCCGCCACTCGCAGATTACATAAGCATCACAGAATAATAATATACGATATATATATATATATATATATATATATATATAAATTAAAATCTGGCAACTGATTCATGAATCAAGTGTACTATAACCACAACCGAATCACAACAATGTAAACAGTATACAATTTCACTACATGATTCATGTCTATTTAAATAAATTACAAGGGTGCATTTGAATTTGCATTTGAATTTGCATTTGAATTTGGATTTGCATGTGCATAATTTGCACCACTGTGCGTTGATCCAATTGTGGGTCAGCATATCATCTCTATCATCCACGTCACATAAATCAACGTGTTTTATGCTATTCTCCAACCGACACTTAATTGTGCAAAGCGAGAGAGAAAAGTGAAAGAGAAAACGTTGTTAAACAATTTGCTAAAAATAAACGTTGCGTATACGCAGCATCGTCCGACGCTGGTCAATCGCTTTGATTATTATGCTGTGCAAATTGCTGGGTACAATGCAAATACACACATACCACACAACCGCACACACCACACACACTCACTCACATACCACAACACACACTTAGATCATTATGTAAAACCAGCTGAAGGAGATTTGCTGGAGCAAAACTGACCCAAATACCAAAATGAATGCCCATAAAATTGCTCCACAATTCCCACTGGTGAGCGGAGGGAGGGAAGTGGCAAGCGGATGGTAGCGAGCAAAGACAAACTTGTTAAGGGAGCTTTTGGGCCCAACTTTATGCCAGTTAGACGGCCATACAAAATGGCCTAGCTAAAAGGGGCTTAAAACTTGATGCAAGCAAGTCGCTTGGGAAACGCATTTTATGCATTTTAAATTTGGTTTTTTTTGCTCTTTGCTTTTTGCTTCTTGTTTATTTTATGTTCTTGTTGTGTGTGCACTGTGTGTGTACAGAGTGTGTACAGTAAGTGTACAGTGTGTGTGTGTGTATTTGTTGTGCTTGTTTAAGATGAGGCTAAAGTTCATTTAGCCAGTTTTATGACACACTTTCGTTTACTTCTGGCCAGAAGAGTTAAATCAAATCGAATGTCAAATCACAAACTGCCCTCAAAAAAGTGGCCGACTAGCAAATACTCTATAAAGCTAAGAGCTGCGTTAGTTTAATCAGCGCACTTCAATTTAATTCTCTCTAATTTAGTTAAAATTTAAAATGTATGCAACAATTTGCGATAGGGTATCTGCTAGTCGGGCATGCTTGCTGGTTTGTTTGCATTTGCATACCACATAAGATATATATATATAATTATATACATTATTTAGTAGGAAATGCAATGCTTTGTCTGCTCACATCTGGCATTGGCTATTAACCGTTTCAGTGCCAGCTGATTTTCAAGAGCCCATTAATAATGTTTGTAGACGTCAAAGAGAAATGAGGGAATTGTGCAATTTAACTTTGTTTTATCATAGTCATTTCAATGTTGAAAATGTCATGGGTAAAATTTGTATCAATGCATTAATTAAAAAGCCGCATTTTATGAAATGCAAATTGATAAAAAGCAAATTGAAAATATTTAAAAGCGAATGCTGAGAATGTCAAATTAAGTCAGAAATATTTATGAACTTTTCACACAAAAAAAGTCGTGCGTTAGAGTTTCACAAATATATTCTTAAAAAATGTTGCTGGCGCTGTGTGTGGGCGTGCCACGCCCTCAATCGACAGCAAAATGTCAACGTGAAAAGAGAGTAAAAAACAAAAACATTTGCATAAAGTTAGAGTATGCAAAAAGGAAGCAAACATTTGGCATATAACAAAGTACAAATAGAAATGCACAGTTTAAACATTTTATGGCCGAAAACAAATGTTAACTGTTTCGTTTATGTGCACAGTAATTCATTAGCAGTTTAGTTTTTAATGGCCAATTCACCTCGAGGAAATGTGAATATTTATGTTTATTTCATATTCACATTCTTGACATATCCGGATTTCATTACGGAAACTCCGCAGTTGTTTAAGTAAGTGTCGAAATAATCGATTACTTTAAACAAAACTACAGATTTTGTTTTAATATGCAAACATTAAATATAAAGTATTTAAGTTTAGTATTAATTTGGCATAAATAATACAAAACAAATTAAAATTGTTAACTTATATAAATTGATATTTTTATAATTATATACATCTTTTTAAAATATTAAAATAAGCGCCAACTTTCCTGTTTGTTGAGTTGATAATTGACATTCTCTTAATAACAATTGAATTTAAACAAGTCAATAAATTCAACAATAATATGGAATAAATAGAATTAAATTTTTATACCTATTTGGAAACATCAGAAAAGTTGATAATTGAATCGGATCACATTCAATTTAGATGATGCCATTTTATGACTCTCCTTTTGCGCAGTGCATCTAAATTTCGGTTATTTGCCAACTTTTCAACTAACTTTTTGTGTTCTTTGCTGTTAGTTGTTCAGCAGACAAGTCAACTCATCAATTCAGTGCTGGCAAAAGGTCAACTCATCGCCTGCGTGGGTTCAAGACAAGGTCAACGGGAAGCGGAGTGGGAGTTGTCTTGTCTGTTCTACGCAAATCACGCACAGCAGCAGGAATAATATTAAAGCCACAGTTACAGCTATATGAACTGAGTGACAGATGGACTGTGAGGGATAAAAGGGGGTAAGGGAAAGGGAGGCTGCATCTGATTTGCGTGTTTTTGTTTGCGCAATTTGAATTTGCTGCCTACGCCAATTGGGTGAGTGACCCAAACCGAGCTATTTTTCATGTATTTGTTGTTGTTGTATCAAGACAATTGCGACGCAATTTGATTTGCTGCATGTGAAAGAGGTTTGTGGGTTGGGGTTGCTGTATAACGGTACATATGCGTCATTTGAAAAAAAAAAAACGGTGACAGCAAGAGAGAATTATATGCGTTACTTATTTAGCCAGGCAAGTAAATTTATAGCTAGCTTTGAGCCGAGTTGGGGTCTTGGCAAAGCAAACTGATTTCAAGGTAAGCCAAGCAAACAAAAAAAAGCAACAATCTCCAAATAAAGTAAGTGGCTGTTATATAAGCAGCGCTTAGCTCTCATATACCCATATATATATATATATGTATATATATAATAGTCAGCCGACCGCAACCTTCGAGCAATGTGAAGCGTCAAGAGAGCATCATTTAAATTAAAGTTAACATTTCGACAATTTGCAACACACACGCAAATTAAACAAAAGCAATAATAATAATATTCATGGGGCGTTGCTCCGTGTGGCAGGCGCAAATGCAATCCAAATTGTTGTTATGAATATTATTGCATATGTTCCAGATTGCAACAGCAGAAAAAGTGTACAAAATAATCAATTTTATGGAGCGCACAAATTTTCTACTGGAAAATGAGCGTGCAATAAAAACAAACAATATTAACAACAACAAAAATCGCTTCACTGAGCACGCCAAAAGCAGCGCAGCGCAGTCCATGTCGACGACGACGTCGACGCAGTCGCCTGTGTTCAAGGTCAACCAGGCAGGCAGTGCGAGATCTTGAAACTGGCGACTGGAAAGTGGTGAACAGTGGGGAATAGTGAAGGTCTGTTGAAATAGCCAACCACACACAGTTGGTCATATTATTTTTTTCTGTATTTGCTGCTTCCTTTTTTTTTTTGTAAAGTTTTGTTATTTATGTTTTGTAAGTTATGTGGGGCGTAAGATAAAGGCAAGTTTTATTTTTATGGCTGCCTTTATTATCTGCTGCTGCTGTTGCTTTTGTTGTTGTTGTTGTTGTTTTTGTGGCAGCCAAACATTGTTAACATTTGTGCTGTACATTGCTAAGACAAGCAGCTTATGCAATTGACCAAAGACTACCTACCACACAGCGCACAACATCAAAGCCCACACACCAACAACACCAACAACAACGAAGAAATGTTGGTCAGCAAATGCTTTGAGTGCCGACACAAACAGTTGAAAAGTTTTGGTTTAATTACAAATAAGTATTCTATAAATAAATAAATATTCAAAATACATTTATTATGGGCACATTTAGCACATTTTGAGATATGCTAGCTTAACACTTCACATAAAGTTTAGATTAGAAGTAGAATTGTTCATATATTATAGGCTTATTTTTTTTTGTCTATCTCGAACTGAGCATAAAATATTTATTGTACACAAACTGATTTCTTGTTCCACAATTCATATTTCATATAGCTCGATCAACATATTTAAAAATGATTAAGGATTTATTTTCTTATATACAAATATAATTATGCTTTTTAATTATGAAAAATGTTTATATTTAAAATAATTGTGTTACTATCCATTTCGGAATTTCTATTTTTTATTTAAGCCAAGTGTTCATTTCGACGATCGGCGATCGCAAAATGTGAAAAATGTTTATTGGGTATCAGTCATTTTGTATTATATAAAAAAAAAAAAAAAAAAAACAATCTCTGCATTTAAATGTGTATAAAATGCGTTAATTTAATGTTTATCGTTGTATAATGTGAACGCCCGAAAGCAGATATGAGGCAGAGTTACTCCAACCCCACCACACCACACCACAAACAACATAACTCAGAGCAACACCCCACACCACACCACTTCACACACAACCCACACACCATTCGCTTGTTATGCCATATGGTGTGTATTGACTTTGCCCTGGCATTTGCCATATGTTGTCGATGACATTTGATAAATGTTCTCTTCATCAATGTGTGTGTGTTGTATGCGCGTGTATGTGTGTGTCAGATAACGTCGACACCACAAAACAGACACACACACACACATTCTACTTCCACTTCCGGTCGGCGGTTAGGCATTTTTGACGCGCAGTTAATTGATTTCTGAGACCCCCTTGAGCCAAACTAAGTCGGACAGACAATGTACAACAAATTTATATAATGCCTATAATCCGCTTAAAAATGTATGTAAACTACAAATGGGTTCTGTGATTCTGGCGCAGAAGCGTCTATTTTCGTATGTCTAACTATTTTTGGACAGCGACTCAGCTCGGCAGAGAGACGACGAAACAGTAAGAGGAAGAGAGAGAGAGAGAGAGAGAGGAGCAGCTTATGTAATGACATAGGCGCAAACAGCCCCTAATGTTGCCAAAGAGTCGCAACAAAAAAAGTCGAAGCGAAAAAAAAACACTGACAACGAAACCGGCTTTTTATGCAAAGCTGCCAAAAATGAGACGCTCAAATTATAAGCAGGAAAAGGAGGTGGGGGGTATATGACAGCAATTGCGTGAGCGTAAGTCAGCTTGTGCAACAACAGGCGAGAGCGAAAGCGCAAGAGTCAAGCGAAGAGTACGTTTTACGAAACGAAATGATGGTCACAGCAACAGGGCCAAAGAGCCCCCTGTCTGACCAAGAGGACCCACTAAGAGAGCGCATGCCGAAGAGAGCAAGAGAAAGGGAAATAGAGAGCGCAAGCTTGGCTTATGTCAAAATTTTTGACAGCGCAGCTCTCACGGTGATGGCGCTCTTGTTACTGCTGCGACGGTTGGCAAAGCCAAAAAAGTATGTCAAAGTCAAACGTTACTGCCGCCGTCGCTGGCGCAGTCGACGCTGACGTTTACTAAACATTGCTGCTGCGGCTGCCTGTGGTTGTCTCTTTATTGTTGTGTTGTTGTTGCCGACGTCATTTTTATTATGTTTGGTTGGTAAGTGGAGCTCTGGTTATGTAAGCCCAGCAGCAGGCAGACAGCAGACAGCAGCCAACTGTTGGCCACCGTCGTCATCGTTTTGCTGTTGTTGAATTCGTTACGTTAAGCACAAGCCCAAAGCTCTGCCGCCCGCCAGCTCTCCCCCGCTCATCAGCTCACATTCAATGCGCTCGCGTCTTAGCCAGCCTTTTGTCTTTTCACGCCGTTTTTCCCCCCCTCATCTTATTTGTATACTGCCCCCTCCACTTCCTGACCCACCGCATCCGTTTCATGCAGCTCATTTGTTTGTTGCCAATTTCAACGCTTGACTTTTTGCGTCGGCGGCGACGGCCAGAAAATTAAATCGTGATTTGTAAATGCGCTCAATTTTTCGTCTCGCTCGCAACAAAGTGATGGCGGAGGTGGGGGTTTTTATTGTGTGGCAAGCAGTGAATTTGGCAATTTTGTAATAAGTTTTGTTGTGTTATTTTTTTTTTTTGTTTCGGCTACGATTAAATAATCAACAACAACAGCGGCAGCAATGTGGCAACAACAGTTGAAAGTGATTGTTGCTGATATCTTGTGTCATTCTCTGTACAGTATTCAGTGTTGTATAATTGTTTATGTTATTGTTATATTGTGTTGTTTTTATCATTTTTCTTAGGTTCTTTATATAAGCTTGCTGGCTTGCGCTGACTTGCATAACAATAGATTACTTGTTGAGTTGTATTTTTTTTTTTTTTTTTTTTTCATGTTTTTGTTTAACTAGTTCCCGTTTTAGACGGGCCTTATAAGTTGTTGCTGTGATATAATCGACAACTTGAGTTCTGTTTCGTTTCGACAAAGTGTTCTTAATGAATGCGTCGTCGTCGTCGTCGTCGTCGTCGTCGTCGTCGTCGTAATAAGCTTTATGTCAAATGTGTAAAAGCTTTATGAACTTTTTTATTTAATTTTTGCCGACTGTCGACTGCTGCAGCTGCTGCTTCTTCTTACAACCACCTGCTATTCTCAAGGATGGGGGGTTTTGTGGTTTAGAGTGGCGGCAGCAACTGTTGCATAACTTGCCATTTGTTTATGTGGCACATGAACACTATTTGATGGCTCATTTGTGTGTGAAAAATTGAAATGCTACGATTTGTTGGCCAATATTACGCCCATCCCTATCTGTATATCTCTTGTTACCTGAACTTTGCTATTCGATACTTTTTTTTTGTAGCTTTAGCTGGTAATTGAAGTTTGCACTTTGGCCTCATTGTTTGTTTGCCTATTCATTTTACTCGTTGGGTGTTTTCCTGTGACTTTTGTTTGCTCAGTTTGCAAATGTAAAATGTCAGCGATGAGTTGAGATTCGGAGTTATTTTGCCTAACAAATTGGGCAGCGAACTTGGCTAATGGGTGCTAAGCGCCAAACAAGTACAAAAAAAAACACAGTTTAGGCTTATATATCTTTTGGGCACTTGGCTGGCTCGTGTCTATTACTCAATACTGATTGTTGCAATTGCACTTCGTTGATTGCCGTCAAATCGCCAACAACAACAACAACAACGCATACAGTTACACGACAGCAATAAAGTGCCCAGCAACAATAACAACAACAGCTGCTGCATTGCTTACGAGCTACGTTCTATGACATAACTGTAAATGCGCTCACGAGAGAGCCACAGTGAATGGCATCAATAGAGGCAAAAAGAGAGCACGAGATAGATAGACGGAGAGAGGGAGAGAGAGCTTTGCATTCGAGTTGCTGTTGTTGTTTTTTTTCTGAGTGAGCGATTTACTTTTGATTTTTGTTGTTGCTGCTGCTGCAGTCAATTGAGTAATCCACTGTTGTTGTTATTATTGTTGTTGTTGTTGTTGCTGTCGTGTTTTGTTTACAAATGTTGAAAGTGAATTTTCAATTGCAATTCACAACTTACAATAGAATATTACTTAATCGGCATATGCCGTAAATCTGACACTAAATGTGACTCACAATAAGCGCCCAGAGTTGCAAGACTGTGTGTGTGTGTGTGTTTTTCTTGTTGTTGTTGTTTATTATGTTTGCATTTTGGCAAATGAGGACAACAATTGCAATTGCTGTTGTTGTTGCTGCTGCTGCGGCTGCGGCTGCTGTTACTGCAACTTAGTTTCAATCGCTTACAGCCGCCATTTTTTTTTATTTTTATTTTTTATTACTTGTATGCGCGCCCGCCGTCGGGTCTCATTATGCAATTACAAAGCAAATTTTTGCAAACACAACAACTGCAACAAAAATAAACACAATTATATCCAAAGACTGGCAAAATAAAAAATAAATAAAAACACCCGCGCATACTGTGTGGGGTTAGAGTAAATTCCATAATTAAGACAAGGCGCCACAAAATGTCCACATAAAATACATACATATTACACTATATACTATATATATATATGTGTATATATGTAGATATGTGGATATCTGCTGTTGTAAGAACTGGATATCAGAGTGGCGCACAAAGCGCAAGCCAAGCCAACTGCTGTTTATTACATCATTCTGCTTGGTCAGACAGAATTATTTTCATTTACTTGTTTTAATTTTTCTTTTCTTTTCCGTTATTTTTTTTTTGTTATTTTTTTTTGTTATTTTTTTTGTTTTGTTTTTGCTTTGGCCACTTTGTCTGTTGTCAGCTAAATTTTACGACAAAACCGAGGTGCGAGTTATTATTGCCGTGTGTTATTATCAGTATACATTATGCATTCATTACTCGTTACGACTTCTTCAATTGGAGAGGGTGGGCAGCTGCATGTTCATTATACAATATAGTTAATACATAACGAAACAAATGACTTGCGTATCGAGAATCTAATATAATGGCCACATTAAAGAAAGATACTAAAAATTAAACATTTCTTTAAGTTATTAGTTATTAGCAAATGGAATATTTAATGTTTAATATTGCAAAAGTTATTCAATACACAATCAAGTAGATGAAATCATTATTTATATTTTAGATTAAACAAAAACTAATTCTTTAAGTAAAGTTCAACTTGAAATTAGTTTCTTAAACGCTCTCAGTTTCAATTACACAAGATTTGCCTTCTGACTGGCCACGCCCACTTGTCCATTCCACCCATCGCATAAATATTCAAGCTAAACAATTTCTGGGCCACGAATCTCATTTCAATAGTATTGTAGAATTTTTGCAGTTCTTTTTTTTGCATTTCTCATTGCTGTAGCTGCAAAGCTATGCAAAAATGTGCGCTGGCATTTTAGAAATGTGCGCCAGACGTTTAACAATGCGGGGGTAGGTGACAAAGGGGGTGCTGAAATTGGGGTGGGGAGGGGGTAATGAAGGGTTGATATTGGGTGTGTGTGTGTGTGCCGGGCATTGTCTGTGCATGGTGCAAATAAATAGCAATGAGACACACACACACACACACACACACACATAGTGAGCAGAACAGCCAAAGGCGACGCATGTCAAAGCAAAAGTATCTACAAGATACACACCGGGAATGCCGGCAATGCAACGTATGGCATGAAGTTAAATCCAATGTGGCGTCTACAACGACAGCAAATAAATAAATCAAATCCCAAGCAGCTGTAGCACCGCCAAAAAAAATTAACACAATTTTATACTAGATGCGTTAAAAATGGGATCAATAAATATATATATAAATATATATATATATATATATATATATATATGCATTTATATCTATCTGAATGAGTGTGGCACGGGTTTGTGCCTCCATCATGAGACAGGCACCTGGCTTCTGTCTCAAGGCCAACGCAATTTGTTGGTCATTCAACTTGAGCCAAGTCCTATCTTTCCCATCTTTCCCACTCTCTCTCTCTCTCTCGCTCTCTTGCTTTGTCTCCCCATATTTCGCTCTCTTTCTCTTGCCTTTGTTTACTTGCACAAAGAACTTTTTTTGTGAACTGCGCATTAAGTAACCAAAATAAAAAATAGCAAAAAAAAGACGGTTAATATAAATATCACAGCGAGTATAAACAAAAAAAAAAGCAAAGGCCGGCTTCCTTTACTCCACTCCGTTTCCTTCCTTCCTTCCATTTGCCTGACTAATTAAAAAACAGCAACAACAACAACAACTTACTTTGAATGATTCCAGTTGGAATTCACAACTTTTACGGTTTGTAGTTTTTGCAAGAAAAACGACACTTAATGAAAACATATTTCCACAAATATTATTATTATAATTTTGATAGTTGCGTTTATTAGCTGAATCTATTGAAAATTGAAGGCAGAAGGAACCAACTTAAAGCACGTAAAATATATATATAAACCAGATCTAGATAAACACTCGAGTCGATATAGCCATGTACGCCTAATGGTCTGAGCGGAATATAATTTAATGTATACCATCAGCAGAGCTCAATGTTATTTCAGTTTAATTATTGATAGCTATCGATTTCTGATAGCAATAAAAATGACTATTTTAAAGCTGACTCAACTACAGCATTTCTACTTGTTGTTGTTGTTTTTTTTTGTTTAACTGATATCCAACAAGTCACATGGATGATATATACCCCGATGTAGGTGTGTTTCTTGATACCGCTATGATTATCGCACATTTATATGGATTATATATATATATATATATATATATTTATTTAAGTATGATAACCAACACAGAGGCAAGTTCGCAATTGGGTGCGCAATTGCCTAAATTACCCACTCCATAGAAAGTGCAATGAAATTGCTTATCACAAATTTCAAATTTGTGGGAAATCAGCGAGCGATGGGAGGAGGGTGGGCACTGCGGAGAGGCAGTCAAGTTCAGGGTTACGTTTTTATCAGACAACGAACCACTCGAGCAATATGGTGTCATGGAACATTTGTGTGTGGCATTAGCAACTTAATGAGAATTGGGAAACTTAATGCAGCAACTAATCTGAAATTACCCAAACACTTTCAATAATAAACCGCTCAAAGTCGGCCTTTGGCTGCGAGCAAATGATTCATTAGCCACGAAATGAGTGCCACAAAACTATTCAAAATATTAATTCAGTTAGGTATTAATTAAAAGCGACCCATATTAGGGCAAATAAATAGGGGTTATTAGGGGGTTACCGGAGGTCAACAGAAAATGATTGCAGAGCGCGTGCTAAATTCTTTCAGCCATTTTCACATCAAATGCACATTTTGGTCAGCCCCAGCACACGTCATCAAATTCTACGAACTGCGATAGACTATATAGTATATATAATATATATATATATATATATAGATTAATTAGCCCAGAGCTTCGTGCAGAGAACGGGGCCAGTAAAAGGCCAATGAAAAAAAAACATCGCATGATATGTGGGCATTTTCAGCTGCAACCGCAAACAGCAACCAGCAACGATGAATAAGTTTATGTATATTAAAGTACACACTTCACTACCTTACCCCCCTCCCCTATCTCTACCTACCCCCTAACCACACCCACGTGTTCATCTATTCAGGCCAAGTCCTTGCGGCGGTTTAACAACTCTTTTTACTTAGCCATGCCAAAACGGGCAAACAACCAAATACCCTATAGCCAAACAAATGAGTAAAGAGCATATTTTAATGAAAAAAAATTGCATTCATTTAGGAAAAAAATCTCGAGTCAACATTTAAAATATATATTAAAGTTAATTTTTACTTTTAGCTAAATAAAAAATAAAGTTTAGTTTATCATTTGAAACTTGTCAACTTTATTGATTTGCTCACACGGTATGTGCGAGTCGTTCACATTTAGTGAGAGCATTTTGATTTGATATATTTTATTCGTGTTGTGTACTCCTCGTCTGTCAGTGTAATTACATATTCGCCATGCCTCATGTGGCAACATTGCATGAGGTCGACGACTACATTAACAGCTCTTTTTTCTTTCATCTAGTAAATCTTTTGTGTGTGTGTGTGTGTGTGTTGTGGGTGTGTGACTGTTGATTATCTTCATGTCTGGCACGTGTTGTGGCTCATTTAGTGCCTGGCAGCTAAGTGCCACATCTGCCACAATGATGGCAGGAAACTGGAGCCGCTGCGGTTGCACTCAATTCTTATTTGATTTAAAGACACATTTGCCACAGTTGCCACACATCTTGGCCTTGTCTTGGCCACTTGTCAACGTCTGTTGTTGTGCATATGGCAATTTTGGTTGCTTCAAATTCTTATTTGATTATCTAATTGGCTTTGGGCTTAAATATTTGGACAATGACTTTGCTCTTTGTTTATCAGCAAATAGCGCTAAATAAATGTTTATGTTTAGCTTAATTTATTTTATTTTATTTATGGTTTTTTTTACATTTTTTTGCTGGCCCTGATTTTGATACTGTTTTATTTTTATTTTTTGGGGTTATTGCTTATCAGCACAATAAGTCAATAACTGATTGCCAAAATAAGAAACAAAAACAACAGATTGAATAAATAATGCTTATAAATAGCATACAGATTATATATATATATATATATTTGTGTGATCAGCTACTTTTAGACTGCTGCGCTTAATTGGCCCTTTAAATTCTGAGTATTGTTTTTGAGAGCTTCTCTGTTGTTTTTTGGACAGGTAAACAAAATCGTGCGATGATGCGTCACCTTTGAGTTTGTGGCCTTATCAAGGCACTGAATCACAACTGTGTACAAAACAGCAAAAAACAAAACAACAACAACAACAACTCATAACAAGCTCAAATTCTCTGATAATAACAATTATGAAATCAACACGAGTAGCTGAGTGATTTAGAATGCGGGCGACAGACCGAAAAAGTCACGCAACTATTTCACAATCCACTCAGATCCTGCATACATCTATATATATATATATATATATATATATATATATATACACACATTCACACACACATGTCTGCATAGACTCATCCACAAGTGTCTAACTTTTATTATTAGAAATTGTCTGATGACAAAGGTAATCAATTAATGAAATACGATAAAACTAAATCTGAGTGGATTTTTTTATTAAAAGCAGCTCAAGTAAATTAATAATTCCCATAAGCAGTATTATTTAATAAATATTAAAATATTTAAATATTATTAATTCCCTAATATTATCTCTTCTTCTATGTTCTATAATTCCCCGCTTTCAAGCAATAAATTTTAATTATTCGGCTTTGTAGATTTAAATTTGTTACTAACATCTGTTTATTATATAAATGTAGCTGAAGTAAATCAAATTTTCTTTAGTTTATAGTAATATTTATATCATTCTTTAATTTTGGAATATTCAGGTATTTAAATAAATATAATTACTCTTCTGTAGATTTTCTTTTTACTAAATGCAAAACGTAAAAAATCTATAGTTGTAAAAATTAGTTCATAAATTATAGTTTTAGGTTAACAAAACCCATTCGTCACTTGCCAAATTTATAATCGCTTTAATATAAATTATTTCTTTTCACTTCTGCTGTTTTCATTCATCTTTTTTCATGTGTTTGTCTCCCACACAATTCTATTTTTCATTTCATTTCAAACAAATAATTTCCTTTAATTGAACTGGTTAATTTTAGTTTTGTTTAGTGTGAAAAGTGCCCATCAGCTGTTGGCTGCCAAACGCTCTGCTTTCCCTCAAATTTTCTACATTTTTTCCACTTCCCCTTGTCTCTTTGCCCGCTTCTTTATTAGGTTAAACGTTTCAACTTGGCATCTGCCATCCAGTCAAGTGTCTCGCCTGCTTTTTCTCAAATTGTTTGATGGATTTCTAAGTGCGTAAATCGTTGTGATTTTTCAAAAGAAAGAAAATCATAATAAGAATTATAAGTAAAAAAAAAAAAACTTTGGCAAACTATTTGGGGGAGACAAAGTGTCGGGGTAAATGATTAATTAGCTGCTATTTTGGTACTTTTGTTGTTCTTTTGTTATTGAGTGTTGTTGTTGTTGTTGTGTCTATGTGTGTGTGTGTGTGTCTGTGACTGGGAAAAGCCTGCAATGCGTTGACTCAGCGCCTCAATTATTCATGCATAGCGGACCCTAAAAATATCTGTCCACAATTTGCTTTGTGGAGTGTGGCAAACATTTTCAAAGTTGTACATCTTCTGGCAGCTGCGGCTGTTGTTGTTGTTGTTGTAGAGTCCCTTAAGTAGACATTTTAATATGTTTTGCTTTGGCAGCTGTCCCAAATGCCTGGCCTTAACCCCCTTCAGCAGTCACCTCTCACCCCAAAAGCAGCCATGGCATGGTTTATTTACTTTGAATTTGCGACATAAATATTTAATAATCGAGTCCTTGGCACACAGACCAAAATACACAGAGCGAAAAAAGTGGAGAGCAATTGAAGAAGTGTGCGCAAATAGTAGGCATAATATCAAGAAGAAGAAGAGCACACAACCCGATTACTGCAATATAAATTACAACAACAAACGGGCTGACAAATGATGCTTAGACTGAGTACGTTGTCTGTTCGCACCCACTGTTTACTTTCCCTCTCCCCCCCTCTTCCTCTCTCACTCACCCTATCTTCCACTCTCTCTCTCTCTCTCTCTGGCAAATGCATAAGACCCGTGGGACAGGACATAGGACACTGAAAACTTGACAAATGGATTGTTCGACTGGGGTTCACAAGTGGGTGGGGAGGGGGGTTTGGGGGTTTTCCAATTGAAAAACCTGTTGACTGACGTCAGCAATCAAGTTGGCAAGTGTGTGTGTGTGTGTGTGTGTGTGTGTGTTTGTGTGTGTTTGTGTGTGCTCTCATCCCATTATTGATTTTTCGAGCACACACACATCAAAGAAACCAACAACGCACTTTAAGCACTTTAGCGACTACACTGAGCAAAAAATTGAACGACAGCTAATAGAAATGTGCTTGGAAATCAGAGCAAGAATAGGGATTCTGGGTTATCAGATATATACCTACAAGTCAGCTTAAAGCATTCAGTAAACTCTATTTTATATAAGTTAAAACTTACCTTTTTCAAGGCTGGCGTTGCAGAACTTGAGCGCATCGTCGAGATGATTGAGATGCATGTAGCTTGTGGCACACTCGAGGATCGCCTTGGCCTGCAACTCGGCGCCCCACCACTTCTCGACGAGACGCCGCACGAGCACATCGGGCATGAATTTCATGGCTGTGGCGCCACCGCCCAACGCATAGCCACCCATGCCAACGGCTAGCGACGATGATGATGATGACGAACTGGTCGCTGCCATTGTTGTCGTTGCCGTCGCTGTGGTGGATGCAACCGTTGTGGTTGTCACCGTTGTCGGTGCGGCCACAACCGGCAGACGCATATCGAGACCACCACGTGGAAAACTGCTCACCGTCACCGGTGGCAGACGCCAGTGGCGCGTCGCTGAGAGCTGTGAGCCTGCGGAGATGAGGCTAATTGCGGTGGTTGTTGTGGTGCTGCTGGTAGATGTTAATGACACGCGCTGTGGCATACGGTCAACGTTGCGCGGAAACTTTGTGTGGCAGATGTTGCACTGTGTGATCGTCTCACAGCACTGCCCGCAAAATGTGTGTCCACAATTCGTGGTCACCGGACCACGCAATAAATCGCCACACAGTGGACACAAAAGTGGATCATAATCCTCGTTCTGCGCGGGGCTCGGCACACGCATCTCTCGCCTTGGTTCATTATCAAGGCTGAGGAACAGATCAGCATCGGTCACGTCTGGCAACAGATCCAGTCCCAGCGTGTGTGCTGGCCAATTATCGACATGATGTCGCTGGCGCTGATAACGTGATTTCAGACTGGACTCCAGAACATGTCCTGCATGCCTGCCACCCAGCTGGCGTAGGTGTGCCGTTAGAGCGCTGGCCAATGCAGCCAGCTTGTCCAGCGGCACATGTCCATCCTGCTGGCGACTGGCAATATGCTCGTAAACAGCAAAGGCTTGCACAATGTTGCCCGAACGTGCATACGATTCACCCAAAAGGAACGACAACTGCAACGAACTGTTGTTGTTGCTATTGCTGTTGTTGTTCTTGTTGTTGTTGCTTTGCAGCAGCGCTTGCAGCGTGTGCGTTGAGCTGGACAGCGTCCGCATTGGCGGCTGGCTTTGATGATGATGATGATGCAATTGTTGTTGCTCCCGTTGATTCTCCTTGCGCAGCGCTTTGAGAGCGCGCTTGGCGCCCAACGAGGGCTTCATGCAATAGCCCTGAGAGAGCGGCATTTTGACAGCTGTTGCTGTCCCAGTTGCTGTTCTTGTTGTTGCTGCTGCTGCTGTTCTTGTTGTTGTTGCTGCTGTTATTGCTCTGCTGTTGGTCGGAGTAGGTGGCCGTGGTCACGTATGCGATGACAACGGCGACGTCGCAGCGACGCCCGACGCGACGACGCTCGCCAACGTCACAGAAATTCCCACTGCTAATGAACTTTGTTGATTTTTGGTTCTTTTGTATTTCTACTTTAGAAATTTAATTGAGTTATATTTTGTTCTGCGTTTTAGATTTTTGATTTAATTATTTATGCACTTCACTCTGGCCCCGACAAATATCACACAGCACTGGGGCTTACACTTTATATAATTTAATTTATTTTACTTGTATGCATGCATTTAGTATTAATATTTGTTTGGTTTTTGCGACTGACAACGACGCGTGCAGTTTGGCAGTCATTGACTGGAGTAGAACAATTATTATTGTTGTTGTTGTTGTTGCTGCTGGTTAGCGGAAGCGACGAAGACGCGCATCTGAAAGCAGAAGACGAGACGAGAAATGAAATCAACTGAATGTATACTGGGCAATTTACGTAACGTACAAAATGCCGTTTGCGTTTCTGCCGCCATCGCAGCTTTTGATTCTGTTTTATAATTCACACGCACACACACCCATACAAACAAAGCGCGCAGCTAAAGAGAGCGCGAGCGAGAGTCACACGCTCTCTCTGTCGTTGTCGCTCGCTCTTTGATTTGATTTTTCGTTTTTATTGCCTGCGCCTCGCCTGCCTATTTTATGACAGCTCCAGAAGAGGAAAGAAAAGAAGGAAAAAAAACGTATCTATTACTTAACCTGTGCACAGGTCTGCTATCTCTCAAATTACGTGCATCGCTCTCAACTGCGCTTGCTCTCCTTGCACTCTCTCTCTCTCTCTCAATCTCTCGCTCTATCTATGGCTCCTGCAGTGACGTGCCATTTGTCGCGTATGCTGTTAATTGACTGCCCTAAAATTCTGAGCTTTGCAGCTGCCAGCTGCCAACTTTTGAGACTTTGGCGCGTTACATAAACGGTCAACGAACTTGCTGCAAAATGTTAGCTCACATTAAACAGTGAGTGTTCTTTCTTAGAATGTTACTGTTGATGTTATCATCGCACTCGCACTCGTTTGTCACCTGGCCCCGCCGCACATGTTGTTACATAATATTATGAAAATTAACACTGAATCACGCAAAGTAACAAAATCAAAATTAAAATCGTCGACACATACAAGCACACACATACACACACTCACATAGAGACGCACACATATAGAAGAACGTCCGCCTGCCTCTGGCATCAGTCAAGCAATAACAACTCAAACAAAGCCAACACAATCATATTTATATTAACAGACAAACTCGCTCTCTCGCTCTCTTAACACATAGCTCTTGTGCTCACGGTGCTCTTTAGAATTGTTCTCATATTAAGAGCTGTTTTGCTTCAACTGCTGCTGCTGCTGCTGCTATTATTGCTGTCAAATGCGCACGTTTTTCTTTGACGTTCGCTTTTTGTATCTTGAAGATAAACAATGCCGGCACAACACACGCTCACAGACACACCTACACAGATGCAAGCAGACGGCTAAAGAGCGTCGTGGCTATTGGCAACGTTTGAATGTTTTTGGTTTTGTTATGTAAACAATCGTTTTTTTTTTATTCTCATTTTATCGCTACAACTTTTTCGTTTTAATTTTTTTTGGTTATAATTTGTTTACATCTCGCAGAAGCTAAACAGGAACGGACACAGATACAGCTACAGATACGTTTACAGAACGCGAGACTGAAATCAAAGTGTGCCAAAAAGAAAATTGCGTGCAAATAAAAACGTTGATTTCTTTCTTTATGTTTTGTGTGATTTTTTTGTTTTTGTTATGTACGCATTTGGCCCAGTTGCTTTCGGCCAACAAATATTTTACACAAATTTGATGTTAAGTAATGCTGCAATATTATCTATGCTAGTTGGTAGTTAGCCAAGAAAATTTTAAATTAGAATATATGCTCGAGCGAAGGTTCTTATAGATATTTTAATTTAAATATAAACATTTTTGATTTCTTTCTACGCCTCAACTACAACAATATAATATTGAATGATTATTTGTTGCAGCATATCTAAATGTAGATATATATAAATATATATATATATATATTTTATTTATATTCTACGATCTCTTCAGATCGAAACGTGTGTCAGATTTGTGGCCTTACATAATTGTTATCTAGAATATTCGCGAAGGTTAAAACATATATAAAAATAAAGTGTTTACGGTTTAAGCGCAGACTTGTAAATACAAATGAATCACAGACGAGGAACGCTAATTAGAAACACCTGTTTAATGTGACTCACAAACAGCCCTTGATTCTATTTAATTTTTATTATGTGCTCTTTTTCTCGCATAAATAAATTTCATACTCAAAACTAATTTGCACCAACTTAATTTTATATGATTTATGTTTGCTACTATTTGTTTTGTGAATTGACACTAAAATTCTTCAGACTGTTGGCCTAACTAACCGGAAATAACTTATTGGCAACACCTGGTGTATTCTATTGGAACACACCACGTTATTCATAACAACTGAACGTAATCGTGTAATGCGTTACGTTTATCCCTCTATTTATATATCAATATATATATTTAAATAAGTTCATATAACACATGTGGGGAAGTTCGTCAGTTTGTGACGCATTTTGAGGCAGTACAAGTTGGTAAACAACTTTCAGTTATTAGATTCTGATTTGTTGTTGTTTTTCTTCATTTTTTGTTTAAGCTGAGTACTTTGCGTAAGTAGAAATTATGTATACGACTCGAGTGACGCGTGCGAGGGTTTGCCAATATGTGTGCGAGTGTGCTTGTGTGTGTGCGAGGGTGTTATAAGTGCTTGCCTGGGCTCTTTAATTGCATAATACTTATAGCGACACTGATAAACATTCCTAAATGAATTGTAAATAAATCATTCCATTTGTTGTTGCTCTTTTGGTTGCCTGAAACTACTACTTAATTATACAGATATATATTTATATATATAAATCATTCTTTCATTTCTGGTTTTCATTTGCAATACTCGCATTATGCAATGTCAATCATATTTCGCGATTGCATTTATCGTTGCTTTTCTGTTGTTGTCTCCATCGACTCAGCTTCAAGCTTCAGCTTCAGCCAGCAGGCAACAAACAGACGACAGACAACAGACGACAGACGACCGACGACATGGCAGAAATGGCGACAACATTCTGAGGCGGAGACTGGAATTGGAACTTAGACGGAGACGGGGACGGAGACTGCAGGAATGAGACAAAAAACCAATTACAACGACGACAACAACTGCTTTTTAGTTGAATACCCTCGCGTTTTCAATTAAAGACAAATTCACTTAAAATAAGTACTTTTCATACTTCATTTAATTTGAATTTTCTTGTCTGAAACTGAAACGATTTTCAAAAGCAAACTGCATTTCAATTTTGTTAACAAGATTTTAGGTCGGAAATTGAATCTTATAAAAAACATAAGTTCTTCAAAACTGAGGCGATTTTTAAAAGCAATTTTAAATTATAATCTCAATTAGTTGTAGGCTGTAATTTCCAGGGTATCTGCTAGTCCAGTTGTCTGAATTGTAGCAAACGTTAAGAGTTTGTAGCAGTTATGATTACTTAAGTCAATTGTTGTGGGTGACGACAAGAAATTGCCATGAAATGCAATGTCAAATGCAAATATAGCGAAAAAGTTCCTGCGACATTTTTGTCTTTGCCCACCCCAATTGAAATCGACTCTACAAGTGAGTGTGCGGGTGTGCGAGTGTGTGTGTGTGTATGAAAAAGGCATGTGTTTTAAGCCTAATGAAATTACATAATTGCTGTGATTGTGATTGGCATTCAATAAAAGGCGAACAACAAGCCAAAGTGTTATGAAATCTACTCTGAACTTATTATACAATTTTCATAGGCATTTTTCTTGGTTGTTGCTGCTATTTTGTTGCTGTGTGATTTGTGCTTTGATATTTTTTATTGGTTTTTTATTTATTATGGTTTTTTTTACGGCGCGATTTATGATGTCGATAAAAACCACAAAAAAATAAGAACATTAAAACAAAAGAAACGAAAAACCAACTGGAAATTGTGGGAAATTCTATGTGCGTTTTAGGTCTGCCAGCGAGTTCCGCTTTTAAATTGCTGCCTGATTGCCACAGCTCCCCCCCACAACCCGCTCGCTTATATAACGCCAAATTACTTAAGATTCTGACTAATTGCTTTTATGGACTTATATCAGGCCATTCACTTATATAGCCAGCAATTGTGACTCACGATTCGCTTTGGCCGTTTTGCTGACTTGTCTGATGCATTTTCCATTTTGCTTTTTGCATAATGCCGAAGGAAATATTTGCAATTTTCAGTTAAAGGTTTTACAGCTTAACAGTTTTCATTTTGCTGTTGTTGATGTTGTTGTTGCTGTTGTTGTTGTTCTTGTTGTTGCTGCTGTAACTGGTCGCATAATGCGTCGCGTGTCGTAACGTTAACGTCAACGTCAACGGGCGACGACGCAGCCCACGTCACGTAAACTGCAACGAGCCGGCAATCGTTGCCCCCGGTTTGCATACGTATGTGTGTGTGTGTATGCATGTGTGTATGGAGACGATAATTCGCCAAGCAATTTATTGCCATTTGCACATATAGATCCAAGTGTAAATAATATTAAATATTTGTATAGTCAAGCAACTTGAATCATTTTAAACTTTATTATCTATAATTGTTTTTTGTTGGTAATTAATAATAATGTTAAATGTTTTACCCATAGAAAAAAAATTCCAAATCTTTTGCAAAAAAAAAATTGTCTAATTATCTATTATTGTTATCTGTTCTTTGAACTATTAAAAAATTGTTTATTTGATTTATAAATTCCCTTTTGAGCGAATTCTGCTAGAAATTATCGGTTTGTGTATATTTTTTATAAACAAAATGTTTGCTGATTGTAATAAGATCAATTTGAGAAATTTTTCTAACTAATCTTGATGAAATCCAGTTGATCAATGTAAATTAAATCAATCAATAAGAAGCCTCTGCATCTGTTGAAATGAATTAATAGATTATAAGGTGAGGTCACCAAATAATAATTAAAACAACATCAGAAAACGTCAACTGATTAATTTTATAATTATATATATAATTATATTCATATCATAAATATGTATTTATAAATATTTTTATTCCTTAAGCTTTTAAACCTCATTTCAGAAATGCAATTAAATAACGTTTTATACAACGACACATTAAATCATGTAATTATTATTATTAAAATTCAATTGTGACATATTTAATGCATATTATTGTATTTTGTAGTTAGCCTAATTACACGTTTTGTTGTTGACTGGAAGTGTTACGTATTTATATTTAAATGTCACAATTAGACAAAATTGCAACATTTAAATGCATTCAAATCAAATATCGAACATTTCGATGCATGACAAGAAAAATGGCAAATGAAAAATGAGAAATTCAAAAATTCTACAATGCTTTTATCACAAATTAAATATAAATTATTATCAAGTGCTGCCAATTTGATTCGCCAGAACGTTCACAATAGCTGCGACGAAATGCCAACAGCAACAACAGCAGCAGCAGCAACAGCAGCAACAACAATTGGCGCAAACAACTGAAAAACCGCTTAGTAATGCTTTTAAAAATATGGCAACACGTAAGCGGCGCGAAACGACCCCACAAACATGCCCCCTCTCCATTATCCCAACAGCGATTTTTGTTTTCACAATCAATTCCCAGAAGCAGCAAACACAAATGAAAAACTGTTTTTCCGCTGCCGCTGCCTCTGCTTCAGCTTCTGCTGCTGCTGCTTTTCAGAGAGCAATGCAACTTTGTTGAGTGCGCGTTCATTCACATTGCCCCCATAAACACACACACACAGTCACTCGCACAGAGCAGAAGGCGTGTGGCCTGATGTCGTAACATAGGCAGCAAAGAGAAACGTAATGCCAGCGAATGCTGTACGCTCTCTTGGCGCCTCTCTCTTAATACTTTACCTGTCGCACGGGCAACTGCTGATTCTTCTGCTGCTACTGTTGCGCTATTGCTGCTGCTGCTTCTTCTTTTTGATTTACGTTTACTGCACGACCGCGCCTCCTGTTTGAGAAGGCACTCACGTCTTCCACATAAACACACACTCTTACACACAATAAATTCTTTTGTGTCAAAATTTATTGCCACACGCGAGAGACAACAACAAAAATAGTGCAAAATTCTTTGCTCGATTTAAAATTTTTTTCTTTATTTTTTTTTGTATTTTGTTGTGCCTGGCCGCTTTTTTCGAGGCGTGCGCGTAACTTTTGACTTTGCTTATTTTTCGTATTTGTATTTGTTTTGTAAGAACTGAATGCTCGGCTTTACGTAACCCACAGACGGGTTTTACACATTTCGCGCGAAGAGCGCAAATAAACAACAACAAGCGTTTTTTTTCTATGTTGTGCGGCACTCTTCACATTTCAATTTATGTTGCCTTAACATACGCATAAACACACACGCACACGCACCGATTACGTTGACAATAAAAGCAAAAGCGTTTGTCGTTGTTGTTTTGTAATGCGCTTACGTTACGGTTACGGCTACGATTACGCGTGTTCGATTGCTGCTCCGAGGGCGGCGAGCGCTGTTTTGTGTGCGCTCCGCTATCAATTTCTTGCTGTACTTGCCACGGCCGCTGTTCGACAACAAATGAGCAGCGAACAAACAGCACCGAAAACCTAACAAGAGCAGCAACAGCAGCAGCTACGATTCTCTCTTTCACACACATACTGTCATATGCATGTTAGTTTATTATGTCATTGGTCTCTTAGGCGGTTAGCAGCGCTGTTGCGTCATCAGTTTAAGTCGTGCGCGCGCTCTCTTAAAATGATTGTCTCTGTTGAGGTTTGCCGGCAAAGCGTCAACTGTCAAACTTGGGCAGCTGGCGTGTGTTGGTCTGAAGGGATGTGTAGGGGTAGGTGGGGGATAGGCTCATCATTTATCGTATGTTTTTGTGCGCTTCCGGCGCCACTCTACAGTGGTATAGTTAAGAGAAATGTGCGCTGTTTGATTTCATAAGTTTTTATGTCACTTTACGCACATTACGTATGCGACGTGTTGACCTCATTAGGCGATCAAAAGAGAGCCAAATACAGCTGCGGGCAAACAACATTGCAGCTCAGCCAACCAGAAAGAGAGAGAGAGAGAGAATGAGCAACAGCGAGAGTGAGAGGGTTAGAGAGATTGAGATAGTTTACCGCTTGGCCGCTCACATTTCAAGCTCAAGTTCAACGTTGGCCATTTCGCTGCATATTTCCAGTTTAACGTTTCATGATTGTTGTTATTAACATTTTAAGTGGCTGTTAGCTGTTTTTTTGTTGTTGTTGCTGTTGCTTTTGCTTTTGTTGTTGCTCTGTTTTATTTATCATTTGCAGTTACCATTTTCGTTATTTGGTAATTTGTTGCGTCTGGTTTGTGTGTAAATCAAAATACAAATGTATTTATATGCACACACATATATATGAATTTCGTGTGTTAACATTGCTCGCATTTGTTGCAACATTCGCCACGTAGGAAGTAATCGACAAGCGTTATGCGGATCAAGCTGTTGTTGTTGTTGTTGTTG
Source organism: Drosophila fungiperda (assembly GCA_035042345.1). Lineage (NCBI taxonomy): Eukaryota > Metazoa > Arthropoda > Insecta > Diptera > Drosophilidae > Drosophila > Drosophila fungiperda. Next base: position 5,182,234 of record JAWNLM010000028.1, on the reverse strand, counting down.
TGGCTGTTGCATTGTAGTTAATCAACGGAAATTGTTTGGGAGTTTACAAGATATGAGGAAATTCGATAACGCTTTGCATAATTTGGTAATGCGAGGAGTGTGATCTGAACTTACTTGTATTTGCTAATAACTGTAAAGTAATATATATTGTTGCAATGAGTACTTAATGTTAAAATATGCCTAACAGAGCTGAATAGCGTTGCAAAAATGTTGCGGAAGACCTTGACAACATTTTGCAATGCTGTGATCCTTGAGCTGGCCTTTGCAGCTGTCGTCGGTATGACGTAACAATGCACAATTCCATTAACATGACTTTAGCATTAAAATGTTCAAGGTCATTAGCGTCGACAGTTTTCAATGGTCTGGTCTGGTCTGGTCACATAACTTTCAGTGCATACTTTTAGGCAGTGCTTACAGCGTCTCTAACAGAGCAGCGGCCTTTATCACTGCAGAGCTCTGTTATTGGTCAGCCTAAGAGTATGCAACAATTTATGAATTTGTTAGTTGCTCAAGTAAATAATCAAAAGATTTGGTTTGTTTTTTTTTTTGCATTTATCGTTTCAAAATTTGTATCTAAACCTTTATTGTTTTGCAGTTTCAATAAAACATATATATATATATATATACCACTCCTTCAAATAATGCCAACATTAATTCCAATAAATATTATTCATCTTATTGGGTTAATTTTTTGCATGCACTTCACAGAATTTTTCGCTTGTCGTTTGTAACTTAAATATTCGTTAAACCATAAAAATAAATGTGTATGACTTGAAAATATTGAAATTTAGTTCAACTAAAGGAATTTGTTTCAGTTTGCAGCAACTTAACAGTACAGATTAGAGACAAGTACAAAAATGTAACAAATCATTTAGTTAAAATTAGAAACTAAACTAATATCTGCAGCATTTTTGCGCCTTTTTTCATTTATTTTTTATATATATATTTTTTTTTGTCGAGCACTTGTGTTTAGTTTGTTAGCATTTATTTTACGCTTTTTATATTGTAGATTTTGTTTTTTAATTTTTAGTACGTCTTTTTTGTTTTTTTGTATATATATCTAGGTACATGTTAGTGTCCTTGCATAGGCTTTTTTTTGTTTTTACTTGAATTGTTATTAAATTTAAATTTAAGTTGTATTTTCATTTTGCATGCCAACAACAACTGGGCGCATTTTTATTTTTGTTTTATCTTTATTACTATTTTTTTTATTTGCATTGCTCTCTATTGGCGCAAGCGGATTTTGTTTTGTCCTTTTTTTTAGTTTTATGTTACTAATACAAACGCTTTACAAATTGTTAGTTCTAAATTATGTTTAGCTTTAGCATTAGCCATTTAATTTATGCCTCTTTTTTTTAAGGTATTTGTTGTATTCCATATAAAATTATTTGCATTCGTTTCAATCGCAAAATTCTCAAAATATAAGTAAAGGCTCTAAAACGCATGTGGTGTGTGTGTGTGTGGTTTGGGTGTGTGTTTTTGGGGTGTTTAATTCTTTTGTTTAATTTAAGGTCTTTTAGCATCTTTTTTGCAACAACTAACAATGTTTTAGTATTTTTAGTACTATTTTTTGTCCTGGCTTTGACTACGTTTATCATTCTTCTTTTTCTGACTTTTTTTTATTTATTGATTTTAAAATTCAACAACGTTTTCTCTTTAATAATGTGTAAGAATATATATGTATATATATATATATATATATATATATACACACACATATATGTAAGTATTTTATGTGTATATGTATATAATATTATATATAATATATATGTATATATAGCATTTAATATGTTCGCATTGCCGACATTCCTTTTTTCCTTACCCGCTAAAAACACTCAGCACTTTCTCTGTGTCTAGGCTAAGTTATATATGCATATCATCTAGATAGATATATGTATATATATATATATATATATCTCCTCTTGCTAATCCAGTTTTAGCGTCTTTGCTTTGCACTGCAACAATTTGTGTCTTTAGTTACTATTTTTACCCCTGCCTACGATTACGATGCGCAACAGCTCCATTGCTCTATGTGGTTTTTATATAAACTATATATATATATACTATATGGTAGTATATACTAGGTATTGTAATGTATATATATATGTATATAAGTACTTATAAAAAATCATCAGCTACAATATTGGATTTATCTACAAAAAGTTACTCCAACTAATCATTATAATTAGCATTTTATAATAGTTCTTTTAATCATAATCAATAACATGCAAATCTCACTTTCTCAACTAATGTCTTCTTCTTCTTCTTCATCTCCATCATCTTCTTGCCGCTGTCTGTATGTATGTATTGTATATAATAAATATATATGTATGTATATATGTATATATTGTATATTAGACATAACTTCGATTTTCATTTAAATAACAAAAGGTTTCATTTTACTTTCAGTTTTATCGTCTTGTGTTGTTGCTAAAGTCTACATTTTGTTACGGAACATTCTTATCAGAAATATTAATACATATTTTCAATATTTTTTTTTTGTTGTTGTGTTATTTAAAAACCTAGTGTTCAATCACTAACGAAATAAATGAAACTACAACAAACTCGTTGCATACAATTTGTATTTTGTATAATTTATTTTTTTGTTTTTTTTTTTTTGTATTTTATTTAAATTACTAATTTTATTCATTTGCTGTGAGCTGTTGTTGTTGTTGTTGTAATCTATTTGCATATGTTGCTCGCTTAGCGGCTGTGCGAGGCGTCCAACAGTGCCGCCTGAAAGTATGCTCTAAAATTTATGGCAACCAATTATGAGCTAACCAAAATAAAGTTTGCAACTTTTATTCGAATTCAACAAAGAGAAAACATTCTACAAAAAATTATTTGTAAGCAACTACAAACTACTAAAATACTAAATAACTAATTATATGCTATAAATATATATATATAAATGTTCATATATAGTTATATATAATTTTTTTTTTTTTTTGTGGGGTGGTCACACTTTCTAGCGCAGCTGCCTGCCCGTGGGGGTCACACTCGACACAGCCGCCGCAAATAATATTTTTATTTTTGTTTTTGCTTTTTTTTCACCTCTATGCGCATTTATATCTTAGACATAAATATCTTTTGTATAAATATAACACGATTTCCATTTTCATTTACTTAATTGAATTTTTAGTACAAATACGCAGCAATTGCTTAGTTTTTCTCGTTTTGTATTTGTTTTGTGTGTGTGTGTTTTTTGTGAAGTGTATTCGGGCCAAATTCACTACTGTAGTTATCGTTATCGCTATCGTTATAGTTATCGTATAATTTCTGTGTCAGTTTACTCAACAACCAAAGCTCAAACATTGACTCAACTTTTCCAAATAAATTGAGTACATTTTTTTGTTTTTTTTTTTTTTGTTTTTCTCTAGGTGGTTTCATAGCAGTGCAAAAGGCTTTAAGGTTTCATTTTTTTATTGTGTATGTATTGGGGGAGGGGGGGAGTTTTTCATTGTTGTAGTTGTCAAGTTTACGCAGAAATTCAGGAGTTGTATACAATTTTATCTGTATCTGTTTGCGACGCCAGGTGCACTTCTCTATTCTCATTCTATGTAGGTTTTTAGGTGTACGTTGGTAATCTACTGGATAAACATCTAATTAGTTAGCTAGTTGTATGTAGAGATATATGTCTATAAATGTAATTGCCTTGCTTTGTATTATCGTTAGGGTTAGTTTCGGTATTTTATTTTTTTTATTTCGTATTTAGTTAAACCGTACTTGCTGTGAGATCCTTGCATTGCATAGTTAAATTGATTTGTGTGTGTTTTTTTTTCTTTTTTTTTGGGGGTTGCACCAAGTTAGGTGGAGTCATATGGATAGGGGGATTTTCAAACCAAAACATAACCAAAAAACAAAAAAAATTTCAATATTTATAAGCAACGCTTAGATTTTTATTATTACACAATTGTTTTTAGCTTGCTCTTCTTCTTCTCTTTTCGTTCCTCTCATTATTATTATGATTTTTGTATCATCTTTGAATGGGTTTTTGTTTGTTGTTTTCTTTTCGCTTTTCTTGTTTTGTTGCACAATTTCCATTAAAAAATAAATAAAACGTATTGAAACGTTTAAAGTGCTTAAAAATTAAATTTAAATTTTGCAAAATGAATTGAAAATGAATTTTTGCAATGTGTTTGTGTGTGTGTGTATTTTTTTTTGTCGTTTTGTGTATAAAATTTATTTAATTTTTCTTGTTTTTTTTTTTTATTTTATGTTTTTTGTTTGTTTTGTTATTTATTAGCTTAGAATGCTAGGTATGCAGGTAAATGTAACTCAATGTTTAACAAATAAAATTAATAAAACTTAACTAAAACTGTAAACAGTAATAAAAATTAAAATAATAATATAATAATAATAATAATAATCATAATCATAATAATATTTATGTGCAAGATTTAAGATCTTGCAAAATCACACCAAAAGAAATTAGTTTAAACAAAGAGAATAGAAAAAGAGTGAAAAATGTTGTTAACTTTAAAATGTTCTATATAAGTCGGACAAGGAGGAGTAGTTTGAAGGGATGGAGGGGGGTGTGGTGTAGCTTGGGGTGTGGTTGCTGATTAGTTACACTAGTAAGAAAAGTGGGCTCACATCGAAGATTGAGCAAGTGTTTGAAGCTCGCTGACTATTAGCCCAGTTAGTGCTGCTTAAATAGTTCTTCTTCTTATTATAATTCTTTTTCTTCTTCTTCTTCTTCGTCTTCTTCTTCTTCTTCTACTGCCTTCATGCTTAACGTATTATTGTAGTTATCAACAAATAACAGAAACTATGAAATAATAGGTTTTTTCTTTATGGGAGTACTGTACCATAATTAAATTTATAATGTTTTGTAACGGTTTTTCTTCTTTTTTTTTTTTAATAGCTGGTTTTATAATATAAAAAAAAATCATAGATCGCTTAAACTAACAGCTGCCTGCCTGCGACGAGGCAACTGAGGAGGGAAGTTCTTTGCTCATTTCTAAATGGTTTTTTTTTTACTTGTAGTAGTTTACTTCTTCTTCTTCGTCTTCAATCATAAATTTTGTTATGGTTTCATATATTTTTTTATTTTTTTTTTGTTTTTGTGTTTTTTGAGGGTGTTTTCATTTTGCAATTTTTTGTTTGATTTTTGTTTGTGTAGAGTCAAATTGAAAAAGGGAGGCAACGAAATTATTTACATATGTATGCACGATTTATGTGTAAAAAGGAGAAAAGCAAAAATATTAACTAATAAACCTTAACAAAATAATTAAAAACTTAGAAAATTGGTGCACTGAACACATATATATATAGAGTTATATATATGTTTAAGGGTTTTAGAACTCTGGTTTGCTACAAACTAAGTAATAACAAAAGAAGCTACGTAAAAATTAACAACTCCTAGAAAACAGGGTTTCAGGTTTTTAGTTAACAGCTAAACAGAGCCAAAGCTTAACGGTACATTTTGCTTAAGGGTTGCACTTGCTGGTTATCGCATATCGATTAATCGATTGATCGATTCTTGCTTGCTTTTCGCTATAATTGGTGAGAGACATTTGTGTAATCGGCTGTTTGAAGTTGATTTCTTTGCTTTAGGCTACACTAAAAATGTAAGTTAAATGTTTTAGTTAATTTGCATTTCGTTTTTGTTTTTTTTTTTACTTTAAGTTTAAAATAAATATGCGGTGCAGGCCGCTGCGTGTGTGTGTGTAAGCAAAGTGTTTGTTTGTGGGTGTGTAGATGTGTGTGTGTGACTATATATATATATATATATGTATATATAAATATATATTTTGTATTGATAAGTAGATATATATACATATGTATATATATATGTATATATGCATGGTTTCTATAGTGTACTTTTCATGTCTGTTTACTAAGAGTTATTAGTAGTATTTATCAATTATCGATAAACAATAATTATTATTATTATTATAATGTAATTGTTGATGTGGTTTCGTATCGCATCAAGTCACATTTTGTATTTTTCCTTTAATTATTTATTTATTATTACACATCCTGGAATTTGGATAGACGTGCACGCAAGTCCATGTTCTCCTGTTTCAGCTGCTCCACCTCCTGATGTAATGTTGCGTTCTATCGAAAGAGATTTGCAGTTAGTTTAGGTCTTGAATTGAGATTGAGATTGAGTATTGTTTTGGGATGACTCACTTCCTTTTCCAAGTAGCGTGCACGCATCGCAATTTGATTCTCCTTTTGGCGGCGCGCATCCCGGGATCTCTTGGCGGCAATGTTGTTCTTTCGCCTGCGGGCCCAGTACTTGTCATCCTTGAGCTCATCTGGAACAAATTGTTTGCGTGACTTTTTAATCATCGGCTGCGGTTTGAGCTCTTCATCGGAGAATGCTCTGGTGCGCGGATCAAAGTCACGCCCCGACGATGCGAATGAAAATGCTGGAATATCAAATACTAAATGTTAAAAATGTTTCTCACAGACTGTTCGTGCTAAATTAAATCAGAATCAGAATCAGAATCAGAATTAGAATCGGAATCAGAATTAGAATCAGAATAAAATGAGGAGCACACAACTCGTTCAAGACAAACAAAATATTGAAAATAGAAATTGGACAAGAGTTAAAAAAAAGTAAAAAAAAAAAGTGGAATTGTAAAGAATAAGAAGAAAAGACTTAAAGAAAATGATGTTATAAGGAATATAAAAAATTTGCCTCGAAATTTTGCACAAATTGGAATGTAATCAGCCTTTAACATTTAGCATTTGATAAAACATGAGCAAAAACATTTCTCTGTTTTTTTTTTGTATTCTTTCTTTTATTTTCGATTTATATATATTTTGCTTTATTTTTATTTATTTTATTTTTATTTTTATTTTTTTTTTGTTTTGGGTTAGGGTGTTTGCTAGATGAAAAAGTTATATATGGTATATATTTAAATATATATATATATCAAAATTATAATCAAATATATATATTGTAATTAAATTCAAATTTCAATTCAATTCAAGTTAAATCGGCGCAATGTCCATTCCATTTGTGTTTTTTAATTAAGTAAATAAAGAAAGTTAATAATAAATAATGAAATTTGAAAAGGATAAGGTTGTGGCGACTCTAAGGGGTGACTGATCTTTCTCACACATTCTCACTCTCTCTCTCTCCCTCTCTCTCTCTCTCTATTTGCGCTTGGCATACTCACTTGATTCGGCCGGCGATGGGGGATTTAGCGTATCGGGACTAATGCAATCCGATGGCGATGGCGATCGCTCGCGTTTTGTGGTTATATGCCCCAGACCCAGGGACAGACCCGCTGCATGGCTCAGTGAGTCGGATCGATGACCGAGGCCGCCGGAGTGCCCCAAATGGGGGCCGGGCAGGCCGTCAGGTATATTATTCTCCGACAAGAACTCATCTAGGTCCGCATACTGCATTCGAAAAAGATATGCACAATTTTATTGAATGTGCCTCAAAGTGTTTTTGCAGCAAAAGCATTCACAAAAATGGCAACAGAAACAGCAAACACAAACACTGGGAAAAACTGTGTGTTTTTTGGACTCAACTTTCAATTACTATTCAAATTACTTCGCTAGGAGGAATTCAATTCAACATTTTCACTCTTTAAATGTTAGCAGTTAAAATTTAAATTATTTCAAGGCGTATTTAATTCAATTACTCAAGTAATTGCAGCCAAATAATTAGAAGTAATTGCGTAGGTGACTGAAAGTTGTTAAGTATAATTTACAAATTATTATTAGTCAAATTGATAATAGGACAAACTATGTTTTTTTATATATATATAATATGATGAGAAGACAATTCTCGCACTACGTTAAGCACCAAACTCGGGTTAATTGTTTATGTTCTGTTTCGTGTGTTGTTTGTGTTTGTTTGTTGGCTTGTTTCTTTGTGTCTGTGTGTAACTGTTTCAATTGCAATTTTTTGGAATGTGTTGGAGTTGTTAAACAGACGCAGCCACTACGCAGCGATGATTATGATACTAACTTGTGTTACCTTGAGGTCAGCATCGTAGGGCAATGTTTTGTCCCACAAATTGGGGCCAAGAAATGCCGTTTGCGCCTCGACATTCCAAATGTCGCCCTCCTCTTTGTATTTGTCATCCGGGCAGATGATTTCTTTGCTATTCGATGTAGATTTGCCTGCAAATAAAATATAATACACAAAATTTAGTATAAACGCTAATAAATTAAATCTAATCAGGAGCACAATTAACTTATGTTTCTTCCCGTACAAATTACTATTAATCACAAGTAGACGTCGACAAATGAGGCTGATAACAATTGTTGTTTGTGTGTCTAAAGTGCAAATAGTATTTGGTTGATAAGGGCCTGAACACTATTTGGGCGCCTGTAAAGTGGGTCAAAGCTGCGTCGCTTTTATATACCCAAAATACATACACACATACTATTATTAAATATTACAGAAAAAGAAAAAACAACTAAAAAACGAAAAACGGGGCAATTCCTTTTGGCAACACTGGCCAAAATCTAACACAAATTGTAGCCAACAATTTCCGCATGCGGCTCAAACGACAAACAAACAAAGCAAAAGCAAACACAAAGCAAGAGTGTTTGTGGGGGGGGGGAGGCAGGCGGGCAGGCAAATCAACAAACAAAGCAAACAAAAGAGGAAGCAGCAACGGCAGCAAAGCAGCGCAGCCAGCAGCAGCTAAAAGCGAAAGTGAAATTTCAGCTTTCAACTGATTTTTATCGCCATTCGCTCTCCGCTCGCAGCGCAACTCACTCAAAGAAAAAAAAACCAAAAGAAAAAATGCTGCGCTCAGAAAACGCTGCGCATGCGCAGCTGAGCGTGCTTTTATTGCCGACTGCGCAGTTGACTGCGCTGCGGCTTTGACTGCTGCAGCGGCGGCGGCTGCTGCTACTGCTGCTGTCACTGTTAAGCATCAAGCGACGCGCTCTTTGATTTCTTGCACATTTACATCAGCAGCACAAACGAGTTTTGCCGAAGTAAGCGCCGAAACCCGTTTGTCGCCGTCGCTGTCGTCGTCGTCGTTGTCGTCGTGCAGCGCTTTTTGGTTTCGCTTGCATTAGTTTCCGCTTTCTTATTCACTCTCACTTTCATTTGGGTTTGCAAACTTTTGCTGCTGTCTGCCCCGTTACTCTTGTTGCTTTTTTTCTTTTCTTTTCTTTTCTTTTCTTTAAGGCGAATTACCAACTATTGCGAAATTGTATGCGGCGACAGAGAGACGACCACATTTCTGGTCTGTGGCAGTGAAGTAATATTTTGTTTTCTTTGCTTTTCTTTTCGGGTTTTATGCCGCTGGCAGCGAAGCGTAAGTGAAAAGTGCTCAAGTGTTTGTGTGTTGCATGTGGATTGTGAAGTAATAGCAACACACATACACATCAAATTAGGACTTGCAAATCTGCATGCGACAACTGTGGAACGGCTTACACGGCGTATGAGCAACTTTTCATTTGGCATTTTAATTAGGCATTTGTATTTGATGATTTTTCCACTTGATGTTGCTGTTTATCTAGTGTGAGTTAGTTGAGTGCTTGTTATTTAGCGCCGAGATTTATGTTTGGGAAATTTTCGGTTGTTGTTAGTTTCGCTTAACTGAGGCTCGTTTTATGTTTGTCACGAAAGAAAGCAACAGTTAACAAATGGGTTTCGCTAAAAGGTTGTGAGACAAAAAAAAAAAATGTGGCCAGCAGCAAACTTTAAGGAAATGAATTTTAGACATGATAACAGTTGAATGGATTCAATAAATAATAATGAGAACACAAAGCAAAACAAATTAGAAATAAAGGAAAATAAAATTTCACAAAACAAAAACTTTTGCAAAGTTCAAATAATTGTAAACTGCACACAAAAATCAAACAAACAAATGAACAGAAACTTAGGAAAAGAATAAATAAGCAAATAAATAAACAAGAACCACAAAAATTACCGTTTGCTTTGCAAATAAAACCCAAAAATGGAGATTTCCTGCCTGTAAAAACATAAGAAAAATGAAAGAAGATAGAAAGAAGGGCAAATACAATATTTACATTTATGTATAAAGTGTAATGTGAAATGTGAAACACAGAACACAAAACGACAAGCGACAAACGACAAACGACAAACGCAACATAACGAAATGAAATGAAATGGAATGCAGTAAAATAGCAATGAAAACAGAAACAAACGCAAAAGCTACAAAAAAAAACGACATAATTGATGAGCTTCGATCCCAGAAGATATTCATGAGATACATTTGTATCTTTCTGTATCTGTTTCGCTGGTGTCACTTTCACTGACGATCGTCTGATAAGGCGACTCAGGAGCAGAATCTGGCTCAGTGTTTATTTTTAGACACCGATGACTTAAGCAAGTTCAGCTCGGGAGTCGGCATCATTTTTTTTTGGCTCTGTTTCGTTAACAGTTTCTCTTGCCATTTTAAGTGGGTCAACTGTGCGTTATGTTGTTGTAGTGGTTGTTGTTGCTGTATTACTGCTGTTGTTTTGGCGGCCCAGCAACAACAAAGCACAACTCGCACTTTATATGGCCATTTTTTATACACAGTTTCAGTTTGTATTTCTTTTTTGGAGTTTCTCATTTGTAATTAAAATAATTTGCATAATTTTCGTGACTCTTTTGCATTTGGTTTCCGCTGAAATTTTTTCTACTTAATTTTTGGCTATTTTTTTGTATCACTTTCATTAGAAATGCTGAGCGCTTGATCATTGGGGGAACACACGCTCCCAAATCGAGCCTACGACAACAAAATTTATGGTGTTTCTTTTTTGTGGTGAAAATAAAGCTCAGAGTTAGTTTTTCACTTTTTTTTTTTGGGTCTCTTTTGTGTGCAAGTTTGGCTTTATTATTATTAATAATATTATGATTATTTCTATAATTTGTTAGCCGCTGGCCAAAGCCTTTGTTGTGTTAATGGACAATCGCCAGAGTTGGTCACAATTTTTAGTGGGTTTTTGTATTGTTTTTTTTATTATGATTCAACTTTCACTTTTGCTGCTGTTTTCATTTAGTATAAAGTTGGTCATTTTGCGTGAATTTTTTAGTTAATATGCGACAATATTTGACTTTTTACTAGGCAAGTCTTAGTTTATGATAGAGCTGGCAAATTGAATACTTTTGTTGAGAAGCAGAATTAGAGAAATTCGATTTAAATATGTTTTATGTGAGTTTTATAGTACTTTTTCGCAGGTATCTTAAGGTTTAGCTTGATTTGAGTGAGTTTTTTGTGGCAAGATCTGCAAATCAACACTTTACCGCACTTGGCAACATACCCCTTAATCTCGATCACATCCGTTTCAAGGCAATACAAAAAAATAAAGAGCCTTTGCCCCCAACACTGCAACACTGCGCGCCTTGCAATAAAATGAAAGTGAGAGTAAAATTTCCTACAAGCTGTAGCAAAAAGCCCAAAACAAGTCACCACGAGTGAACAGTAAAGATAAAGAAAAAACCGCCTAAAAAACAAACCCAATACCACACACATGGAATTGAATGAAATACAAAAAAAAAAAAACCAGTTGCCATAAAAAGAGCCGTCTAAAAAGCCGAAAGTAGAACAAAAGCAGAACACAAATTGAGACCGCGACATTGACAATCAAGTTAAGTAATAGTGTTGTAGAAAGCAACACTGGCAGAGTTGCCACACATACATATATAAAAACTACTAGAATGAAGAATTGTAAGCTATAAATGTAAGGCTAGAATTAGAAGCACTTATATCAGTGACACACAAACAGCCAAGTGAAGTGAGGTTTTTTGAAAGAGTTAACTGAGAGCTGACAGAGTTGTCAAATATACGTAAAGAAAACATCTGTTAAATCGTCGGCAGAAGGCGACATTGACATTGTGTGCTAAACATAAGTATGGCTGCAAAATGAACTACTTATTTCTCAGAAGTTTTAGCACATTTTACAGCTAGTTTTTCAGTGGTCAACTAAAGTTATGCAATGCGCGCAACTGTTTATTATTTTGAGTCCAGCTCAACAATTGAGCACGTACGTCACACAGCGGCAGTGTTGCACGCCCCTTTCACCTGTTTCAACGCTGCGGCTGGCAGCGCTGCTCACGTCACAGTCGACAGTCGACGTCGCTGTTTGCGCATGCGTCGCGTCGATGGCGCAATTGCGGCAATGCTGTTGTTGTCTGTTGCTTGTTGTTGTCTGTTGCCTGTTGTTTGTTGTTGCTGTTGTTGTTGTTGGTTTCGGTGTATTACATGGCACTCGTTTATGGCTCGGTTGGCTCTGGTTTTGTTTGAATGCCTTTTGCTGAAGTGCAGAAAGTGTAACACTTTCGATTGTTGTGCTTGTCTCTAGTTGTTGTAGCTGTGATTGTTGTCGACTTGTTGTTTGTTGTATGTTGTGTGTTGTTGCTGTTAGTTGCTGTGTACATTGCATTCATTCCGCACTTGCGCTCATTTGCATAGCGCTTGTTTAATGTTGCTCTTTTTATGTTTAATTTTTGCTTTATTTTAACTCGCTTTTTTTTCTGCCTCAAATTAATTATGTGTGGGAAAATGTGTTGGCCATTTAATTTCCGGGTTTGTTTAGCATACAAACAAAAAGTCAAAACTCTGAATCAGCAGATAATTTACAATATACCATTACTTTTTATGTGTTAATAGTTATTACAATATTTCAAAACGATTATTTCGATTAGCTGTTACTTTCTTTAAACAACAGAAACGAAACTTGCCATTTTTTGCAATTTCTTTTCTACAGAAAAAAAAAACCGTTTTAAATCGATAATTATAATAAAATATTGAATTCAAAGCGCTGCAAAAAATGCCGCAACTTTGACTGATATTTTGCAATAGTTTTTAATTGTTGAAAAACTGTTACGAAGCGAAAGTGAAAACAAGATGAAAACATTTCACGACACGCCCGACTTGTAACATATTTGACAAGAGACACACATATGCACAGAGAAAGAGAGAGAGAGAGGGAGTAACTAAACCACTTCTCACTCCCCCGGCTAGTAGCAATTTGTTGCTGAGTAAAAGAAAGAAAGCCGACGGCGTGCAGTTAATTAGCTTAAATAAGGAAGCAGACGATGATTTTAATCATAGGCATAGACTCACTGCTTCAGCGCTTCGTCATATTGCGAGCAAACTATAAAATTACAGTAAAAAACAAAATAAAACAAATCAACAAAAAAATAAGTAAGACACCGAAACCCAAATATAAAATTGGCCACAAACATCGGTTTGTGGGGTAGGCTGAAAATTAAAACGTAATCAAAAAGAAATGAAAAAGAAACCGAAAAGAAGCAGAAACAACAAGAAACACATTGAAATTCAATGAAGAGTGAAAAAAAAAATTAGTGCTTCTGGTCTTTTTGGCAACGACAGGCGCGACGACGTGTGAAACAGTAACAATTAAAAGATTGCCCATAAGCCGCGTGGTGAGTTTACATTGATTTAATGTCGTTTCGGAACCACTTTCACTGACACTTCAAACGAAACCAGACAAGACGAAAAGAAGCAAAGACGATCGCATAAAGAAACGAACAACAACAACGGTTTCTCACCTAAACACTAAATGATGACTGCATTTTGCACGTTTTTACAGTTGCTTGTTGCTGCTGGCGTTGATTGCGCAACAATTGCTGTTGTCCAGTGGGCAGCAATCAGTGCAGCAGCAGCAGCAGCAGCATTAAAGACGAGTAGCCAACGTCTTTTGGCTTTTTGCCTATTCGGATTGAGGTATCTCTGCGCTGCAGTTTGCCGCTCTTTTTGGCGTATCTGGGTAAGTGTGTGACGGCAGCGACTGCGCCGTCTGCGTCGCTGCCGCGACAATTTGCCGTTTTGTCATGTCTGGCGGCACATGCGCAAAATGCATTTCAAATATCTCGCTGCATAAGCGTTAAATGGCCAACAGCACGCAAGGAAGTCGTTGCCAACTATATGCGATTTGACTATATATTTGTTGATGTTGTTGTTTTTGTTTTGTACAACAGCCAAACTGGAGTCATTTGCTGAGTTTGGTTTGATAAACAGCGCAATGGAGTCGAACGTGGCATTGTGGTTTATGGCTGTGTGGCATAAACAGATAGCAGTAAAGAGCAGAACACATGAAAATTAAGACAATTTTATATTTCTGTAAGCCCGCAAATGTTAACACATTTAACAATTTAATATTTCAATAACAACAACAACTTAATTTGAAGCAATTTAGATCTTTTTGTTTAAAACGTTGAGATGATTTGGTGATTTTCAAGAAATGTACAAAATGTTTGAACAACTTTCGAAATAAGTTGTACATTTTTGGTATGGATGAAATTATGTTTCCCAAAAGCAGAGGCAACAACAAAACAGCTATACAAAATTTGTAGCCAACAGCCAAAAAGCCAAAGAAAAAACAAAAAATTAAATAAAATGCCAGAAAAAATAATCAACAAAAAACTAAAAAAAAAAAATAAACGAAGAAGAAAGAAAGAAATGAATTTAAAAACTGCCGAAAAAGTGAAAGTTAATTTTTTTTTGATGTTGCTCAGCTGGCGCCGACGCAGGGGCAGCAACGGCAGCAGCAGAGGCAGAGCAGCTGACGACGACGTCGCTCAATGAAAGTAAAAACGCATTTTGAGCAGCCAAAAAAAAAAACAGAAAAAAAAGAAGTCAAATGAATTTTGCTGTTGCTGGACATAAATTAATTATGTGGCAATGTCACACGACGGTTCAACGCAAAGGGGCTGCGGGGAATGCCAAATGCCTTTTGTTGCGATTGTTAATTGTTGTATTTGTGGCTAGGCCGTAAAGGCTGGCCTTTTATCTTGGCCATAAAGCCAAAAGCGGACAACGCCGCAGATAAAAACGATGATAACAACAACACAAAAAAATGCCGCCAACGCCGATGCCGAGCTCAACTGGACACGCTTTAGTATATAAATAAATAAAACAAAAGTTGACTTTTTGGCCATATGGAAAGCACCCCGAAGACCGAAACGAAAGTTGTCTGAAAATGTCGCTGGAAGTTGGTAAGTTGGTAAGTTGGTAAGTTGGTAAGTTGGCGGCCCTTGCGGCGACACCCGAAGTCAAAAACTGAAAGCAAAAGTGATTGTGTATTGCCAAAGAGTCAAGAGTCGCCAGAGAGTCCAAGTCAAAAAGGTTTAGTTGAAAGTTGAGACTCTTTGCACTGTAAATCCACCAAATACCCAATCCAATCCAACCCAACCACCCACCAACCCCTTCCGCATGCGGAAATGGGAAATGAAAATTAAATTGTTGGCAAAAATGTCAGCGCACCGCAATGAACCCATAGATCAGCTGCCCCGACGTCGGCTAGTGTGTCACAAAGTGGAAAAGATACACCGATATCGTCGCAACAGAGACCAGCAATCGATATAAGCTGACTTTGACACCTAATCAGGGTTATTAGCGACCGATAATTAGTCAAGCGTGCAATCAATTTGTGGCCAACACAGCAAATGCAAGCGCCCCCCAAAAAAAAAAAAGAAAAAAGAGGAAAGCAGAAAAAAACCCAAGGCTGAATAACAAGTAAAAAGAACAGTGTAAAAAGCATTGCAACTTGTTAATTATTAGGGAGTGTTTGCTGTAATTTAAATATATTTCTAAGAATTTGAAATGTTTTACAACTTTTCTAAATGTGCTCACTACTTTTTCACTCGACTCATTTGAGAGCAGCACTTAAAAATTTGCATATGTTGCTAGCGGAGAATCACTGTTGGCAACATGTTGCTAAATAACATTTTGCATATGTTAAATGTCAAATGTGGATATTCAATTTACTTCGTTGCAACAAGTTCTTGTTGTTGTTGTTCTTTCGGTTTTAAATATATATCAAAATACTTCAATCATACCATTTAAATAGTTAGCATGTTGCTTCCACAGTTGTTGCACCTGAAATTGTGTCCAGCGATTGTTATCATCGCCATTGTTGTTGTTATTATTGTTGTTGCTGCTGCTATTGTTGTTGTTGTTGTTGCTATTAGTGTTGTTGTTGTTATTGTTGTTGGTGGTGTTGCCATTGATGACGCCCACCAAACTGTTCACCAAACTGTTCTCATGCGCCTGTTGCTGTTGTGCCACAGCGGAGGCGGTGTTCACAGTGGGCGTGGCAGTTGTTAAATTTGAATTTGGTGTTGCTGGATTGTTGTTGTTATTGTTGTTGTTGGAGGTGTGATTATTAATTATAATGTTGAGATTGTTGTGGTTAAGTATGGTGTTGTTGTTGTTGTTGTTGTTGCTGGCGTTGCTGCTGTTGCCATGTTGCAGATTGTTGCTGAGATTGTTGGCGGCAACAGCGACAACCGCTGCTGCCGCATTCACATTGACATGCGCCAAATGTTGCAAGTGATGTTGCAACAGTTGCGTGGGCGGCGGCAAAGCGCCGTTTGTCACATGCGGCGTGATGCCAGCAACTGTGTTGCCATTGTTGTTGCTGTTATTGTTGCTGAGATTGTTGAGCAGCTGCTGATGTTGCATGCTGTTGCGCAGCAGGTTGTTGTTGCCACTAGCCTGGCTAGTGTTGCTATTGTTGCACGACACATTGTTGCCATTGAGATTCGTATTGCTGTTGTTGTTGTTGTTATTGCTGCTGGTGTTGTTGTTGTTGTTAATGTTGCCTGCCAGCAGGTGTGGCAAATTGTGCACTACTTGCAACGGCAGGCTGCTTAGAGGTGGCAACGTGCCCGTTTGCGACATGTTGCCCAACAATTGTTGCTGCTGTTGATGTTGCTGCTGTTGTTGTTGCTGCTGCTGCTGCTGCAACAATTGCAGCTGATTTTGCTGATGCTGTAGCACATTGTGTGTTTGTTGTTGTTGCTGCTGCTGCTGCTGTTGATGTTGTTGTTGTTGTTGCAATGCCAATGTTGGCGGCGGCATTTGATAGTCCATTCTCATTGCAGTAGAATTGTATTTTATATGCTACACTTCACTTTTGCTAATATTACAATATATTTATTTTAGCTAATTTAAAGCGTGCTGCAACATTGTTGCTGATGCTGCTGCGCTGTCTTTCAAATTGATTGAATTGAAACTAAATAACTAAAATGCCAAAAGAAAATAAATATATAAAAATAAAAATAACGAAACAATCATAAATTTTCAGCACGCGCGTTCTAAGAAGAAGAAGAACAACACCAATAAAAACTAGCAACAACAACAAGAACAACAAGAGTAAAAATTGTCGCTGCAAGCGCAGCTTTTGGAGAGAGCAGCTCGCTCAGAATTTGCGAGCGCGTCACGCAAATTAATTTTTGCACAGCACGAATAATTTTCTCAATTCTGCTTTTTTGTGCACCTCTGCTGCTTTGTGCTCTTCACCTGCTTGTTGTTTTGTTTGCTATTTGCTATTATTATGTGTGTTCGCTTTTGTTGTTGCTGTTGTTGTTGTTGTCAACTATTTCGCGTACTTATGGGCGACGGGGCTTTGGCTGTCGTTTTTAAGGGGTTCTCGCGTCGTTTTCGTCGTTACCGTTGCCGTTGCCGTTGCTGTTGTCGTCGTTGACGTTGTCGTTTGTCGAATGAGAAAAGTTTGACCTTGAATTAGCCAGCAACATCAACAACACAATATAAATAATAAAAATGTTGCTATGCGCTATTTGCTATTTTGCTATTTTTTCTATTTTGTGGGCTTTTCGTTTTGTATTGGATTCTCTCGTTACGTTTTTCTTTTGTTTCACTTAATGTTTGGATGCAATAAATTTGTAGAGCTAATTTATCCAACTTAATTTAATCCACAAGTATTTATTTGTATGCGCTAAACTAATATTCAGGTTTTGTGGAATTTTGCTTTTATTTTTATATTCACTTTGTACCTCATAATTATCATATTTTAAATTATGGATTTATTTCAATAATTATTAGCTTTGCTGTTTGCCCCTTTGGCGAGATCTTTATTTTGTAGTATAGAAATTTACACTGCACTGCAAGGTGTAGTTTGATTTTTCACTGCATTTCCTTATTATTTTCAATAGAATTTGTACATTATTTGTTTAGGGTTAATATATCCAAATATCCAAATCCTTGTGGGTTCAATGATGCTGCTGCTGCTGGTGCTTCTGCTTTTGCTGCTGCACAGTTGCCGATAAGCGAAAGTTCAAAAGTTCGCACGAATTCGAAAGCAGTCGAAGACGAAGACGCAGACGTTGACACGCGCCGTTGTTGTATTCAAAGGGGTGGGGACGTTTTTTTAGTTTGGGTTTTTGTTGTTGGGGGTACGTTGTTGGGGACTCGCTTTCGTGGGCTGTGCTTTTTTGATGTGGTGTGAAGCCGTGAACCGAACCGGTGCCGCCGGACTGCAAACGTTGAGTGAACGCGCGCGCTGTGCGCCTCTTGCAACGCAGCTCAGATCGGCTCCGAAAAAAACAAAAACAAAATAAGCTCAGCAATCCAAAAACAACAAAAGCAAAAGACCCACGCAGAAAGCGCCAAAGCCAAAAGTTAAAGGCGACTGCGCAGCTGACGTCAAAGCCAAACTTGAAACCGAAGTCGCGTCGCTGCTGCAGCCCGCTCTAACTTACTCTCACATTCACAGACTCTCTCTCGCTCGCGCCCTCTCGTTGGGGCGCACTCTCGTTCCCAGTGTGCCTTCGGCTCTTTCCCATTAGCGTAACTATTGGTGTTGTTGTTGCTGTTTTTTGCGCATTCCGCTGTTTACTTTCTTTCGCGCAGCCTGCTGTGTGTGGTGGACAAAAATGCTGCCGCTACGCTTCGTGTGAGCTGCGCTGCCGCTGTCGCTGCATGCGGAAGCGATGCTGGTTTTTAGATTTTCCACGCACTCAACGCCACGCCAGCGTCAACGTTAGCGTCGCCGCCAACTGCGACGCAAGCAGCATTTGCTTTGAGTGATTTTGCTTAGCTTTCAGCATTTGACTTTGCTGAGAGTGAACAGCTTCAATTGTGATTTATAACTACCTATGTATGTATGTATTCACTCACTATGTATGCATGTATGTATGTATGTATTTATGGGCAATGATAACGAGCTTACCAGCAGCATTTAACTGTACAAAGCTTAAGCTAAATGCAGTCCTCAGTCACGTTTGGGACCCAACTCAAACACATCTCACTCAATACACAAGCCATGCGGCAAACGTTGCTTACCTGCAAATAGAGTGCAATAAAAAGATTGTAAATATTAATAAATAAAAAAAACAAATAAAATATATATATATACACTGTGACAATGACAAAATGCTAAATAAACGACTATTAGGCTTATTTTACTACTTGCAACCCACCCACGGAGATAAAAAAAATGAAAAACTGCCGCTCCCGTTGCAATTTTGCACACTCAAAAACCCATTTCCCTATTTTTTGTGTTTGCCATTGGCATTGACAGTGGTGCCACCCCATGGCGCATTCGCATTCGCTTTCCCCTGTGCCGCCCACACAACAAAAGTTGCCTGCCTTTAAAAGGTCATTTTTACAATTTTCCCTGCACACAAAAAGAAAAAAAAAAACAAATAAATAAATAAAAGTATAAATTAAATTCAAGCGGGGCAGCGAAAATAAATTAAATGAATTCGATTGTTTGCAATAAACTTGAACAAAAATTTCACCCGAGCAGCGAGAGACAAACTACTCAGATCTGAAACCGCATCCAAAACCATATCATATCGAATCGGATTGGATCGTATCGGATCGGATCGTATCGTGTGGAGCTCTCCTCAGATGCTGCTCACATTTGTCGTTTCGTGATGAGTATTGTAAAAAAAAATAAATAAGAGATAAAAAGAACGCCTACAAATCGCATGCCAGGTTGTCATCCAAAAAGCGGAGGGGCAGAGTGCAAATATGCAATTGCAATCAGAGAGGTTTGCTGTGCAACAAGGGGCACAGAGCGGAAGTGGTTGAATGTGATGAGCACACAAAATGCACACGTTGTGTGGGCAGTTCAAATATATACTAGGAAGTATTCAAACAGGGCTCTAGGAACTGCCCACAGATGCATCTTCATTATATTTATTACCTATTTGGGGGTTAGAGTGAGAGAGAGAAGTGTCGCTATAAAGATGAGCTGTGTCATCCGCCAACTGACAAGTTGTTCACATAGTAATTATTCTATATACAAATCAGTAAATTATCTTAAATAAATAAAGTATAGTTTTCGTATAATTATAGTTTTTTAGCTGATCACAAAAACTGTAAACTATTTTAAAACGAAAACTATATTTAAGTTGATTCTGAGAATTTAATTTTAATGGGGAGAATCAAACTTTTATTTATATCTATAAAATGCCAAACACACTTTTCAGTTGCTTATTGCTTTACAGGGTATTAGCCAAGGGATATATCATATGTGGCACATTAGCATATTCAATGTAAATTTCATAAGTATAATTTTCCATAATTTAGCTCATCGCAACATTTACTAATTTCAATATGTGGCCGTTGTGCGCCGTTGCTTTGTGCTGATTTTATTAGCCGCCATCCAAAAAGCTAATCAAAGCGAATGCATTTTGAGTTGGTCAAAAAAAAAGAAGAAGAAGAAGAGGCTGAAAATGGGGTTGACAGGGTACACAAAGGCTGACCTCGTCCAGCAGAAATGGTGGCGCCTGGTCAAAGGCTCGATATGTGATGAATGAGTGGAAAAGCCGCAAAAAGGTGGCAACATTTTGATGCCAATTTGTCAATTGGTCTTTTAGGCTAATAAGCTCTGCCTTTTATGTGCTGACCCATTTGTCGAACTTGGCTAAAAAAATTCAGTGGCGTCATTGCAAATATACAATTATTTTGCAGCTAATTTAAGCAGATCGCAAATTTTACAACTTGTCAAATTATTTTTGAGCACGAAACAAGTGTAAAAATGACAATTTGCAGAGCGTGAAATGGGAGATAGAGGTAGATATGTATTTATATATATATATATATAGAGATAGTCTCAATTTCAGTCTTAATTTTAGGTATTTCAACTTAGTTCGTCATTTAACAAAACATTGTAAAACTTTCATTGTAAAAAAACGAACTGCAAAGCTTAGCAAATATTGCAATTTATGAGAATAATAATTAAGTTTGCATTGCGATAAACAGCTATATGTGTGTGTGTGTGAGTAAGTGTGTGTTTGTATGTAGTAGTTTCCAGCTATATTCTGATATTTGACTCAAAGTTCCCACAGTGAAAATCAATGGCATTTTCGATGATATCAGCAAAAGACAGAGACAAAAGAGTCAGAGACAAAAGAGTAAAAGGGATAGCAATAGAGAGAGAGAGAGGTAGAGAGTGTGAGAGAGAGAGAAAGAGAGATAGAAGTCTATTTAAGTCTAGAGCAGCTCTATGAATAATGCGACTTGGGAATATAACAACAATAAATAATTTACGATAATGCTAACAATAATATATATTTTTCTTTAGTTTTGTCAGCAATATAATATATAAAATATTTATATGAATAAATAGCTAAATATTTATATATATATAAAAATATTCCAGTTTTATCTATAATTAATAAATATATTTGTATGTTTATAAAGTAAAAATTTACTAAATTTATATTTATTTAAATAATATTAGCGACAACAGTTTTAATATTTTGTTGCTAGTTTTGCAATTGGTAAGTTTTCGACTCCTTTTGTTGACTTGAACTTAAACTAAAAGGCAAGTTTTGAGGCAAGTTTTGGGACAAGGTTTGGGAGACCCACCTGAGCTGGATGGTTGGAAGCGGGCTTTGAGGCTGCTCAAATGGTTATGATTATCAGCGGCAACCGATGTTGCCACGTGTTGCACTGGGGACATGTTGTTGTTGTTGTTGCTGTTGTTGGTATTGTTGCCGTTGATATTGTTGTTGTTGCTGCTGCCGGTGTTATTGCTGTTACTAGTATTGCTGTTGTTGTTGTTATTGTTATTGTTATTGGCAATGGCAGCAACCGGATTGTTATTGTTGCCGTTGCAGCTGGCATTTGTTGCCGCCGCCGCAGCGGCAGCAGCAGCCGTTGCAGCAGCCGCCGCAGCAGTTGCTGCAGTCTCATTGGCCACACTGCCAACATTTGGAGCCTGCCCCCCCTCCATAAAACTGTTGCGCTGGTGATAATGCGGCGAATCCTGATAGATGCGCTGATAGTTCAGCGTGGGCAGCGTCCAAGAGTTGTTCGTCTTGTAGTGGAAGTTGCCGGTGCCAAAGATGGAGTGAGTGTTGGTGTTGGAGGCGGCGGCAGCAGCAACTGCTGCTGCTGACGACAATGTGTGAGCTAACTGAGCAGCATGTTGTTGCTGTTGCTGTTGCTGCTGTTGTTGTTGTTGCTGTTGCTGATGCAGGT
Organism: Drosophila fungiperda; assembly: GCA_035042345.1. Classification (NCBI taxonomy): domain Eukaryota; kingdom Metazoa; phylum Arthropoda; class Insecta; order Diptera; family Drosophilidae; genus Drosophila; species Drosophila fungiperda. Next base: position 5,160,086 of record JAWNLM010000028.1, on the reverse strand, counting down.
GTTGTTGTTGATGCTGCTGTTGTTGTTGCTGCTGCTGTTGTTGCTGCTGATGTGGGTGGTGCGGATGCAGGTGGGGATTGTGTCCAAGGGAATGATGCTGCTGTTGTTGCTGCTGCTGCTGCTGCTGTTGTTGTTGATGTCCATGTTGGTGCGGTGCGTGATGTGAGTGCTGCTGTTGAAGTTGCTGCTGTGCTGCTGCAATGGCAGCCGCATGTTGCTGCTGGGCATGATGCTGTTGCAGCTGCTGTTGCTGCTGTGCATGTTGCTTCTGCTGATGCTGCTGTTGCTGCTGCTGATGCAGATGCAATGCGGCCGTCTGTTGCTGTTGCAAATTCCATGCATCCGCTGCCGCTGCCGACGAGGAGCCAACAACTCCGCCACCGCCACCGCCGGAGCTGCTGCTCTTGCCGGAATCATTGCTGCCGACGCTGCTGCGATGGTTGTCCAATGTTGCCGTTGAGCCCGTCATGCTGCCATCATTGCCGCTGTCGCTGTTGCCACTGCTGCAGCTGCTGCTGTTGTTGCCGTTGGAGCTCTTGTTGTTGCTGTTGTTGTTGTTGCTGCTGCTGCCGCTGCTGTTGTTGCTGGCGGTAGCTGCCGCTGCCACCTGCGTGTTGAACTGTTGAAAGTAGTGCGACAGCGTTGCAGCATTCGCATGTTCCTGGACATAGAATCTTTCACACGAATTGGTATCGGACGGCATTTTTCACTGATTCTGTTTTACAGTTATTGTTATTATTGGTGTTGGTGTTACTGTTAGTTGCAACGTTTAGGTTGCCACGTCCTTGTGATTGGCGTTATTATACTTGCTGCACAGCAATAGAAACTTTGAGCACAAATTCAAAGTTTTGCGCATTTTTCAATTTTCACTCTTTGCCAAAACACTTAATTAAGTCAACACATTACTAAAATTAAGTATAAACTGCATTAATTTCAGAAACACAAATTAGTTTTTGAACTTTGATGGAATTTGACGACTGATTTTCGATTGATTAGGAAATTGATAATGATTATGATTATTATGATTACTGTCTGATTGTGATAATGATGAAGTTGTTTGTTAATGATGCTTATTTGTATTTTAATGTAATGTAGGAAAATTAATGTTTTTTTTTTCGATTTTTATATTTGATTTCTGTAAATTATTGCTGGTTGTTTCGATAAGGAATAAGAAAAGGCATTGTTCATATATATTTATACAACTAAACATTTGTTACTCTAATTATTTATTATTTAGTAGACAATTCAATTTTTAATACAAATACAATTTTATAACAAAACTCATGTGAAACATTTTTTAATTAAAATTTTTAGCAGTTAGATAAACAAAATTATGTCAAATCAATTAAAATATATACTTTTTTCATATTTTTTTTCTCTTTTAATACCTTTTCTTATTCGCAAATGTTGTGTATATTTTTGTATTTTATTCTTAGTGATGTTGTTTTTCTGTATGTTTCGTTTTATAATTAAATAAAAACAATTGGTTCCGTAACTTTGGAGCTGTAGTATTAGGGCAAATATATATGTAGCTATATTTATATATATGATTTGCCAGTTATATATCCGATATATATATATGCATAAAAACACTTTGCACAATTGTAGTAATTATTTCTTTTTTTCTTTTTAAACACTTGAACGATTAAATATTTATATAGTTGGGGTTTTATTCAAATATCGCTGATAGGTTTTTATATATAGTTCGAAAGATTCTCTTCACTTCGACTTTGACTAAGTGCGCAATTTTTTTTTTACATATATACAAATGTACGTAAATATATATATAAATTGCAATTGCAATACACTTTTCCACTGTTATCGATAGTTGTTTGACGTTTTACTATTAATTTGTTATTCTTGTATTTATTGTAAATTTTCCATTAGTAGATTTTCACACAGTTTTCACACGTTAGAATCGCACGCGCAGTTTGACAACGATTTGGACATGGGAACGCGATGCGACCGAATGCCGGCCATAGTCGAGACTCGGTCTCAGAACTCACGGGCAGAGAAAATTCATCGCTGCAAGCGCACACGCTGTCGACGCCGACTGCGCTGCGGCAAACAGTCAGCGAAACAAACGAGCAGCGCTGCAGCGCTGAGCGTTTGCAATTTTCAGCAAGTTGGTGGACAAGTCAAACTTAACCCTAACCAAAACTTACGTAAAGTTAAGGGCTTTTCACCGACGACTGCTGAGCGGACTGCTTAGACACATACTCTGGAGAAGTACAATATTAACTGTAAATAAAGAGCTCTTCAGCTAGCTGCGCAATTGGCTCCAAAATATTTACAATAGCATAAATAAAAAAAAGTAAAGAATCAACAAATATAAACACAAAATAAATAATAATAAAAATGAATTGCATGCAGTGCGCTGCCGTCGACAGCGCAGTTGTCGCTTAGGAAGCAGCAACGGCGGCAACGGAGACGACAACGGCGACGTCGACGTCGACAGCAGCGACAAAGTCACGCGGATTTCCATTATGACCCAAAGCCCAAACGTCTGGCAACGTTCTCAGCACGTGTTGTGAACACACCGGGACACAGACACACCGACACACACACACAAACATGCATACGACAGCTGAGACCGGGAGACATTCAAATACACACACACACACATGTGCAAAATATCGCTCACGTTGAACGTATTGCAGTTGGCATACTTAGAGATAGAAAAAAAAAACATAATACACACACACACACACACACACACACACACACACATACACAGTGATATTTTCAATACTCAGCGCACTCAGAGTGAGTATTTTTCGTTGTTGTTGTTTTTGATTAGCTTGTGAGACTCTCCATGGTTACAGTTAGCAGTTAGCGAATAATACAAATAGCTAAAGTCCGCGATTTGGTTTGGTCTCGGCTCATCTTCCGTTCTCCCATTCTAATTGCCATTTCTATGTTTTGTGGCAAGAGCAATCTGATTAAAGTATCGATGACATACAGCGTGTTGCTGCAGCAGCCACACAAAATTAATTGGCCTGCAACACGTGACGTATGCGTAATTTAATGGAAAACTTCCTTTGACGCTTGCAGCGCACAAATTAGGCAATCAGAGAGAGAAACAGTTGCCTAGACAACAATTAACAATCTTAACTTTACACGAATTAATGATTGTTTAGCCATTTAAGCTTAAGTTATTAAAATTCCAATGAATTTTATGGATTTTGTAATTGCATTAATAATCATTCAATTTCAACTTGTAACATGATTTTTCTACGGGGAAAAAACTGTTTAATCATTACAAATAATCGCATAATATTCTGAACCTTTGATGGGAATTAAATAAATAAAGCATACAACGAAAATAAATGGGGAAAAAAACTAAAGTTTCGGAAATAGAATATTGATTATTCAAAAGTAGAGTAAAATATAAAATCATTTGTAATTAGATAAGAATAAAATAAATATTTCGATATCAACACTTTTAAAAGATATATATATATATATATATATATAATTTAATTATAACCACAATTAATTATTAATAATTAATAATTATTAATAACCATTTAATTTATTTCCTTTAAGAACATAAACATTTATTGTATATCTGCAATATTGCACTTTAAAACCACAAGAAATCTTGTAAATATTATAAATCTTTCTTAATTGTTTCATTTAAATTAAATTGACTTTAACTGTACTTTAGTTGGAATTAAATATATATAAGAATAAACTCGTCATTATAACGAGTATTTAAAAATATTGACGCCATAAATAGATTTTAAAATGCATCTCTCTTTGCAGCTCAACTTGCTATTGTCAGCGATTTTACAAAGCAGCTTAACTGGTTCCACCCCATCCCTTAGCAATGCGCATCGGCAAACTCAATCAAGCAAACGCCCCGTGATGCGTTGTCTATTTTTGAGCAGCAACAAGTCGTAAAAGTCGTCAACTGTTTATTGTTGTATTCAAAAATAAAGCCGAATGCTCAACGTCTCCTGCACGACTGCCAATTGGGCGGCAGCCGAGCGTAAAGGATGCCCGCTGCGTTGTCTGCCATTGGCGCAGCTGGCTCGTGTGCGTCCAGAACCAATCAGAGCAACAGGCGCCCAGGCAAACAGTTTAATACAATGCGTCGCTGCTCGCTGCTCGCTGCCAGCGTCGACGCTGGCGATTAACAGCAAAAACAGCTGCGACGACGTCGCTGTCGATGTCGCTGTCGTCGTCGCCGTCGTTGCTATTGCTGTTGTCAGGTTTTCTATTTGTTTTGCTGTCAGTTGTGTTTGTGTTGCTGTTGTTGTTGCGGCTATCACGTTTTGCTACCACGTGCGCCGGCCCCCGTTTTGTGCATGTGTGCATAGAGTGGCGCTCCAAATGAATGAGTGGCTGCGGCGACGGCGTCATCGAGAGAATGAGCAAGAGAACAAAACAAACGTTGAAAATAGAGCAAAGCAAGAGCGGCGCCCAGACTTTTGAGCAAGAATAAAGCAAAAGCAGAAGCAGAAACAGAAGCAATAACAACAACAACAACAATGAAAGAGTAAACGACTGTGACTGCTGCCGCTGCTGCAATTATTTACTGTTTATAAATAGCAAATTAAAGGCAATGGATATGCAGTGAAGCACACACACACACTCAAACAGTCGCATCAATGAGTGTGACTCACACACACACATTGAAAGTTTCATCTGAAGAAACATCAAAATAAAATTGTGCACAAATATATAAATAAATATATTCATATGTATCTAACTAAATTGAAAGCTGTGTTAGCTTTCCAAGCATTTAGTCGCCTTTAATAAAGTCAACAACATAATTGTGACAATTACAAAAAGGGGGGTGGTAGTAGAAGGTTGATGGGGGCGGTCTACTCATATATTTATTGTAAACTTACAGCTATTGTTCATAGTTTAATTGAATAGCGTCGCATTTAAGCGATACAAACACACTTACACACACACACACACACACACACACTCACACACATTTGCCTTTGCTTTCAATTTAGTTTTGCGCTGTTTATTAATTCCCTTTTTTGTGGAAGGGGTAAAGTCTTCGGGCTTTGCAGTCATTTCACACGTGCTAATAAAAAAACACTTAAATGCTGCACTAAAGTTATTTTCCTTTAAGTGACTATCAATTTTGTTTATTCATCATATAATAAGTAATCTGCCAGTTAAAGCTAATAACTAACAAGACCAGTAATTGATATTATTATTTTTAATTATTTTTTATATTTAATATGAGTCAGAATCTCGTTAGCACCTTTGAATACCTCTAGCAGCGCAATTAAGTTGTCACGTGTCATTGAATTCTTTGATACGGTATTTTTATTGGTATTTGATCTAAGATATTAGATGTGGCAAAAATGAGGCTAATACAAAACTGATAAACAGTGCTTATCAGCAACTGGTTCCGGTTGAAACATAAAACAATAAGAAATACAGACAGAAAGTAGATAATATGCAAAATGTACGTTGGATATGATCAAATGTTAAGTTTATCTGGGTGCAAATTCCACCAAATCAATTTACTTAATTATAATAAAAAATAAATAAATAAAAGTTAAACTTGGCCGAATTAGTGTGCAGCCTTTTGGCTTATTAACCCTTGGAAATTTCGAGCTGCAATTCGAAGCGTTACAAGCAAAAAGACAAACAAAAAGCAGCCGCAAAAAAATAACAGCAAAACTGCAACTGTTGCTGACGTCGATGTTGACGCGACGACGACACACTGCGCCAACATGTGACTGCGGAAGAAAGAGCGAGGAAGAGAGGGTCGGACAACAGCAGAAAAGTAGACAAAACAAGCAAGAACTCACACACAAAATTTTCATTGCAATTTGTTGTCGTAGGCAACAAAACAAAAATTGAAATTAATTGAGAGGTGGTTGGGGTCGGGACGGGATGCCTCCCGCGTTGTGAGTTTGCTGTGGAGGCGTTTATTAAGCGGTCGCGCACGTGTTGCGGCCAACGGTGCGAAGACGTCAGTCTGCTGTGTCAGAATGGAAAAGAGAGTTGAGAGGGAGAACTGAAGCGCCAGACAAGCTGCCTGCAGCATGAGAAAATCAGAGAGAGAGAGAGAGAGAGAGCGAAAGCGAACGAGCGCAGCAGTTGTTAAGCTTTACAGCATAAGCTTTGACAGCAGTTTCGCCAAACAGCCGCAAGTGGGCGCTGCTAACCGAGAGCTTTAAGCTGAGCAGTGTTGCTTGCATGGCACCTAAAAATAGTAGTAGTTTTGTTTTGTGAATCGAAACAAAATATTCATAGTGTTTAAGTTATCGATAAGCATAAATTGCTTATCAGGCGTTGTGTGCCTTAATTAAATGAATGTGACAAATTGATTGAAGCGCAACTGCCAGCCAGTTAGTTGGTTTTATAGAGCATATAAATAAATATAATTATCTGCACTCACACACAACCAAAAAAGAACTATATGTTTATTTGTAGTAGTTGCGAGCAGTAACAAAGTACAATTCATTCAAATTGAAACTAAATTGGAGTAAAAACATTGCTGGCTCTTAATTGTGCGTGTGCTCGCTCTCTCTACCTCTCTCTCTCTCTCGTTCGCTTGCTCTTTCTATTGCTGCGCATTGTTATTAATAGGCACAAAAATTGCGTTTCATTCACAAAAAAAAAATACGAAACTGCATGCGGAAAGAGTTGGAGACACTTGTCCATTGTTGCCGCAAGAGGGCGTTATTGAGCTGCACTCAACTGTTTGTGTATATTCTGCCTGTTGACAGCAGTTACCGTTATCAGCGATTGCGATAGGCTCATTTGTGTTATTTGTATCCACCTCAACCTGTAATCAATGACAATTTTTATGCTCGAGTTGACAGCAAATAATTAATTTTGCGGCTGAGATAATACATCGAAATTGACAGATTTTCCCCACACTATTTGTGGCGTGACTTGCATTAGCGCAGAATTATAAAAGATTGCATCTCATCAGTAGTCACATGCCTTAAAAGTGATTTGCATTTTCGCTGGTGCTAGAAACAATATTAAAGCTCAACTAAAGTTACTCAAACGTTTAAGAATCGAGCACAAAGCGAATAGAATAGCTAGCTTAAATATGCCTTTTGGTCTACAAGTTTCTATGTCTGCTGCTATGTTTCTATATGCTTGTGATTTATTTAAAATAGACTAATTTATGTACAACCTTCTATTGCCAGGAACGCAAATATTTCCAATTTCTGTTGTCGCCATGCTTGATTTGAAACAAAGTACTAAGCAAAATGCGTTTATCTTTCACTAATTCTTTAGTTTTCAACGGAAATATTTGCGACACTTGCTTTTGACAGTTCTAAAAATGTGTAAAAACAAATATCAAAGAAAAAGAAAAAATAAATTCGAAGGCGCGTGTTAAATTTCAATTTTCATGTAGCTGAAAAAAAAAATGAAATATGTGAAATTTACTTATAAATGCCCAAGCAATGACAACAAGTTCTTTTTAGTGGCAACAGTTCTTTTTTTGTTTGTAATTACATTTTGCATATACATTTTTTTGTTTTTTTTTTGTTGTTTCCGTTTTTAGTGTAAATTAAGCTGAGCCGCTGCCCGAAATGATGCAGCAGCGTTTTCTAATTGTTTGCAGCGCAGTCGCATGTGAAACTGCTCGAAACTTGTAATTTGTGTGGCCTATGATTGCACCCCCCAACTCCCCTTTCAAACGAACACCCCCCCTAACCACAACTAGCCCCTATAGCGCAACCCTTTGATGCCAGTTGATGTTTTTCTGACGGGCGTTAATTGAGCTGCTTTTTGTTATTATTATGAATTGTGTTTTCATCGAGTTTCGGGTTTGTTTTTGGAACTGTTTTTGTTATTGTTATTGTTATTGTTATTTGTTGTTGTATTTCTTGTTGTGCAAGCGAGTGTTAATTAATTGTATTAATCGTTTTCTCAACGCTCACCAGCAATATTGAGTACAAATTTGAGTTGAGACATTATTGATAGTTTTGTCTATGTATTTTTTGTAGAAGTTGCATTCATTAGAACATATATTTATTTAATGATCTCTAGATACACTCAGCTGCTGTATATATATATATATACATTTGCCGTATGACACAATCGAGTAAAGTTTTCTTAATCGTTTCAGAGTCAATACGAAATATTAATTTAAATAAAACTTTGAACAGTTCTTTTTTAAATGCCCTTTTTTTTATTGTAAAACTAAAATAAAACAACAGATAATTTGTGCAACATACAATAAAGCTGACTAACTGCATTAAAAAGATACATTTTAATGAATGCCAAATCGATAAATTGGAACAATTTTCCATAGTTTTATACATATAAATTAATCTAAAGTAGGTTAATTATATTATATTATCACTCCAACAGTTGCTACCTAGTTTAATACTGCACTTAAATTTAAATACCAATTTTTCGTTGAACTTTGCAATTTCTACTCCAAATTTCGCGCTATGATTTTTACTTTTGTTTGCACACATTTATTTTGAAACGACACAAGTAATTTATGATTTTACTTAAACTTATTTAATCCAATTCTATTTAATCCATCCCCAAACAGACAATTCTTCCGCAAAGTGTCGACAAATTATTGCCACTTATCAAATTAGCAAAAAGTTTTTCGTACTAAACAGTTTTTGTTTGACCTTTGCAGTTTGCACTTAATTAATTAAATTTGTGCAACTTTACACAGAGAAAGCGACTGCTTCTCTGTATATACATATATGTATATATGTATATATATGTATATATATATATATATATATATACTTACCCATTTCGTTTGTATACATGATTTAGACGGATAAGATTTGTGCACTCACCTGTAAAGAGCCAAAGCAAATAGAAGAATTTCAATTAGTAAAGAACAACAACCAGATATAATGAATTAAAATTATAATAATAATATAAAAGAATTAAAATGAAATGACGTTGTGCTTCTGCTGCAGTTTTCATATTCTTGTACAATGTTTGTACAATTTGGGCAATTAAAAGTACAAATTTAATAAGCAGAACACACAAATGAACAAGATACTTGGCTAATACCGTTAGAGCCGACTGCAAACATCAAAAGTCATTTGGCCATCTCATGACGAGCGAGCAGATGCAACGAGTGAAGGGGAACGTGAGGGGGGGGGGGGGGTTGGGTTGGGTTGGGTTAGTTGGGAGTGAGATGATTTTTCTATAGACCAAGACCAAGGAGGTGACTAAATTCATTAAGGCAAACACAGAAATGACAATGTTGCCTTTTTATGCAGTGCATACAAAGATAGATAGACAGAAAGAGTGGGAGAGACACAGAGAGAGAGAGAGAGAGTGAAAGAGAGAGAAAGAGAGGGAGAGAGACGAGAGAGTGAAACGGATGTGGCACATACATCAGCAGCAGCAGCAATAGAATAGGGAATAGTGTCTATTTGAGTGTGTGTGTGTGTGTAAGTGTGTGTATAAGTATGTGTGTGTGTGTATAAGTATGTGTGTGTGTGTATGTATAAGTATGTGTGTGTGTGTTTGCCAAGTGGACAGCAATCATTTAAAAATGTTGCGCACTGTGCCAAAATTTCAACAGTTTGCTCAGCGACAAAGTGCAAAAATGAATTTCATCAAGAAATTGTCGAATTTTCAGTGCACTTTTTTGTTATTGTTGTTTCTTTGACACTTTTACTTAACTTTTTTTTTTTTTTGTTGTTCCGCTCACTGCCAAGTAATTAAACAGGCAGAGAATAGGCGGTGTTTTTTTGTTTTTATTGTAATCATTTAAATTTTTAGTGTTCACAGACCCTGACAATGACAAAAGGCCAAAGCCAACTGCATTTTCATTAGATTTTAGCTGCGTAAAACTTAACTCGATTTTGACTGCCTCATTAAGTATGGCAACATGTGGCAGCAGCTGATAGCTCTTTAACAAATTTTTGTTTCCTACTTTAATAACTCAGAAGAACAATGAAATTGCAGTTGCCTCAATGATCAAAGTCGAAACAAATGTTGCCCATAAATATGGCAATTGATTAGGTCGATGAGAAATTTTATGTTTGTATAGACAAAATGTTCGCTTGAGTTTTCCAGGTGAAAATTTATTATAAAATAGTTTATTTGATGCAGCAAAGTGAAACAATTTAAATGGATTTGTTTAAGCATTTAAAACATAGCAAATAGAATAAAATAAAATGCAAAACTTTAACAGTTTGCATAATTTCTTCCTTTAATATAAAAAATAACTATTGCAATATTTATAAGAAAGAAAATTGGTTATATTTGACAAGCATTTTCCAATTCATTACCAACTTAATTGCATTAGGGCCAAAAACAATATTATTGTCAGGCTTTCAATTTAAATGCCACGTGGCAAACGAAAAAAAACCATTTTCCAGCTTTTCTTTGCTTTATTTTCATTTTATATATTTGCTGTACACCAACAAAATGACAGCCGCCCGCATTTTGTTAGCGTTTTCCTGCCACTAACCGAAACTTAATTGAAATGAAAGCCAAAAGATTTAATGAAGCTGCCATTGAGAGACGGGGAGACGGGGTGACGGGGGAGGGGGGGAAGGTATTAGCGGTTGGTTCAGCATTTTCATTTGCAAGTGCCTGACTATTCAGTTTTTATTTTTATTTTTCAGCTTTTTTTCAATTTTCTTTTATTCTACCTTTTTTTATTCTGTCTTTTTTACAACATTCTCGCTGTTGCAGCTGCTGCTGCTTAAGTGTTTTTTTTATTTCAATGAAGTGAGTGTGGCAACGTCAACTGCAGTCCATTCTACACACACACACACATACACCATCCCCTTACCCCCCTAAAGGCAGACCAAAAGCTTTCATCAAATGCAAAGCATTCACATTTTTATGTTGTCTTTTTTTCAAACGATTCGTTTTCAATTCTTTCTTTAATTTTGGTATACCCTGTAAATCAAATGAATTGTGCTATATTCACATACTTTATATAATGAGAGTTATACTAATTCCGTAGCAATTGTGGTAGCAAAAGAGCAAAACTGCTTAAGCAGTAGCAAAATTTGGTCAATATTTGTATTACTTTTGCTTTTGCCAAGAAGTAGTAATTTTAATAAACAATTGTCAGGCATGTTTTACAGGGTATTCACTAGTCGATATATTCAATTTTATTGCCAGTAACTCTTGCAATTCATCGTTTTACCAGTGCACTATTCTTGGCGAATGCATTTGATGCACTTTTGTTTTTGATGACTGTGAATCGAATTGAATTGTGTGGGTTAATGGGGGTTTTTTTTAGCACATCTTTCATGGGTTAAACGCAGGCAGCGGCACGACTAATTAATAATAGTAGCGTTTTTTGGTATTTGTTTGTTTTTATTGTTATTTTAAAAGTGGTTTGTTTTCAGCTGTTTTGGCATAAATTAATGCGTGTCTCATTCGCCTTGGCGAGCACTGTGCTAATTGAATGAAAAGTTTTGGGGATATGTAACAACTGACGGGGGTGTGGTGTAGGGGGGGGAGGGGAGGAATGGAGAGGGAGGGGAGAGGGGATGCTAGGGCAGCACAAGTTGAAGGTAAATGCTGAAATGTGTTGTTGAATAAATTACAGTTAGCTATGGAAAATAGTTTGAGAGCACGCTTTGGGCTCTCAAGTGCCGTTTGCTGTTTGTCAAGCTGGTTTGCCAGCCAGCTGAGACCACTGTAACAAAAACAACTATAACTGTTTGACAACAACAACAACAGTAACAACAACAACAGCAACAACAACAACAGCAACAACAACAACAATAGCAACAACAACGAGAAAAGTTGCTCCCATCTGCGTGCACGCTGTATCTTAAATAATATCTTAAAGCTACATTTGTATCTTTATCTACTGCTTGCTGTGTGTGTGTGTGTGTGTGTGTGTGTCTAATAAACGCAAATTGACTAGCGTATGTATATACACGTATATGTCTGGCACACACTTAAGGGTTAGAGAGAGGGCTAAAGAGAAGTTGCTGCTGACTGGCAGAGTCAACTCGTGACACTTTAATCTGTCGGATAAGGTAAATAGACAAACTGTCGTATTAGATCACAAAACACACACATGAAACGCTGGACACACCAGTTGCAATGTTCGTTGTTGTAGTAATTAGTTTGTGCCTCTTATGTCAGCAGTGACTGGACTCAATGATCTCAGCAACAGCAACAGCTCCACAAGCAGCAAATAAATTCTCGTTACGAGGTGTCAAAATTGTACAACAATTGTTTTATTAGCATTATTGCTTGTGTGTGCCAAGTTTCTCAAAATATATTAAGTATTTGATATGCTGCAATAGATCTACATATTCACATTTATCTGTTGAGATACATATGTCAATCTATGAAGCTGTTTAATTATTAAATTTCTTTTGATAGTATAAAATATGGCGAGTATTTAATAAGCTGTTTAACGAATGTTAAATGTTACAGAATGTGTAATGTGAAAATGTTAAGGCTACAACTTAACATTTTGTAGACTTTGGCGAGTGTAAGAAATGTTAACAGTGGAATTAGCTTAAAAATAACATAGAAGAAATTTTTTAAAGCGAAAATAAATTAACTTATAATTCATAGGATAGTTTAAGAATGCAAGTACATCCAGTATTATTAATAATGTTTATAAAACGATTTCAATTACTTGCAATCAAAGCAGCCGACTTTTTTGCTTAATCAAAAGGTTATCAATTAATAAATCCTGCTAACAGTTTACAATAAAAAAAACCGTTAAAGCAATCAAAATGTCTGAGCTTATCAAAACAACGACAGTCATTATTTTTAACTGTAATCCCATCGACATTCAGCAACCTCACCTGGTGTGGGGTTTGTGTTATTTACAACCAGCTCGGAGCTGAGCAAACTATCCACAGCTGGTGTAAATAGCATACCATGTGCAAATGACCCCAATAAATTACACAACATGAGAACAACACCAACAACAACTAGCCACCCCATATCTGCCCCACTTCGCTGCAACTTTACTCAACAAAAAATGGCAACATATTGTGGCGGAGAGATACGAACAGGTAAGCTGAGCTGACGGCAAAAAAAATATAATCAGGTAAGGAAACTCTAGTCGAGGGAGCTCGACTAGGAGACACACTGAACTCAGCTGCTGTTTACATTAAATAGCTGACTTTCCGCTGCCTGATACACACTTTTGCACAAAACCATTACAACTTTTCCCCCATTTATAAAAATAAACAGCTAGGAAAGATGCGAGCAACTAAGGTGGACAGATTCTTGACTAGCGTGGACCGTTGCAGGTCCCAAAAGAAGTGCATTAAGTGTTGGCAAATGTATCAGAATGTTTAGCTTAAGCTACTTAGCAAAAGCAACAAAATAAGATAAATGTGAAATGGCTCAAAAACTAAATTTGTAGCAATCAAGCAATTATTTAAAATATACCATGATAAAATCTAAAATTTCAACAAACAAATTGTATTTTGACATTTAAAAACAACTAACAGACTAAATTATTATTAATATATATATAAAAATAAATCATTAACTGATAGAATTATGTTTAGAATTTATCGAATGCAATCTTTAATGATTTGTTATAATTTGAATAAATTTTTTTAAGACAATTTTGTTGTAATTTTCATAATTGTATTATTTATTGTTGCTTGTGTTATTATTGCTGTTCTTATTGTTTTTGGTATTATTATTGTTGTTGGCACTTCTACTTTCTATGATATCACGATTGTCCAACTGGCTGCCCCTGTTTTCATTTTATATACGAATTTTGTTTCGTTTTCATTTGCAGTCGCATTTATTGGCCCCATGCCAGGCAATCTCCTGGTATTGAATAATATTATCCATATCGCAGTCACACACACACACATATATATATATATATATATATATATATAGATATATATATTCCATATTTATCTGTATTGCTATATTAGATATGTATGCATGCACAGCTGATGATGACTTTAATCAAGACAATAAAAATAAATACTACATAATTTTTTATTGCTTGGCCATTTTGGCAAATTCTTGTTTAAATTTATTGCCATTCTATATATTATTTTAACTTGTATTTTTTTTTCATATATATAAATATTTTTTTTAATTTGATTTGGTTGGCATTTAGTAAATTTAGTGAGAAATTTGTGCTCGTAAATTTAAATAATGCTTTAACTTTTTTGTTGCTATTCTTAGTAAATTTAAATAATGCTTTAACTTTTTTGTTGCAATTCTTAGTATAAATGTCAAAGTTATAAGATGACATATATTTTATTGCGGATTAAGGAATACACGTGGAGCATAGTATACAAAATAAATAAACGAAATATATAAATAGATTTTATGGACATCTGCGCTGCTCTAAATGGTCAATTATTTATTATTGTGCTTTTGTGGTTAAATCATTTATTCATTTATCACTTAAAGAAAACATACGCATTTGTTTATAAAATGCTCAAATGTGTGTCATAGAAAAAAAATGTAACCGCAAAAAGTACACAGGAAGCGAGGAAGAGAGATAGAGAGAGAGAGAGTGAGAGAGTGTACAGTCGACTGTTACTTAACATGCTGCTGTGCTTGCGACTGTTAAGTTACGACTGTTACTTAACATGCGCGCAACTGTAACTTTTAATTGTAGCTTCTGAGACGCCATAAACATTTAATGATATATGGAAATAATAATGGCATAATAAAGTCGTATTAAGTCTCAATAGTTGATGGACTTTTGCCCTTTTGAAGTTCAAGGCCAATGCAAATAAGCATAAAACTTAGCACAGCTGGGTTCCAACTTCAAATCAAAGTTTTGAGCCAAATAGGAAATTAAATGCAGCAAATGTTAATTGTTGCAGTTGCTGTTGTTGTTGCTGCTTCTTCTTCATTCACTCATTCATTGTGCCGCTTGGCTATCTTATCAACGGCCTTGAGCCACTCCTGCTCCTGCCCTGTTTTATGCTCGGCTCATAAAGCACTCAAAAGTCGGGGCACGGAGGCGTTTGTGTGTGTGTGTGTGTGGGTTGTCGCATGACACTGACGCCTGCACACAGCAATTTTCACATGACTCTTGTGACGCCGTCGCTGCACATGCAGACTAAGAGATTCGCTGTTGGTGGCTGTGGCAAATAAATGTCAATGAGTCAACCAAAAATAAAAACTCGCGCGCTAAAAGCGACGCCAAAAACACAAAAACTGCAAATCAAAAAAAAAAACAAAAACACAAATTTAGAAAAGAAAACAAAATAAATGGAAAAAAAAAACAAACACTGCTAAATTAAATTTGGGAACGGACAACACAACAAAAATGGCTAAAACTTATACCTGGTGTGGGAAAAACAAAAAAAAAAACCAAAAGAAATACAAAAAGAAAAATTAAACAACAATAAAAACAAAACGATTGAGATTTAAGAAAGATGAATGACGTCTTAATGCTCTTGAAGGTTAAGACAAATGGGCAACATTGTTGTCAAGGAGGAAAACAGCTGACATGAGGGGCATGTTCTATTAGCAATGAATTCCAGTTTCTTTTTGGCAACTGAATGCGTCCAGTTTTATTTGCCAGTCAGCGAAAAATTTAGAATTATAAAAATGCAAAAATGGATTTCTAAATAAACTTTTAAATAGACTTTGAAATCAGTTTAAAAATAAACTGAAATCCGACAGGAGTAAATTAAAGTAAAACAACATTTGACCAAAAATACATGCTTAAATTAAGCTGCATTTGATATGAAAATTTGAATTCTAAAAATTTAGTTCTTGCAGCTAAAAAAAGCATCGCTGAAAGCGTTTTGATATTTTTAATCAAATTTCATATTCACAATTTGATTAAATTTTGCATAAAGAGTTTTGCAGTTTTTATTTTTGTTTTTTTTTTGTAAGGCAGGAGCGCAAACTGCCACGCCCACAAGCTGACTCATAATTTGGCCAGCAAACAGCAGTTGTCGGCCTGCAAATTAGGGCAAAGTTTCGAGTTGGCCCATTTGACTTTTAATCATTCGCGTGCCCAACAACAGAAGCTACTATTGCAGCCGGACAGGACTTGAGCAACCATTGCAACCACCCCATCCCCTCCCCTTTCCACCCCCGTCGTCATCCTCGCGCGCACTCAGCTTATGGCTAGGTAACATTTTATAGTTTTGTGCATTGCTTTTGGCCCGCTGCCAAGGCGTCTGCCATCTTGATAAAGTGTTAGCCAAAAAATGTACGCCACATTAGTGTCGGACGAAGAGCGAAGGAGAGCAGCTTGTGGGCTATGTAGGGCGTGTGGGGGGTGTGTGAGAGATTGGAGATGGGAGAGGCAGGGAGAGAAGCGTGAATGGGCTGCCAATACACAAAAACAGCTATAGCCAAAATTCGTTTTGGCCATGTGTGTGTTTTACTTGAACAAATAGAAATGTCATTTAACAAAACGAGCACGAGAAAGCAACAAAAAAAGCAACAAACCGCAACAACAGTCGAACAACAATAAGAACAACAAGAACAGACACGTTTGCCAAAATGTCAAACGAAATGTGGCCACAAACTAATTGCCAAACGGCTAAAAGCAAATGAAAAGCCAACTAACTTAATGAACTTAGCTGTTGTTCTTGTTGTTGTTGTTGTTATTGTTGGCTTAGCATTTTTGGCATTTTGGACAAATTGTTTGCAAAACGGCCAGAAAATTTTGTTGCATATTTTATAGATGTGTCCCCAACATGCCCCACAACGGAAAACTGCAAGTGACACTCATCAATAATGCAAATAGCAAAGAGTGACAGAGACAGAAATATGTTGTTGTTGTTGTCAAACAGACAGATAATCGACGGGCCATCTTTCATTTGTGGCCACCATTCGGAGGACAACAGAATTATAAGCCATTTTGGCCTGGCTCATAGGCTAATGCATATTTAATACGCTTAATACGGCTAAAAACAACAGATAGATATATACATGAATACATACATATATATATATATATGTAATTGTTTATCTATTAGATACAAATGTTTTTGTGTACTCAAGTTGACAGATTGACAGTCAATGGGACATGTGACACAGAATGAGTTTTGAGCCTGCAACAGTTTGAGGCATTTTATTACAAGGAAATTGTTTGTATTTACAGGTAAATAAAAGTTGTTGCAAATCGATCAACTTAGTGGATAAACTATTAAATATCTTGACATGGCTTTAATACTTGGAGTAAGGCATAAAACTACAGACATAAAACTAGCCAGAAACAATTTAAGCAAGTCATAGAACTAATTAAGAACAGAAACTGCTGATGATATAAAGAAAAAAAAGAAATCCTCGAAGAACATCGAAGAACATCGAAGAGGAAGTTTCAATTTTCTAGAAAAACTTTTCTTAAATTCGAAAAGAAATCCTTGAAATTGTTGGTTGCAAAATAGATCTGTGATTACACATTTCTATGTGGACAAAACTTTGTCATTTTATGTAGCAATTGTTATTTTATACTTTTAAATAAATTTTAACTTTCTTATAAATGTATCTCTCTCACTTTAATGATATATTTATCTTCATCGATTTGCTGTACATCTTTTGCAGCCATTAAGATGATTAATTTGATTTCCTGTTGTGTAAACTAAACACACATTTAGAATACACACACGCAGGCACAACAAATTCGCTGCGTTGCTCATATTTCAGTTAAAACAACAACATATTTTTTTGTTATTGTGTTTACCAACATAATCGTTTGTTTACAGCAATTATAATATACAAATCGCCTGCGTTTAATTCAATATACAATTGCAAACAACTTAAACAACAACAGAAATAAACACAAATAATAATTAATTGAAACCTAATTCGAAACATGTCTGTAATAAAATAATGCATGAAAAACAAATACATAAATAACATTTTCTGAGGGCTGTCACAATTGATTTATACACAATATAAACTTAAATATTACCGACACGCTGTATAAACAACAAATATATATAAATATATAAATCTAAGAAAAAAATGTAATATTTTTAATTGTTTGTGACAAATGGGGCAGTTAGTAAAGCAAAATAGTTGCAACTGTAAATACCATTGAGTAATTGGATATGAAGTGCTGTCACTATATATAATATATATATATATATATATAGCTTATCGATCAGTTATCGCTAGACTTTATTTCCAGCAACCTAATCAATTGCATAATAAAATATAACAGAAAATAAAGCCCCTATTTCCAGGCAACTACCAAAGGCATTGATCGTTTTTTATCAGTTGGCCATAAGAACATTTATAAGCCACGTAAAAAAAAAAAAACAAATAAAGCCGCAATCGCTTTCCGGCGCTTAACACCAAAATATTTTCACAATTACCGCCAATAATAAAAAACATTGCAAACTTTTGTTTATCAAACCCAAAAATATTGTTTAAGAATTTTAAACTAGCTGAAATTCCGCAAGCATTGCGATTAATTTTAATTCACAAAACAAGCAAGCTTGTTGTAGTCGAGTGAGCTCGACAAGGAGATACTCTGAAGATAATCTGCAATTTTGTTTTACTAATATTCACTTTATGGTTATAGAAAAGACTTCTTTTTGCCACCCATTTTACGCATTTTTCATGAATTCAGTTTTAAATAAACTTTGAAGGCCCAATAAACTGCTTTAGCCAATGAGTCTGTTTACAGGGTATCTAAATGAAGACATCAACGCGATTCAATTGATGCGCCACAAAAACGAATACAAAAACTATTTCAAAACAATCGATAATTGCGTCAGCAAAAGAAACGCAAAGTGCAAAAATGTAGAATTGTTCAGCAACATATGAACATCTTTATAGATATATATATATATATATATATATATATAGATGTATATGTATATGTATATAAATAAATATATATTTCATGTACAGAGTCAAAATTCTATTGTACACAGAAATATTTGGCAATTAACAAAGCAGCAGCGCCTACATCAAAATTTGAAATGAAAATGAATTTTAAGGTAAATTAGCTGCGTGGGCGTGGAAAACATGAAAGCAGAAAAACACAAACACACACACACACGCACACACAGGGACACTGCGCGGAGCTGTGCACACTTACTAAATGGAAAGGGGGTGGGGCGGGATTGGGGGTCACTTTTGTTCCATATTGCATTTTATATGTTTGCTGCAACTGTTTGCTAAATGTGTTTTTATTTGTTACAGCGTTCGAAAAAAAATGCTTTTAATTTTAGTCGCGATTCTAGCTAAATTTGAATTTATATTTCAAATATTTGTGTATATGCACAAAACATTCTTGGCACTAACCAAAACATATATGAAAATAAATTTTCATCTGCCTCCAACTTGCAACCCATCTCCGCTGCTTGATTTGAGGCATTATCATCGGTGTTATCATCACAACTAGCAACAGCATCGATGTACGTCACTGGAAATGGGTTATTGGGTGTTTTTTTTGTTTTTATTTTTGTTAACAACGGAGACCTGAAGGCCGTTATTTTGATTACGTCAAGGCGCCAAGTGATTTTCTTTTTATTATCAATTTGTTATAGACAAACAATTCGCAGGTTTATTGAGGTTTTCAAAATAAAGACGAGCAAGCTGCAATTTTTCCCTCTAGTTATTAGTATTCAGGTTTCATTTATATGCCATCTCTGGAAAACGATTGAATATGAATAAAATAGTTGATTGAAAATCCAATCGAACATTCGCCAGAGCAAAATTATAAAAATGGAAAAAAACGGCATTTTCCGTTTATTGATTGTTGTGCAGTATTTATGAATACTTAATGTGAGTAATTGGGGCAGTCGACTTACATTGATTTCACCGACTATTTTATTGTGCAAATATTGGCGAAACAACCAGGCGTATGCGTAATGCTCATCCCTAGGAGCTTATTAAGGATATTTACAAAGCAGCAGCCGCCGCGGCAGCTATTGTTAAGATTAAGTGCTTTTTACCCCTGGGCAAAAAAAGCATATGTATAGCCAAAGTTGCGTATGAGTAATGTTTGCACACACACACACACGAACACACAAATAGGCAACAGTATCTGGCATGTTAATCTACCGCGCTCACTCTCAGCCATTATCTATTACCAAATATGTTAAGTGCTCTTCTTCTTCATTTTAAGCAAATTTTCTTTTTGGACTTGCTAAACGAAAAATTAGCGTAACAAGCAAGCAAAGACTTAAGCACACACAGATAAATACATAAATGCTAAGTAAATTTTGGAGCGTTGCAAATTTATTTCGTGGCTGTTAAACTAAAACTCGTGACGAAAATAGTTTGAGCAAAAAAGATGCCAAGTTAGTTTAAAATTTAAACACGCGCTGCAAATCACACAAATTTAGCTAATATAGTGGCTTACCTAAGGGGTTATGGGGAGCCAGGGGGATTGCCATAAACGTAGGACGCTAACTTGGCCTAAGACGCTTAACGTTGACTTACTTATACAAAGACACATAAAACTCACACACACACACACACAGCAAGCAGTGCCGGCATACAATATAATAACAATTACAACAGCAAGAGAGACTGAGAGCGAGAGCGAGAGAGGGAGAGGGAAAGCGTGGAATAATTGTAGAGTGCGCAGGTCTACAAATCGAGTGTAGAGTTGCTCTCAATGTGTGTGGGCGTCAAGCAGGTCTTTTCGAACATGTCCTTCGAATTTCCGGGTTTTGCTACTTTGACATTTGCAACATGCTCCACGCCAACAAAACAAAAGAGAGCGAAAGCCAGAGCGAGAGAGCGAGAGCGAGACACAAAGCGAGCAAAGGCGAATTTGCCAGGCAAAGAAGACATGCCGATAGCCGTTGCTGCTGCTGCTGCTGCTGGTGCGGCTTCTGCTTCTGCTGCTGCTGCTGCTTCGGTTTTGGTTCCTGTTTACAACCAACACATGTTCGGCACAGCTGTGGAAGGGGTTCGACTGCTGTTGTTCGACCGACAGCTATGTGGGTCTGTGTGTCGCTTCAAGCCGGGCCACACACACACACATACACAGCTTTTAAGAGCTGTGGGGAGTTGGGCTGCTGGTATGGTGTGGTGTGTTGTGGGAGTTGGGTTGCTTTGGTTTTGCTTGGTTGAGTATGACGAACGCAAAGTTCAACAAAAGTATTTTTTTTTTAGGCTTGCCTCTTTTGCCCATTGTATTTCGATATGCAGGCATATCCTTATTTTTTTGTTTTATATATATTTCTGTTACTTTTCTTATGATATTTTTATTTCTGTTCGCATTCGTTTCGTTTTTCTCTGCTTTTATTTTTTTGACGTCATGCGCAAACAAATGAAGTCAACATTATTTCATTTATGGATTTTGTTATTAATGTTGATTTGTTGTCACGTCTGTTGTTGCTGCTGTTGTTGTTGTTGCTGTTGTTGTTGTGTATTTTTAGTGGTGCCCTTTTATTTTGGCCGCGAGCGCTTTCGTGACTGTTTTCAACTTCCGTTTGTTTGTTGTTGCTGTTGTCCATCATTTTGGCAACACAATTCAGGCGGCAACGCCTACGGTGCCCTTAGCAGCAACAACAACAGCCACAACAACAGCAGTAGCAACAACAACAATTCTAAATAACAGACAAGCAAAGCAAAATGCCAAAATGTGCTGCCTGCTTTCAGGCGCTGCCGCCAGCTGTGTCTGTGCTTGCACAGGCCCATGTGTGTGTGTGCTTGTGTGTGTGTAAGTCTACTACATGCTTTTGGCTTAGTTTCGATTTAAGACATAACTATATACACTCACACACACTCACACACCCACATTTATATGCTGCTCGCTTGGTGGTATTTAACCTTAATTTGATTTTTTTTGTTACCTACGCTTTGGATTCCTTTTTTACAGGTAAAAAAGTTGCCGACTTGCAAACGCTTTTGTTGCCGCTCGTCCTTGCCACATCCTTATGCTGAACATATGTGTGTGTGTGTGTGTGTGTAAGTGCCATTCCTCTATTTCCTCTTTGTTGAGTGGTTTTTTTCTTGCTTTTCTGTGTTTTGTTTAAAGAGTTTGAGTTTGCGGCATTGATTAAACAATTTCCCAGTGCTTGTTGGCCTGCTCTTAACTGTCAGTTGGCCAAAAAAGCGCAAGAAATTTACTATGTAACGTGGACAGCTGTTTGTTGTTGTAGTTGTGGTTGTTGTGTGTTTAAAATAGCTGCATAAACAAATTGTTTGACCGCATTTTGTGACAACAAAACGCTGAAAATAACAACAAATGAGCATCAGCTGCTATGCTTGACAAATTTACAGAAATCAACACACGCACAACTATACACAATAGGTGCACCACTTCCCCCACCATGCACCGCATATGTCATGCAACATTAAGATTATGAAAATAATTCTCATACTTTGTCCACATATTGTATTTGTTTCATTTGTTGGCTTTGCCAGCATTTTGCTGTGTGCATTAGAAAAATAAATTAATTAAGTGCAAAACTAAAAGAAATTCAAAAGAAATAATGCATTTAGTGCATAAGTTAAGAACTTATTGCTAAAGCCTTGACTAGTTAAAACTTTGGTGCATATTTTGTTTGTGTTTCTCAAAAATAATTATAATTTATACAGCATTAATACTATCCACAGACATGTTAATTAAATGGGTAACGCTTCTATTTAGACTATTGACTTTAAAAACTAAGATCAATTTATGAAGACAAAGTTTTAAATTATTCACAAGATATATAGAAAAAACAAAAGTTTTTCTTGGGCAAGCTGAAAATTAATATGTTAATCAATGAATTAAAATTTAGATTAAAAAAGATTAACTTCGATCAATACGACTCAAGAACATATATATATATATATATATGTCTCATTTAATGCTTTGCAAGTCACGAAACAAAAATAAAATATCTTCCACAATGAAATGTATATAAATATTGAGTATACGCAGCGTAAAACGCACTTTGAAATCGCATAAAACGTTTTTTTTTACAAGTTTTTAATTATTATTAAGTCAAATTGGTTTCAAAATGAATGCTTAAACTTTAAGGTATTTCAAAAGTTTTTAATGTGCAACTGAAAGTGAATTTTTCTGTTTTACCATTTTTATGAATCATTTCGCACAAAAGATGAATTAAGTAAAAGACAAGAAAAAGAATTATTTACTTTACATTAAAAGCCGCAATCCTTTTGTAAGCGGAGTTTAAATGGGTTTTCGCAGCACTTATGAAAATTTCCAACGAGATTTTACACATTTCGACGAACGGAGAAAAAGCCATTGAAATGTTGTTCTTTGTGTGTGTGCATTGAACATTTTCAATTAAAACTTTTAATTGCAAAAGTGGCCAACTTTCAGCGAAGAATAGATTACAGGTTGCAAAAGCGTGAGAAAACCGCGTACAGAATTATTGGCATTTCTCAGCAGCAACATTCGAGAAGCAAAACTAATTGGCTAATGTATTATTTGTCATGCTGTCAATAGATTGATTGTTGCATTGTTGCATTTGTGGAATGTGTGGCTTATCAAAATGACACTCAACAAATACGCACACAGCGCCGGCTTATCAAATGCAGTTTGTGGGGCGGCGTGTGCAGCAAAGTGAGACGATTATGTCAGAACAAGTCATATATATATATATATATATATATATATATATATATAGAAAGTCATATATATATATATATAGATTAGCTGCTAATTTGCAATCAATAACAAGCACTGTTAATTGGCCTTCCGCATCGATATATTTGGCTGCCAGCAATTTTTTGTTTATGATGGCAAACAAATTTTGTTCATTTTTTCATTACGGTTTTTTTATAGTTGTTTTCTGGCAATTTTTGTGTGCCAATTTTTGTTTTTGTTACTGCTTGATTTTTTATGCATTGTTGACATGCACATCGGAATTCCATATAAACATGCAGCCAAACAAAATGACACGCGAATCTCCACAAATGGCCAGAGTTCAAAGGGTAACTTTGCAAAATGCTTCAATTGCAATTTTGTAACAGTTGGCGAAATGCAGAAACTAGAAAAAAATGATAGCTATTCAAATGTGATTTAATTTGATTTATGATTATTGCAACTGCCCAACGGAGGGGAAAGAAGACTACAAATCTTTGCTTGCAGCTTTCTCTGATGCAACAAGAAGAAAATAATCATTTAATTGCCAATTGTGGCAGCTGACCAAAGTATCTTTTGTATACTCCTTTCTTAACTACTTTAATTCATTGCAACCCACTTTAGGCCACTGTGCCACAGTCTCAAGTGGTTAACAAACTTGAATAATCTAATAATTCCTCTGGGAAAGCCCATTTTAAACTGCTCCATTCTCCAAATCTCAACTCTCATAAACTATCAGAATGCCACACAGCGTTTTCCCGCTGGAATACTCCATGGCAACCCCAACTAGGCAATCTTATTGTAACCCAAATATGGCTGAAGCTTATCAGAATATCTCACTTAGCCTCAACTCCCAACTGAATGACAAATAGTGGATGATAATCTTGGGCTGCCCAATCTTATCGCTATGTAAGAATTATCACACGCTGGCCAACTAGCTATTTAGCTGGCCATATTCAACAAAGTGGCTTATCAGTTAGCGTGTTTTTTAATGCGGTAATCAAGCTAGGCGTAGGCACAACGTTACCAAGATAAGCGATTTTTTGATACTTTTAAGTTATGCTACAATAAATTTAACTAGGTATATAGCTGAAGAGGAATACGGGGTAAGGGTAGGTAGGGGTAGGGGTATGCCCCTCAATTGCCAATTGCTTGGTTTCCGCTTATTGATTTATGAGCCAAAGCCGAAGGCAGTTGTAGCCAAAAAGCAAACTAAAAATGCACAAAGTCCATTCTTTAGTTGAAAACAGACGCTGTACTTTCCCCCCTCAGACAAGCAGCACCTCATCCCCGCAACCTAGCTAGACATGGAACTACTCTTCATTATGCTGACCGATTATGACACTTTTTAATGGCATTTTCTCGTTTGCCTTTTGCTTTTTTCATTTTTATGCTATTGATTTGTGGCTGTTACGACGCCACAAGTGGGGTAGGAGGGACTGTGGCAGAACAGTGCCTGATTACTGTCTGTACAGTCTGTGCCCTCAAACAAAATAATTGTCACTTCAATTGCGAAAATTTACAAGACGTATGCTGCCTAAAATTGCTAGCAAATTGCTTGGAAAATGCCTCGCAGCGCTGCGTGAAATTGAGCGGAAAACTTTTCAATATGTCATTTATAATGCATTCCCCTACAACATAATAGGTTTACTTAACGAATTTAGTTTACAAGTTTAGTTTTATTCTTCAACTTTTCTTACAGCTCACAAAAGAACTAAAAGACAAGTAAAATGTACTCTGGAAACTTATTCAGCTAACAAAGCATTTCCTTAAATGTATTTTAGTAAATACTTTATTATTATTATTAAATAAATAAATACTTTAATCTTATTATTATTTAATAAATACTTTAATATTATTAATGCACTGCAATTTAGTTTGATATATTGTGATCCATGCATTCTATCAAACGTTTGCCCAAAATTTCAGTATTTTTCTCGGTCTACGAATTTTTCTGACTTATGGGCTTTATTTATAGACAATATTTCCTCAGATTCAAACTACTATAATGTGCTATAAGTATTCCTGAACATTGCCAGGAAATCCACAGATTTCGATACTGATTAAATCTATCTAGCAAATCTCTTAATATATTCTGTATCCTAAGTTTGTTTATTATATAGCTATTTATAGCTGACAATTAGCTTGTCTTAAACACTAAAATATAAATAAATATTTTATCTGTAAATAACATTTGTTAATGACAAACTTTGACGTACAAGCGCTGAGTAAGTTTCTAAATTTAAAAAGAGTCAAGTCATGGCTACAAA
Organism: Drosophila fungiperda; assembly: GCA_035042345.1. NCBI lineage: Eukaryota > Metazoa > Arthropoda > Insecta > Diptera > Drosophilidae > Drosophila > Drosophila fungiperda. Next base: position 5,134,421 of record JAWNLM010000028.1, on the reverse strand, counting down.
TTAAACTTACAAATTAAGAAATCTAATATTTATTTTAATTGTTGGCTCTATATATAAATGTATATATATAAATATGTTTATTTTATAATGTACTTAACTGTTAGCATTTTTCACCTACATTAAATAAATTTAGTTTAATACTTTTTGTACTTTTATTTTGTAGCTCTCTCACATCTTTAATCTCTATTTCACTACCTCTCTCTCTCTCTCTTTCTCGGACTCTCCAACTATCTTCCCTGCTACTTTAATTAAAAATAAAAACATACAAATACAGTTTGACGATTTGTAAATGAAACTAAAAATGCCCTTGACGTTGTCAATGGTTGAATAAACTTATCAATTTTAAAATGATTGTTGCTTTGAACTTTGCCCCAAACTGCAGGTACTCGTTATACATATAAATATATATATATATTGATATGTGTATATATATATATATATATATATATATTACACGCTCTGATTCTAATCAGTGGAATGTCTATCGCAGAACACAAGTGCCACCAATCGATATGTGTGATTTTCTTTTTATTTCACTACACAAGCCAAACTCAATTTTCATGTCACGCTTTTTTTAAATATTTTTTTTTGCATTTTCCATTTGATTTATGGTAAGAAAATGTCACAGCAAAATTTCCCTTCTCTATTTTTTTTAGACATATTTTATAAATTTTAAGCGTATTATCATGGATTTAGTATAACATATGGGCTAGATGAACCAACCAAGGCCAAGACATATATATTTCTTGAGTGAGAAAAATGGTATATTGGTTTTGTAAACAAGTTGGTAACAAGCTGGAAAAAACATTTACTCTTTACTCGGAATTAGTCTATAAAAATCACATTTTTATTTTGCTTTTGGCAACGCAACGCAATTTAAATAAAACAGAGAATTTTTGTACATATTTTTAGTGTTCAGCAAATAAATTGTAAATTGTAATTTCTCTAAGAAAATAATATGATTTACTAGCCAGCATGGCGGATGAACAATTTGAGTGCATTCCTTCAGAATTATTGCGGAATGTTTATGAGACGTAAAAAAAATGTTTCAAGTGGGCAGCATTTTCAAACAATTTGATTTATTTATAAATCTGTATCTGGTTGGATACACACAGCGATAAACTTACCATTTATGCCGCTGATCAGTGGATAATTACCATCGCGGCCGCCGATTAAGTTTTTTAAGCCAGTTTCGATCAGTGTTGGGGACGATCGCTCCCTGTCGCTCATTTTTTCATAAAAATGTTGTCAATTTTGTGATTATACACGAAATATGAACCAAAATTTGTAACCAAAACAAGGGTTTTGGTTGGTTTTTTGTCAACAGTTAAACAATTTGTTATTTGTTCGCGTTAAAAACACTGGGCATTCAGCCGACTCACAACAACAATAATATTTTAATAATAATAATTGCTTAGTTTTTTATTTAACAATAGCCGTAACGAAAAAACACTTTTTGATTTATTTGCTTTCGTTAAATTATTTTATATTTTATTTATATATATTTTTAACTTGGTTTTCTTTTGTTTTAGTTGCTTTGTTTTTTTATTATTTTGTAATCACAATGTACAAAAAATGAATGTTATATGCTAAATTCCATGTAAACTTTAAATATTGCACGTTAACGTTTCTTTATTGCTTGGCTAATATGTATGTCGATTATACTATAAATATTTTTTATATATATAAATATTTAATTATTTATGCTGCTCGCTATAAATAAAGGCACCGCGAATTCATTCAACAATTTGTTCGTTTTTGTATTTTTTTGGTTTTTTATTGTTAACAACAACATGCGAGTGGAAATAGTAGCAACAAATTTATATATAAAAAAAAACCCAACAACAACCAAAATTAAAATCTTGATTCTCGAGTAGTTTTTGTGATGTTGTTTTTTTTCTTGTTGTGTATTTTTGGTTTCTAAGGTTTTATTTTTCAGCTACTTTTTGGTTAGTTTGTAATTTAGTTATAGTTGTAGTTTAAATTAGTTGAGATGCGTTGAGCTGTTGTTGTTGCTGCTGTTGTTGTTGTTGCTGCTTCTGTTGATTTGTTTCATTTGCTAATTGCGCTATTTTTATAGCATTTTTTTTAAATCTTTTTTTTAGTTGTCTTCCGTTGTCGTGCGTTCTTTCAAATGCCGTTGCGTTTGATTTTTTTCTTTTACTTATATTTTTTTATATTTGTTGTTGACAGTTTGTGTATCTCATGGCTGCTGCTGTTGTTGTTGTTGTTGTTGTTGTTGTTGTTGTTGTTGTTGTTGTTGTTGTTGTTGTTGTTGATGTTGTTGTTGTTGTTGTTGTTGTTGTTGTTGCTGTTGCTGTTGCTTTAGAACGTTTAACGTTAAATAGATTTGTTGTAGGCTGTTTTTGTTTTTGTTTTTAATTTGGTGTGGCACTAAAAATAAAATCAATCGCTTTGCTTCTTGAGAGTTTACTCGTTTCTGTATGTGTGTAGATTTGTTGTTGCTGTGTTTATTGTACAGTTATAAAGCACTAGTATGGCATTTGCATTTGCATTTGTAGTTTACAAACTTAATAACAGTTAAGTGGGTAACGACGAGTGGGCACCAGCCAAATATATATGTGCGGAGGGGGTGGGGTGGCTTGCTGGTCGGTTGGAGTGGGTTGCGCCTTCACAGAAATCAGCGCCCGGCGTGCGAAAGAGACAGCAAGAGTTGCGCGCAGTTCTTTTTTTTTTGCTGTTGTAAATTTCGTATTTCTTTTCTGACTTTTGCGCTGAGCTTTGAGCCTGATCGAGAGCGTTGCGCGGGGAGCGGGGTGAAGTGTGTTGGTATGCTTACACAGACACACACACGCGCGCACAGGCACTCACACTCACACACACACACACACTCACAGAGGCTGGGGAGACACACGACAGGAGGTTTTGTGAGTTGTGAGTCGCGGACGAGCGACAAACACACGAAGACGACGAGCCGAAAATCGATGAAAAATGTTGACAGCTCACCGACATACACCGAACACACACGCACGCACACTAACACACACTAGCATACACCGAACATACACGCACACAAGCTGGCAGCAAAGTGCACGCAGTATTTTTTTGTATTTGCATTTGTTGTATTTGCACACAAAATTGATTAGCTATTTTAAAATCGCGCGCGCGATTCTCTAGCGGTTTTCTATGCAGCTGATTTGTGTGTGTCCTTCTTGTGGTCAAAAATTGTGCTGCTTCTGTTGATGTTGTTGTGGTTGTTGGAGCGCGTGGCGTGTAGTTGTTGTTGCTGTTGTTGTTGTTAATGTGTTGTGAATTTGCTGCTGCTGCTGCTGACGCTGCTGCTGCCGCTGCCTGACGACGACTGTTCGTTTTGTGCTGTCTTCGGGCGTTGTGGGTGCCGTCGACGTAAACGCTGCCACTGCCGCAGTCGCTGCCGCTGTCTATGCTGACTGAGCGCGCATGTGACAAGAGCGAGACGCACACACACACACACAAGCACGCACACACAGAGTGTTTCGAAGTTCGAAGGGTCGCATAGGATGCGGAAACTGTTAAATCTCTACACACACACACACAAAGAGCGGAGGCTTTTTTGGTTCAAGCTGCCGCTGCAGCTAGGATGCACTTTTCACTTGCACAGAGTGAGCGAGAGAGCGGGAGAGAGTGGGTACGAGTCAGCTGATTTGCAATGTTTTTGCACATGTGTGTGTGTCTGTTGTGTTTTTAGTGTGTGTGTGTCTGTCAGCGTTGTATATTTCCTTTTGCGTTTTCGTTGTTTGCATTACACGCTTGCCAAAATGTTAGTTTTTGTTGCTAATGCTTTATAGCTGCTTTTTGCACTACAAAACACACACACACACACATACAAAAAAAACTAGAGAGAGCGGGAGAGGGTTAGAGGCGAGCACTCGTCGTTTGCTTTGGTTGTCAGGCTGCCCGAAAAAAAATAAATAATCAACTATTTTTGATTTTTGAAATCGACACACACGTGCCGAGTGCTGAGTTGTGAATCTTTGCTACGAGTGCGCCTGGCGTTTTATAATTAATGTACGAATAGCATGTTTCGTGAGAAATAAATTAATTAATAATAGCTTTTGCACACATTTCTCAATATAATATTTCAATTTTTATCGCATTTTTTTTTGTCGGCCAATTTTTTGTTTGTTTTGTATGGTTTAATTTTTGCGTCCACACGGCTTTGACTGTTCATCTGACTCTGACTGGGCAACACGCGCTCGTTGCAAAGTGTACAAAAATGCGCTCGCTTGCGACCAGTCACAAAAGAGCTAGAGAGAAATAAAGACCGAGAGAGCGAGCGCGCTCCAAACTAAACTAAGGGCAAACAGACACACGCACACACACACAGATACAACAGCAGGCGAGTCGGCACGCTACAGATACAAATACATTTAACAGCTTAGAATCATGCTAAAAACACTTTGCCATGTGGCTACCGAAGCGTTCTCTCACTCTCTCTCTCCCACTCTCTGATTGACGCTCTCTCTCTCAGTGTGGCCGCGTGCTGTGCACATTTTGAACTTTTATTTGTGGCAACCATTTTTTTTTTAAAGCGCGCGCAACTCAGAAAATTCGCGTTGCTGCTGGCAACCGAAAGAAGCTTAGCTTAGCACAGCTAAAATGCCTTTCTCACTCTCAGCTGCTCTCTGCTCTGCTTCGCTCTCAATCAGTTGCTGCTGCTGCTGCATAGAACATTATAAACAACAACAACAGCAGCAGCAGCGGCAGCTTTTACTTTGGGCATTTTCCATTGAGTCTCAAAGTTCAATTTGATATTTTTAATTGCGCGCTGCTCTCCACAACACTATCAGCCTTGGTTGCTCTCTCACAGGCGCTCGCTCTCACTCTCCTGCACTCTTCTTGGTGTATGTGTGTGTGTGTCAGTGTTTTAATCTCTGAGATCGCGACCGGCACTCGTCTTGCTGCCATTTTATTTATTTGTGTTATTTTAATTTACTCGGCGTACTATAGTTTTGCTATTACGTCAATGCGACGGCAGCACTGACGTCTACGTCTGTCAGTCTCTGTGTGCATGTGTGAGTGTGTGTGTGTAATTGCACCTGTATGTGTAGCGCAAGCTGTGCGGCACTGCGGCAAGCGGCATTTGCTGTTCATTTCAATGTTTTTAGGTTTTTCCTCTGATTTATCTGCTATACACGCAGATTTTTTTTGCTATTTGTTATTATTTCTAATATTTGTAGCTGTGCCGCTGCGACTGCTGTGACTGCTGCGCCGGCGACTGCTGCTGACAGCGAGCAGCGTCGTTAGCGGCGCCGTAGCAGCACTCACGTGAGTCGATTTCATAGCTAAAAACATTAAATGTATGGAAATTTTTGATTTTGTTTGCATTTCGTTGTAAAAATAAACGTATAAATAAACGCAACGAAAAAAACCCCCCTCGGCTCCCTTCGGCCAACAACAACACCGACGCCATTTAGATATGTTTTGTTTTATTTGCCAACTGTAATTGAATTTGCCATTCACGTAGCGAGAAGACGCGTGCAATTAGAGCGCCTTGAAAACAATTGTCTGGGCGTGGCAGGGAGAAAGGGACAGCGGGAGGGTGCCTACGGCTGACATTTCCAAAGGGGGCAGAGCAACAAAACAGATATTGCTAAGCCGCTAATGAGCAACATACGTTTTGCACACAATTCGACTACTGTTGCAACCTTCTTAATCAAACATCTTAGTGTGTGCATAAAAACCGATACCTTAATTATAGAACTGATAGCATATTTCAACAAATATCAGTTAACATCAATTCAGTTTATAATTTCATAAATAAACTTAAGACTATATTAATAACTAATGGGTAAATAATATTTGTTTAATAAATTTAATACACATACTTTTGAACAGATTTTGTGTGTTGATAAAGCTGAAATATCAGACTTTTATTTGTTGGAAAAATAGCCATAAAACACTTTAAGCTTTTTCTTGGTTTTAGAAATAATTTCTAAATATTAGAAAACAATAAGAAAAGCGTATTTTATATTTTTCAGATACATTTTCTTAATTATAGAAAATATTTGTAAAAAGCAGTAAACACATTTTTAATTATAATAATAGTGATAAAATAGGCGAGGTAAGGGAAGAACGAGATTGAATATACTAATATTCATATTAAATTGTAAACATTTTTTAGAAACTATATCTTAAATACTAATGTTAATATATATAAATATAATATAATCATATAAGCAACAAAATGTACACATAAAAAAAAACACTACCTGAAAATTTTTACATAGTTTGAGAAATGTGGCTAGTTATAAGATATATATCTGAATAATACGATTATTTTGTGAGTCTATAAAGTGCCTTGGCTTATAGATATATATCTGAATAATAGGATTTAAAGTGATTAGAAGTTTCTTAATGTAATTGATGTTATCGCAACAGCTGCGATCCACATAAGCAGACTATAAACCTTTAAATGTAAAACTTGCCAACGCGTAATCTTTGATTTTGACATAATTTAGCCCAACAAAATGGACAAACTTAATCCCATTCAGCTGCTTATAAGAATCTGAAACGGTTCTTTGGCTGTGAAACTTTAACTTAAATAACAAATAGATAGTCGTCGAAAAGCATTTTAGCCTTCAACTGACAACAACTAAGAAAGACGCACTAAATATAAATCGGATTGCTTGAAATTATCTATTCGTACACAATTTGGCTATTTGTGTTGGTTTTCTGACTCATTCAAACACAAAAATATGCACAACTTAATACCCAAAAATTAAAAAAAAAAAAGTATTTCAAAAAATACATTGTATGAAAAACCAAAAAAAAGAAAAGATAAAAACAAAACTGTCGCCTGTCATCATGTGACATGAGTGTGAATTTGAATGGGGCAACTAGGAAATGGGCAGCCAAAGGAGGCTGGGCAAAGGAGGTCGCTTCAATATATGTATATATAACTGACAGACAAGATATGGCATATATATATATATATATATATTCATATGTATTTCGACTAGTTCGACTAGTGTTGGACCAAAAACGTGTTCAAGCGCAATAAATTATAAATGAGCCTCGAAGCGACGTAGAAATTTTTGACTTTGTACAACCCCCTCACCCAACCTCTATGATGTATCATCATTATTTCAACGTCAACCCCTGCCCCCGCCCTTGCCACCTTTTTGGTAAGACAAAGCCAAATGTGTATTTATGTGTGTGTGTGTGGGTGTTTGTCACTGTTGGAACGCAGCAACGCATTTCTTGTCAAAGATATCATATATATATATATATATATGGCAGCCAAAACTATACATAGATAGTACAAATATCTATATGCATATAGCTTAGCATTGTGGGAGACAAACGCTCGTCAGTCAGTCAGTTAGTTAGACCAGATCAGAATAGTTCCAACAATGTTGCCAGTTCTTTTCAAGGAACTGGGCAGCCAGCTAAATTTGTATCTAGATACACTTTGAACTAGCATATTTGCTTTGACATTTTGGTATGCTGGCAGCCAAAAAAAGAGAAAAGAAAAATATATTTTGACTACAAGCTATCAAAAAATTCCTTCAGCTGACTAAGCACTCTTTGCCTGGCAAATAATGCGCTCTTATCAAGCCCAATGCATATCACTAAATAAACACACAACGACAATGTTGACGATGACAGCCAAAAAAAAAAACGAAACAATAATACATATTTAACAATAAAAAAAAATACGTTTTTTGTTATACCAAGAAGCCATTAAAAAATTTTGTGACAAGGGTTTAGTATGCATATCGTTTGCATAGGAAAATGTTGTTGTTTAATTAATTAAATAAAAACAAAATTTTTATTACTAAGCACCTAACAACTTAATACTATATAAAAAAAAAACCCGAATTTAGTCTTTCTACAGCGCATAGAAACTACTTTTAAACATATTAAAATATATTAAATGAGGCTTAGGGGCAAAGCCTTTCATAAACCTTGACATTTTATTGTTAATTTATTGATAATAACATACGATTTAAAAAAAAAAACTGTACACAGGGAATCTTGTTGTCGAGCTCAGCGGTTTTATTTGCAGTTTTTTTTTTGGTTTTTTATTAAATATTTGCTGTGTTATTTGTCGTTCTGGCTTCTTATCAAAACTCATCAAACGCAAGAAAAGGAAAAGTACACTAAATAAAATACAAAGGGGATTTATAAGTTTTTAGTTGAACATTTGAACACTTGAAATTTGTATGATTTAATACAAACAAATGTATAAAAACTTCGTAACGGAAGCCAATCGTAATATTTGAATAATGTGTCATTACATTTATGTGCCAATATTTCATGCATTAAATTGCTTGATTGCTTTATACAAATTTTTGACTAAAGTGTAAAATAAAACATTTGGAAATTTAATACAATTAAAAACATTTTTATTATTTTCCCATTGAACATTGTTAAAAAGGGACAATTAAGTAGGTAAAAAGCAGTAGAAATAATATTTGGACAGTTTAGGTATATATATTCTTGATCAGCATCAATAGCCGAGATAATATAGAGTGGCCTTAAAATCTATATACTATATATAAATGGATTTAAGGTTTATGCACATTATGTTTATTTAATTTGATCGATAAGTTATCCCATTTTACAAATTGATTTTGATTTCTCAGTAAATGCAATATTAAATCAAGTAAAAAAAGCAACATTCTTTTTATTTGTCTTACGTATTTCAAAAATAATAATAATAATTTCAATAGTGCTGATAATCTGACTGTACTATAAATACCTCTATAATAAACACATAATATGCCAGATGCTAAATTGACTACTAATTATTTAAGTTAAAGCTAAAAAATTGTTCACTACCAGAAAATGTTTTACCTCAGTCGTGGGTGATTTTATTTGTTGTACATACATTCTCAGTATGCTGGATAAATATGATAATTAACACATTGTTGTCGGGCAACAGTGTGGCACGCATATGTAGCAGCAAGTGGTGCATTTGTGTTGTAGGTCTGTTGCCGCCTCTGTTTGATTCTCTTATTTGCCACAGAGATTACAAACGTGCGCAGCGACTGGCCCATTATCAGCTATATATATATGTATATATGCAAAGATCTGAACTACATTTTGCTCTATTTGAAATCTCGCACATTCATACGTAAAAACAACAAAAACAACAAAATGAACCAATTTGTAAAAGACGAAGGCAGCAACTTGTACAAATTAACGTACAAATAAATGACGCAATCAGATCGTGTATTATGGCTTAGATAAGGGGGGAATGGGGTATGGTGCAGGGGTTTGGATAAGGGGTAGCAGCACCCAACACAAATACAAAGATCAGATTTGTAGCGAGTTTTATTGCTGCTGTGATTAACATTTAATCAAGCATCGATTTAAGTTCAACTCACTATTTTCTGGTGTTGTGGCAATCAATTAGTGGCACTCTAATGAATAAATAACATCAGCAACTACCGGTATATTAGTAGTTTTCCTTTTTTTTTAGCACTCAAATTGTATCAGCCCACAATTTAATAGCCATAGAAAAAGGCACACAAGAAAATAATGAGCACTTTAAAATATTGAAATAGATACAAAGTACTTGAAATCAGCTTCAAGATTCGTTATTGATTCTTTCGACATTTTTTTTTTGTGATTGAGTAAATGTGAATTCATTTCTACTCTATATAAAAAAATATACCTTTCATAGTTTATGATTGTTTGATATGGGAATAATTATGTTGTTTTCAAGAACACATAGAAATGCTGTAGTCGAGTGAGCTCGAAGACGAGAATACTTCGCATCCCGCTGCTAAATATATTCCAGTTGTATAGCCGAATTTCTCTTTAAAAAGGTCAAACACAAGTGTGAGTTGAAATGCTCTCATAATTTAGTGGTTTTTTTTTCGAATTTGAAGTCCCTAAATGTAAATAATTTATTTCTCCTGCCTGATACACACTTGTGCAGAAATTCAGACCCTTTTTAGTCACTTTCAATAGGTTCAGTTTATACAAAGTATAATGATTGTTAAATTGTGAACCCAAATGTTTGGGGAGCTATATAAAAAAAGTACTTTGCATATTTTATGATTGTTTAATATCAGTACAAATGTAAATCAAGGCAAAATATTGCTCACCACAAAAATTAAACAGACTTTAATTTAATTATATATGAATTATTAATGTTCAAATGACCACGCCCCTAACACTGTAGATTTTTTTTTGTCTTTGCTCAATTGCCACTTTGATAACAATGCAAACAAAAACGCAATTTTCCAATTTTCCCAGCAAGACAAGGGCCAAAAAACATTCGCAAGAAAGAAAAGCAATAAAGTAAACAGTGCTAGTTGCATTGGATATAATATTAAATGCAAACACTACACACACACACACATGCATACACACACTGACACACACACACACACGTGTTGTACACACACAAAAAGGCGACTCTAGCGAAAGACAAACAAACACGCACGGCTTAGCCTGTCAAACAGCAGCAACTCAACTTGCCCCCGCTTATCTAACACCCAACTACACCCACCCACCGCCCACCTCCACCCTCTTCTAATATTGCACACCCAACGCGCGATCATTTATAAACTTCTTTGGACTGTCAGTTGCAAGGACAGCTGTTGCGGTTGAGCAGGGCGCGGTTTCAGTTTGAGTGTGCGGCAACAGGAAATGCCCTAAAGCAGCACACGCACACACTTTACACACACACACATAGCGAACACACTAATGCACACACACACACAAAATGTTCGCATTTACTGCGTTTTTAAAGACCTCGCAAAACTGACAAATTATATCGAAAAAAGCAAAGAAAATAAAAAAAAAGCAAAAACAAAAAACACGCTAGTTTGATTGAGCTTTTAGTTTGCACTGCCAAACGGCACCCCCAACCACCCAACACTCCCCCACAATCTACATCCTGCCCTGCCCACCCCTCTCGTTATGCCTGCCATTTTTTATGGCTGTTGCGTTAATTGAATTAATTTTTTCATTATATTGCTTTATGTCTTTATCAAATTGCAAACAAAATTCATATCTATTTTGTATTTGTAGTTTTTTTTGTTGTGTGAAATGTAAATTCAATTAAAATTTTCCATGTGATATTTGCAAACAACAACAACAACAGCAAACATGAAGTGTTAAATTTGGCGTGGCCAAGCCGCCTATACTTAATATTGTACATAGAAGTAAATATTTTATAGATATCCTAAAATAATATAAATGGGATTGTATTGTGAACTGCTTCTTTCTGCTGTTGTTGCTTTAAATTATATAGATTTTAAATTAGGTAGAAATCAGAACAATTTTTCAATTAACTGTCAAACACAAAAAAATGACAACAATGATGAAGGCAAAACTGTCAATTAACGCGAACCACGCAAATGAGCGATGCAGGGCTGGTTAAGGGGTAGGGGCAGTAGACATGGGGTCTTAGCATGCATGATGGATCAGATACAGGGGTAGGGAAGGGGCGGTTGACAAAGTAATAGAAACACCATTTCGAACGGAGGCAAAGTGTCAATTAGAAGAGTTCAAAGCGAAAATGTTTATGAAAATATTGAGATAATTTCAGTTGGGAAAAAACTGTATCGCATGGAGATAGTCAGAAACTGTCAGCATTTCGATGCTGCTCACCTTTCACACAAATACACACACATGTGTAATCTAGTATAGTAGCGGCCCCTGCAGCGTCCTAGCAATCCCTCCCTTTCACAGCTGCTGCTGTCAATATATCAAAAAAAAAAAAAAAAAACAGGCCATGCGGTCCTCTCCAGTCGCACATTTCTCATCTCAGCTGACTGACGATTGACTGCTCCAGTACCGAAAATAACAATAAGAACAGCAAGTGTGCGTCCACAAAAACAACAAAAACATAACACCAGCAAGAAACTCTGCTGCTGTCGCTGCCGCTGCCGCTGCCGCTGTCAACGTCAACGTTTTGCGTCCCGCAGAAGTAGTGCTCAAGTGCTCAAGAAACAATTGAAAGTGCACCGCATAAACAAGAACAACAACAGCAACAAAAACAACGTTGTCACGCACCACGTGGTTATTAAAGTTAGCTTTTCAATTAAACTTTTGCCAACGCTTTGTCGTTGTACGACGCACAGTGGTACAAGTTGCGCACATCATGTTGAATAAATGTCTGATATAAATTCAACAAAAATTTTAATTATATTTTAAACTAAAGCGGGGACTGTTTGGCTTATATTTATTATTTATTTAAATGATATAATCTCAAGTATATTTTAAATACATTGAAATGCAACTCAAGCACAACTTTTACTAGGTAAATATATTTTTAATCTTGATAAATAATTTCCTACTTATAAATCTAATTCTCACACAAAAGAGATACCACAGTAACCAGTTTTCTGACTATCGTGCTTTCAAACGCTCTTTCGCTCTGGCTTGGCCTTCTCTTTCACGTTTTTTTATTTTTATTTTGATATGTGCTAATTATTTATGTATGTTTTGGCTTTAGTTTTGCACCTCGCTGGCCAACTCGTCCACTCTCTTACGCTCATATGCGCTATCTCTCTCTCAATGTGGCTCTCTGTTAGTGCTGTGCACTTCACGTTAAGCACTTTTCTATGTATCGACAATGAAAATTATAAAAACATGAGAATAAATTAATATCTTTGGTTAACGATTTTTTCCCTCATACCAAATGTCTGTTTCTGTAGTTCTATGTGTGCTGTGTAAATAAATGTTTTATAGCGTTTTTATGTCAATATTTTGCAAATGGATAGCTTGCAATTAATATGCGTGATTGGTAATCAAAATATACCGTTTTTGTATATCTTATAGCACATTTAAAATGTAAACAACGCACGCACTCACACATACACAAACACGAATATTCAAAGGGCCTGTCCTAAGCAATCACGCAATGCGAGCTTTACGCTCTGTAACTCTCTATCGACCTTGCTCTCACTTTATGTTAATCAGCTTTTAAGTCTCGTCTGCGTGGCATTCAGTGATCATTTAACAGCAGCCGCACGTGTTAAGCTTCAAAACTTGACTTGCAAAAGCCGTCCGTCAATTACTCAATTTTTGTAGCGCAGCCTGTGCAATAATTACACACACATACACGAGCGCACACACTCTTGGGTACAGACCACAATACATGTGTATGACATAATAACCATTTCGCCGTTATTTGCTTTTTTGTTCTTGTTGTGTTGTCTACGGCGCCAAACGACGCGTCGGCTTCTCCATTAAACCACACACACACCCCACCCCACCCCACGCGCAATCGTATTTGCATTCGCTTTCGTATTCACATTCGCATTTGATGTGCAATTTCCAGTTCTCAGTGCAATTCTGTGGTTGCTTTTATTACAAGCAATTTTATAAGCGCTGTGTGCGAGAGTGATAGCCTGCTTATTACCGCACCTGATGGGGCTGCAGTTTTTGTTGCTGTTGATATTATTTTGTATAGTTTACTGTTGCCTTTTAGCTTTCGTTGTTGTTGTTTGGAATTCCGCATTGACGAAATAACGGCGGGATAAAGTTGAATTCAATATTAAGGAATAGGTAAAAAAAAGTATTCAGTGGATCGGATTATTTACTGTTTTTTTGTTGCTTTTTTGCTGATAATTATAGATAATCGGTAAGAATTCTAAACAATTCTTTGTAAGATGCTGAATAATAATTTTGTCAGAAGTATTTTCTGATTATTAATTGCAAATTGCTTGGAATATAAATTTTAGCATTTTGGCGATAACTGTACTTATTGTATTTTATCACGCCACTTGAATAAGTCCCAGTGTTTCCGAGTCACTCTATGATCTTTCACCTCAGCGCCTGACTCAATATAATCGTACAACAGCTTTTAAAAATGCTCAGACGCGTGCCAAGGCTTTGCCGTCGCAATCTGGAATATTTTTGGTGTCAAAATTGTAGAAGAGATTAACCAGATTAGTAGACAAAGCATGCTGGATTACAAGCATATCATTATTTTTGGCACGCTCTTCCTGCGATAAGTGTGTCAGCATTGTTTGTGACCACTTGCAGTACATAAAAATAAATGTGTCAATAAATCCATGTTGATTGTGGGACAGCCAGACAGACAGAGAGGTAGAGAGACACAGATGTTATCAGGGCAAGTGAACGGGGCCGGTCACGTCACGAATATTCCATTCCCACTGCGACAAATGTGAATGCGACCATGTGATTTGATTGCCAATACAACAACAAATAAAAAACGAGAGCCACGCAGAGAGAGCGAGCGTGAGAGAACGCATCTTGGAGGCAAGCTTTAATGCTAAAGCTTTTGCATAGGCTTTGCTGATCAGTTCAATTCCCTATTTTTTCTTTTGACTTTGCACTTTTGATTGAACTGTTTAACAGCAGCCTTATCGATAAGGTGGGCGTGGCTGATAATGTGTTTGTGTTGGTCGCTTTTGGTAACATTTTTATACTCTACATTGTCGAATTTTTGGAATTGCTGTTGATGTAAAGCGATTCTAACAACGTTATAAGCTAATTTTAGTAAGTTTTTTATTTGCTCAGCGTTCTCTTTCGGCAGCCACTAGACAGAATAATCTGAAGTGCAAATATTAATAGTCGTATGATAATGATAAGAGCGGATGATGACAGTGCGCCTTGACTTTTGAAATTTGTTGTTTTTTATTTTTTTTGGAGGGTGGCAACAATTGGCCGCGTGTTCGGTCAGTGTAACGACAAAAGTCTCAAATTTAGTTGTCAACTGCTTGAGGAACTGCCCAATCGTTTATCTAGTTGAGACGTTTTTATAATTAGCCTGATATCAAAAGCCATAAAATGCCGCTGCGAATAGAGGCCATTGATAACCAGGTCAGTCGTCTATCAATCACAGGTGTACAAAAGGGTATTCAGGTATTCAGCAGGGGAAGAGGTAAGTCTCAAATATAGTTGGAAATAATAAGTAATAATTAGTCGACATCTGGTATAAGCTAATGAATTCTATTATGTTCTACTTTGTGTACAAACAAAAATAATCGTATAATTTATCAGACAAGCTACAGTAGAACTTGCATCTAATGCACATACAAAAAATATCAAGAAAATAATTGGTCATAATTCGTGTGTGATTAAATTACTATTATATTAAATACAATATATTATTATATTAAATTGAATACAATTAAAAAACAATATTTGTTTTGCAAGCTTTGGAGTTGAGCTTGAAAGCTTTGACTTGTCTCTAGTGTCTTTGCAATGACATCTCGCATTCTCTCCCCCTGTCTCTCTCCGTCGCGTTCTCTATACTCACGCTCGTGCAGCTTATCTGTTATTATTTTTTAATATCCCACCCATTTAACTGTTCAATTCGCTTCAGCAAACCTAATTGGCCGGTGAATACAAAAAAAGGCAAAGTCAAATACTTTGTCACATGGTTTGGCGACTGGGGGCTTAATTAACGCACTCACACAAATATAATTTACTGTGGGTCACACACACATACAAGACAGAAGACGCAATAATTTGCATGTTTGTGTGTAAACAAATCACACACACAACATGCTGCACGTGTTTTGGTGCGGGGTAATAATGAAAACAGAATCTGAATGAGTGAGCTTTTGTGATTGTTGTTGTTGCTATTGTGGGGGCGGCAGAACTCACCTCTAATTGATAAATCCATAATGTTCTCACGCTCTCTCTCCGCTGCGCTGCTGCTGATGCTGTTGCTGCTGCTGCTACGACTGCTTGTCCCGGCAGACATGACGCTTCTTATTCTCCACACTCAATGCGTAAAAAATATTCTGCTTCAAGATCGAATGACAGCACAAATGCTTAGCAACAGAACTCAACAGTTGTAAAAGCGCCGAATCATTTGAAAAATGAGGACCAAAATTATGTTCACAACGATCAAATCGAGAGCATCGCTACTAATGCCTCGGCTAAACACTGGTACTGCCGCTGCTGTTGGGGGGATAGTTCCAGTCACGTGGTCTCGCTACGTCACTGCTGGAGTCAAGGAGAGCGAGCGCTGTCTTGAATGTTAAACATACGAGAGAGGAAGAGAGAGAGAGCGCAAAGGAGAGCGAACTTAATCCGTTAGTAGTATAAAATTATCAGCCGTGCCGGGCGCACAGCAGTCATCTCACTCGCACCATTGCTGGCGTTATATAAGGCTTATGTAATTGAGAGAGAACAAGGCATGCGCAACAAAAATAGATACGACGAAATTTTGATGGGATTTTATGTATATAGCAATTGGCGCTGCCTAGCTGCTTAGGCGGATGAGTAATCTTAGCAATCTCGATCAGTCTATTTTTGGTAATGGCCAGCATACAAATGAATTCCTAGTGCCGACTCAAGTTGCAACAGGATGGCAAATAAGCAATAAGCACAAGGGAAAAAGCCTTGGGCAACTACTGTCAAAGCCTTAAATGACATTTAAATTTTATTTGTCAGTTTGAGTTGCTGTTGTTGTCAAATAGCAAAAATAAAACAAATAGTCAAATCCCCCACAATCAATATGATTGGCAAGCTGTCTACCTATCGGGCTCCGGGGATTTATGTGGGGATTATGTTTGAAGCACTGACATTAGTTACTAAATTGAAAAACGCTTGCCCATATGCAGATACGCATTTGACATGAACATAATCAAGTCAACGTGATAAACATACTTTAGAAAAATACACTCAACTAATTGATGCTTCGCTTTGCAATTCGTTAAATTATTTTGGCAGCTAACAGGGTTGCTATCCGCACAGGATATCAATTAATTTTTTAGTAGATTTCTGTAGTTTTATATTATTGTTTGTGTCTAAATTGTTTTGAATTGCATATTTTTAGGAGTAGCTTACTTTATTAAAATACAAAAATTTGTTAGATTTTTGTTGCATACTTTTACTTAGGTAAAATATACGCTGCTAAGTACAGCAGATCTTTTGAGCATAACATGATATTTATTAACCTAACAGAGTGTTAAAAGAGAATAAGCAATAACAGCGTTGCTGAGCAACAGCAATAATATAGTGCTGTTAACTTACAGTTTGAGTTTCTCCGCTGAAAATTGTCTCCTGTTTACTTTGCCCTCTCATTCTCTCGAAAAAAGCTGATCGTGGCGGTCGTGTCTGTTGTGCGTTTCCGTTGTGTGATTTCTTATAAGCGCGCGCGAATTTAATTTTTGTTGTTGAAATTGATGTTGATTAAAAAATGCCAGCCAAATAAATAATTGAAATTGAATGATAGAGTAAGCGTGTTGCATTCGAAAAAAAACCAACTTGTGTGTTAGTGCTTTTGTGTGTGTATGAGAGAGTGTGTGTGTGCTGTGAGCGCGCGTGTAAAAATGCACTAAACAAGAAATCAAAGCAAATTAGCGAAAACAGCAACAACAATGCCAAACTAAAAGGCGATTGAAACCAAAATCAGAAGTAAAACACAATTTAAAATTCCGGATTTGTGTGCAGAGCAAAAAGAAAATGCAAAACACAATGCAAACTTTTCCCGCTGTCGCCGCTGCTGCTGCCGCTGTGGAGGCGCCAGACTTTGATTTCCAGATGCCGTGTCGCTATTTCAAAAGTTCTTTTGCGCGTTCGCTTTCGCTGAACAACAACAACAATAACAGCATTTCTTTAACATTGGCGAAGAAGTCGCCACAGATTGAGGCCAAGCAGCAACAGCAACAACAACAGGAGTTGGCACAGGAATCACCCTGTTTAACGCCGCCACCAGCGCTGCCCGCGCGACGACACACATCAGCCAGCAACAACAACAGTTTTACACATTTCAACGCAGCGCCGGCTAATCAGCTGCAACAACAACAACTGCAACGGAATCTTAACTTGGCCGTCAGTTGGTCAATGCAGGTTCGTAACTTTTTATGCTTTCATTCAATGGCTTCGTCTACAGCTTCTGCTATTTCTTCTTCATGTGTTGCATTTTTTTTATTTGTCCTGTATTTTGTTGAAGTTGTTCAGCGGGTATATTAATTACTACATCTACTGAAACTAATAATGAGAATATTATACTTTATAAAGTTGAAGAAAACTACCAAAGCTATAATAGTAACAGTGTGCGTAGCGTATCGGCTAGTCGAGCATACCCAGTTAGGTATCCCTCACATTGATGTTTTTGAATGTGATAAAAGTTGCCTTGGCAAAAAGTTTAGTTTCCTTATTGGAGTAACTGGATATTTATGTCACCTTGTTTTGTCTCCCTCTCTCTCTCTCCTCACTCTCTTCGTCTCTGGCTCTTTCGCCGCCTGTCCTGTATAGTAGCATGTAGCCTTGACAGCTACAAGCAGCGACGCAGCAGCAGCAGGACTGAGAAAGCTTCAAAGCTGTAGTTACTTCGTCAAGCTGGCCGTGTTATGACAAACTATTTATTTTTTTAAGGTCAACTTGATTTATGTGCGAACATTTTATGGCTGACAATTTATGTGCGAATTTATGCGAATGTATGTGTGTGAGTGTGTATATGTGTTAGACAGCTATTAGATCCATGTAAGAGCTCAAGCTAAAGTATGCTAAAAAAAAATACTCACACACTGCGGGTGGCAAGTCGAAGCGCTTTTAATTAATCTCTGCAAAAATGAGCTTTTCATTATATATATAAAAAGAAAATGGAAGAATAATTAATAATTCTTAATAGCTATTATAGCTGTCATGAAGCATAATTGACCTGTTTAGTTAAAGTTTTCAACATTTAATAATCTTTTTCTTATTCTCAGTCGACATTAGACGACATTATACTGTCTCTTAAAAGTTAACGTTCGCGTGTTCTACTTGTCAACTCGAAGCTCAGTCTTTTAGGCCCAAAACAAATTACGTCAATTAGCCTAAATGTCAATTTCAAAAGAAGTGAAGAAAAAAAAATAACAAATCGCATGACTTATTTTGGTCATGGTCTGAAAAATCTGCCAAATGATGACATTTGATAGGATAATCTTTAAGCTCCACGCACTCCGGCAACATTTGTGATTATAAAACGACGATAGCCAAAAAATGGCGCCAGCTCTTTGTTTGGAGTTTGGAGTTTTAAAAAAATTACGTAACTTGTTGCTCTTTTTTCGGTTTGTTAAAGTTCTTTTTTAAATTGAGCAGCGTAGTTTTTCAACATTTTCAAAATGTGTTTTTTGTATGTTTATTTTTTCTCAGTGTACATGTGTGTTTGGACAAACTGAACTTCGCCGGTCAATGCAGATTGTGCGTCTGCTAAATCCAGATGTTGCCGCCGGTGGTTGTTTTTTTTGATGTTGTTGTTGTTGTAGTCGCCAAGCTGCAGCGATGCGTCGCCACATTGCTGGGACAGCAGCTGCCAGCGGTGACGATGCAACGCTTGCAACGCTGCCACATCGTTGCAACATTGCAATGCTTGCGACGCTTGCGGTTTTTTTGCCAATCGAAAGTGAAAATTCAAACCAAATGCAATGAACTCTTGGGCATGCCAATGCGGCCAAACAACTCCTACACAAGCAGCGAGGGGCGGTGGAGTGAGAGTGGGGTGAGTGGGGGTGTTGCTGGTGTGTGCGTTGGCTGCAGTTGGCCAAAAGACTCGGCGAAAGCGTCAACAGCTGCGTTAGAAAAATTCAAATTATGCACCATTGAAGTGTTGCCAAGAGACCAAAAACAACAATAACAACAACAACAAAGAGTATCGAGTGACAAACATAAAGAAAACTATACAAAACAATAAGCTGCAATTGTTGCTATTGTTGTTGTTTTGTTGTTGTTATTGTTGTTGCTGCTTTTACCCATTACGTTTTTATAGGCATCTATTAAAGCCACAAATCTTGGCGACATTTCGTAATGAGGCAAAACTTTGGCGCGCATATAAAATTACAAACCAGAAAGGGGAGTGAGTAAGAGTGAGATAACAATAGGAAAAGAGAGAGAGAAAGAGAGAGAGCTATATGGATGCGAAGAAAAATGAGTTTTAGGCTGGCAGGCTTTAACAAAAGACCATCAAATTGCTGTCAGCGGTAAATATATTGATCAGCTTTGTGTTTCGTTTCCTATTTTCCAGTTCATTTACATATTTAAACAACTAACCCTACACCGAAGCACCCCACTTCACCACACCTCAATCCCCCTCTCAACGAATCATTGAAATTATGTTTGACCTTTGCCTTGATTTGCCGTTTGCCATTTGCTATTTGCACAACCGTCTAAATGATTGAGAAAGGCGTTGCCATAGCATAAATAACAACAACATTTTATGGCTAATTACGAAGCCTAATCACTGAAAGCCTTGGTAACAAACCTCCTTCCTCCTCCTTATCTATAGCCTATATGCAAAAAAAAGTTTGCCTCAGCATTTAGTTTTTGGTAAAGGAAAAATTTGCTACATTTATTTTTTCTTTTCTTGGTTTTTTGTTTTAGTAATGGCCAAGAAAACAGCAGGCTGAAAACTGCTAAAATGTTGTCGATTATTCAAGGGCATTACAGTATTTAAAGCTTTTTTTTTTAGGGCTTTCAAAATATTTACATGATAAATTGAAAATTGTTTATGTGAACATCTCTCAAGTGTTAAACAACGAAGAACATAAAATTCGTCTGCCGGCAAAAAGTAAAACAAAATACATTTTCTCATTGGAAGTATTCGTAATGGATTTTTAACGATCATTAAATGTTATAGACAGATCAGAAACAATATAAACAAGCATGCAAAGTTCTTAAAAACAGAATTTATTCAGAATTCCAGTGTAAATTAGATTTGCGTTCAGATTTTTAATTAATTTAAATTTTCCCCGAATTTTTAAAGATATAAATATTTATTTTACATTTTTTAGAACTTTATAATGATATCTTTAAAAAAAATAAATATCAAAACGAATATATTTTATTCCTATATATTATTGTCTAATTCTGAAAATTTTCTTATTATTTTGAAAGATATACATTTAAATTTACTTAATTTATTCTATTTAGGCTTTAAAATAATAAGTATTTTTACAGTATTCAAAAATATATAAAAAAGAAAATGGCAAAATATCTTTTAAATGAGAAATGCTAGAAATCTTTCAACAACCTTTCGAAGTTACACAGGAGCACACAAATTTGAACAGGTCCCACATAAATTCATCGACGAAAGCGGCGAATTCACTTCGCTGGCTGTCTGTCTGGCAAGAGCCATATTTATTTATAGCTCAAAACTTGCTGCGAAAACACAGTGTTTTTTTGTGTCTACAAAGAGGGGAGAAATGCATCAAAATGTTAGATAAATGGAAATGGGTTAACTCGGTCGCCCGCCTAATGTTTTATTCATGAATTTTGCCAAGCAGGAAAATGTTTTGAATGAAAATAAAACTAGCAAAATTGTCAGAAAACAGAGGGGACGACAGAGCGGGTAGAGGGAGAAGCAGGCAGCAAACATATCATAACAATTTGGATTTTCATTGAATAAGAGGCTCGTCGCGACATGTGGCAAGCAGCATGTGCAGCAACTGTCAAGGCAATTTGTGCTGCAACGGTTTCAACAAATTCTCCAAAACGCCACACACACCATAGAAAAAAAAAATTCCGTCGCAAATATTTTACAATCGGTGCGTGCCTCGGCTAAAACGTAATTAAAAACCAACAAAACAAGTTGGCAATTTAATTGTTTGAATTTGTGAAGTTATTTCAATGGGAGTCGCCTCTATCTCGATGAAAACGAGTACAGTTAGCTGCCGGCATTTTATGGCACGCATGCAACATGTCGAAAGCCATGCGCTTGCCACACAGCCAGCCACATCAGAGTGTTATCATTCGGATTAACGCTGAAAATCATATAAACCTATTGGCCTTGCAGTCATTTAACGCATTTTTGCTCAAAACTGGCCAAATGTGAATTTGATTCCAATTTGGCTTATAAGTGCCTGGCTGCTCTAATTGACATTTATCATATCAAATATTTGCATAAAAAAATACATTTAATCCATTTGCGATTTTTAAAATAATTACTTTTGATTTAAATATATTTAAAATGTATAATAAAGTTATTAAATGCCTGTTAGCGCTTTTTAAGCTACCAATTACTGTATATCTTATCAAAACGTTACACTTAAAATACGTTACACAAAATAAATCAATTTCTGAGCTACAATTTTCTTTTTCTTTTGCTTTTTCCGTTTATTTTTAACAAACAATTTGTTGCTGTTAATTTTGTAGATTCAAGGAATGCACTTAAAAGCCAAAGAAAGCCGTTGCTAATTAACTGAAGTATTTACCATATACAAACACATATATGTATATATATCTCAGCCTTGGTCAGCTTTTGGTGCTTGCAACCCGTTTGGGGCGTTTTTTGGGCCTTGGCTGTGTGAAATCGTCGCCAGCTAATTAGGCAATTGCCATACCGGAAACTATTTGGCCATAATATTTGGTCATTTTTCCTGGCCTTGTTGGCCAATTAAACCATTTCCATTTGCATCTCCATATGCTGCATGACAGTCTGTCTCGGCAATCTGTCAGTGCGATTGCAGCCTTTGATTGACACATTGATACAGTTTGTTTGATTGTCGTTTTGGCCATTTTTGTAACGTAACGTTTGGCAACGACCAGTGCGTTTAGGCCATCATTTTGAATGCCACCTGAGTTGAAGAGCAGCGCACAGTTTGAAGTAAAATGGACAAAAGCAAATTGTGTGTTGCCATTGAAAGCGTCTCAAGTATGGAGAGATTTTCAATGTGGCCCCAAGTGCCTGCCTAAGAGCCATGAAATTACTTTGGCCACAATCGTAAATGCTTAAGTGGACATAATTAACAATAAGTATTTCTAAGTATAAGTATTTCTTCTATAAGTATCAATGGCAAAAGGGCGCAAACACAACAAAGTGAAACACTGTGAGAAATATATGCTTAATTTCTCATTGTTGTTTGCCATGGTTAATAAACTTATGATAAATTTAAGCGCAGTTGAAAATAAGACCCTGCCCAAGCTCAAAACAACAAAATCAGGCATAAACTTTACATTCTGTATACAATTGAGTATGTTGGCGACGTTTATGGTGGAATCCGTCTACAAATAATGTTGTTAGGCTCAAATGCTGCATTTCAATTTAGAACACGATTGTTCTCGCTTCGGACCCATTATATCTACACCTTATTACCATTTTCTTACCGTTTCTGGTTCGTTGAGCTCCTTACCAATTCTTTATGCTGCGCATTTAGTTGAAATTACGCATTTTTTTGGTTTGCTTTACGCTTCTCCGCCCCCTGCTTTACAATCGTTCACACGCTTTTGCCCAGAATTCACCCCTATGACTCACAGACCCAAAAATACAGAAAATATAAAAAGACAATTGAATATTTCTCACCACTTTATAAAATGTTTAATGCTGTTGTTTGCTTCCGCTGCTGCTGCTTCTTCTTCTTCGTCTTCTTCGTCTTCTGGTTTAAATGCGTTTCAACTTAAACGCTGTTAATTTAGTTGTTACGCTTGAGACAATCTTTACAAACGGATCAAAGCATCTTGATAACTTATAAGTAACATAAAAAAAAGAAATTTCCCAGTTACATGAGCAATACTATTTTCACCACAGAAATGAAATCAAAATTGAAGAGGTGAGTTAAGGGGGTTGGCGCATTTGATGACGGTAGCAGTACAATCCTTTTGATTTCTTCTTGTATACTGTCACGTGTAATTGTTTGAAAGTACGTCATGCTATCCAACAACAAAGAAGCTTTCCGCTGAATTTGTTGTTGTTGCTGCTTCTGCTGCTGTTGTCGAGCTAGAATTTATTATTTCCGCCAACATGTTTTGCTGCACGACGACAAAAAAAAGAAGCGTTGCCCTCCCCAAAAAAAAGAGTAAGAGAGAAAAAAAGTTGACAGCCGTGCGATGTTCCATTGAGTCATGCGAGCAGGCAGCGACGTCAGCAGAGCAACAGGTACGCATGCGCAACATCGCTGCTGCTGCTGCCGCTGCTGCTGAGGGTGGCCGCTGAAGAGGAACGCAGCAAACGCAGCGAAACGCGTTCACTGCGGGCTGCTTTACTTTAATTTGGTCTACCTTGTAGTTGTTTTTTTTCTGTTTTTTGTTTTTGTTTGTTTCTGTTCGCTGCTGTTATCGGCGCAATTCCGCCTTTTGAAATTTGCTGCTCTGTTGAGCTTTTTTCTAGTTTTTTTTGGTTTTGTTTTTGTTTTACACTTGATGAACTCTGTCAGTCAGATGCAGGCGAAGAGTTGAAAAACGAGAACGAGAGAGAGAGAGAGAGAGACAGCAAGATAGGGTTGTTAAAGCAGACCTTTTTTTTGATTCAGTACAGTTATTATGAAACTTTTAGTAACACTTTACAGGAGATTTTAATTTTTAAAAGCTTAGATTATCCTCAATAGAAGTGCTTATAAATTTTGGTGCTAAAAATAATGGTTGAAGTTTGACTAATTAAGGTATTAAATCTGACACTTTTTAAGAGCAAATACCTGATAATATCTGATAATTGTTAATAAAGCACCACAGCATAAATCACTTTAAATACAGTTTTTACTATAATAACATTCTTTAAATAGTATTTGCTTGAGAGTCACACTTTGTTGACTGCAAAGTTGGAAGGTTGTTTTCACAATTTCAATTATTCGTTAATCTGCAACTCAAATTCTCTTGAAAGGCAATGGCCTAAAGCATTTTCCGCTTTTGTTCAAGCTTAAGTCCAGTGCAACTGAGTTGGCAAACAAACAAAAGCAATAATAATAAAAACAAACAATTCCTAGGTCAAAGCAATCATCAGCAAATATCTGCACGCCAAGAAGAGATCCAAAATGTAAAATCACAAAATCACAACCTCAAACAATTTGCCATTACACTATTTTTTATGGCAACTGCTCAAAACTAATTTCATGGCTTTAGCAGCAGTGAACAACAATAAGCAGCAACAAACTGAAATGCTCGTAATAAGGTCAAATGTGTTGCTTCAAAAAAGGTCACGGAAACGTGGAGTGCACTATGCACTGTGTGCATTATCAGGCGCCATTCAGTGGGTGGGTGGCCTCTCCACTTCCTTGCTCCTCTTCCTCTCTGCATTTGAATGCACATTCAGCAATGCACCCCCAGCGGCCCAAAGCGACGAAAAGCGTAGATAACGTGGAGACTGGGAGGACCGAGGACTGCAGTCCTTTCCGCAACAAAACAACACAAAACCAAAAATCATACAAAGACCTCAGAGGAATCACAATGATCATAAAGCAACTAGTGACTATAACATACCCTCTACTTGAATATGTATAATGTATATAAATAAACATCGTTGCAGCTTCATAACAGTATTAAATAAACCTAGAAGGGTCTTAAAGCTGACCTTAACTCTGAAATATGATTGAAAATCAAATAAATGTGAAAGTAATGCAGTCAATGACTATACAGATACCCTGTACTTGAAAACGAAGGAGTAAATATTTTTAAAGAAATAAAATATTTTGAAAAACCTAGATATGTCCTTAACCTAACTTTGAATTATGATTAAAAATAATTTCGAACTTTGTTAAAATTATCAGAGATATATATTTATATAACAAATTATACCATAGTTTTTTAGACTTAAAAGGTTGCTGAAAAGCGATTGGGTTTTTCCGAATTGATAAGGATTGTTGAAATTGGCCATTTCCTAATTGGACATATTTGTTAAGTAACAAATTTGGTATCTTTTAGCTGTTATTCATATTCTGGAAACATAACTTCCACATTTATAGCACTG
This sequence comes from Drosophila fungiperda, assembly GCA_035042345.1. Taxonomy (NCBI): domain Eukaryota; kingdom Metazoa; phylum Arthropoda; class Insecta; order Diptera; family Drosophilidae; genus Drosophila; species Drosophila fungiperda. The sequence continues at coordinate 5,108,872 of JAWNLM010000028.1, read as the reverse complement.
TACAGCATTTATATTATATTTTCCATCCTATTCTGTTGCAACCGGAAATAATGTACATAAATCTTTTGTAGGATCTGGCAGCCTCCGGTGCTTGCATCTATTACGCCCGATTTGAGACCCTTTTTGTGTACAGGGTATACAATATAACTAAAAAACAAAACAATGCCAGAGAAAAACGTTGAAATAATGATAGCCCCGGGAGGAGGGCTGGCTTCATATTCATTTTTTTCTTCCATTTTTTATTTTTGTTGGCTATTTTTTTGTGTTTTGTGCTTTTGGGGAGGCGGCAACTCTGACAACTGTGATGCTGAAATCAAAACACGTCTGCAAACAATGCAACACACAATAAGTGCAGCACAATAGCAAAGGTTGGAGGGGATAGGGGGGCATTTTGTATGTTGGCCATTAATGAAAATGGCCAAAATGCGACTTGCCTTAAGTGAGAGGCATAATGGGGGAGGTAGTGTATGGGTTTTTTCGCAGTCTGCGCTGTGCCCGCATTGTTTTCATTTCAGAAAACTGCTCCGTTTTTGCATGCTTAATTATGGCCATTGACATGCAACGTGTTGCACGTTGTCGCATCCATGAGATACCAACTAATATGCGGTCGATGTCAGTTGACAGTTGGCAATTGTCATTGTTGTTGTTGTTGCCACAGTTTGCAGCGCAGCGAGGGCCTATCAAATTAATCATGCAGTATCGCATTTCGTCCCAAAACAGCCAACAGCCAACAGCGCCAGTTACATTTATAGCTCAATTCGTTCGCTCGTTCGGTGCCACCCATTTGTGTCGCATGTGCCACAACATTTGCCGGCGATTTATGTTGCTTTTTTGGCTGCGACATAAATTACGCTCGCATTCGTTGAGTTGTCCCGCCTGGGCAACAACAACAGCAAAGAGCTGAAAACAGCTCTTTAAATTTAGACTCTCATCATATAGTTGTTGTCGTTGTTGTTGTTGCTGCAGCTACCGTATCTGTGGTATTTGCAACACTGCTCATAAATCAGCTAACTTTGCTTACGGGCTTGTTTTTGCCGTATTTTAATTAGTTTTTTGCACTTCTTTCAACAGCTTTTGGTTTTGGCAAATAAGCAGTTTAGTATTTTTTTTTTTTGTAGTGTCAACAATTGGTTTAGTTAGTTAGCCAACTTCCGCTGGCAACCAATGATATAAGCCATGATTGGGTAATTATAATATAACTAAACGTAAACAAGATTTTAAATGGCAAGTGATACAACTTTAGCTTTAAAAACTCGCAATATTAAATGGTATTTAAAAAACTTCAGCAGCTACAATTTTTGAATGTTAATTGAATAGTTAAAGTGACTTCCTCAGTAGAAAAAATATTTATATGCCACTTACAAGTGAAATAAATTACTGTTACAAATTTAAAGAAATAACTATTGCCATTGCAGTCCCAAAAGCACATGGCACATTCACAATCTTGGCCTGCACATTTACACCCCAAATTATAGCTGTTTTATGGCCAAATTTTAAACTGCAGCCAACTTAGCGTTAATGAGCCGCCGCTTGGACATATTAAATGCATAATTTAATTAAAAATATTGTTCAGCTGGCAGGCAGCTTTGCAAAACGAAATATAAACAAGTAAGAATGCTGTAGTTGAGTGAGCTCGACTAAAAGATACTCTTCAGACAGCTGTTAAATATAAAAAGTTGTTTTTTTGCACACCCAAATGTAAACATGCGTAGAAGTGTTCTCATTTCTTATGCAGTTCATGTTTTTATTCATAATAATGGTATTATAATGTTATGATAATAATATTGTGGATAAAATAAACTAATTTTGCTAGTATAAGAAGAATTTGATAGCTTTCTCTGTGATCCGATCCAATTGATATATTCATATCGACTCGACAGCTATTCCTGATTAGAAATAAATATATAAATTATGTGTAGATGCTGCCTTCTGACTGTTACATGTTGTTGCCAAAAACCATTGTACCCTTTTTAGCCATTTGAAAAGCACACACATATCTCAGAAATGCACAGATGCAAAGACTTTGAAATATGTGTTAAAAGGCAATTAAACGCAATTAGCCAATTAGCATGGGTCATCAGCGCCAACAGCCAACAAAAAGTGGCCAATTGTCAGTGCCACAAAGAGCTGGCTAAGAGCTGTTGCAACAAGCACAACAACAACAGCAACTCCAACATTAGCAACGACTTTCGTTAGAATATAAACAGAAAACGTTCATATTTAAAATTGTACGCGCCGATTTTGTATTTTTTTTTATTATTATGTTTTTGGTTTTATTTTCATTTTTTTCCTCAGCGTGCAAATCGCTGTCCCAATTTTTCAAGCATAAAAACTGACGACCGCTAGAAATAGAGAGCCCAAGAGCGACAGAAATAGAGAGAGAGTCAGAGAGAGAGTGGGAGAAAGAGAGGTGGGGGTAGCGATCAAAGAGTTACTCATAGTGGCTCAAGTGGCTTGAATATTACTTAAAAAAATTATAGTAATAATAATAATATTTTATTTTGCAATCAGCAAACTCGGGTAGACACATAAAAAAGAATTGTTATGCAATTTTTTGCTGAATGTTTCTTTTTTTTTTTTGAGTCGTTGTTTATATATATATGTGTGTATTATATGTGTGTATAATGATCATAAGTTATTTTATAAGGTTGGGTAAGCCGCCTTGCTGTCTATGTGCAAAAAAAGAAAATATTTTATATGACCCAACTGGGGCTAAAGAACCTATTTAAAGTATGCCAGATATGAGTTGAGTTAGAGTGCAGCTTAAGAATGTCTTAAGATCAGTTGAGAGAGAGAAACAGAGAGAAAGGGACAGGGGAGAAAGGGAGTGATATAAATGAACATGACCAAACAAAAGCTAAATAACTTATTTAACGTGCTAGAAATGAGTTGCGTAAATGTAGAAAGATACCAGATTTGGTAAAGATCAGTTGTAAACTTGAAATATTGAGAAAGGCAGATAAAAAGAGAAATGTATGACAAATCTGCTTGACTTAAGATTAGTTAACAAATTTTGGTACTCTACGCTGACTTAATATCAAATTTCGTAGCTAAAGATGTTATCATGCAGCTGAATGCGGAAGAGCTCTATTTTACCATCTTCAGACAGCTATAATACAAAGTGTCACGGCTGAAGATTGATAGCAGTTATCACATAAAAATAGTTAATCTTAGTTGGAAAATACAGGAAGGAAAATGCAGCAAAAAGTTACGCTTGATATACCAAGCTTAGCAGCTTAAGATAAAATCAAATTTCACAGCCAACGATTGATGGTAGTTTATAAACAATCATCAAAAAATAATTCTGTTTACGAAACGAAACTTATCAGTTACAAATATAGACAAAGAAAGATAATAAGTCGTGATGAAATGTATTGACGAGCAGAAAGCTACGCTCAAAACAGCAAATTGAATAGCTTAAAAATATCGTCAGTTTCACTTGGTTTTAATTTAGGAACAGAAAGTTTGCTTTCTTGCCAAATCGGACTGCGATATTGTCTCAGTTTTTGTTTAAGGCATTATTTGTGTTGCCCACATCAAATCAGCATATTTTAAATGAATTTGATCATTAAATTGGGCGTTTCGGTTATGCAGCTCTTTTTTCGCACATGAATCTTTGATGAGTTGAGTTCGTTGAACTGGCTTTCGTATTTTAAAAGTGAATTCTGCCGAAAGTACAGGCACATATAGATGAGTGATATGTATATATATATATTGATATATGTATGTTCAGCAACATCGCGTGTGCTTTAATTTAAGATTCCCGAATTTTCGCTCCCACCAAATTGACGACGCGTTCAGCATTTTAAAAGTAATTTGCACAGCTATTTAAGTTTATGGCCAGCTTCAAAATTTACTGCTAACGGACCGTAAAGTTTTACGAACTCGACCAGAAGCTAGATTCGTGAAATAGAATTTGGTATTAATTTGTAATTGAGAAATATATCCTTGACTTTTGAGTGTCGAAGGATGCTGTTAACACTTAGCCTGGATTTTAGATTAAGCCACATGTACTCAGCGAAGTGAACCAATTAAATTGCAGTTGCAGTCGTGGGAGTGATGGACAGAGGGTAGGAGAGAGGGGGAGAGAAGCTCACTTGCAACAGCAGCAAAGTCAGTGGCAAATTAATGTTACTTCACACACTGAATTATGAGGTTGCCACAAGCGGCGCATAAATAAAATCAGTCTACCGAACCCAACGTCGACACGACCCAAAAGAATCAAAGCACACACATACACAACACACTTACACACACACAAACATCGGCAAAGTGCAAAAAGCAAAAATTGCAGAAAACTGTGAAAATATAAAAACAGATTCAAACAGTTGAACGAAGTTGAAATACCCTCGGTGTATTAATAACAATATTGGATTTTAAGTATTAATTTTGCTCGTAGACAAGACTTAAATGTGAATATAAAATAAAGCAGCTATAACATTAATAATAATATAATATAATATTAGAGTCTAATGTAAAGTATTAACAGTTATCAACAGAGCTGGTTGCTTGTTTGCGTGTGTATTACGCATTACGTAACTGAATTCTAATACCCTTGCACCTCAACAATAAAAATAAGGTATGGAAAACCCATGTCCAAAAAGAATTCAGAAAAAAAATTAGAAAAAAATCGTGTAGAACTTTTGTTGGCGTCGTCATCGCCACATCGTTGTCGTTGGGGCTCCAAGCTCATCACGTATGCAGGGCTCGCATTATGCTTGGATTTTTTTTACCGCTCCCCACTTCAGCACAGAGCAGCGGTAAAAATTTGCTGCACGAGTGTTGAACATATTTGTAGTTATCAGAAAAAGAACGTGCGCCAAGGAGGAAAAGGAGAGGGAGAGAGGTAAGCAATGAAAGACGCTTTGCGCAGTCGTGCGATTCTAACTGTGCTTTTGCTGTATTGCTGTAAGTGAAATGAATTTATCGACAGCAGGCAAGCAGGAGGTTCAAATGTTAAGGCAATGTTACGGCAACGGGCCGGCGCACGACTGAAGTGCTCGCCTTAAAGCAAAGCTTGTAAAGCAGTGCGTATAAAAAGAATCACAGCAACAATAACAACAACAACAACGATAACAAATGCAAACTACCCCACATGGCACCGTTATGACAGCACAGTAGCTGTTTCATTGGTTGCTTTGAGCCGAACCAAAAGCAATCTAAGCACGTTTTACGATGCCTAACGTCGCGTAACTGCGATTGGTATCAATTTGAACTTAATGTCTTTATAAGACAAGCTTGTAAAACGACAGCAGTCACTTAAAATCCTACATGCTTGCTGTACTTTACTTTTAGTTATTGTTTAGTCGAAAATAAAAATAATCGCTTTCAATTGATGCAAGCTATTCACCTTGAAAATGCATCAGCAGCAAGCTCACCCACAATTTATGCAGGGCGAGAGAGAGGGAGAGCATTCCCTTGCGCAAACTCACCACGTTAAGCACGTTAATTTGATGCTTTTGCAATAGCAGAATTGTTGTTCAAAAAGAGTAACTGAAAAGGAGAATTTGTGCAGAAATTCACCACACTGCTGCTAATGAGAGTAACTGAAAAGCTGATCAGTTACAATTGTGATACTCAGTGACACTTGAGTATTAGTCTCATGGTCATGCACCCATTTGCCTATTAAATGGAAATCTCCTCTTTATAATGGTGGCATTTAACAGAGCGAGATAGTAAGCTATATATATATATATATATATTATGTGTACACATGTGTGTATAATCATGTGTGTTGGGCCCCCATCAATAGGTAAACAATTTTCAAGTTCCGTTCGGCTTATTGGCTGTGCTGTTGCACTTTGCATTTCCGTTCTTCGTGCATGACAGGCACTCCCCTCACGTCCGTCGTTCCGCCGCTTTGGCTTTGGTCACCGAAGGCCAATGGCTTTGGAAAAGCCAACCTCAACAGGTTGCCAGCAGCAGCAGCAGCAGCCCACCTGCAAAATATATTTTACTCATTTCAATCGAGCGTTGTTGTAGAATTGAGCTCTGCTACGAAAATTGATTGGGCCTTTTGCCAGCTGATAATTGGCTGTAAGGAAAAGAAAATGATGGCTTGGGCCAGAATTGTTAAGCGTTTCCACGGCCCGTTAAGCGAAAATTGATTTTATGTTGCGAATTTTGGTTGCCTTTGTGAAAGGTCTATGCGCCTGCAAAAATTCATTTCACATTTATTCAACTTGTAATCTTAAGAAAAAAAAAACAAAACTTCAAATCGTTTTTGGCAGGCGTTGGCATGAATGACGCAGCGCCATTCGAAACCGCTAGCAGAAACCGCCAGAGGGGGGAATGATGTATTCCACTATGCACATATAAAACAGAACCGAACGTGCTGTTTCTATTCCACTCCTATTAATTCAATTAAATTCCGCTGCTTTCAGATCTATAGAACATTATTTTTCTCTTTTTTGTTAGGCCTTTTATTTTTATCTTTTTGTTATTTTGAAAGTTTTTGACCATGCAACAACACTCGCAACAAGCGATATTAATCAATTTAAAGCGTAATCAAACCATTTGCGTGATTCGAAAAAAAACGAGAGAAAAAACAACTTGCGAAAATTTCTGAAGTGTTGTCTTTGGCCGCAGGGGCTCACCAAATTGAAGCTACTTGAAGCATGATAAATGCTGGCAACATTTTGCCTCAAGCCCAAAATTGAACAAAAATAAACCATAAAAAACGAATTTCAATTGGCTAAACTGGAGCAACAAAAAAAAAAGTCAACGCAAAATTGTCAAAATGAAACGAACGAAATCTTTAAATAAATATTTGTCTAATAAAAAGCTTATCGAAATCCGCTTTTTGATTTAAACTAAAAAATCAAGTGTTTAAAATTAGAAAAAAAAAGTTAAATTTATCATTATGTAGAAATATAATAATTTTGTGATATTTTGTGTAAGGGTATTTAATGTTTATGCTGTAACAAATGGCAGCTGACATTTTGTGGGATTGTGTCGAAAATTCCAAATTAATTTTGTATTTAATAAAGCTACAAGCAAATCAGTTGCAACAAGCACAGACACGTTAAATAACAATTGAAATTGATTGTGCGTAAATAGCAACAACAATAGGGAAACCACACCACAACGCAACACACCCACAAAAACCGACAACGAAACAAAAGGGATCAAAGTGAACAGTTGGCCATTAAGGTGCCATTTAAAATTACATTTGGCCGCCCCTAAAATGGCCGACAAACAGAGGCAACAAACTGACTGTTGGCTCTTTTCCACTGTTCACTGTCAGATACAGATTTGCCATGGAAATGGGGCTGCTATTTAAACTGAATTAAACTTTAAGTACACTCAGAAAAACATTAGCCTGAATTTATGAAAATCGCTCTGAAAACTAGAAAGTTTTTCTAGTTTTTGAAATAATTTCTAAATATGTCAACAAATTTCTGTACATTTTACAAGTTTTTTTTTATTCATAGAACAAAAATGCAAATGTTAAATAATCAGAAAACTGAAAACGCAGCTTTTCACTTGGGCAATTTCTAAAATTCAGCGGGATTTTTCTTCTGATTGTAATTGCAACACGATGACGACAATGAAAATTGAAGATTGCTGGTTAGTTAATCAGCAAAGCGTTGCCTAATCAAGGTCAAATGTGTTGACAAAAAGCGCAGATGACAATGTCTGGGCAGGTTTTTTTTTAAATATATACATATTTATATATATATACATATATATCTGGTAGTTAGTCTCTGGCGGATATCGAAATGCGTTCCACTTCGCAGCGCGTGCATTTAAGTTATGTGCGGCCCTCCACAAATGTATCTGTATCTGTATCTGACAGATGCACACAAACACGCTGAAACACTCCCCAACTAAGGCGCTAATAGCTGCAATTAAACGCAAATCGACAAAGCGTCGTTTGAGTAGCCTAATTTCAATTTGAAAACCCCCTCCTAAAGATAGGACTTTAAAATAGATGTGAAAAAATAACTAATGAAAAATTAGGAAAATAATCAATTTGTTTAGCACATTTCTGTTTTTGTTAAGTTTAAATTTATATTTTATTTTAACTGAATACAGAGCTGTAAAACTTTCATTGATTTTTGCATTTTATTTGCAAAAGGTTTTTAAATTAATATTTTCATTTTAATAAATGCTTAGCTGAACCAACAAGTAGCATTTAAAAGGCCAAGAAAGACTCACCAACCGCTTGTCGGTTTCAATTAGTTAGTAGAATTTACAGAAAAATTCACAAACTATTTTCTTAAGCGGAAGTACAACTTATTTCCAGCTTTAATAAAAGATGTTGTAGCAAATGAATTGTATCGCAAATGCCTCAGCAAAATGGCAATAAAATATACAAAAATATTATGAATAGTAATAATAAAAGTACTCTGTAATTATGCTCGAGAGCAATCAGTTGTCAATTGCAAAAAAATGCCGGACAACAATTGAAGTCTTCAACTTTTCAAGTGTGTGTGTTTTTTTTTTGTCATTGTTGTTAAACTTTTCGTTGTGCGCACTCATCTGAGAAAGTTGTGCTAAATGCAGATTTTACCATAATGATAATGTGTAAAATGATAGCGCAACACTCAATCTTTTTATACGCTTAAATTTGAATATTTACTTTTCGTCGAGTATTTTTATTTTTTTTTTTTATTGTTTTGTGGGCGTTGCAAATGTCAATTTTAGTGGGCGTTACTGTTTTTTTTTTTAAGAGTGGACATAATTGTAATTACATCAATTTGCCGAGTTGTTGGTCAAGTCGCAAAACAATTTGCATGACATTTTCAAGAGCTTCCTCGCCTTGAAACAAGCAACAAACGACAGCAATCACAAACTGATGATTATAAATATCAGTGTGTGTGTGTGTACGTGTGTGTGTGTGTTGCAAATGGTTACAGTTAGTAATGGCTGAGTGTCTAACAATGGCATTAGATATGCCGCATATGATATGCTATAGTTTGTATTTTTATAAATTTGTGGCTTGTGCAATCGAAATGCTTTAAAGCCATGTTGCAAGCGCAACGAAAGAGAGACTGCTTTTAATGTAAAACTTCAATTTAAAATTATAATAATATGTGAGGCATTGCTTTTGTTTTTTTTTACATATTTAGCATAGCTTAACTTAACATAACTGCATTAAAGAGTATTAAACTTTAACAAGCTTACATTATGAAAGATCCGGTTTTATTTGCACGTAAGCAATTATTTGTATTTCAGTCAAGACTACGTTGGCCAAATCGTAAAATTCATTTTGAACAGTTTCCATTAATTAACCTGGTAATAAAAATATACAAAATTTAAAGTCAAGAATATGTTCAAGTGAATTTCAAAGAATTTTCAATAGGATCGAAATAATCTGTAACAAAACTCAAGCTGTAGAAATAAGCTAAGTAAATTAAATCGTTAACACTATATTAATAATTATTATTTTAACAGTTTTATTCGCCTACAAGAAGAAATTTATTTATATTTAACCCAGTAAATGTAAACATTTCCATTAATAAATTGATAATATAATATTTAGTAATAATAATTTTTTAATTGCCTAAGTTGTCATTTATATGCAATTTTTTTTTGGTTAATTTAATAACTTTTTTACACACAGACAGAAAGGCAATTTCCTGTTTTGGGTCGTGTCTGCAGCTGTGTCTGTTTCTGGCCCAGCAGCGACAGCAACTTTATTGTGCACACATCTGCCTAATCAAGAGCAACATTAAACACTAAACTTCATCAACAATAACAATAGCAACAACAACAACTAAAACAACCTGCCAACAGCAACCATTTCACTGTGGTGTCTGAAAATGCTTCTTTTTGAAAGCCCTTTTTTTCTCTCAATTCTGCCTCTGCCACACCCCTCTCGCGCTCTGTTTCAGTTTATACATAACTTCTAGTGCAAAACAATTTAAATAACAAGTTGGTAATGGAGCCGCATTTGGCCTGGGAATCTTCTCTCTCTCTGCGCCATATGTGGCAACCCTATGTGGCACTTGTTGATGCATTTGTTGTTGCTATTGTTGTTGTTGTAAGCCATGCTAAAAAAATTACTGGAGCATGCAATTGTCTGTTGTTGTTGTTGTTGCTGCTGTTGTTACTTTAGCTCTGATTTAAAATGCAGATTTCTTTTGCCAAGTGGAAACTGGCAGAAGTTTTACTGAGGTTTCCATTGCATTATATGCCGCATAAAATAGCGCATTGATGAGCTTTGCAACTAGAACTACACTTGCCACTAAGTACAGCTTCCTAAGCAGAGCTGTTGTTGTTGTTGCTGCTGTTGCTGCTGCTGCTGTTGCTGCTGCAAATGCAATTGCAATTGACATTTGTTGGCAGGCAACAAACTAAAATTTACATGCCAAAAGCCAGTTTTGCAATGGGGTCGCATTTTAATTAGATTTACATAGAAATGAGAAAGATGTGCCGGGTAGGGAGAGGAGGTTTGAGGGGTAAATAGAACTGAACTGACTTTATGCAGATTACATTTGCAGCTGCCAGCGTGCCCCTAATGATACACCAATGCACAACTTTGGGAAATGGATTTTTAAAGCGTCACACGAGCTGCATTTATTTCTATCTTATACACATACACACACACACACACATATATATATATATATATATATATATATTCATTCAAATGTTTATTAGCATAAAAACGCTATCGTATTGCATGCGAAGCAAACTCACTTAATATGCTAATTTTAATTGAATTCATAAAAATTGCAATTTTCTTGCATTATATAAATTAAATATGCGCTCTTAAGAAAATAGTTAAGCCATTCAATTGGTAAATTATAAATAATTATGTCGTCATCTCAATTTTAGTAATCCAATAAAATGATCTGATTTAAATTTGCAATGTAAAATTTTTCTAAGACTTCTGCTTAGCAGATGGAAAAACATTTTAGATAAAATATTGTTAGCACAAACTATAGCTTAAGTCAATTCTTAGCTATATTTATTTTAAATGAAGCAACTTTTTTAAATTAAAATTAGTTTGTCCCCATCAAATTCACAGCTGTTCCACTTTATTGAGTGTAAATCGTATTTGTTGAGAGTCGAAATCAAAACCGAGTTTTCAATTTTTATGCAGCTGCAAACGATTTGTAGAACGACTGGTAATTAATTGTTCAAACTTTATAAGCTCATTTCACACTGGTAAATTACTGAAACTATTTTTTTCTCGATTTTATTTCCGATTTTATTGCCACAAAAAATTAAAGTTGCTTTAAATTTCATCTGTGGCCTTTTTGTGTTGCACTCTTTGAAGTGCCGCTTGTCTAGCCACAATGGCAACAAAAACAACAACTACAACAACAAGAACTACAAAAAATTGTGTGTAATATTTTGTATTAATTTGTTAATGCACTTTTGTGCAAACTTGGCCACAACAAGACCGACAAATCATAAATACAAATGGACAAAGTTAATTAACAAATTTAGTTGGCGGGGGGCCATTTGGAGGCGTGGCAATGCGGCCAACCGCAAATGGTAAATTTAATTGTGGTCAGCATTGAACAACTTTGCAAATCGTTTGTGTTTAAAACAGATTTCGAATTAAACTATTAAATTGTGGCTTGAATTATAATGCTAATGTTTGCATAAATTAAATTAAAGCTGGTTTAACCTATGACTTTCTTATATTATTTTACTCTAACTAGTAAAACATATATAAATTCAAATTAAATTTGCATTTTGATTGATAACCATTATATTTTTATTATGGAAATATTCTTTAATTGTGCACTTTACAAGCTCAAAATGCAGTTTAAATTGTTGATTTCTGAGTTGATTTTCTTTTTGTACTGTGGGTCAAAGTCTTTGTAAAAAAGACGTTGTAAAAGAAAAAGTAAGTCATGCACATAAAAAAAAAAAAAAAAAAAACCAAAAAATGTTGTTAACAACACCATGGCGCATAACTGACAAACGGGTTCTGGCAGTCAGATAATAACAACAGCAACAACAACAAATAGTAAAATAATAAATAATAAAAAGCTTCGCTTGACTAAATGTTAAAAATTTTAAGTATACCAGAAATTTATTGCAAACATTTTTTTTTTTATTTATACTTTAAATGTAGTGTGAAAAAAAATAATAATGGATATAAATATAAATTCAAAATGGTAAAGACAGAAAACAAAATGGAAAATAAAGGCAAGAAAAAACATTGTGAAACAATTTCTCTAATTAATTGTATAGCCAGGTGGTATGGGGAGGGGGTAGGAGGGGCTAACGAATTAGTTATGTTTGTTATTTTTTATAACACATTTTCCGCTTTTGGTTATGCGAATTCGTTTGAAAAGCACAACGAGCAATGCAATTGCATTTTGCTGTTAATGGCGGCGCCGCCAAGTGTGGTTGCAACGCACAACTTGCCACCCAGACACACTGGTCAAATTGCCAATCGGCGCGACAACATTTTTCAGATGGCAAAACTTTTATCTAATTTAACGCGCATTTTAAAGTTTTTCAACGTTTTTTTTTTTCTTTTTTCTTAATATGTTGACAACATTTGCAGGATGCCAGCCATGTTGCCGCACCCAATAACAGCTACAACAACCACTTGCCGCAGCAACATCAGCCATCAACAGCAACAGCAGCAACACATGAGCAAACTTTAAATGTCGAGGCTGTCATATTGCAAAATCAGGTGGATACATTGCATTGGCAACTGAAGCAGGTGAGTGCCACACAAAAGACTTAAGACACATACTTGACAATCTAGTCTAGACTCGCTCGCAGCCTGAGCAATCAGAACACGATATGCCCAAGACACAAAACTTGGCAACACAGCAGCTTACACTGAAAAAAAATACAATTTGTTTAATGTAATAAATTTGCAATAATTTTTGTAGTCATTTTTAAAAATATATGTAACAGGCAGAGGGAAGTTGTATATATATATATATCACTCACGTCTCGATATATATATAATTTTTTATATTTTGTAAAGCCAATTCTCGTAGAAACAGCGCAAATCAATTTTACTTAATTTTAATCGATAACTGTGCCGCTTCGCCAATATATACATATTCTATATAAATAAAATATATTTTATTGATATTTATTGTCTTATTATTGATTCATCATTATACATATTTTCTTACACATCTTTTCTCCCAGTGTTGCATCGAGTCACTCAATTCTACACTTGCAACGACACATAAAACGTGACTTTAAAACCGCCGCCACTCACTTTATACATTGCTAACTATGCCTTACACCTTCCTCATCCGCGCACCACACCGCACCGCACCGCACACCCCTCTTCTGCACTCTTTACTGCTGCTGCTGCTCCAAATACCTTCAACTTCAACCTGTTCCTCTGACTTTTCCATAGCCCCATGTCTTTATTCTGGGCAGCTGTTGTTCTCACGCCTAATACACTCATAATTACCACTCAATGCCAAAGAGACGTTGTCATGCTAGCAGCAGGCCCGCCCCCCCTCCCCTTCCCGCTTCCTCAATCAATATTTCTGCACGCTCCTCTTTCTACTTGGCTTTCAGCGTCATGTTAAGTGGCTATTGTTTTTTTGCTTGTTGTTTGTTGTTTGTTGCTGTTGCTGCTTCAACTGCTGCTGTTGTTCTTTATTCTTAATGTTGGCGCATTTCCTTGATTTGTTTTCTTTTATTCATTCACTCTTCTTATTCTTCTTCTTCTTGTACATTATGTGTTCCTCCGTGTTAAGTTGCCCGACTCCGGTTTCGGACTGCTGGACACTGTCGGACACACGGGGGGCTACTGTGCTGTTACCTTGCAACGTCCAGCCACATTCACATCCACAATTAGGCGGCACATTCTTTTTAACGCTTAATTATAGACTCCGGTGGTCGTCAAGTTGCCAGTTATTTAATTCTATTCTATTCTATTCTCTTCAGTCTCGTCCCATTGTCTTTTGGATTCTAGCCATTTCCTCGATGGCTTTCATTTTATATTTCCTCCAACAAATGGTTGGCAGACGGGGCAACACTGCGGGTTGCATATGCAACACATAAAAAATGCCAGACTCTGTCGTGCAGACAATCAGTTGCTTAAAAAATATTTTAGATGTGGTGCAAAGATACAAACTTGAAGTATATAGAAAAAGAGTTGCTCAGCAATACTTGATTCGAATTGTGAGTAATTAAAAAATTCACCTATAAAATTGTCAAGTATTGTCTAATAATTTATATATAATCTTTTACAGTTGGTTATTAAAATTTATTTGCGAGAACAAACAGAAAATACTTGAATCAAGCTGATTATTAATGAGAACACAAATGTTTTTAAAGCTATCAGATATCCAGATATATATATATTTATACTCATTACTTGACCAAAGACTAAAAGTGTTATTTGCTGTTATTTATACCTTTTTCTCTTTGGGATTCGTTGTGGACCCAAAGTACTTCCTGTCCAAAACAATTTTGGTTCATTAAAAACTCATCTAAAGCTGCGCAGAGAGTCGCCGCATCCGTTGAGAGAGAAAACTGGGTGCATAAATTTAAGTTGCTGTCTTCAATCAATCGGCGCCATCAATCAAAGCGGCTCAGTGCTGGTGGCATGGGGCAAGCAAGTGGCTTGTGGCATGTGGCATGGGTTGGTGTCTAGTCTGTCTCAGCCCACGCTTCAATCGTGATTTGTTTGCTGTGTTTAATGAAGTTGTTGTTGTTGTTGTTGTTTCTGCTGTTGCTGCTGTTTTTTGCCCGTTTTGCTGCTGACCGCCTTTGGCTGTAGTCTAACCCAGTTTTTGCCTTGACTAAGTTTTCCGGCGGCATTCCACAGCAGCAGAGAAAGAAGCGCGTACCAACAACAACAACAACAACAACTACAACAACAACATCAACAACAACAAAGTGTGGAAAATATTTATCACTGATTATATTGCAATTTTCTGGCCACTGCTTTCCTTCCATTGAGGCGCATTTAAAGCGCATTAAATCGAAATGAAAGCGTAAATATTTTGCTGCCGCTGGTTGCAACTGTATAGAATCTGAAATCAGTTGTTGGCTGATTGAAAGTGTTGCAATGCTGTGTGTAAACAACCATGTGAAAGTTGAAGGTCAACACGGTTCAAACATGGCTTAGAAACAAACAAAATCCAAACTGTGGCATCGCATTAAGCACAAGTTGCGCTTAGATTTCAACCAGTTTAGTTTGACCCAAATATTTGTTCGATTTAATTTATTTTCCAAATATCCATAAATAGTTCGATTTGAGCCGCAAATTGTTCGGAATTTGTTGCTAACGGAAAATCTGATTTTGTAGAATTTTTAATACAACTTTTAATCGATGATTTGGTTGAGTTAACTTGTGTTAAAAATTAACTTTAATTTAATTTGAATCTAAATTAACATTATTTTAATTTGTGCTTAATGTTTTCCGGTACAGCTTAATAAAATCTGATGTTGTTGTTTGGCCAAATTCAATTTGAATCGCATATGAAACCATACATTTTGTGTATAAATGTTAAATGAACTGAATATGCATTTTTAATCCAGCGATTTATGCGCGATAAATCTAAAATTTACAATCGTATAAATCTGCAAAGTAGCTGTAAAACTGTGCAACACTCGTAACTCCCATCTTCGATCCAATAAACACGCAGCAGGAAAATTTTAAATGGCAACGGAAAAGCGAACAGCAACAGCTAAAAACATTAGCAACAATTTCAAAAACCGCAACAGCAAAAAAAAAACAATAACAACAACAACATGAAACATTTTGTTTCTTACGTAATCAGCAGACGACTGGCCAAAAACAACTGCAACAACAACAACAACTGCAACAACAACAACAACAACTGCAGCAGCTCAGATTGCTGCTGCCCAATTGCAATTGCCAAGTTTTTTTTTTTTTTTTGGTGTCTGCTGCCTCATTTGGGCGTTGTGCGAAGTTTTGTTGGCCAATTTGGCCACATGGCAGGCAGACAGACATACTGGCAGAGACAGGCTGTGGCAGCAAGTGGGTGTGGCACCATTTCGGTTAGGTGGCATCTTTACACTTTGACTTGCCTATTTGGCAACGCCTCAAACAATCAAACATTTACCAACGATGTCCGTTAATTAAGGCAACCAATTTTGTTGGCCTAAATACGGCAATTTTGTTTTGGGCTCAAGATATTCAAATGTGGCACAAAGATCGACTTACAAGCCAACAGACAAAAGACATTTGTGCCACAAATATGTCACTTAAGTGAAAGTGTTTCAACAAGGGGCAGGCGATGAGTTCAAATGGGAGACTGCTCCACAAATGCAGCACAGCAAAACGAAAGAAAAAGTTTTGATAATAACAAATTAACATAATCTATAAATTGTTTATAAATTAATATCAAATACCATAAATATCTACACACAGTTAACAGTTTATTGTGACAACGACCTTGCCACCAGAGGAGAAATGTGGAGGTGAATGAAATGCAAAGAAGAGAAAAGAAAAGAAAAATCAGAGAATGCATTGAGAAAACAGTTCAAATAATTCCACTTTAAAAATTCCACGCATTAATTGTATATTTAAAGAATTTCGAGATTAAAGACAGCATTTCAGACATTTGCCTGCCAAATTACACAAGAAAATTAACATAAAAAACTGCGGCAAATGAATTTAAAATAGAAACAGTCGAAGCGTAAAATGATATCCCACCTGAACACAAGAGAATAGAATATAATAGAATAGAATAGAATAGAATAGATTGCATATATGCCAAGATTTCTAGAAAGGGCGTCGGTTATACAATCGCAACTGGAGATTAACTACAATATTATGTAAGCCTCGCTGTTGCGGTTAAATTGCATAATACGTCAACAGTTATTATGGAACTTGGCTACTTATGTTCTTACAAATACTTAAATTACATGTCGGATTGCTTATTATTATTATTCAAATTGAGAATTTTGTGTTTTAATTATGAATCATTTGTATAAAATTTGAGAAGAGACCGTTAATTTTGAATTCAATGTAGAAACAATTTATAAAGATTATTAACTGAATTAAAGTGTATACAATTTATTCATTTCACGCCTAATAAAACAAGTAAGAATGCTGTAGTCGAGTGAGCACGTCTGCGATTTACCTTGAACCAAGTTGTTGAATATATTCTAGATTTTTTTAAAGGCCAATTTGACTTTAAAGCAGTTTGGATTAAATTTGGGTAGTTGATTCATAAAATGCCTTTGCATATTCTGTGTTAATCGGAGGATTTTGCATTTAGAATTATGGCATTTATTGGTATTGGAAATCGATAGTCGAGCAGTTATCGATAAAAAAAAAGCAAAGGTAACCTGGGCTGGTTTTACGAGAACCTATATTTTAAATTTCTCTAGCTCTTCTGGTATCTGATGATATCCGCGTGTTCATACAGACGGATAGACGGATATCGACCCGGCAGTTGATGCTGGTCGGGAATATATGTACTTTATGGGGTCGGAAATGCTTCCATCTGCTTTTTTATCCATTTCTATGCCAACTCACTTTTCCATTTACTTTCAGACGGAAACCAATTGTGAAATGTATCGCGCTGTCATGGAGGAAGTGGCACGCTTCTTTGAACGCTATCAGCAGCAACAACAACTGCAACAACTGCAACAGCAGCAGCAGCAGCAGCTGCAGCAGCAACAACGTCAGCAACCAGCGAATCGTTATAGTTTGGGTGGCGTCGGTGAGCAAATCTCACGCTCAAAGAGTCTGCATCATGTGGTGCAGGGCATACAGAGTGATCCGAATGGTTGTGTCGAGCATGCCACCGGCGGTGGCAGCAACACAAGTAGCTCATCAGCCAGCAACTCTGCCTCGTATTTGCGTGCACGCAGCAGCACAAATCTGGTGCTCAACAAATCAATGCTGACCATGAATGAGGAGCACAGCTATGAGAGCATTGCACCAGCGGGCAGCTACAATGCCTTCAAGGACTTCACCTGGTAAGTGCCAGGATATATTTTTTGATTGAGCTGTTTTACTTATGCTTCATATTTTGCAGGAGACGCTCACCCAAAAAGCTTGGCGGCTGCAAGTCACGTCTCTCCACAGCTGAAGCGGCCGAGGAGAAGCTCAACCAGGAGGCCTTCCGCCTGGCGCGCACCATACGCAATCTTCTGCACACATCGGAACAGCAGCCGGATCTCACCCAACCGCGCCACTCGTTGGGCGGCGGTGTTGGTCATCGTCTTGGCAAGAATCACCTGACTAACAACGCCGTTGTCCACACGCCAACGCAGCACAACTCGACCAGCATAGATGCTAATTCCAAGAATGACAACAATAACAACATCAACAGCAACAACAATAACAACAGCAGCAACAGCAATGCTCCCAGCAGCGCTGAGATGCTTTTCTTACGCTCGAATACAATGCGAGATTCGCGTCTATCGCTGCGTAGCTCCACCGATAGCTCTGTGCATTCCACCATTTCCTCGACGGCTTCATCCTCATCGAAAATAGAGACCGATGAGGAGATTACAGCCAACAACAACAACAGCAGCTGCAACAACAGCAACAATAACAAACCAATTAAACCAGCTGGCAATGGTTCCAGCACTGAGGATGAAAGTGGATTTAGTTCCATTAGCTCCTTTCATGATGTTGGTCTGCCGCTCAGCTCAACGTTAATTGGAGGCCGCCTGTCGCTCTCCACGGAGAGTCGCAACTCGACGCTGAAGTCGGCTCTGAATGTGGTAGGTGTGCCACTGCAACCACTGCAGTCACTGCAACCACTGCAACTACAGCTGCCAATGCAGCCACAGCACTCGCCACCGCAGCAGCCATCGCAGTCTCCTGCAAAGACCTATCGAAATGCCAATCGTTATCAGCGCTTCTCCACGCTCTCCAACGAGGATGCAGCTGCTGTGCTTTGGGTCTAGTTGGAACAATCATTTTCTAATTGTTCACCATACAATATCAGCCCCTTACAGTAGAACTCTCCGTTTAAGCTAAGTTTTAGTTATTTGTGCCTTTTGTTTTAGCTGTTGCTTAAGTTAATTTGCATAACTTTTCGAATATGTACGATATATGTTTTTGAAACCGCCTTTATTTTATAATTATGTATTTTTAATTTTTGAGTTTCTTATACGAATACGCCGCATTTTTATATTTAACATTTTTGTAAAGTTTTAAACATAAGTTTTGCAGTATTTATAAAATTTTGCAGCTCTCTGAAAATAAAAATAGATTTAAAACATGCTTCAAATGTAAAAGTACTCGTCTTCCAATTTGTTATCGATATGAATTGCCAGCTTATGGTTGTCCTCAAATCACATTACCTTAAATTTGATTGTCAAATTTGTTTATTTTCCAACTGAGACATTTTTTTCTTTCTCAGTTGTCCTCGTTTCGGCACGCATCATTTCGCTCGTTAATTTTTGGTTTTGTTTCCCCAAATATTTCGGCATATCTCACTGCTTCAAAAATAGCGTTTGTTATTTGAAAGGGATTTGATTCCAGGCAAAAAAAAGAGGAAAAAAGAATTTCATCAGCATGGCCAGCGCCCAAGTAGAAACGCTGGAAACTTTGATCTTCAAGCCAAATAATTTACTGGCGCGTCGCCTGGTGCAGTCGGATCCCAATGAGCAGAATAATAATAATAATAACGAGGATGTTTTGGTGCCCGAGTACGAAAATGAGCAAACGTACAAAATCATATACAAACATCCGTTTGAATATGTGTGGACGCTGTGGTATCTTGAGAATGATCGCAACAGACAATGGCAGGACATGCTGAACGAGATTACCCAAATCGACAGCATCGAAACATTCTGGGGGTAAGCCCAAAAAGACTCCACACAAGCACAACATATTCTAAGCATCCTCATCTTTAGCTTACATTATACCATTAAACCACCGTCGGAGCTGAAGACAGGCACCGACTATTATTTATTCAAGCATGGAATACAGTTTGTAGCGCTAGATTTTGAATAAAATCCATTTATTCATATTTGATTGCACTTTAGGCCCATGTGGGAGGATGCGGCTAATATAAGAGGCGGTCGTTGGCTTTTTACAATTGGCAAGAGCGCCAAATATGCGTTAGATCGCATCTGGCTGGATATATTGTTAATGATGGTCGGCGAGTCCTTTAATTATAACAGCGAAATCTGTGGCGCTGTTGTTAATATACGTGCACGAAGCAATAAGATATGTAAGTATGTCAAATACGTATATATTGGATATACCTAAGATCCTAGTATATTTTTGCTTGCAGCTGTTTGGACAGCCGATGGCACTAATGAGTTGGCAATTTTGGAAATTGGCTTCAAGTTGAAGGCATTATTGCGTTTTCAATCGAACAATCTACAATATGAACTGCACTCGGATGCGATGGCTAAAATAAATTCTGGAATTAAATCTGTATATAGTATATAAAAACAATTGTTGCATTACGTGTGTGAGATGCAAGTGAGACTGGTGTAATAATCGTACTCAAGATTAATTAATTGTTTTGATATAGCCCAAATTGTATAAACTTATAAATTTTATAAAATTATAAAAGCTGCATTCTAAATAAAAAACAGTATTTTATTGAATTTTATATTTTACTTTATGGTTCGTATATTATTTCTTAAACATCATATCATCATCATGCTCTGCTTACGATACGACTTTGGGCTGTGCGCCTGCCTCAAACAAATTGAATGGATTCAATATTAATTGTTATGCATATTTTTTTAAAAAATTTACTCAGTAAACATTCACAGCTTTTGCAGTGTAGCGGACAAGCCGAACCAAAAATGAAATCGAACCGATTTTCATCCTTCGTTCTTTTGGGCGTGAATGCGATTTCAAGTCACTAATACGATTAGTTACATTATACGATTACATAGAACATACAGTTATATATATAGTAAAGATATATAGATAGGGTTTCTTTTTTTTCAGAACTATTTACAATTGCTCATAGAATTGAGGGTTACATAATTCATCGAGGGCCGCAAACGCTTCAACATTTGCGAGCGACAATGGCGACAAAGATACTTAGAAAACATTCTAAAATTACGACCTTAAACTGATTGGACGCTTATGTTTTGATGAGATTACAAAATTCGATGGTATGAATTACATTTATGAATATGTATGGGCACAAGCGAGTGTTGTCAAGACATACTTTAAGCCTATACGAAACTGACTTAAATGGAATACACTTATTGGAGTTCTTTGATAGCTAAATTCGGCCAACGACTGTTTTATTTTTTCGCGTAGGCTGCACGGAGAGCGGAGGCACTACCAGCATCTCGGACTGCGATGATGGTGAACTGCTGCGCATACTGGAGCACTCCTCATCAGCTACTTCCTATAATATAATAAGCGCAATCAATTAGTAAATATACATGATTTTTAGTATGCAACTCACATTGATGTTGGTGCAGCTGGCCAAACGCATTTGTGCCAGCTGCGAGGCGGGCGTTAGGGAGTTAGTGCTGCCAAATGGCGATGTCATCATTGTGGAAACTGCACGTTTCAGCTTATTGGGTGTTTTATTAAAGGAAAAGGCGCGTCCAACCTATTAAAATGTCAAAGAAATTGCTTAAATGATATGATTATGTGCTAAACTGTGAGGAAACATACTTTGAGACGCGTTTTGGCCGCCAGTTTGAATGCTTTACTCAATGTGCTGACATTTACATCGCTGATGTCTACTTCCAGTTCCAGAGATGTGCGACTCATCAGCATTTTGTCCTGCAGAGAATGATTAGCATCGGTCTTAGTATTTATATTAGTAGGGAAGTGTTTTTTCACTTACCGGATCTGTGCGACACGTATGCGCAGTAATTTCCATGCACAGCTTTTTAAGATAGACCAGCTTATCCGTCTCCTCATCGATGATTCCAAACGTGTACAGTTTCTCCTTTTCGCCACGCTGTAGCAGGCCAAAAGCTCGTGGACTGTCTGTGATGTCGATGACATAGCGTATCGTATTCAGCGATATCAGTTTAATGTGTTTATGCGTCTTCGCCGTGCTCGGCGATTTGGCCGTGTTGAAGCCGCGTGAACGCCGCTTGCACACCTCTATGGAATCGGAGAACAAGTAGAGCAACAGGCTATCGCCACGCCCACTTAGGGAGTCGGAGAGCTCGTTGACCTCACACTTGGATATGAAGCTGCGATTCGAGCTAACCAAATGCGCTGGACAGCCATCGATATCATTGAATATGTCAAAGATGGCCATGCGCGACTCTGTGCGACGCTTGTCCTCGTTTATGTGCAGCGTCACCTGCTTGATGGCCTTCAGAGCTTCCTCGAGACGCACATGATCCTTATTACTGCTGCCCGTATGCTTTAAAATATCATTGAGCAGTAGACTAATGCTAGGTAAACGCTGCACTGGTCTTATCATCAGATCTTGTAGACTCTGACGACCACATTCTGGTTTCGTTTGATTGATCTTGAGGAAGGCATGGAAGCGTGGATATTCGCGATCACAGTAGAGCAACTGTTCCTTCATCTGCTCATAGAAGTTGACATAGGGCGGGTAGGCCTTAATCAGCTCATCGCGATACTTTATTATGATATCGCCAATGAGGCAATCTTCACGCCAATTGGCATGCAGCTTGCGCAAATGCTCCAGCATGCTCTGATGTACCTCATGAATGGGCAGAAAATTTCCAAATATGGTTTTGATCTCTGATTTATTAAGCAGTGGATCATTCGTCTCTGCCAGCTCCTCCAGCTTATTCTTGAACAGCTAAAAGAGAGGAAGGAAAAGGGACTTAATAATATATAACAAGGATCAATTGCGGCAACTTACATTTAGTATGGTATCCATTATGCCCACATAGTTGGACTCTGTGGTAAAGAAGTCCATAAAGTGATTGTAACGCATGGATTTCTTGGTGGGCGTGGCTTCGCTTGCCTCTGGTTCCACGTGCAGCAGTTTATCATTCTCAAGCTTATCCGGACTGGTGGTACAGTCAAAAAAGCTATTCGAAACGGATAACAGACCCGCATCCGATACCGAGGAGCGACGCTTGCCCGAACCCAAAGGTGTCCCCTCCAATTGTATGCGCTGCGAGAAACGCTTGCGTTTCCGCTTATTGAGAGTGATTGGCAGCGAATCCCGACGATCTGTGCTTGGCGTATTCGTAATGCTATCCAAATACTGCAAAAGAATCAACAGAGTTTTATTTATGATACAGTTTTAAACATTTTTTAATGGTGTTCTTGCTTACATCGCCAAACAGATAATCCATCTCGTTGGCATAGCCATTCTGGATTGTATACCAGAACCAGTCCGATTTCAGAATGTGCGTATTATGATTCTTGGGCTCCGGCTTTGACACAGTCGTGTGCTCATCAACAACCTGATGGAGAGAGCGTGCAAATTAGATATTGTTCATTAATTATTGTTATTGCCCATAAGTGGTGCAATAAAACGATATATTTGTGATCATATGTGTGATATGTGCAAACTGTGATGGAATAAAAATGTTTTGTTTGTTGCCAAAATCATTTGTACAAACTGAATGTTAATCAAGCGTCTAACTAATTAAATCTATTGTACAGTTCACAAACGCAGCATCAGCAGCAGCAGCAGCAGCAGCAGCAGCAGCACAATAAATTATTCATTTAAATTTAAATTTTCTGTTTCGGAATGTGAACATAAAGTTGATTTCGTGCTCAATAATCAGAGCAAAAAGGCCAAACAAAACATTTTTAATGCACATTTTTTGGCAACACTTTGAAACGGGCATAAAAATCTTAAGCAAACAAGCAACAAAAATAATAAAACAAAAGAATAAAATTGAAGTAGAAGAAAAATAAACAAATTGTTTATCATGGAAATTCCTGACATCGAATGTACTGAAACATTTGTGCAAATATTTGTTAGTCTATTGAAATATTTTTGTTGTTTTTTTTTGTTTATAAAACTAAAAAACGCTGCAAGGCGTCGAATAGTCTGTCTTTATATATATATTATATATTATGTGATTCGTCATTGGGAATTTCAATAAAGCATTTTTACCATTTATTCAATCGGAATGTAGGCTGCTATTCGTTAAGCAAATAAATGTATATAAATATTTATTGTGCTGCTTTTTTCATTTGATGGTGTTTGTTGCGTGTGATCGGAAACCAAAGGAACGGAAAATAAAGTGAGTATTATTACAGAAGTAGAAAATATATATATAAACCAAAAGAGCAAGAATAAAAAAAAACACCGCACCCAAGTTAGGCAAATGACGTGACTTAAACTACAGAACATAACCATAAACAATTAACATGTAATTTAATTAAATTTTCCAAAGTTGTTGACAAATTTCTGAAAATGGGCAAAAATCCGCAAGCGTTGAGCAACTGAAAAAGCGAATTGAATATATACAAATGATAGATGAATTTAATCAAAAATATATAGCACAAAATGTTTCAATGCAAAGTGAATCACAAAAGCTGCCAGATGAAGTTCAAAAACTGCTCAAATTCACTTGAAACATTATCAGAGATTAAGAAAGCTTTTCAAGAGTTAAATTTGAATTCTAAGCCCTACACAAAGATGAAATGTTTGCTGCGCCGTTTCAAAGCGTGTCCAAGTTTAATTAGTAGATATATATCCAGTAAAGTACCATTTGCATGGGCTCATCTGTAGCGAATGCGTTGCTGTTGCGACGAGGTGGCGTTGATGCTGTCATCGCGGGAGCAGCGTTGTCAATGATTTGCAGAGATGTTGTTGTTGCCGAAGATGATGATGCTAATGATGATGATGCTGTGGTTGATACCGATATGGCGACTTGCATGGGCAGCATTGATGTGGCAGCCATAGAGCTTGTTGCTTCATTAACTTGTGCATTGGAATTGCCGGCGTTGTGAGATGAGAATGTCAAAGAGCTGCTTAGTCCACTAGCCACTGGGCCAAAGAGACGTTTGGCTGTTTTTTTAGTAGCCGAGGCACTGCCACCACCGAAACGCTGCAATGGTGCCTTGGGCGTCTTGAAACCACTGTCCAACAGACCACATTCGGGCGTAGCCTCGCCTCGCTCCGCACGGCGACTGCTGCTGCGCGTGATGCGACCGCAGATGCTGCGCAAAGCCTTCACTGGCTTCCGTATTGACTCATTCAGTGTGCTATTAATGCTGGCCAGCGAGCAGACAGAGTCATCAGCCTCGATCGTCGTGCTGTCCCGATATGTGGACGTGTCGGCTACAGCAATCGAGCTGCGTCGCGTGCGCAGCGTTTTGATGATGGGCGTACGATCGGCTACAAAACTCATGGAGCGCTTGAGGGTGCGCGTTATGGATCCAGTGCGAATAAGTTTGGGTTTCTTGGTGCTGGCGGGCAAGGCAAACGAGTCCACAGACATTAGGGAGACACTGTCGAAGCTGTCACGTTTTCGCTTCAGATCATTCTCGACGCCTGCATCCATCAAATCATCCGTTTCCATGTCGCATTCGTTGATGGTCTCAATGGTCAGCAGTTTGACAGGCGCCTTTAAAATGGGCGACAGACTTTCGGTGTGCGATTGAAAATCGCGTGGTGACAGCAGGCTACCATTGCTGGTGGTCGGAGTGCCGGCAGTTATTATTATGCTTGGCTGCTTGCTGCTCTTTGGCGTGCTGGCCTGCACATCCTCCTCATCGGCCAAGTCGTCTGGCAGCTGCAGTTCCTCCGGCTGTTGTAAGTCGCCCGCTTCGACAAACAAACGTGGATCGAAGTGTAGGTCATCCAGTTCATCGCTTTGATTCTCCTTATCAGCTGCAGGCTGTTGTTCCTCTTGATCCATTTCGTGTTCCTCTTGTTGTTGTTGCTGCACATCTAAATTGCTTGCTGTGGACTTGGGACTGTTGCTGCTTGGTTGGGTTTTAGTGTTAGTGCTGTGGTTAGTATCAGTGCTAGTTGTGCTAGTGCTAATGCTAGTGCTTGTAAGGACAGCGCCCGTATTGGGCATCACCTGTAAGATATATACATGAGATTTAGCCATAAGACAAACAAGGACAAACAAAACGCATATTAAAAGCCAAATGCCAGTGAATTGCATGCAATTACAACTAAAATGCGAATATGAATGGTGGATATAAATGGCCCATTATGGATAGTGGGGCGGATTGATAACTCACAACATGCGAGCACTCGGGATCATCCAGTTCGGCACAGACGCCGCCATTCTTCAGCAGCACATCGACCATGTGCTGATGCTCCTCGGCGGGAAAGCCAAAGAAGCAAACCTTCTGCCCCTCAAATGCCTTCAAACTATGCGCCTTGGTAAAACTATCCTGCGTCGCCTCAAACTCCAATGAATCGCGCGCCGACCAAGCGGCATAAACCCAAGCGGGACGCACCACCGTCAAACGAAATGTTTTGGCGTATCTTTTGTTGAATAAATATAAAATTAATTAATATATTTAGCTACTATTATCGAGGTACTAAGTAGTAGTGTTAATTGAACAAATTAAGTTGTATACTTACTGATACTTTTCACCGACACTGTGATTGCATATCAGATGCGTGGTCTTTGTGTTCAAATCTTTCTTGATGCAGCCACCCATGGAGTGTATAAGATTCACGAGTCTTGTCTGTTGAATTTGGAAAAGGTGTTAGTTTGTTGCACAAAAAACACTGCATGCATTGAATGGATTGAAATTTTGAAGCAGCTACTCACCAGCTCATCCTTCTTGCGTATGCCCGTGAAGCAAGTGACTACACCGCGCATTGCATAGTTGTAAATGGGCCGAGTGTTCTGGCCCAGTGTCTGCTTCATCTCTGCCGCATACTTCAAAGCGGGTGGGCCCAAAATGCTGCAATGCCACAGAGACGGAAGAAGATGGAGAAAAAAACGCAATTAAATATTTATGTGGCACACTTTTGAGTTATGCAAGGCAATATCATCTGTGTGTGCGTTATGTGTGTATTATATATTGGTGTATCTCCTCTTTAATGACCCAATTGACCTTGGCCGTTGCGATGCTGTATCAGCCATGTTTCTTAAATTATTTCGAATCAAGTAAAGACTATAAATCGGTTAAAAGCGCAGCATTCAATTGCAGCTAGAACTGAAGCAGAGACAGCAGCAGTCGGAGCAGCAGTCGGTGCAGCAGTCGGAGCAGCGACGTACGTACGATCAGGCAATCCACGAGTGACTGCAATTTAACAATCAGAAATCGACTCAGTTGCAATGCGACGTTGCCACACATAAACACATATATGTGTATATGTATATGTATACAAACACAGACGACACCAGGTGGCAAATTGCTCGGCTTGTGTAAACAACAATCAAAATGCCAGACCAATTTTCACTGAACTTTAACTTGGGCAGCTCGCAAGTAGCCACCCAAACCACAACCACAACTCATGCGGTGATCAAATTGTTTAAGGGCTTTTTGTTTATGATTATGGGGCCAATGGAGGCTGGCTGGCTGGCTGGCTGGCTGGCTGACTGTACTTCACTGCACTGTACTGTGTGGAACGGACTCTTTACAAACCGGAAGTTTTTATAAACAAATCAATCGAGCGGAAGTGGGCGGCTGCTGCAGACTGCTGCTAAAATGCCGCCCAGCCTGCCTGCAGATGTATTTATGATATTATTATTATTATTTTTTGTTTTTTTTTTTTGTTTTTTAATTGAGCGTGCTCAACAATATTGAAATTAATTTATGAACATTTCATTCATCATTTAAGCATGCGGTATTTGTGCCTGCCACATTAAATGGTTGAGTAACAATGAGCGATAATCAAAAAAAATATATAGACGTATCTGCGTAAATATAAATAGCAAGTACCAGGAAACATCAGTCTGGAAAAAACATTCTCGAAAAGCGCAGGCAGACGAAGTAACTCAAGATTGATATGGGAAACACTAAAATTGGGGAATTTTATTCATTTTTGTATAAGAATCACACAAATACCTCAAATTCAAGTTCATAGAGAACTCAATTTATCAATATATCTATTTTTTTTTTAATCACACACGTATTAGTTGGGTATTAACCCACAAAGTTGATCAAAATATTTGAAATTTCTGTATGACACAACACGTTTGTTAGTCCATTGTCAATTGGCCTTATCTGAGACTCCATTACACAATGCATTCCATTTGAGTTGAGTTCGAAAACTGAGGAGGCAACTTAAGATTTGTTCCACAGCACAACAAATCCCCACTTAAATTTCACTTGATAAGGCGACACTTCTCACAGCTTTCACACCAGCCAGACAAAAGAAGACAGTTTGCACTTGTTTCACACAAATAGTCATTTCCCACACACACACACACACACACACGCACAAATCACTTCTCCCTCTTACCACAAATGATAAATTTCCATATGCAGCAATATCTATTTGAACAAATGTTAAATTTTATCAGCATAAGCTGAACTTGTTTAAGGCAAAATCAGTAGCAATGCACGAATATTTATGTATTTTTTTATTTTATTTAATATTGTTGTGTTGTGAAAATCCGAAAAGCGTTGCGATGATTCTAACGGCACAGCTAAATAAACTCAACTGTTGCGTTGTTGTGGCCTGGGGAAAATGATTGAACCAAATGCCGAACGACGACGCCGACGGCTGCTTTGGAACGAAACAAATTGTGGAAATAGAAAATGCTACTTGATGGCACACATACTCAAGTGTCACACACACACACACACACACACGCACAAGTGCCTCTGTAAGCTGCGCAAACATATGAACGGTAGAGAAACTCACAGGCCAGTTGACAACATGGTAAACAATGCGCATAGCTGAGCAAAATTTTTGGTAGAGAAGATGGCTTCGTGACACATGGATTTATGCAAAAATAAATATATATTTTGTTGGAATTTCAAATGGGGGAAACAAGGGAAACCCATGCGAAAAGCGCTTAGTCAAAGCTAAAAAAAAATGGGCAACGCGTGCTGCACGAACTGGGAATGTTGAAATGAGTTAAATGAGTTGAGATGAGCTATTTATGACCTTCACAAATAGCCGGAGAAACCATGGAGCAAGAAACTTGTTGCTTGTAAAGTGCGCTGATCTTTCACCATATAACCATTCGAACTTTGCGAGGGTCAAAACTATAGAACAGTCAATGACAGCGATGCGATGAGTTCTTCTTTACGATCAGAACGAATCCACCCAAACCCTTCCTCCTCCTCCACCACACTTCACACACAATTAATTAGCCATGCTGAAACTTATAAATTATATACATACACGCATATTTTATGCATATATGAAAAAAAAAACCATAATAAAAATTGTATATATTTAAATTTTCTGTTTCTCGCAATGCTATTTTTTCCACATATTTTGAATATTTTCTGATTGTTGTTGTTTTTTTTTCAAGAATTTCCGACTTGCTGGCGACGTTTTTCACACTTTCTACGCATCTTTGACATCGTGTCCCATATAAAACACATTTTTTATAGAATCTTGGCGCCAAACGATTGCTGCAAGATGACGCAACACCGCCACCCACCAACGCCCCCTCTCTCTATGTACCTCTAGTAACCACCTCTTCAATAAAATTCACAGAGGTAAACGATTCATTTCGATTTCATTAGATGTGCTCAACGTTTTCCCCAAAGATAAATTGTCAAATGAGTTGTCATGCTAATTTTTTGGTTTCTTTTGTTTTTGAATTTATATTTTGTTTGTAATTTGTTTTAGTCGATGAATGGAAGCGCCCTAAAATAGGCAATGTTCTCAAAGAGTCAACGCATTGCACTCGACTGCTTATGATTCAGTTTAGCTATATCTAGGAATCAGTGTCCAAATTGTACACATAAATACAAAGATACTTTTTCTGGTGAATAACAATTAACATTGTGGCATCATTTGAGTGTGCTAAAGTGGCTTTTAAGTATGGCGAAATTCTCAATAGGCATTCATGGAATTTATTACGAAAATTCCTTATCCAATTATGCCCCTGCGCCTCCACCTCCCTCAGCCCAACTATTATGTGTTTCGCGGGAAATCCCAAAGTGTTAACATTAATTAATATTTGTAAAAATATGTTTTTATTTATTTATACTTAAATTGAAGTCTTTTCTTGAGAAAATGTTGTCTGGGTATGGTCTAGGTTAAAGGGTGTAGTAACTATAAATGTTTTAGCGATTTATTGCAAATATTTTATGTGCAATAATATTTTCTTATATCTGGGAATATTAAGTTGACTTCAGCGTAAAATATTAGTCATTGTTGGCATAAGTTGCAGCTGCATTCGCATTTAGCAATATAATCAATTTTCATTAAATGTTTACAAAAATTGGACAAATATAAATAACTTGCTTTCTTTTCATTTCCTGCTACTGACAAAAAATATTTTTGTCAATATAAAATCTAACTAATTAAATACTATTTTTAAGCCTAATGACAAATTCACGTTTAGCGAAATGCCGTTAAAAAACTCTCGATTAACTAAAAACAATTTTATGTGCACAATAAAAGCAACCGAAAATCAGAAAAAGAAATATATATTTGAAAAGAAAACAAAAAAATATTCGAAACATGAATGAAATTTTGGTAAATAAATCATAGATCTTTATGTTGGACGAGTGAGTTGGTGCTTCTAGCTTCCGTTTCGTTGCTGTCGTTCCTTACAATATTTTGGGCAAAAACCAAAATAAGAAAAGAAAAGAAAAATACAAATGTTGAACATGAACAGGCAATTGACTCATCACCCAACCCACCCATCACTCCCACAGCCTACAATTTGCAAGCACCACAAAACCCCGACAAACGCATTTCTTGACCTTGAACATGATCGTAAATTAATATATATATACAACATCAACACAAAAAACGAGTGTTAATCGCTAATGAGGCCTGTGCATGTTTTTTTTGGTTGTTAACGTTGATGTTTCTATTATTGTTGGTGTTCCATTTGAATGTTGCCATTACTACGCAGCGGGCAAATTAATCAAGCGTGGCGAATTATGCCGCAATTCTAAAATTTGACAACAATTTGTAGCAAAAATGTGCAGAAAAACATTTGTAGCAATGCAACAGTTGGTTTCAAACTAGCAGATACCCTGTACATAAATAAAGACAAAGTAAATTTGTATAACGATTTAAATAAAACTATTTTTATAAATATTTTCCTTTAAATACTCTTTTTTCTCATTTAGGAACTAATTTAAAATTTAGAATATACATAACAAATGGTATCTCTCTAGCTTTCATAGAATTTAGGATTGATTACTAATTTTCAATGTTTTTTTATAATTAGGAAACCAAAACCGAGATATAAATGGACAAACAAATCATATATATGTTTGTACTCTATTAAATTAGATACGTTTACAGGGTATATGCTATTGAAAAGGGTGGATTGTCAACAGTTTGGCGCTGTCAATCAACCGCAACTGTCAGAGTGTGGTCCGTGGGGACTGAGGGTATCTACTTTCCAAGGGGAGAGAGAGGCAGGCAGCATGCGTGTGTCTCAATTTCAAATTCGGCTGCTACTGCTTTACTCGTGGCATTCCCTGCGGCGACATGCCGTGTCTTGTTCAATTTGGTGACATTTTTTTAAATGTATGTATTTATTTATAGATAAAGATCTCAATCTGGAACTAGTTGTAGCTAAATAGTACTTACCATTCCTTTTGTTTGTGTATGGCATCGAAGATCTCGTCCTCAAATTCGGCCAGCACGTAGAAGGTACGCCATTCCATATCGTTGATGATGTCCAGACCAGTCTCCGATTGAATAACGGGCATGCCAAAACTCTCGGCTGCCTGCAGCGTGCCTGCATCTTTACCAGCCTCGCCCACCAGACAGATGCGCGTGGGCATCTTCGACATAATGGACATTTCTGCACGAACGCAAATAGGAATAAGAATTGAGAATGAGAATATGAATGAGAATGACAAAGGCATTAGTACTGATGTTCGTCTGCCTCTATATATAGCTTAAGATTATTATAATGTTTAAGTGCTCAGTGTTCAGTGCTGCTTCGGTCATGAGACTGGATGCCATTCACTTTGTTCGACTTTAATATGCTCTATAACTAAACTTTAATGTATTTATATAGATATGTTGATTACCCAAATACCCAAACAATAATATTTTATTTAGCTTTAACTGAAACTTCAAAGAAATTGTACAAATTCCAAAATATCTATTAAGGTGTATTAAAAACTATATCACGCAACAACATCACAAGCTATCTATAAGTAAGTTTGGTATCTAATTTGCCAGGCAGCCAGACAGCCAGTCAGTGTAGGCTGTGTAGATGAAGATGAGATCGCTGCTGTTTTACCTTCACCTACCACAAACACCTTATTAAGTACTTTTGCGCAAGCAGCCCACTAAATTTTAAGTACACTTGCTGTTCAAGAGTGTGGGGCAAGTGTATTCAAAGTTTGGCGCTATGATTTATGGCCATCAGTTTTTGTTTGTTTATGCAAATTTTGCAAATAGCAAGGCAGCGTTGCCGAGGGCGGGGCAGCACAGGAGGAGCGGGGGCGGCAGACTCGGACCAAGTGCACATCAGCCAGAAAGAAAAAAAAACAGAGGGCAAAAAAGAAAAGAGGAAAACAAAACAAACGAATGCGAGACAGAGATAAAATATTAGGAGAACTTTCGCAGCAGCAGCGGCGGCGGCAGCAGCAGCCATAGAGCTGAAGGGCGACTTTGCTGTCGATCATTTAGGAACATATTGTGAGCTGTTGACATCAATTTTAATTGTGATCGCCAAGTGCTGATTGTTGCCATTATTATTATTATTGTTTGTTGTTGCTGCACATGCCCCGCCTCCCTGCTGTGACCTTTAGATCATTGCCATCGTAGTTTTGACAAGACGAAAATGTAGAAAACAAAAAGGAAAATGCAGCCACCACGCCACCACCCACACACACACAAATCACACACACATGCACTCAAGCATATGATATTCAAGTACATTCAATTTTGCAGCATCCATAGTTGTGTGCATTAATTTTATCCAGAATTGTGCAGTAACTGATTCCAATTGCGCCTTTGTATCTCTGCTGCTCGAGACGACGGCGTCGTCATTGCGCGTCGCCACTTGTGCAATTGAACAAAGTCCAGAATACCAACCCTCTCCAAAACCCCTTTGGCATGCTACAGTGTTGCACCCAGCGACGCAGGAGATGCAAGCAGCACTCGCGCTACATGACGCATGGAATTTTTCAAATAACTAAATAATTTAGTTCTTGATAAACATGGCAAAATTGCGCAATGGAAATTTATGGGTACGCTACACGAAATATATATTTTGTTAGCTCTATTAAAGGTGTTAAAATGCCAGAGGAACGCATGCATCGCATGCAATGTAAACTAATTGCCAGCTTTGTTTTACGTTATTGTGCGTCACGAAGAGAACTTTGTGCAGCAATAATTGAAATAATGATACCTAATGAAACACTTGAAATCACAATGTGTATTATATTCAGGCAGTCGCAGCAACAACTGCCACATTAACTGGCGACGAATATTTTATAAACAAGAGTCACACAAGTCGTAAACAGCTATTTGTTGTTATAAGTTTATTGGCATCCAAGGTAAATATTTAATCATACGTTGATCGATTTCACAGAAAAAAAACGTGTCGTGAAACACTTGCAAACTTAACTGGAAATACATAACTTAACTTATGAAACATTTGTAAAAATGCATTTCAATAAAATGAAACTCATCTAAATGGCTTTGATTCTCATTTTCAGATCATATTTCAAATATGGTTTATTAAATTATTCTATCAGTTCGAATTTACGAATTACGTAAATACGTTAAAATTTATATGACTACAGATGTATAAACAAAAATATTTTTCTGCTTGAACTCCACATTTTTCTGGTCTGTTTGCGTTTATTAGCGGAAAATTCCAAACTTTGCGAACATGTTTTCCATTAAATTATTGTAAGTCTGTTTGCGCAAAACAATTCGAGACGAAATATTAAAGTTCTTTCGTTTAAATAAAATTTATATATAATTTCTGTAAACTAAAATCTGAGTTCTGTATGTAAATATTTCATTAGTAACAGAAGTTCAAATCCATCAAATTATATACCTGAAACAGATTCCCTGTGAGATCCCTGTTAAAGGTGCAATTAAATATATACCTGTAAAATCCTCGTACACCTGACAGAGTGCAGCGGTCTGCCTCAGATTTGCCTGTTTCACTTCCTCCTGCGCTGCATATGTGAAATACGAGCACGCCCGCCGACAAACCGTGACCAAATTTTTGCTCTTGCTGCTGTTGTTGCAGCCACTGCCAAAACTAAGCACTGGCAATTGCAACATGGCGAGGCGATATAGTAGAAGTTTAAGGATCAAACTCTGAACTGCAACTAACTGCAGACGAGCAGCGACGTTTTGCATGAGAACACGCACGCAGTCGAGCGGAAGCCACAGGTGTTTTCTTCCTCTTCCTCTCCGTTGCAGACGAAGGGCAAAAACGAAAACGCAAATACAAACACAAATTCAAATGCAGGTTAAGGGCAGTGTGCGAAAAGACCTCACACAGGTGGTGCTGCTGCACAGGAGGGAAATAATTGCAAGCGTTTGCTTTTGCTTGTCTCTTTATTTTCGGTTTTTTTTTTTTTGGGAATTTCCCTTTGTCGTTGCCTCCGCTCGTTTACTGCTGCTGTTGCTGCTGTTTCTTCTTCTACTACTGCTGAGTTTCTTCTTCATTGTTGGCTTAGTGCCAGCAACATGATGAAAAACTAATTGAGTGGCGTTAGAATAATATACATTTTGCTGGGCTATTCGCACACACGCCTTGGGCTAAAAGATTTTTGTCAAATCAACTCATCAAAGTGGAATCTTGTAACAAAATTACATTGTAAAAGTGTCAGAGGAGCCTTGACGCAAACTCACACGCAATCAGACCTTCATACACATTCGCATGCTGCCGTTGTTTCTGCGTGCGTGTGTGTGAAATGTCATTAACATTGAATCGTTAGCCGAAAGCGCTCACTGTTAAGCATATGTCTACCCGGAAAAAAGTAAAGAGGATAGGGGAGGAAAGCAGACATTCAAAAGTGGTAGGTAATTCTAGTAACAATAACAGAATATCAGCAGTAACAGCAAGAGTAAGCGAGATAGTGCACATTTTACCTAAGGGCAGAGCAGACCACAAAGCAGGCAGGAACAAAACCGAGCTGAAGGCGGCGGCGGCTGCGCCTTGTTTTTAGGTGCTCGTTGCTTGGTACAGTGCCGGTTGGTGTGTGGCAAGGGGCGAAGAGCGTAAGGCATTTAGAACACATTCGCTCTTATGCGAGCTGTGCTTATGCCTGCAGTTCACTTAATACACAAAAATATGTGTGTTCTATACCGAAATAAATAAAAAAAATAGCTTAAAATTCCCTGACGCATTGCCGTTTGGTGCTTTTTTTAGTATCTACAAAAAAACAACGAAATAAAAGTACTAGCAAAGATATTTATTTGTTGGCAGTGACATTTTTATGTGAATGCTGTGTGGTTTTTTTTGCCTCACCAACGACATTGAAAAAAATAGAAATACACACACATACATACGAGTATGTGTGTATGTAATTGCGAAGTAAAACAGCTGCTGTCCCCACTCTCTCTGCGCGTTTCACTTATAGAAGCAACCCACCTGTTTTTGATTGCTCCTCGATGGTCTCCATTTCGTCTGAATTGCATTAAGCACACACACACACGTTCAAATATATACACAAATGTAGAGTTTGTTTTTATTTTCTGTCTCAGTGTTTTAGTGATGATTTGATTTGCTATGATTTTACTCATTGCCTTAATAAACCCAATGTTGCAGCATCTTTTTTTTTTTAACACAATTGAGTTTAACAACGCTTTGGTCAATTAAAAAGCGGCGAGGAAAGAACACAGAAAGCGCCAAAAAACAGTCACAATTTACGCACACAAACAGGCAGACAGGCACGCATTAAACGAATTCCATTGAATGAGACAGCAGGCGGCGTCGCTTTTTTTGTTTTAGCAGTTTTCGCAATTTTGATAACTAATTTGGTTTGTAATCACACGTGTAATTGCACGATTCTCGATTGTAATTTTTAAATAAATAATTACACTGCGCCTAGTACGTGTTAAAGTTGCTTTCTTTACAGCGCGTCGGAATTGAAAATCAAAATCAACGGTCAAACACGTCCGGTCGCACGGCTGTTCGTCTCGCTTTATTTTACATAAATGTTAATGCCGCTCACTCTTGTACTCGAAATGGCACGGTTAAATCGTCTACGTTAACATTGTAATGTTATACTCAAATAGCATCGAATGTTAATATGCTATCGATATTCGTATAGTGAAACAGTGCTGTCACACGCAGCAAACAATAAATAGTATCGGACAACACTTGTTGCTGTGACGTCACACACACAAGCGCAGTTACGTCAATGTAGCAATATGCCCAGCAATCTGTCAAACAACCCACCACCAGCATAACAACAACAACAACAGCCCACTGACACTTCGTCAATAGGTCCATACATACATATCTCACTTTTTCACACTTACACGAATCGAAAATAAAATAAAAATTTAGTTTTGCTTTGCTGTTTTTTACCGCCCAATTTCGTGGGCCCAATTTTTGAAGTTGTTTTTAAATGATGCTTCATCAACCGCCGCCGCCGCCGATGCCTCCGACACACAGTATCAAGTTAATGTCCGGGGCGGAAGAGAATCGCCATTACCTACGTGCCTTCATCCACACATATCGCGACATGCCCGTGCTGTGGGACACCTCGCTGCGCGACTACACAAACCGTGAGAAGCGAGCCGAGGCCTATCAGCGACTGGTGCCCATCTATCACTACCTCAAGCGGGACGCGACTGTCGAGGATGTGAAGAAGAAGATTAACACACTGCGTACTAATTATCGCAAGGAGCTCAAAGTGGTGGAGACCGCAATGCGTACGGGCACCATGCATACGCCTCGTTGCTGGACATTTCAAGAGTTGGACTTTCTGAGGAATACCGAAAAGTTTTTGGCAGTGAATCCCGCGTTCAAGAACGAACCATCCTTCACGTTTAACGAGAACTCGAGCTCGTCGGCGGCTTTTATGGAGCAGCATGCCAGCAGCTCGTATCCATATCGCAGTGTGTCGGGACAAACGCCTAATATAACGGAAATGTTTCACAAATCGTTTGGGCATGTGCAAAAAGTGGATCCGCTGCCGCCACCGCCACCTCCGACGGGTGTAATGCATCAGCCGCCACATTCGCATGCGGATTACACGAATGGGGCGAAGCGGGCGAGACAAACACCGCCGTGCAACAACAACAGCGGCAGCAGTAACAACAACAACAGCATCGTCACCAATGCACCCGCTACGAGTACAGTCAGCACTCACAACACGGACGAGCTGCTCAACATTGCGTGCGAGTATCTCGCTGGAACCTATCCCGAAGAGGAGTCCATCTCACGCACCTGGACGCACAAACTAAAACGTTTGCCGCGCGAACAGAGACTGCTCGCGGAGCGCTTCATCAACGAGATCCTCTTTGAGGCGGAGTCGAATAATTTGCATCGCGGCTCGGTGCAGATCAACAACAGCTTTGAGCCGTATGTGCGCTTTGAGGAGCCGCCGGCGTGTCACGAGGAGCAGGATAAGTCACAAAGTCCCAGTGTGCACACCTCATCGGAGTCGACACCAAAGCCCAGCGCCGTAGCCTCCAATAATCCCCTCAATGAGCCACAAAACGCGGCAGGCATTCGAGATTTTTAATTCGAAATTCAAAGCTTAGCGATTAAGTGTTATTTTGTTTTTATTGCAGACATGGCACACTCTAGATACAGCTACAAGTTAAACATTTATTTGTATAATATATATATTTATATATATATGTAGATATTTATAAGTTTTTAAGTTACGAGAGGACCTGTATGTATTTTAGGGATAAACGGCTTAGCTCAATCCACGCGCTGATAATCGACTAGATTGCGGGTGAGCCAAACGTAGGGCGAGGCGCCGGCCATAAAGAGGCAGGCACCGATTATAGGACGATGCAGAATCCACGCGATGGCCGCTATCGTCAATGCCAGCGAGAAGGCAATCACAAAATTGCCAGTAACAGGAAAGTGCGCATCCGGCGCCAGACCCTGCAGTGGCGGCACGCTGAGCACTGCAACCGAAATATATATCATAATTATATTTATATTTATCTTTATGTATATGTAGTATTAGCATATCTTTAGCATGTATTCAATTGTTTTGTATAAAAAATAATATTGGACAGCCGAAATATGTCGTTTGGTTATTTTTACAGCGTGAGGATGTGTAGGATTTATCAAAGAACAGGACAATGAAGTTATAGATTACCTTCCAAATTCCTGATTTTTTAATTTTTTGGACTAATATCTTTTTACAACAATTTCTGTAACTCATATCAAGATGAAACTCACATTTATGGTACATATCTATGTTCAATCTTTGCATAAATCAATTGTTTAATCTCCTGAATACTGTCTATATAAATCCTATCGGCAAGGAAAGTTTCATATTGAGCATAAGGACTCAATCGACCTTTCCGATTGTTCTCTATATAAATTATAACAAGATGCAGTTCACATTTCAAACACAAGTCTGAAACTTAAATATGACTTGAAAGGGATATCGACTCAATCTATTTATAATCTTTCTGATTTTTCTCTATATCAGTGCTAAAAACTTGAATTCACAAGCCTTTAACATGATATGGAGTTTTTTGAGGAACATGGCGAAAAGCTCTATTAATCTTTGTATCTCTGCATTGATCCGTATTTTAAATAACCGATTCATTTTTTTAATAACCATTTTTATAAAATTGTTCAAGTGGATAAATACTTACGTAACAGGCGCAGCACCTTTGTGTTGCATGTGACGCCAAAGAAGATGAGCAACCAGCCGACGAAGCGCCACCACCAGGTGTGCAGCGCCTGGGCACGGTACTCCCTGCGAAACACTTCATCTGCACTGACCTCGCCGTTATGCAAAAGGAGCACCGGCACACCGTGTTTGGTGACATACGGCTCCACCTTGTTGCCCTGCAATTTGCCCACTACGCTATATATTTCACCCTCCATGGCTGCGTACGAGAAAAGTATGCGCACATCACCCACTTCCGGTTTGAAAACATTGTTTGCATGATAATAGAGGCCCAGGTGCATCTTGATGTTGGTATCATCTGGCCGTATATCGGAAGTTATTTCGTGATAGCCGTTGAACTTTTCCTTCACCTCGGCGCCCAGCTCGTATTTCCCAATGTAGACGGCATCGGCCACATGCAAGGCGCTCTCGATGGGCAAACGCACAGGATTCTGGTGACCATGACGGCGGGTGAAGCGTCTCGAATCCACCAGACCGTCGCGCCACTCACGCTTATAGTAAAGGGTGCGAGAATCTGCATGTACCGCTTCGTCGCCTTCGGTAAAGTGACTTTCAATTATCTCCTCCACCCATTGAAACATTTGGACGCGTCGCAGCAGCTTCACGGCCATCACCTGGATGTTGTAGTCCGGTTCGGTGAGCGGTTCACCGCATATAATTGGACCCGATAAATGCACAATGCGATTATCGAACGTCTGATCCTGCTCTTCCTCGGTGAACTGCATCGAGTAGACTTCTGCATAGGTCTCATCCAAGGCCATCATAGTCTGCACAGCCCGCCCCTCATTCCAATAGAGGACGCTGGATCCGGCGATGAAGAGTGTCAGGCCAAAGGCAGCGATGAGCCAGTGGGCCCGCAATGTCTCGACGAGCGTGGCCATGTGCAATGCGTTGTTCCCGTTTAGATATGCATTTCAATAGTATGTTATTGGACAGCAATAAATGCTGTGGCGTCTGCACCGAAAACTATCCCAAATTTTCAACAAACTTTGTGTTAGTCCGAAGCCGCCTTTTTACACATTGCGCAACGCCGTTGAAACAACAGCTGTCATTGTCAGCTGTTCCAAATTCGAGTGTCACAAAAAAAAAGAATTGAAAAAATAACATTAGCATTTATAAGAATGTGTAGCAACAGTTTAGCCGATTATCAATTTACAAAGGTCTTAAAACATGGAACATTCAGCTCGGTCTACAAGGCCAATTGTGTTGGCAACAATTACTCGATTGTTATCAAAAAGTTCCCGCTGGAACATGAAAATGATGCCGAATTGAAGAAACTCTTCGCCGAGATTCAATGTTGTCGCCAATTTAAGCACCCAAATATCAATAAAATCCTTCATTGTTTCACAGCCGAATGTGATATGTTTGTCCTCTACCCGTACATGTGCTTTGGAGCGTGCCAAATACTGCTGGAGAGTATTTTCACAAATGGATTCCCCGAGGCGTTGATCGCATTGATATTCAAAGATGTTTTGTCCGCTTTGATGTACATTCACATGAATGATTTTGTTCATGGATCGGTAAAGGCTGGTCATATCCTATTGGATAACCAAAAGGCAGTATTAACGAATTTCCATGAGAGCCGCAGCTTTATCAAACATGGCATAAAGATACCAGTATTACATGGAGTTTCTCTGGAGAAAAACCTAAACTGGTCTGCCCCTGAAGTGCTGGATCAGAATATTAATGGGTATACGGAGAAGTGTGATATATACTCGGTCGGCATAACTGCCTGCGAAATGGCTAATGGAATTCAGCCGTATTTCGAGACGCAGCCCACACTTATGTACACGGAGAAGATTCGGGGAAATGTGCCCTCTCTGCTCGATAGATCAACGTATACAATGCTCCTCGATGATCAGGGTAAAATGCCATTTGAAAATTCGACGACGAGAAGAACCTATGAGATTTTTAGTCAACGCATTCTTTCCGAAGATTTCCATCAGTTTGTGGAAATCTGTTTGAATCGCAATGCCGAGAATCGCTGGAGTGCCAAGAAGCTAATGACCCATGCTTTTTTCAAGCAATGCCGGCACACAACTATCTCAGATCACATCAAGCAATGTGGCTCCGAAATCGACAATAATTCCATAATGGACGATGAGAGTATGGGACAGCTGGATGACTCAGATGTGAATGAATGCCGTGAAGATGTTCAGTGGAATTTCTAATTAAACATAATTATAATTATATAGACATTTAAGTTAAATCAAATAAACAAATGTTTTAAGCAAATACCAAATTGAACCTTTTCACTTCGAGTGTTTCTCTTGTTTTCATACAAATATTAGTCAAGACACGATTATTAAATTGAAATCCATAATTTATTTCACATAATTTTCTATGATATAAATGTGGCTTTATTTACAGTACATATCCTTGTGTGTATTTATTACTATTATTTTGCATAGTCATCATTAATTAGTTGCTCGAATCAAGCCAAAGCTAATGCATAAGTTTGTTATATTTTGTATTTAAGTGTTTGTAAAATTATGTCTGCCATAAATATCTATATCCAAGGAGTTTCACAGAAAAGTGAAATATGTATCACTTGGCGCCTATTGAAACTGAATC
Organism: Drosophila fungiperda; assembly: GCA_035042345.1. Classification (NCBI taxonomy): domain Eukaryota; kingdom Metazoa; phylum Arthropoda; class Insecta; order Diptera; family Drosophilidae; genus Drosophila; species Drosophila fungiperda. The sequence goes on along the minus strand of JAWNLM010000028.1, from coordinate 5,067,630 downwards.
TAAATTATACACATAAAACAAGACAGATGTTGGTCACGTATTTTGTTTATTACGTATTATTATTATTGTTAAACAAATTAATAACAACTAGGCAAAAACTGTTCGACTAAAATTAAAATTATTTAACAAATAACTAATATGAAATTGCTTATTTTTTCGTGTTGTTTCGTTTTGTTAACTTAAAAAAACTAAAATTCAACTAAATATTTGGACAAAAATCACGCACAAATTGCTTCAAACAGGGCGCTCTTTAGTATGTGTAAGCTTATTTGGACACTTTGTTAAATATATAAATATAAAAACATAACTTTGTCTGTCTGCTGAGCGCATAAAATGTACAAATTTAAATCTTAATATATATATACTTCAGATATAAGTATAGTTTTGTAATATTTAGTGGGCTATCACTGACAAATAACGTTTATGCTTTTTGCACTTAGCATATATAGATTATGTGAAGCAATAAAGTGAAGCATAATTATTAGCACAAATTGGATTGTTTACCTAAAATTTGTTAGAACCCAATGCAAATCATACTATTTTTGTATGTTTGTTACATAAGTTTGATATTTAAAAACTAAATTAAGGTATTCTTTTCTCTAGCCTGCGAAAGTTGCTTAGTTCGGATTTCCATATATATATAAGTGGGTTTACTATATATGTATAACTTGTTTTTATAAATATTTTACTTAAAACAACAAATTAGTTGACTAACGTTGACTAACGTGCCACACAATTAAATAACTCTTATCGCCTCGATTTTCGATTGTTTGATTTGGTTCCAGTTGTATACTGTTCTCCATGTCATTGTCATCTGTAAAATGGGCAAAAAAGATATGATTAGTAATTTCGAAGTTCGAGCATAGCTATGCATATTATATACACAAAGTTAGTGCTGCAGCGACACAACTACAAAGGCATTGAAATTGTTGCTTATAATACAAAAAGGAATAAGTTGTTATTATTATTGTTTTAACCAGCGTTTAGAAGAACACAATTCGTGTATATTTATTCTCTGCTGCACATCTAGGTAGATATTATATAGTTTCCTTATGATTTAAGCTGTGAAACGTTTTAGTTTGGATTAGTAATTGTTGTTTTTTTTAGTTAGAGTGCGCGATTTGTTTGGTAGTTTGTAGAATAGCCAGCATATTTTATAAATAATATTAAGCAAAAGTAATAATAAAAAATATATATAAAAAAAAAGCTACAGAATACAATTAAATTTAACGATAAATCAACAACTACAATTAAAAAAACAATTTTAAAATGTATTGTTTTTTGATTTTTGAAAATTAAACTAAAGTAAATAGAAAATAAATATACACCATCGGAGGTATTTTTTATACAATGGTTTCATTTACAGAAAGCAGAGGGACAAATAACTTGGCCATAATTGCAACAAAATACAATAACTCCACTTGTGATTTGGTGGAACTGTGACAAGTGTGCATAAAAGACATGTAGAGGGATACGTGATATCTTTGCAAAATAGAAGGAAAATAATAACATTACATAAACCTTAGGGGTCTTGAAAATCAGATCACACGGCACGGACAAATGCTGCATTCCAATTTATGAGCGCGGCGGCGTGGCGACGATGAGCGGAGCACTACAAATTGAAGGTACTACATGGGCGGCAAGTTAAACAAAAAGAAAATGCGATTAAAACTACAAATACGCATTGCATACGAAACAATAAAAAACTAAGCAAAACAAATAAATCCAAATATAAATAATATAGCAGCGCAAAGTAAAAATATAAGATTAAATAACTGAATATCAACAAAAAATTAAAAGAGCAAAGCTTACGTATCGACTTTCCAAACTATCAAATGCGCTGCATTATCACTAGCATCGTATTTATCATTTCCTGCAGAGGAATATGGAATATTGTTTAATTGCATTTATAAAGTAAGAGCGCTCGCTCGCTGAATGTTGGGCTGTCAACTGTTTAAACTAGAGCTTGGACGGCCGCTGGCTCCACTTACTTATGCGAAAATCAATATAACCCTCTCCGCCGCACATGACCAACATATCCGGACGTTTATTGCTGAAGGTGAGCCCGCCATTCGGCTGCTGCAGCATGGGCACAGCTACAAAGAACTTGACCGCATCGCGATGGCCATGGAAGGACAGTTGAGCATTGGCCATGCAGCACAATGGCATCTGGCCATGAGGATCAGCTGAGGAGAGAAAGAATAGCAGTTTAAATAAATGTATAGTTATAGATTAACTAGTGCTCACATGACTTTTGCTGAATCTCGGCCAGCGGCACAGAGATGATGACGCCGTTGCTGGTGCCAATCCAGAGGCGATTGCAGGACACCATCAGCGCTGTGATGCGCACAAAGCTAAAGCCCAGCTTGCCGGTGCCAAGCATTTTTGACACATACGGCTCAATGTCCACATCCTGCTTGTGCTCAAACGTATACGTGTTGTATAGACGCAGTGTGGAATCCAAACTAAATAGAAGATAAATACAATAAGTACGATTCCGTTTGGGGAACATTGAAAGTGCTACTCACCGTATGGATACCCAGACGCCGGCGCCAGTGGCTGCCATTTGGCGCACCTGGCTCTCCTTGCGCGGATGTGCGTCTAGCGAGTGCACAATGTTTAGCGATATGGGATCAACAATAAAGATTTTGTTGCGATGCGCAGCCCAAATGCGCTCGCCGGCCACACAGAGGCAACGTATCGAATGATTGCGATCACCGAGCGTAACTAGGTGATAACTATTCAGATCCCATTGGCCGTCTGTTTGGCGGCGGAACACGGCTAACTGAGCATTGGCCAGCGCAACAACAACACGCGCCTCCACATGCACAATCGCCAGCACAGCATCTGGCAGGAACACCCGGTGCAGACACTCATGCCACCGTCCCACACTGCTGTGCACGTACAGCCAACCATCTTGGGCGCCCAACCACATAGTGGGACCCACCGAACTCATGACCGGATCCTCGCGCTCCTTGGTGCCCAGTATGGGATTCAGTGAATTAATAGCTAATGGCACATTGCTGCCACCGTTGGTGTTATTGTTGTTGACGTGATTATCGGAGTGGTTACTCAGTCGCAGCGGTGCTCCCGGCAACGCCTGACGTATTTTAATGGCATCTACATTGCCCAGCGGTTCGCTGGCATCCACAGCGGGCAGCTGCTCATTGGATTTCTCCGTAGCCTCTTTGGCCTCGGCCACACCAACAACTGTAACCGCTGCCACCTCCTCCTCAGTGTCCTCTTTTGAGTGCTGTTTGCTGTTGCTATTGCTGTTCTGATCCGCTTTGGGTCGGACACGTACAAACTCCACCTTACCGAGCATCTCGGTGCCCTCACCTGGCCGCTGCAGCATCTCACCCGCCTTGACCACCTCCGATTGCTCGAGCAGCGCATAGTCACTCTCCATGGCGCCCTGCACGGACGCAATGCACAGCAAATGCGAAGAGCATATGGGAAAAGCATCCAAAACCGTGGCCGACTGATTTGCATCCACAACACTGACTGTGCTGGCGGCATGTGTGCTTGTGCAGATCCATACAAACGAACTGAGCTGTGTCTCGGGCTCCAGCGTTTCGAGGCAGGCACGTGCCATTTGGCGATCCAGCGCCTCGGCACTATGCTCCGCCGTAGGGCTTGTGATCTCAGCTATTTTCAGGGTGGAGTGCGGTGCATAGGGCGAGTTGGCGGGTATCAGCGATTGGCCATCCTTAGTAAAGCCGCCCTGCAAATTTACACCGGACGCGCAAAACACTTTCATGTGTGGCGATGCCTCCGCCAGCGGATTGCAATAAACAGGCACAGGCACACCGCCCGAATGACGACTCGGATTGGCATCTAGATTGGTTTTGTTAATGGGCAAGCTCCAGCCGTACGCATGCAGGCGTCCATCCTCTTTTTGCACATGGGCGCGCAGTTGTCGATATTGTTCGCGCCGCCTGGCGCTGATACGCTCGGAAGTGCCCTCCTCCGCATAATCCTTGGCCACGATTAAAGCATTGGCAAGACCGGCACTAGCCGGATGCGGCATCATCTGTCCACTGGTTAGGGCAAGGCGATTGTCGCCTCCTCCACGGCTAGGTGATCCATGGCTGTGGGCAGGGCTTCCTCCGCCTGTGTGACGAAACATAGGCCCCCCTCCAAGGCCGTCAGCGACGCGTTCCGTCGGACGATTGGAGGGGCTGCAAAAAGAATATAAAAGAATTAATGAAGGTCTACTGGTGGATACTTTCAAGTGGAAGACTTACGTAAAAAGATTACTAAAGTATTTCCAAATGCTCTGCTTCGACTTCTTGTCCAAATTATCAGCAGTGCGCGATATGCGCAATAATTCTGTAAGGCGCACCGCCTCCTGCAGCTCCATCAGGCGCTCCTTGTACTGATTGCGCTCCATCAGCACCATTGCCATTTCCACACGTGTAAAGCGTTTGCGCTGCGCCAGCGGCACATCATTCTCCTCCTGCTCGGTGTCTGTCAAGGCGAGGGTAATTAAGTATTTCGATTAGCTTATGTACTTATGAGCGATGAGCAAATTGCTGCCACTTACTTTGTTGTTTCACCTGCTCCTTGGTCTTCTTGAGGTCATCCTCCAGCTCGCTTATACGCTGCCTGAGCTTTGTACGCGACTGTTGCATGGCGTTCAGCTCTTCGCGTACAATTTCTATCTCACCCGTCAGCTCATCCACTTTGACAATTAAATCGTCCTTGACAATGTTGAGTGCATTTCTGTGGCAAACGATTGATTGACATAAAAATATCGTTGTCGATGGTCCTTGTGCACTCATCAAATTAGTCACACTTACTTGGTCGCTAGCAGCTCATTGTTTTCCATGATGAGATTCTCCACCTCCTTGCCCATGCCTGCAAAAGTATTGAATAAGCAATTAGTAAAGTAATAAAAATATATATGTATAAACAATATGAAAAAAGGTTGGACGTGGAATGTTATGTGAAATGTAAGGAAATTAAACAAATTATGTGCAATTGGAATTTATAACGTTTAAAAATGTATTTAATGGGAAACGTGAGTAAAATTTTATATTTGACATGCATAAAATTTAAAATTAAACGGAAAATGAAAAATTAATTCCAGTGGAATTTATGTAGTTTGGAATCAAAGTCAAAACCTGAACCAATATAAAGCAATCTCTAATAAAAATAATGATAACTCAAAACCAAAACTGTGAATAATTCAAAATATGGCTAAATCACCCACTAACACCAACAGAGAATTAAACTGAAGTTTAAAGACCAATGCAGACGAAGAAAGAGAATCGAAGACACTACTTACATAGGAGAAGACTACGAATAGTTAGGAACTATAGCTAAGAATTCATAAATATATATCGTGTCGCACTGGAAAACTTACCAAAATAGTTGTCGTTAGCTTTTATTGTTGTAGTGTCGGTGTTTTGTGTTTTTTTTTTTTTTTTAAAAAAGATTTAATTTTTTTGTTTTTTTTTTTCAATTGCGGGGAAAAGGGTAATATGGAATAAATCAAATTGAATTGGCATAAAAAAGAGAAATTTGAAATTTCATTAGTGGTCAATAAATATGATATTTTATTAGGCATTGCATGATGACAACATTATCTCGAGCACATTAATTCCAACACATTTCACAAAACCAATATCGATGATATAATTTAATTTAGTTGGTTTTTTGTTTTGTTTGTTCAGTCGATTATCGTATGATATTTTATGTATTTATAGATTATATAGATGAATCCATATATGTAAGAATTATATGGTCTTGTTGGTGGAGTTTGTTGTGGTGGTTGTCCTTGGACATGGTCTTGTGTGTGGTACCTACCTGAGGATGCGTACTCTCCGGGGTGTACCCAGCTGCCTATTACAGGGAAAGGGAGAGAGAGATTGAGACAAGAGTGGTAACCAATGAGTCCCGAGTTCACAGAGAATGGGTATTTGTGCATATATTGTTGTGCATGGAAAGAACATTTAAAAATATATATAAAGGAGAGTTTGTAAAAATTGCATTTAAGTTTAGTTTTAAGAGACCCTTTAAGCAAAACGTGCGAGAGTTCATTTGGAGTAGGCCGAAAAGGCATTCAACTCTTACCTGTAACAATCTCATTCTCTTCGCTCTCTTCGTTATCCGGGAAGGACAATTCTTGGTATAGATTATTGTCCGAGCGGTGCTCCTTTTTGGTAGTCGAACGACCAACTGGGATTGGTTTTTTTTTATTTGTATAGAATTTTGGGTTCATTTCGTTACGTTATTTGTTTAGTGAAGTTAACACAAACACAAAAGAAAGTAGAAAATTTGGAAAATTAGTACCAGTTGCAGTAGGTTAGCTAAAAGAGGAGCAGCCAGTTGGTAAGAGCCTCCCATCACCTACCATTTGCGGGCACATTTGGCACAACAGGACTCATGTCGGGACTGTCTAGCGCGCTGGCTAACGCATCTGCTGCACCGGCACGTTCCACGCTGCTAGCCAAATTGTCCAGTTCATTTTGCAGCGATGGCGGCCCAGATTCATCCGATTGACTGCCCGCACTGCAAATCGTCTCCGTATCCAACATTTCAGAGTTCACCAGCGAATCAAATCCGTAGGAGACGGGGCCAGAGCTACGCGCGACTGGATTGAGCCGCGCCCGGCTCACATCCATGCGATCGGAGGCATTGCTCATTTGAGAGTGAGTCGAACCCATCAACATTTTGGTGCGTTCCATGTAGTCCACATGGTTCTTGAACAGCTCCGTGTAACGTTCATGCAGCCTGGCATACTCCTGTAAAGTTACAAGAAAGTCAGGTCAATGGCCAGCAATTGGCTTGTAATCAGTTGCCTACCTTTTTGAGGTCAGCCTCGCGCTCCTCCAGGCGACTGGCATGCTCAACGCTGTTCTTGTGCTTTAGCTCTAGCATGCGCACAATACTCTCGAGGGCCTCCAGTCGGTTAGCGAGCTCTTTGTTCTCCTGCTCGGCCAGGTCCTCCGCCTCCAGGAGCTGTCGAGAGAAAGGTTTAATTAATTCTGATTTCATTCGAGATTTAGCTACAAACTTTTGTGTCTTACCTTTTGCTCGGACTGTTTGCGTGCGCTCTTCTCTCGCTCATATTGTGTTACCAACTGTTCATTGTCCTCGCGCAGCAGCTCCACCTCCACGTCCTGCTCCTGATTGATGCGATACGAGGCATCCAGGCACTCCAGCACGTTCACGAGCAGTGGCATCAGGTTCTTAACCACATCCTCGTCATAGCGATTGATCATTCGCTCGAACTCCTGATAAATGCTACCAGCCAGCTGCTGCACCTGTAGTGTGAGGATAAGTGGATGCATCAATTTCAAATACAACTCAACAACAACAAAAAAAGGCAAGTGCAATTCGGTGCAAATAAAATAGATATTAAGAGAATAAGGTGTTAGAGCACGTTAAGGGCGTAATTAAAGCCATATCGTAATTGCGGTTTTGCGGTTGCTTTGTTTGGTAAATGAGGAATCGTGAAATGAAAGCCCAATGAATAGGCTAGTCAAGCTTGTTTGGCCGCTAGACAACCTAAAGAGGGTTAAATAAGAGCCAGACAGACAGTGGGAAAGCTGAGAGGTCAAAGTTAAAAGCTTTTCCACTTTGGTTAGTAACAAGAAGAAAAAAATAGATAAATAACGTATTACTCAAAGTGCGGAGCGTTGCAAAAAGAGAGAGTACCAAACAAATAAACAAATGTAAATATCGTGCGTTAAGATAACAAAACAAATTAAAAAATGAGTGAGAGAATTATAAACGAAAAAACAAATTTTAGAACTCACGATGCTGACAACCTCTTCATTCTGAAAGAAAGAGAAAAAAAGAAGAGAAAAAAGCCACATAAAAAACGAAAGTTTATAATAAAATTAAAAGTATACACATTTAAAGATAAGCGATCAATCGAAACTCATAAAGTGCACCGCCTGTTTTAAGAAATGAGTGCTTGTTAAATATAAAACATGAAATTAAACTTAATACTAAAAATTAAAAATTAAATAATAATTGTTATCTTCGGAGTGCCGAAGAGAAAATACCCTTGCAGACGTATTGCCCTTGTTCCATGTTGGAAATAACATACTGGTATATTTTTGTCTAAGAAATATTTATTTAATAATACCCGGCGATAAAGTGTATAAAAAATCAATTAAAACTCAATTCAATTCAAAGTGTGCGTTTGGGCGTTTAATCAAGGCTGGTGTTCCGCATTCAAAAGACCCCTTAATATAATGTTAAATCCAAGGCTGGGTTTATAAGGTCAGCCAATAGCATAGAAGCTAATACAGCTCTGAAAGTTGTTCGAAGTTAAACCAGTTCCATTGCTCAGCAACAAACAGCAAGAAAGGCAAACATATGCGTCACAGCTGTGACGGAGCCGCTTGAACGAGTAAAAGTGAGTTTGAGTGGGAAGACGTCTTTTAACTCAATTAACAGTTAGCCTGAACAAGTGAAGCATGCCGGAATCTACTAAAGGGATTGCTTTTTTATTCAAACGCTCGATGAACTCATGAGCGAAGCATTTGCATTGAGGTCGGCCCGAAGTGAAGCTGATAAAGTGCAAAAATCAATGAAGCTGCTTTGATTGCCAGAAAATAACAAGAAGTGACTTGTGGGGGGTGGTTGAAAAGGGCGTACATAAAAATAAACTGCTTCAAATTGCGTGAGTGAACATTAAATTAGGCAAACGGACGTTTTATTGATTTATTCTTCTACTTCCTCACTCTCTATCTCTTTTGTTCCTTCTCTGTTTCACTCAACTCCTTTTTGGCATTTGGTGAATGGGAATGTCAATGACTCGTAGTGTTGGTCAGCTGATACATAATAAACAAGTCCAAAAAGGGATTAAATAAGAAAAAGACACAAAGATAGAGGGAGATGGGAAGCAGAGAGAGAGAGAGATATATAAAATGCAGACATTTGTAACTGTGATTGTGACACTTCCTGCAGAGCATATTGACATTAATTATCTTCCAATGAACAGTGAAAACTACTTGTGTTCAGATATGAATGGTCTTATCAACAAAACTAAAAGCAGCAAAAGCCCGCATGAATCACTTGACAACATGATGTATACCTTCTCGGACATGACCATATTGTTGTCCTCGGTGCCATAGACTGTCTCAGCGCCCGACTGTGGTCCACAATTATTGAGCATTGTGTCATCGTTGTCCATCATTTTTGTTGTTGTCTTTTCTCTCTGTGTTTCCTAGACTCTGTGTTGGCTTCTTCTTTCCTCCTAACTACGCATTCGAGTGTGGGTAGCAGTCTGTTAGTGTTGGTGTGAGCGTAACTGTGTGTGTATGGGGTTGGGTACACACACTGTCACACGTACGTCACGCGTTATGCAGCGTTCAACCCCAAACAACAGCAACAATCCAGCTACTGTGTGTGATGCGACCGTAGAAGCACTCACATATACAAGCACCACCAGCACAGGTGCAGTCGTTAAAATATTTTTGTTGTTATTTATGTCGTGTTTACGTATTTTCTATGTGTATATATATATTATTTAGCTCGTTTATTTTGACAATAATTGCATATTGTGCTTGTTTTGCGTGTCACTTTTTTGTGGCGTTTTTCGCTGTGGCTATGTTTGGCCATCATCCTCTTTCACCCCACCGATTGCGACGTATTTTCGACTTGATTTCATTTTTTGCGTACGTTTTTCACACATTTCCGCTACGTGTCGCATCTACCTAACATAGCAACGACATATACGCATAACTCGAGCACAAGTTTATGCACTATTACTAACGAAACACTTTGTCATTAGCACATTTTAGTAATGAATATTTGTAAGACTAAAATGCGAGCGACCGATTTTCATGATGAGTGAGACATGAATGTAGTGTTGGTAAATGGGATTGCTACTTAGAGTGACCATATGAAAATATAGGTATCGATATATCGATTTCCCTTATGACACGCTGTCTTTTTGACGTTTGAGTTGTTGTTGCTGTTGTCGTTAATCTCTTTCGCAGTTGTATTTCTTTTGTTTTTTTTTGCATTTAATCCATCATCCAATTCGAAATGGTTTATGTTAAAAGCTGGGAGGACTTTGAAATTGCGGCAGAAAATATGTACATGGCGAATCCACAGAATTGCCGGTACACCATGAAATACGTGCACTCCAAGGGACACATACTGCTCAAAATGACGGACAACGTGAAGGTAAATTAATTTTTGCCAACCAATGAGCAAAGTTTTACTTACTTTTTTTTCTATTTACTTGTAGTGTGTGCAGTATAAGGCGGAAAATATGCCCGATCTAAAGAAAATTGAGAAAATCACAAGCAATCTGGTCGGACATATGGCGTCCAAGGAGTAAAGTTAGCATTAACATGGCCACGGCAGCAAATTTGGCATCGCACCGAACAACAACAAAAACAACAAATGTGAACTATGTGTTATTGTTATTGGTATCCGGTATTCGTTATGCGGATTGATCGCCGTGTGTTGCACCTGAAATTGTTTAGTTTGTAAGCGCACAGAGGCCATTGCCAGCTGTTAAGCGTGTGTTACCACGAGTAGTTACTGTTTAAATAACATTTTATAAATGTTAGCTCCTGTACACAGCCAGCCGGAACGGCGTCAGTGCAGATTTTTTAAATTTATAATACTTTTGTATTTATTGTAATGTAAAAATGGGTTTACTTAGCTGCGATAATGTGACATTAAAAAAGTCGTGCAGATTTCCATGAAATGCTTTAAACAAAATAAATGGTGTTTTTTTTTTGTTTATAAGTGTCATTTGCAATCGATGATTGTGCTGTCGAAATGTATCGACGCGTAGCGCGTCGAGCTGTAGAGGGCGCTGCTCGGCCGCTGACATTTGAATCTTTTACTGGCAATGAATTAAGCTATTTTTATTTGCAACATTTTTACACTTGTAAGCTATTCATTTTGTTTCTAAGTTTTTTTTTTCCAGCCAGGTTGAGAAATGTTAATTGCCTAGCCATTAAAGCGATTAAACAGTCAAAGCAAACAATTTGCCAATGGACAGGTGTCGCTGAGTCAGTGATATTCAAAAGAACGTTGTTGTGATTGTTGTTGTTGCTGCTGCTCAGTCGCTGACCGCTGTTACTCACTTAATAAGCGGGGAGCAAATATTTGACTATTTGCATATGGGGAGGCACTCGAGTTTATTTGCCACAGGAGATTGACAGCGAGTGCGAGATGTGCAAGTTGGATGCCTCAACCCATGACATCACACAAAACGACAGAGAGAGAGAGAGAGAGAGAGAGATCGGTAGCTCGAGCAAAGTGTTTGTTGACCAAAATGCCAGAAGAAGTGTTTGCGCATGCAGAATCAAGTGCCTGCAACTAGGCAACTCAGTAGCCACTTTGGATTAAGGCACCTTCCAGAAGACAAAAAAAAAAAAACGTTTGTTTGACCCAAAGAAACGTTAAACGTTTAGGCCGGTTTTTTGTCTTTTGATCGGCCGTCCGTTGCAGCTCAAGCGTCTGCACTTGGCTTTGATTAGAGATGCCGCCAAAAGACGCGACGCGAGAGATCGTGGATAGATGCGGAGGCGACTCCGTTTCCGGCAGCAGAGAGTCTTTTTTTTTTGCGGGACAAGCTCATTTGGCTTCTGTTTGTCGGGGTCTTCTTCTTCAACTTTATCGGATGTTTGTATTTGTTTTTGTGTTTGCCGTTTTGTGCTTTTGAATATTTTGTTTACCGTGCCTTCATTGCGATCACAATCACATTGAGCAAAGCAAATGCAGCCATCATAAACCAGAGCTCATAAATTTTAAAGCACAATCGAAATCTTCAAATCAAGTAAATAAACATTCAATCTGAAAACATATATATATCTATAAATTTATATACATATATGACAGCTACTGGTATTGGAAAATCATAAAAGTTCAACATTCAGCGATCGTTACAAGTCGATAAAGCAAGCGAACCATTGGGTTTAATTAGGCACAGTGTATTGGAGCTAGTCACGATAAACTTGACAAATAACATAAATGCATTTATTGCGGGTGGCTTTCACACCCCGTAAAGCTTGCTCAAACATTGTCACTGAGTATTATATATAGCAATATATACTACCAGTATTACGCTGCGATGAGTTTATATATGTATTTTTTTCGTTTTTTTTTATGACACCCACTGTGGCGTCAATTATAAAGATATTTAAGTACAGTTACCTAGCAATTAGACAGGGACTTAAAACTTGCACACATGACACAAACGAAATCCCTGAGGTTTCACATATAAATTACGGCCATCGATAGTCGGTCATATGACAATTAGTTGTAAATTAAGTCCATGTCGGCGACAAGTGCACAAAACTTAATAACCATGCTTAAAATGTCGCATAACAAAAATGGCTGACAAAATGTGATTTGTGTCGGCCTCTTTTGGACTTCTGTGGGCCAAGCAACAAAGTTTGCACTGCTCAGTTTTTCCACTTTACTCGTCCCGTCTGTGCTCACTTCAGTTATGCAAATAAGCCACGTTTAATTATGGCCATTAGCCACTGTTGAGCGGCTACCGTTTTGAGTCAATACACTGCAAAACGACTCGCTTTTTGAACTTTTTCCTTTTTTAAGTTTATTTAAGTTTGGTCTCGGGGCGGCATTCATTTAAGATTCGCTTTGTTGTGCAAATGGTAGGCGCAACGGCAACATTATCGATGACGATAATGGTCATTAATGACCACTTTATTGACGCAATCCATTGACAGAATTGTGATATGCCGAATTTACAGTGAATCATCATGCTAAATCGGATAAGGTGAGGCACTTTATTTTTTGCAGGGGTGCCATGATTACATTAGAGATAATGAATTTAGTTGGTTGTTTTGAAAAAAATTTGGTAAGAAACGTGTTAGCAATTGAGTATATTTTGATATTAAAAATGTATTAGATTAATTCTCTTGTCTATCAGGAAGCTCATATGAACGAAACTTTGAACTTTGTATTTGTTTCAGTTAATTTAAATTATAAAATGAGTCAGAATTTATTCCAAAAGATGGAGGTATTACTAGTTTATATATATATATATATTTATTGAAATTGGAAACTGAGCATTCAAAACTTGCTACTTACAGAAACTTATGTTATTTTTTTTATATTTTTACTCTGGTTTTCCGCTGTGTATTATATCTTGAAAGTGATATCAAATTATATTCAGTCATAATACCGTAGAACACCCATTACTATTATTAAACATTGACCCATTCAACACAATATCAAACGATTACTTTTTCGCATTTAAAATAATTAAGGAAATAAACATGAATAATGCCGGAAGAGGCGAAAAGTCCGGACTCTGTTTGACGTAAAGCGCTGCCCTTAGTAATAACATGAGTTATCAATCTCATTCATCATTTCGCCGTAGCTGGCTAATCAATGTCAGTGAGCAAAGCCCGGGGTGACACAATGTCTATAAGGAAACAATAAGTATCATTTCTATATAATTGAATCACTTTACAAGCGACACACAATTTTCGAGAAATAGCTGAGCTATCAATGCCTGACATAATATGGTATTAAAGTGCTACAGCTAATTGGAAACCGAAAATCAACTCAAGTCGGGCAGGTAAACAGATTTGTCATACTTCCCACATATATATTTATATATACATATTTTTTTTTGAGAGAAGGCCTTTTCTGCTTTCGGTGATATCCATTTAATCAGCGCACTCAAATCAAATAGAAACGGTTTTGGCTCTTTTAGGGATTTCGAAAGTGTGTTGATAAATGCAATTGCTGCTACAATAATAATATAATAATAATAATACATGCTTTATATGGGGTAATATACGACATTTCAGTTGCCTTGTATTCGTTATATGTTATTTATAACGAGGCATGCCACCTTGGTAAATCAACGTCTATGATTAGAGATTAATACATCTTGATAGGGCTAGCGGTGGCAAATTGATAAATCAAATTGTTTTACTATTATAAGCATAATGGCATCGGCATTGCTCGGTGGGCTTATCATGGAAAACCAATGTACTCCATGACAACGTCAGTTAATTGCTAGATTTACCCCCACTCAAGTGACCATTTCCGTGCAGTAGTTTTCCTAAAGCGCGACGCGTTTTTAAACGCGCACAAAACGCGTCCATGTTCAACTTCAACTTAAGGTTTAGCTTTGGATCTTCACCGCATCCGCAGCTGTTTACCCATTAGCGTTTTTGGGCGACTAAAATGTTTGCGCTGCGGCGTCGCCATCGTCTGCCTCTTGATGGGGATTTAGTGGGAATGAGGGGTTGGGGTGGGGTGGAGAGGGTGCAGTGTTGAGGGTGCAGAGTTCGAAGCATAAAATCATTTTCTCTAAACATTTTTGGCATTTGTTTACCTTTGAATTATTGCAAATGTAAGTACAGACAACGTACAATCGTACAGCGTAAGTGCGGTAGCTTCACAATTCGCGCCGAGTGTGTGGACAATGATTGTCGGACTTTAAAGCAGAGTGGTCGCCACTGGCGCCACAGTGCCCCACATTGTGTGCCTCACGTAAATTCATTGAAATTCCCTTTTAATGGAGATTAATGCGCATAGAGGCGCCCCCTTAATGTTGATTTTGCTAAATGTTTTCGAAAAACTATTTGCACTCCTATTTATTTAGAGATTTTTGTTTTGTTGTTCGCATTGTTTATGACAGGCAGGCTAATTAGGAACGTGGGAAAGTGCAGAGATTGTCACAGCTGCTTACTGGCTACGTGTCGTATACGTAAATTGTAGCTGCGAGATTCAGGTCAGTTCAGTATATATTTCTAAACTATACTCTTGCAAAAAATCGGAACATGATTCTGTGATTCTCAAATCCAATCTATTGGCGCCATTCTGAGCAGCTCTTCCATCAATCCTAATATTTGCAGGAATATCGAAATCTTTGTAGGGTTGAGGCTTTCACTGCTCCTCAGGTTCCACATATACTAAAATTTTCCTCGCGCTATATTCAGCTACGAAGTGTCTTGAGGCCTCCTTCTCATTGTCATAGGATCGACAGAATCCGTTTCATGCTTAATCAGCTGTTTAAGCTTAGTCTGCAACAGTCTCTTGATAACTGACTAACTACTCTTTTTTACTCATTAATAGTTCCTTCAATAGCCCCAATTAAAAACTTATATTGCGAAACAACAAACCAACAAATCAAGCGATACAACTATAACCCACATTTTATTAATGCCCAGTTAAAATAAAACGATTAACAAATAGTGTGGGCCAAGAAATGCTTTCGACTCCTAAGAGCATTTCACATTTATGAGCAAATCAATCAATTTCAATGCAATTTCAATTAGAGTGCCACACAGTAGAGGACCGATTGATAAGGTAACCAAAGTCCGGTGTTTGGCGACTACGGAGCGATCACAAACCAATCAAGTTGACCGGAGGGTGGCCATAAAACATAGACCACAATTGAAATTCTGTCCGGGCAGATGAGATTCCAAGCACTGTTATCGGAGCAGAATACCTCCGCGCACGGTTTCGGTATGTATAATAAACCATTTTAATATTTTTTAATTATGAAAACAAGTTGATTATATAAATTAAATCGCAGTAGCGATTAGATAACGATTCTCGAGTGACACTACGATGCTTAAAGTGCAATTTAAACGGCTTTAAACAAATTTCTATAATTTTGTTAGAAATGCTATCGGCTCGGACTAAAAATCGGTGGTGTTTGTTTTGGGGTCTTGAGAGCGACGAGTCTTGCCGAGTCTGGCCTGATATACGGTTTGAATTAATTGAAAATTGATTATTAGCGATCGCATAGGCAATGATAAGGCAAGGGGCCTATTGCGACCCCCCTCTCTCTCTCACTACATTTCGATAAGTAGCTGTGGCAACGGGTTTTAATAATTGAAAATTAATCCGTCATAATAGAAGTCAAAGACGAATGAGAAGACGACTAAGAACTGAAGATAAGTACGCTCACAAAAAAGCCGATAATAAATTATAGACACACTCAAAAAAAAAGAGATACTTATTTATATATATATATAAACAAAACGAAACGCAAGGCAAACAAAGCCTAACCGAAAATAAAATATTGATATGTGAGGACAGGCACAGGCACACGGTCTAACCAGGATATTGATGATAACCAAGACAAGCAGGAGGGAAGAGGAACAGCAGCAGCGTCGTCATCATTATCTGCCAATTGAATTTACAAAGCAAATAATTACAATATGTGCAGTATAAATATGTATGGAAAAATGTGACTGAGTAACTCGTAGCTCGTAACTCGTAACTCTCTGATCAAATACGGAATACAAATCAAAATGCGATTTTCAGGCAGCCAAAAGGTAACCTTATCTCACAAAATAACACAACACGTTTATGTACCTTTGAAACTGTCGAGTTTGAGTTTGAGCTGTCGATGTCAGACTCTGGCGCTATAAGGAAGTGTGTCCCGTGCGTTGCCGTTGAAAGGTTAAAAAACTTTGTGGCAACAACACCAACGACAACGGCAGCAAAATGTATCTGAGCAAACAACTGCCGCTGTGCATTGCTACACATTTTGTTCCACTATCCAAGTGGTTGACTGGTTGTGGTGTGGTTGACTGGCTGGTTCATTGGATCGTCGGTTGCTTGCCTGAGGCTGCCTGGTCTGATGGTATTCAATGGCAGCGAATTTGTTTACGCTGCGCCTAATGAGCCAACTTTATTTGTGCAACGCAGCAAGACGCGACCGCAGCTCTTAGACTAAATAGTTATCAATATGCAGATACAGATACGGATACCCACGAGCAGCAGAGCCGCTTATGTGGTGCAACTCTGAAAAAAACACTAAGCTAAAACTGTAAAAGGATAATGCTGACATTAATAATAATAAATTCCAGAGATGATCTACAGAAAATACTATCCATCAATATCGTTGATTTTACTTTTGTCGCCTTCTTACAACCCTCATTGTCAATTTCATATGTTGAGAAATGTAAGTGGAATACATGCTGTAACTAAAACTCCCATATATTAGCTATATTTGATTAAAATAATCTGTAATTGCTTAGCAATCTTTTACCATTTAGCATAGCAATTTCCTCTTTAAATCCTCATTTATAACTCAAAAGCTTTACGCCGAAATGATAAGAAGAGAATTTTATTTTATACAAACCCCAATTTCACATGGAGGCTTATCATCATTATAATATCGGAGCACTTATATATGCAACTGTCCAGCCTCTTAAATACATACAAGCAAATAAATAAATATAATTCAATAAAACTCATTTATCAGTTTTAAATAAGTTTGCTCTTTATGGAAGTGCCAGCAAAAACCAAAAAAACAAGAAGCAAATCAATTCGCGCACTTAATGATAAAAACACAACTCAATTATAAACTTTATCAAGAATGGGGTAAATAAAAAAATGAGGCAAAAGAGCGCAAACATTAAAAGTTTTTTTCTTTCCCAATGTTGAAATTGAATTAAAATTTTATGTCAATAATTGAAATTTACTTTATTAATGCCAATTGCCAATGTCCATATTGATGAAATGCATAATGATAATGATAAAATGTACATTGGCTGATTTTTAATGAAAATTTAAAAGCTGCTTGTTGATAAATATGAAGAAATAACTGATTGATTGATGCTTAATTAAAGTTTTTTTTTCATGGTTGAATAATTAAAATTGGTAGCTCTGCAAATCTTTTTATATATTATATGATTATTTATTAATTTTATAATGGAAACGTTAAAAATGAGGATATATTTTATAATCTTATAATTGTTATTCAAAGATAATAAACACAACAAAAATGAAGTAAAACTTCATTAATGCCCCTTGTCTCTGTGCACACATGTTGCAGTAACTGCATTAATCAGAGTCTCCCCTCAGTTTGCATTGTAAACTGTAAATAAATAAAAATACCAACAGTAATATGATTATCATTACATTTTTTTTTCAAACAGAGTCTCTTTGGGTGAACGCAACTCGTGCAACATAGTTAGCCAATGCTTAAATATGCAAAGCAATCTGCAATCTGCAATCTGCAATCCGCAACTGCAAATGTTTCTGGATATGCGGCTGTATCTGTGTTTATATCAGCGCTCAGTTGTAAAAAATTATTTATTGATAACGCAATTTAATGCCAATTATTTGTACACAAATATTTGCTTAATTATCAATTGCATGTCGCTCTCAATTGAGGTGTGTGGGTGGGCGTGGCATCAACTTGGGCGCGTAATTAATGACAACGAGGACATTCATACTGAACGTTCAAAATTGTTTTGCAAATCTTTTGCTGGCTAAACAAATCGTTAGACTTTAAACTGATGACTTAAAATGCCAACCCTTGCGCCAATAAACACCCCTCAACTGGGCCAACCCTTAAATCGGCATTTGTTTGCTCGGCACTGTCTGAACTTTTGTTCAGCAATTCGCTGGGTGTCAGAAATTTTTATGACATTATTGTGCACTTATCGGATGAATTAACACGACAGCAGAGGGGTTGCCATTGAGCTGGGCCAAGGGGGAGTTGGCTCTGGCACGCCTCCGCCCTTGACCGCAAAGCTAAATTGCAGCAGCATATGCGACAATTTTATTTAATTTTTATTAGTAATTCAGCTTTTGACATTTGCTGGGCATAATGCCTGATTAGAGTCATGCTAATATGCCGGAGATTTCACTGGCTATTTGAAGTAGCTGGTTGGAAAATAAGCAGAAGCAGCCACAGTTTAGAAAATGCAACTCTAATTGCGTATTTACGCAACCATTTCCACAAAATCCAAATAAAATCCGGTACAATGACACTGACAGATCCCCAAAACCCAACTGTTAGTCAGGTGTGTGGGTGTGTGTGTGTGTGTGTTGTATGTGTTGTTTGTTATATAACGTAAACTATTTTGAAACAACACCAATCATAGTGCACACAGCTCACAATGTTCTGGCTGATGGCCAGCTCTGAAAACCAATTTCCTTCTGCTCCCCTTGCTGGCTGTAAATGTTAGTTAAATGCACGTGAATGAGTAGATAAATATCGTATAATGAAAATAAAATAGAAAAGGGGTAACAACAATAACAATGCAGACAACAGGCAGCTGCAAGAACAACAGCAATCAGTCGCAATCCTCGTTGCAGTCATCGCACTAATTTGGAGCTAGTTTTTTGGGGGTTTATTTCGGATTCGTGTTGGCTGAGTACGTGGCCAAAGAAAATACACTTTAGCACGTTTCTTGTTAGCCAACAGTTGCCCGGCCATTGCATGATGATATACTTACTAACACATGTCCATACAATAAATAAGTGAACTGTTTGCAACTGCTACTCCAGACCCGCTTGGCGTTCTTCCAGACACAGCCAGCTGCATGGTCCGTTGTTGGTTGTTTATTTTGGCATAGGTGAGTAGTTCAAATTAAGGCGCAGACATTAGATGAACAACAGAATTTTAACTACTTGGACTAGGGGGAGTAGTTGGGGATTGTTGTGGATGAAAAGTTTGCTGGGGTATGGGAAACTGGGCAAATATAATGCAGAGACTTATGAAATATCCATAGATCGAGTATGCGGTTTCTTTTAATTTTTTAAATTGATTAGAATCTCAATTACAGAGGAGTATGCCTTATGTTGCACTTTAAGTCGATTAGTTATGAACATTTATGAAGAATTCTTTCTCTTGATTCGTATAAGTAATTGCACTTAAGTTAATGATCATATAAAATATATTCAAAAGTTGCGAATATAAGAATAAATATTGTTTAAAAAAAAACGTTTTATTTATGTTCTCTTAATGTTTTTCTTCAGAGTTGCCAAATTATATCAGCTGATTAGTTGGTCATTGAGCAATGTCATCTAAAAGATCGCTTAGTAATCCATCAAGACAGCAATAAATGTCAAAACACACACATAGAATGGATGACAAAAGCATATGGGCCATACAACGCTTACATTTTGTGTATTTGTCAACGATATAAATATGGTCGTCCAAAGTACATGATATAAAAATGCATTATTTGGACATTAGATGCTGGCCGAGCAAGTTATAAAAACCCAACGTTAGAATTTATATCATTTATATCATTTGTTGTGGCAGCCGAAGACGAGACACCGATTTGTGTGGCAATAACAATTGAATATCAATGAGCGGAGAAAACAGACAAAGGACCTTATTGATTTTCGGTCTTAAAGCGTAGATTTAACTGAATTTAACGAATGTCAGTCAAGTCAACTAACTGCCTCCTTAATTGCTGCTCTAATGATGTGCCGGGCTAACCAGACCAGAGACAGTCGCCGTCGCCGTCGCCGTCGCCGCCGTCCAAGTTGATTATGAAGTCGAAGTCCCCCAAACACATACCCAAAACCCAGAGACGAAGCCCAAACCCGTCTGCTGCTGAAATGGCTCAACACTCCATAATGATGGCAATTATAGCTCGTTTTTCCAACAATTTATATGAAATTTTGCAGCCAGGAGCGCCAGAATCAACGGGACAAAGCCACGCCCCCTCACACACCGCCACACGACATTTTTTTAACGCTGCGGCTCCAGCAGCGGGAAACGGCAACGCCCATCATTTGTTGTCAGCTCACTCGCACTCATATTGGTGCAAGCGAGTTGGCATGCGCTGAGCGCCTCCATCTTGAAAGCGTGCTGCGAGAAGAGAGCGAACGGAGAGCGAGTGGATAAGAGCAAGAGAGTGAGCAAGAGCAAAAGCAGACAGAGAGAGAGAGAGCGTAGCCAAGGTGCTGGCTACCCACCCCAAAGCAACTGCTCTCAGCACACGCACACAATTACAAACAGACGACGGCAGGCTTTGAAACAGCCCAATCAATGCCGATATGTGACTCTAGTACTTACTATATGATACGGGCACGGGCCGGCGTTGAGCACAGTCGTTGATTAGCGCTCGTCGCGTCGAGTTCGCAGTCGCAGTGAGTCAACTATTTAGACGCGCGCTTTCTAACCGAAAGACACAAGCAAATACCACGTAAAAAACACCCGTAAAGTGCGAAAGCAAACTGCAAAGAACAAAAAGCATAAAAACAATTAAAATAACAATAAGAGAGAATATTGTTATTATTATAATACAAAAAGAGAGGCGCGCGCGTATACAAAGCATGTCCAGTGCACAAGTGTCACAGCCACCGCCGCAGCCGTCGCCACAGCAGACGCAACAGACGCCTCACATTAGCCAGTTGCTTATTAGCCACATTGCCGCCGCCCAGCAAAGGGCGACAATAACGCCACCCGTCGCTGTCGAAGCAGCCTCTGATTACGATCAGTGCAGCAACAATTCATCGCCCAGATCGAGTGGCAGTCACAGTCCAGCAGCTGCTGCAGTCGCCTCCAGTCCGACGCACTCATCGGCGACGACAGGTTCACCGCACAGCGCCTACGCCCCAACACATAGTCCAATAGTAGCGCAAGAAACACCAACGGAACACCAGCAGCAGCAACTCCAATCCCAACCCCAAGCCCATTCGCAGCTGACAGTTGCTCCACCCGTCATGCCCCTTCTTGTGGCGCCGATTCCCATGGGCTGTCAGTCGACCGGAGTTGGCCCACCTCCACCAACACACCATCAGCATACACACGTCCCGCATCAGCGTCTCTATGTCGAAGGCAACTTTCCCACACATCACATGCCACATCCTGCGCTGGTAAATGGTGCCTATCCGCTGCCCAGGCTGCCACTTGCAGCGGTCATGCTGCCCGCCAATGGAGTGGCACCTGCAACAACTCTACCGCCGCCACCGCCAGTGCCCATTTCGAATGCCAGCTGCTCGCCACCCTCAACCACTGCCCTGCAGCAGGCGCAGAGTCAGCCCAAGAAATCCTTCTGCATCGATGCATTGCTTGCAAAGAGTCAGTATCAAACTGTAGACAGACCACAGCCCAACACAGCAACTGATATGATTGTGGATGATCATCGTTTGGCTGCATTACATTATGCTCGGGATCAGGCCGAACTAAATCACGCCTTTGTGGCAGCTTCGAATGCGGCTGCGGCAGCGGCTGCCGCCGGCATCAGCGAGCAGGAGGCACTGCAGCGGATACGCGACTCGCGAGAATATGATTCACCCAGTCCCGACGGCATGTCCAGGTGGGTTTCTGATTAATTTATTTTCACTAAAAATCAAATATATTAAAGATCAAGCTAAGCAGATATTTAAAGTGTTATATTTGCATCATTTAGGATTTTTTAACACAGTTCTTTGGAGTTCGGAAACATTGAAAAAAGTTAATTAAAGAAAATATTTGATTAAAATCTAAAACACAAATAAGAAAACAGTTTCTTACTTGGAGAATGATTCGAAATAAAAGTTTTTGTTATGTATAAATCTAAAATAGTTTCTATAAAAGTACATTACAACTTATTCAAATAATTAAACTTTTTAGATAATCGGATGATTTTTATTGAATTTGGAAAGAAAGATTAAAATTAACTTTTAAGGTCTCAACATTAGTTTTACCATTAGAAAATCATAATTAGAAAATTAAACTTACGCATGTAGTTAAAGATTTATTTACATTCTCAACACTTTAGCAATTGTTTTACCTTTCTAACCATTAACTGATGATAATTATATGAGTGGAAGTAGTAGCTTTCTGTTAAGCCCTACAAAATGCCAAGCGGGAATACCAAACAATGCTGTTGGGCCTTAAAGTGGCTTTGTTGGCACTCGACACAACATGGCCGAAAAGCTAACAATGGAGTAGAGCAACCTAAACTGGTCACGTTGCCATCATTATGATTGCGATTACGTATACCACACAAACACACTCACACACACACCGGTGTGTGGCTCGATTCGAATATGTTTAAGTGTGCGAGGTGGCAAAGCAAACAAATTAGTTGTGCAGCGGTTTTAATTGTTTTCAAAACAATCGCGCAACCTGAATTTGTCTTGTTGATGTTAGAGCTTTGTTAATTGTGGAATTGTGGTAAAGGGTGACCTAATCGAAGTGCAACTGTTTTTTTTACAGATCGGAATCTCCAAGCTCATCGCATCGCTCCAGTCCGCCCATCAGTCCCGGCTGTGAGGATCAGCAGCCGCAGCATGCGCATCATCCTCAGCATTTGGGTGTTATGCGCATTTCCGATTTCCATGATGAGTTCAAGAAACCGATGACGCCACACAGTCCCATCCGTCCACAGGATTTCCCACTCTATGCTGGCGGACATCCCTATCAGCTACTGGCGCAAAGTAACTCTGCTTTTCACAGGCCACTGGATCCGTCTGGGAAGCCCATACCGGTAAGCATCAGAGCTGCCACAAAAATGTGATATATTTAGCTAATCCAACATGTTTCTTCCACTTCCATTTGCCCTCTGTAGATACCAATGGGTCACAATTTTATGCCATCGCAGCTGCAGTTTGAGTTTTTGGCACGCGCCGGGATGCTGCATCATCGCATCCCAGAGCTGGCTGCCTATCCGCATCACGCGATATTGGGCAAGACGCGAAGACCCCGCACCGCTTTCACCTCCCAGCAGCTGCTCGAGCTGGAGAAACAGTTCAAGCAGAACAAATACTTATCCAGGCCCAAACGCTTTGAGGTTGCCAGTGGACTAATGTTGTCGGAGACACAGGTGAAGATTTGGTTTCAAAATCGACGCATGAAATGGAAGCGCTCGAAGAAGGCGCAGCAGGAGGCGAAGGAGCGGGTTAAGTCACAGCAGCAGCAGCAACAACAAAATACGCAGAGCACCAACAGCTCCAGCAGCAGCAGCAGCACCAGTTAGTTTCGCTTGGAGCGGCAACGAAAACCACTTCTAGTCATGCCATGAACAACAACCCGTCCGCTTGGTGAGACACCCTGTATGCGAATCACCAACGCCCAACCCCCGCCACCCCGCCCCTCTGCCCAAACATTTCATGTGATTGCGCAAAATTAGCTTCGCAATTAGTTGAAATTATTTTGGTCATTGTTGTTGTTGTTGTTGTTGGAGTTTGTTGTTGCTTTGATTTTTTGTTGCTCGATGAGGGAATTGATTTCGCGAGCAACAGCCATAACAACAACAACAACAACAAAACGCTCTGTGTGATATATGTAAACAACAAAAATATATATATATAAATTAGACACTGCTACATAAAAGTATTTTCCCATGTACATAAACATACACAAACAAACATCCCATAATTAATTTGAATTACGTTAAATATGTGTAATACAACAAATAAAATAAATGAGATTAGTTTAGTTAAGTTTAATTTAGTTTTGTAAATTGTATCAATCGTTTCTCGTGTAATTGTGTAAATAATTGTAATTATGTAATTTTAAACAAAATGCCGCCATTAATGGAGCGTTAGTAAATTTTATTAAATTTATTTTCAAATTTAAAATGAGAAATAAAATGTGCTCTGCAAATTACAAACGGGTTTATGAACTAAAAATGTTCCAGGACTTGGTAAGCAGAATTTGAAAGAAATATATTATTGATATAATCTATTGCTTGAAATACACAAAAAATTTCAAGGATTCAGAGAGTTTATCATAAAACTCTATTAACAAGAATACAAAAGTCTAAAATTCCTAAATTTAGTACACAGACAGTTTCCAAGAGTTTCAGAAATCGCTCTGTATTTTTAGTTGAATATTTCATTCAGCTTTTAATTTGATTTGATTCCTCAAAAACAAGGTACTCACAAATTGTTAGCCCCTCCACAACTAAATATCTAATCGCATGGCTTTAATTTTAGAGCTATCTGTGTATGCCCCCCAAAACTATTAATGGTGTATATTATGTATATATATATATTCAAGTGCAATTTTTTAGTTTTATACGAGTTTCACTAGCTGATAGAACTTATCACTGCAAATAAATCAAATGCGTGGAGATAATATAATCAATTTAATTGTTCAGACAATAATTATGTCTAAATTTATAATGTCACTTAAGAATTATTTCGCTAATTAAAATGTAGCTTTTATTGACAACAACTACAACAAGAAGAAATCAAAAACAAAAATCATGGCTAGCCTCAAAATGAAAAAAAAAATAAACAATTCTTGAGTTTATCAGTGACAAAGAAATCATTTAATTTCTGATATGTGGCCTAATCGAAGCTAATGGCTAATCAAAGGTGGCAACATCGAGAAGGTGCTGACAGTATTTTGAGTAATACGTGATAGAGTGAATGGCTAACAATCAAACTTAATTGGGACGAAATCCTTAGATTGCGGTAATCAAAAATTCTGTTTCGTTTTATTATTATTAATTGAATGTACTATCTAAAAATAATAATTCGAAATGCTCACCCCAACGCTCTAAATCCTCATCAAACACCCCAAACAATTAGCTACAGAAGATTAAAATCGAAATGAGAATCAAATGACGAAATATTCTCATATTCTGTGAAAATTCTAAAGAGGCAGAATTTTGACCACTTTATCACGTAACTTTCAAGTATCTCGGAGCATGGAACGCACATAGGAAGACAGAGAAGGTGGGGTGGGGCATGCCCCGAAGTATTTATATTGTTGTTATTATTTTGGTTGTTTGAAATGCTCGTGTTGTTGTTGTTATTATGCAGCAGTTCTTGTTGTGTTGATTATTATGCGACTGATGGGCTAATAAAAATTCATTCCTTACCCGCCAGACACTCACAGACACTCACAAAACACGTAACGCATTGCGTCAACATAACAAGAGCAGAAGAGGGGCGGCGAAGGGAAGAGTCGTGGAGTGCACACTATTCATTCAATGGTTTTCTTGGGCTCTGCTTTTCGACAGTGGTTTGAAAATAATTTCAAGCAATATATTTTTATGAAACTAGGACAAATTTCACTTAGCAGATAAATATTGGAAAAATTCAAATTTTTCGAATAAAACCATCTGTGTTTTTGAAATCTGTGACAAAGTTATGGGTACTGAACATGAGTTTCGAGCTGAATTCCCAATTCCAACTCTGAATGTACGATGATTCTCGTTTTTATTCTAAAGCCTTAATCAGAAAATCTTGGTTTTTGAAAATCCGTTAAGTTTTGACCAAGCTGTTGCTTATGGAAGTAATATGAACATGAATATCGAACTAGTATAAGAAGGTGTTCAAACCATCTCCAAATAGAACTGATTTTGAAAATCGGTTAAGTTTTCAGCGTGTTCTGGGACTGAGCATCCCTGGGATGCTTGTGGTCTGCACAGTTCAACAGCAAGCCTTTAACTATATGGGCTAATTGTGAGCAACTTCTGACATGCTATCTTGAACCACTGTGCAGTGGACTGAGGGGCTGAGGTGACTGGTGATGCTGCTCTATTTTGATATGATGCCTTGAAGTGGCCAGTGTGTTGAAGTTGAACCTGAATCGGAGCACAAAGGATGTCACAATGGGGAATGCCAACTGTCTAATTCAATTCATGAGCTATTAGCGGGTAATTTGTAACAATTGCACAGCACAATTTCCTTTCAACAGGCTGGATGAAAAGGGTGACAGAGTTCAAACCAAAACCGGAACGACAACTGAGTTTTTCGAGTTTTGTGTATTGCTTAATTGCCGGATTGAGCGCTGTTTGGATTTTGGATGCTGTCGCATCTGTTGCAAATTAATTTTGAGTTATAATTTTCTATAAACAGGCACACAATAAACCAGAGACTGTGTGTGTGTGTGTGTATGTTTGTGTGTGTGTGCACACCCAGTAAATTGTCATTTGAATTGAGGGTCGCATCCCCCTTCGATGACTTTGTCACCAGTTTAGCGTCGCCGCTTTTGCTGTTGTTCCTGGTGTTGCTGGTGTTACAATTTGGTTACCCTAGGGGTGTCTGCATACCCGTTGATCTTCATGTCAACACAGATGATCACATTTTATGCTTATAATTGTATGTATGTGTGTGTGTGTGTGTGTGTGTGTCCTCCTGGCCCCTTGCATCGATGAGCGCTGTTTACTTTTGTGATTTTGGGCATACATCGAATTTTGCTAATATTCAAACGGCTTTGGCCAAATGCATTTTTGCCCATTTTCCACATTTAACGCATTTTCCGCACTTTCCATTTGATTTTATTGTCAAATATGTGCGATTATTTGTCATATGTTGCATTTTATTATTGTCAAATTTGCATTCCCCCCCCGAACTACAACTGAAATCGCTTCCATATCTCGTTAGTTAGTTGCCTCGTTGTCTAATGGCTGTTTGTTGTTGGCAAGGGAAGCAGGGGGGAACTGATTGTTTGGCATGATAAATCGCGAATCTGATATGACAATTTATGCGACAATTTTCATTTAATTGCAACATGTTTTTTCTGAGCTTGGTTTATGACCAAATTACAAATGAAAAATGTTCCGAAACTGTATTTAAATGCTTTGAATGGAAAGGCTTAAAATGTTTGATTTTTTTTTAAGAATTACTTAAATAATTTTAAATATTCGACATATTTATACATATAAACAAACTAACTAAGAAAAGTATTAAAACAATTAAAAATGATTTTCATATTAAAAATAAAAAGTAGCATTCAGTAAAAATGGTTAATTTCCCCAAACCCAGCAATTAATTTATTGATTTATAAAGCACACACG
Organism: Drosophila fungiperda; assembly: GCA_035042345.1. NCBI lineage: Eukaryota > Metazoa > Arthropoda > Insecta > Diptera > Drosophilidae > Drosophila > Drosophila fungiperda. The sequence continues at coordinate 5,040,211 of JAWNLM010000028.1, read as the reverse complement.
CATATGTAGATAGACAAAAACTACAACGCATATTGCTGCTTAATGCCATAATTTCCAATTTGTTTACACAATCCATCTGGCTATATTTTCCAATACAGAGACACATGTCAATGTCCGTTAGCAATCATCAGTACAAGCCGTAGTCAGAGCCATCAATCTATTGAAGAAAATCCGTGCGTGCGCCCAAAGTAAACAAAAATGCACACCAGAGACAAAAAGACTGAAAGACAGATAGAGAGATAAACCGGCAAAAGGGCCATTAGTTTACTGTGCACACTCGCACACACACATAAATACACTCATTGATATGCTTTTGCACATAGGCATAGAATTTGTCAAATGATTTCGATTTAATCGCCAGGAAATTTTGCAATCAAAATTCACGAATATCAACGCTAATTGCTAGCGATGCATTCGTGTATGCCCTGAGCGCATTAGATCCCCAGAGAGAGAGAGAGAGGGAGAGAGATATTCGCTGTCTGAGGCAGATTCCATTGGGATAGACCAAATTGTCACCATATGCGTCAACACGCAATAATTCACCAGAAAAAGTAATCCAAACAATTGACCAGACGAAGCACTGACATCTAATCGGGGGGGTGTGTCTGCTCTCCTCCTAATTCTCTGATTCTCTCTGCTTCTCTGACTCGCAGTGAATGCCTGCCTGCCTAAATGGCTGCCTGCCTGCCTGCAGCAAGTGCGGCACACCCCTCGGCAAGTGCTCTCCCCCGCCACCACCCCCCATCGAAGTCTCGAGCTGAAACTGTGCTATTTGGTGTTTTGGTGCTAATTGAATTCATTGCCGTTGATCAAGTGCTGCCAAACAACAAATCATCCCCGGAGGCTAATGATACGGACGAGCGAGCTAACTGACTCACTGACTGACTGCAACCAGCAAGCAGAAAGGAGCAGACACGCCAGAGGGTGCAATGCCAAATACCGGGTGAGGGGTGCAAGGATTGCGGGTGGGCTGCTAATGGCGGGCTCTGCTTCCTCCTTTGTGTATGAGTCGATGTGCGTTAAATGAAATTAGAAAACCCTATGTTCAGTTAATTAGCAAATTTAAGAACATTGTGGAGAGTTTTTGGAGTGGCTTATTAGGGGAGGCTATGGAAAGCTGAGAGCGTAAAATTGTCATGGGGAACAGCTATTTTTCAGACGAGTTTCAAGGTAAATAGAAATAGGAAAACTTTGAATGAAATAAGGTAAACGTATATTGTGGAAAGTATACGATTGATCTTAAATATGAAAACTTTGGTTGAATGCAGCAAAATATAAATTTTGAAAAATGTAGAAGATATACAAATATATGTAAACTCCTTTAAATTAAGAAATGTCATTTATAATAAAAAGTTTCCTTCACATGTTCCCTTATCTAATCTTAAGTTTTTCCTCAGCCAGTCTCAGTCTCAGTCTTAGCCATTAATTCAGCTTACTGCCAAATACCAGTCTAGCCTACCTTACATCCGTCAACTGCTGACAAATTGGCTGATAAGTTTGAGACCTTTTGTTGCAGCCCTTTTTAATTGCAACAATTAAAATACAAATGTTTTGCCACAAAAGTCGTAGCGTATGCAAATTAACCCATGTGTCAGGCATTGTGCCTACCTTTTCCAAATTGTACACTAAACTCTAAACAAACACCGGATAACAACTACAACAACATGAACAACAACAACAACAACAACAACAAGAGCAATAACAACGACAACGACAACTGCGAGAACAACAAACAAAAATATTAAATTGTAATCCGCTTAAATGAGTAAAAGGCATTAAAACGCATTTGCATAATTGCTGAAAATGCGCGAGCTCAGAAATCAGCCAAGCCCAAGGGGCAAACTCAGGATTCTGCTGGATAGCTGGGTTCTTTCTACGTGGCAAAAGTTTTCCGGGCAATCCAATCAAAAGTGTGCCTCTGAACCCTCAAGGGTCTCGCCAAGCGATGCACGTGAGGACAATATTTAAAAATGTTTAGCATAATTAATGCGTACCCCGCACCCCGATACCCAGATACCCAGATACCCCTCGGTTCGTTTTGGTCTTTTGTGGCGGGTTCCCGCTTTCAGACAAGTGCACAAAAAGTTAACGAAAATTTGGCGTGCCTAATCAACCCCTAAAACGGCGTTAATTTGCGAGGCGCTGTGCGGGTTTGCCGCAGGGTCGCATTATTCACACATACGCTTAACTGAACCGCGCTCACCGTTTCCATTTCCATTTCATTTGGGCCATTTCCCTAGGGTCTGGGCAGGCTTTCGACTTCCCGCCCAACGAAACCAGAATTCAAAACTGGGTCCAACCGCAGCGTGTGCGTAAAATTGAATTTATTTTATTGCCACTAATTGGCTAAAATACCTGAGGGCTAAAACACCTTTCCGGGTAACGCAATCGCACCGCATATGTGTGGCTGGATGGTGCCGGTTAAGGGGACTGCAGATGAGGCATTACTGGGCTTTTGTTTACAAAGTTGGGCAAAGTTTGAATTATAAGTCAAAAATGCTAGAGCAAGTCAAACGATTTACTAGAAATATTTGCGAGAAAACTTACAAAAATTACGCACCTAATTTAAACATATATTTGAAAAGATTTTTAGGCACTTCTCAAATATTTTTACAGACATTTTTAAAGTGATCTCAATTCTTTCAGTCATTTAAACTTACTCCATTTTCAACTTCTAATAAATTTACCAACATTTCTCCCCATTGGTAAAATCAGACAATCCAACTAACCAAATCTGAAGCACTCACTACACACATTACATAACATGGCCCGCAAAAAATGAGCTTTCATTTTTTGCACACCCAGATGATATGATAATGGCAATAAAAGATGATAATGCACTGAATCCTTTGGCCAGATTCGCAAAATCAGCCCCACAAGCCGAGGAAGACACACACACACACAAATAATTTACACAAAAAACTTAAAAAAAAAAAAATCAACCAAGATGAAGAAAAACAGCAACAGCAAACTACAACAACAACAACAACAACCGGTAAAAGCTATTAACATATTAAAGCAATAAAAGAAATGGCATATAAAGAGCAGCCACAGTCTTCACTCCAACCACCCACTTTGGACACACCCAAATGCTTAGTGGCAAAGTGGCATTTACCCATCCCCCCCACTCTCCCACACACACACACAAAGGGGACGCACTTGTCTCACTGTCTGCCATCATCAACATCAGCGCCGTCGCCATCAGCAGACAACGGCATCCTGGCTGCTCCTTTTCTCTGTTTCCAACCACAGCTCTTTCAAATGCCAAGGCTCAGAGGGGAGACCGGTGGGGGGGAGAAGGGCTGTTGATAATCATACTAAATGCTGCCATTTGCCATTTGTGAGGTTTTGCCACTTGCCCTATACAACGATATATGTATGTATGTGTGTGTGTGTATGTGTGTGTGTGTGTGTATATGGAAAGGGGGCGTGCTTGGGGTGGTTTGGCAAGCAAATTGTGAAAAGTTCGCCTGAAAGTACTTCTAAGCTTTGTGTAAACACCCACTAAAATCAATTTGCTGGATTTTCTACCACCAGAAAATGTGTATTTTACGGGTTACGATGAGAGAGCTACCAGCTCAAGGAATATGGGTGGTGCCCACTCAGCTCCATAGTGTGTGAGATGATTGTGCTTTTCTTCTTTTTTTTTTTTTTGGTATTGCTTGGCCAAAATGGAAGTACAACTGGTTAAGATTGGTATGAAATGGTAGATTAGATGAAGGGATGTGATAGGAAACGATAAATACTAAATAAATATAATGATTATATAGGACTAAATGGATTTTATTGTAGCGGATTGGTTTTAAGAAAAATCGTAATAAAAATTAATGTTATTTTATTGAAAGGAAATTGAAAGGAATACGGTAGAATATTATGGAAGATAAGTGGAATGGATGCATTGATAGATAGAATACGACTTGAAATTAGCTAACCAATTCACCGAATAACACTTATAATGTCCTTCAACTAATATGCTATTCAAATCTCGTACTGCCCCCCCAAAGTCGGCAGCTATATATGGATATATAATTTTACATAATGTTGCTGCAATTTGTATAGAGCAAAAAACTTTTATTTGAATTTTTTCCCATGAAATCGAATATTTGCAAAAACTTTTATCTGGCACAGGACTTGTGTGCGTTGTGTCCTGCTGCTGCTGCTGCTGCTGCTGGTGTGTTGACTCTGCTCTCTGCTCCCTTTACTTAATCTTATCTAATAAATGGCTTGTCTTGTCTCGTAAATCACTTAACAATTTGCAAAAATTGTACGGTACGGCAAGTAAAAATCGTGCTAAGGTTTCTTGATTTTGGATTTTTACATGTGTTCGCATAAGTGGCCCTAAATCGCATTCATATGAGCACTTTCCCCCCACCCCACCTCCCTCTCACTACCCTTCTCTGTTTTTGGGGGGCAGCTTTTTTGTGTGACCTGCCATTTGATTTATTTATTGTTGGTTTATGCGTGATCTTGCCTCAAATTAGCATTTATCATTTTGCACGCCATTTTGTGCCAGCCCCAAAAATAGTAGAAAAAGACACACACACACACACACACACAAAAAAAATAGACCACTTTGTAACCATTTTGAACAAGTACCAAAACCAACCCAATGCGACTATAACAAAAGAAAGCAAATTGTTTTTAACAAGTAAAACGTAATTCTTCAAATGGGTTTCCATGTTTTTCCCTCTACTCGGTGATTGATTGCGATTATGCAAATGCGCGATAGACAATGGAAATTCCGTTGCTGTTGCTATAAATTGCAATGGAAATGTATATGGAATTTTCGGAATTTCGGCGGCACCTATTAAATTCCAAGTGGCACTAAAGCTTTTGGCGTCACAATTAGCGCACAATAAATTTCAAATAATTATGCAAGCAACGCACAGGTACAGCTAAAATATATATATGTATATATATATATATATAGAAGTGTTGCTGTAGATAATCCAAACAGTAGCTAACGTCTGCCTTTGCCTATATACCGATTTAGCAGCCGCTGCCTGCTCTTCTGCCCCTCTTGCCGACTGGCTGACTTTGCCGTCGACAGGCGACAATTTGTGTCACTAATTGCGTGCAAATGGCGATGCCTTCTGCATTTTGGGCCACGCATATAAATTGGCCCCAAATCGGACAGAGGAGGCGGGCATCTGATTATAAGCAGGGTGCTTAAGCCTAAGGGAATAGCAGAGAAAAGATTAAATATATTACAATATATCAAAGAAAGAGCAAAGTAAATTAAATATCTTTTATTATTCTTAAATAAATTTGAAGTGTAATATTTAATAAGTATATAATAAAAATAATAAATAAAAGAATGTTTAATTGTTCTTGTTACTAAAATAAACATGTTTATGAGAAACAATAATTTAATAATTAATTTTTAAAAGAAAATTATTCCGTAGGCTCGAATGCTTTTTAAATATATGCTTTAGTAATCTATAATTTTTGTAAAATATATATTAAATATAGTCAAGATATAGAACCCTTTCACTCATACCCAAAACCGACGCTACTGCAACTTTTATGGAACTATCATAAACTATCGTTTAATAATGAAAGTTCTCACAGAACCAAGCACAACTTATACATATATTCCATGCGTGATTGGGCATTATTATTATCCTGGATTGTAATAATATTTAATACTTTTAGTGCAATAATTTCGTTTAATTTGTTTATTTATCTAGCTAAGCGCTGAGCTGGTTGCCACCGATATAGTTTATAGCTTAGCACACAATAAACACATTTGTTTAGTTAATGAAGTCGATAAGACTACTGGGCGATCATAAAGATATAGATATATGAGCAGCACACACCGGCAACGGTAGCCAATGAAAACAATTCACGTTCGAATCGGAGGCGACACTTGCCGTGGCAAGATTTATGACCAACTGCCGCATATCACACAGCTTTAATTGAAAGCAAAGCGTATAATTTTCAATCAACGAATAACTCCGAAAAAGAAAAATGCTATTGAGATAAGGCTGGTGTGTGTATGTAGGTGTGTGTGTGTGTGTGTTGTTGTGTGTTTTTGGGTGTGGGCATGGATTATAAGGTAGTCAGATGGCTGACTGTTGGTAACCATTGATTGCCATTTATTTGAATGTTTGCCAAGAGCAACGGCAACGATGATGATGATGATGACGATGACGATCATGATGATGATGACGAACCTGGGCACGGATATATTTCTATTGATTTTAAAATTATGCGCACAAACAAAAAGTATGCAATGTTGTCAGCATTGTTGCTGTTGTTGTTGTTGTTGTTGCTGTTGCTGCTGTTGCTGCTACTGTTTGCTTATAGCCAGAGAGGGAGCTGCTCGGGAGCAACGGCAGCTACGTGTCCGTCATCCGTATACAGAGTCGGGTAACCATTTTGACTTTACATCAATGTTGACTCGCTGTTTAGATTTTCAATTAAATTTGTTGACAGAGCGCCAAGTGGACGGGGTAGCTGTAGCTGGTCGTATACGTAATATAAATTGATTATTTCAATTTATTTAAGCGCAACGATAGCATTTAATTAAAAACTCATCTGTGCAAACAGCGAATGGGAACTCCAACAGCCAAAACAAGCAACATTCTCTGACTACGAGACTACGTCGAATCTGACACGACTCATTACAGCTCAAGTACCAGACTGAGACGGTGTTATGGCCAACCTGATAAGCCCCCCTCCCCACCCCATCGCAACCACAACAACTTAGACGACTGCATCATTATCAGACCTTTTACATCTGTTTCTAATTGAAAATGCAGCTACTGTCGTTGCCAGTCAGCAAATGTGACACGAAAATTGACGCCAATCGTCGCCATTAGTGTCAACATTGAGGCAGAATCAGAAGCAGAAGCAGTTGTCTCAGTCTGATTCTGAGGCACCCATGTCCAGCTCGGGTAAATACTGACACCTCTCTCCATATACGATAGGGGCAACTAAACTAGGCACGCATAGACCTATCTCCCCAGCTCCCCCTCATCACACCTAACTTTACTTCACTTCACTTCACTTCACTTCAAGTTTAAATAGTCAATAGCAAAACAATAAATTTACTTCAGCCATCGAATGCAGTTAAAGTTGTTTACTGTTAACTGAGTCTTAGAGTTGGGTGCGTGTCGTGACACGAAGTCAAGGGGTAAGTACAAGGCACGACTCCCATTTTTAATTTACTTTATTTCATTTTAAAAACTCAGTATCAAATTGATAATTGTTTTCAGTCATTAAATGCATTTTAAATTGTTGCTTGTTTAGTTAAGTTTTCCTTCAAATTTATATTTTATCACTTAGCAGACAATAATTGTACTTGTCTGAATGGTAAATTAACTAGTTATACAAATGAGCATTTCAATATAAAAATCTAATCAAAAGTAATTTTATTAATAATTTATTCTATCACTAAGCAAACAGTATACAAGTAATACTAATGAGCATTTCAATAAAAAAAACGTAATTAAAAGTTATTTTATTAATTATACATTTCATCACTAAGCAAACAGTATACAAGTTTCGTCTGCTTAGTGTTTCTATCTAAATATTAAAATATAAACTATTGAAAATCCTCTTTTATATAAAATTTTTATTCAAATTTTAAATTACTCTACTTATTAAAAAAAAAGGCCAACACGCTACCATCTCTGGTTTGGAGTTTGCTCTCGAAGGTTTCTCTGGGAGCTGTCAACTACTCTGCGACTTTTGTTGACTTTTTCATATTTCTAAATGATGACATTTTAATTATTAGTAAAGTGCTTTCAAATACTGATAAGATATCGCATTGGATATTTATGATTGTTTGTATGTGTGCCTATGGCTGGTGCGAAGTTCAAGTTGTCACCGTATGTGTGTGTGTGTGTGTGTGTTCAAAACTATAGACATAGAGAAGATTAGAGGGAGGGGGCCGCAGCTGCTGGCTAGGCATTGATAAATAATTATTTTTACAAATTTGGATGTGGATTGTGAGAGCGAATAAGTTATAGATTAGAGTAAGAAACTGACTCAGATGAGGATAAAACATATATATATTTGTAGACTGCTGGAATTAAGTTGACTGGAATTATCTTTCCTAGTCATTTTCTTAAGAAAACATATTCAAATGGTCATTTTCTAGATGCTTTTAAGAATCGCTCAAAGAAACTTTTGAGGATTTGTTTATACCAGTAGCAACTCTGGATTAATGTAAACCTATTTGTGTAATTTAAAAATGGCTAGTAATATTTAAAAATAATTTATATATTAGAAGACTGCTAATATGGACTGCCTTTGACTTAAATTTCTTTCTTGTTAGATCCTTCCTCCAAGGCTTGCCCAATACTTTCAAATCTGGAACAACTGAAGAGAGCAAGGAACTCTAAGTCTATTTGTGTAATTTGTCAAATTCTTTAGATTTATTATGGTAGAACTTGTACAAACAAGCGAACAGACGCAAATCCCGGCCAGCACATGCGATGCCCCGGAGGGGCACATGAGGCAAGTCTTTAACGAACGAACTGGGGGACAACAACCATGGAGGACTCTGGCTGACAAGACCGCAAAAGGCGTACAAAATGCAAACAGACAAATGGCACGAGTTGTCATATTTCAGAGCACTTCATGTTGACGTCTTGAAGATTATGATTTGTTTTACTTGGCACTTAACGAGCGCATGATACAATGGAAGAGCAGAAGATGCGTGCCCAACCCAGCAAACCCCAGAAACACCCACTCAGTGATAAGTATGCTAAACATGCGCAAAATCGTGTGTGTGTGTGTGTGAGTGTGTTTATTATATTAGCTGACGACAGACGACAAATTTTTACAGATTTGTTAGAATTTAGGCAACATCTCAGCGCGGACTTGGGGGGCATGTATCAAATTGCTGTTGTTCTTGGCATATAAAAACAAATGTTTTTGCTTATGTGCTTCTATGTAAATAAACGTTTGCACTTAAAAAACTAAAGTTGTTGACGGTTTGGGATTTAAAGAAACGGATGCTGACATCATGTAAGCAAATTGCGTAAGTAGCAGCCTGCCTGACATTGATTTGACATGACAAAACCCAACAAGAGCTCGACTCAGGCACCAATGACCCCTTTAATCTTGAGTAACCAAACCCTACACCAATCCCAATCCCAATAACTCTAACCCCAACCACAAGCAGCCTTGGCGTTATAACAAATTTGTTTGTTTTCGCATTTCTTTGAGCCTTCTCTGAACGTCTCAATCAACCCTTAAGACAGTTATTTTTTGTTAACCCTTTCAGTAAATTGATATGACAAATCCGGGAAAAATGTTTAATGAAGTGAAAAATGGCCAAATAAACAAAAATTAAATGGAACCCAAAGCATCTTATATTTGCCCATAGCTCTTCTTGTTGTTGTTGTTGTGGGTTTTTGATTTACATTTTAAATTAAACCTATTTTCTATATAACACACAAGACTCTGAATAAACATTAAAAAATAAGTTATAACAAAAGTCTGGACAAACCTTGCGTTTCTTATACCTTTTTTCAGCAAAATTGAGGAATAGTTTTCAACTTTTGATGCAGAATTAATTTATATAAAAAGGACAACAAAAAACCAAACTTAAAACGTATTTTTCTCCATTTTGCTGAGAAAGAAAACGCATTTTCAATTTTTGATGTAGAATTAATATATATAAAAAAAGTCACTTGCTGCTGTTATTTTGTTTATTGTATTTGTTGTTGTTGTTGGACTATCTGCTGTGCATGACAATTTTTGGGGTTTTCGGCCACGAACGATAAAATTGTGTAAACAAAAATTGGGCAATTTACAGTTGACTGGCTTTGTGGCTGGCCATTTGCTTTGGCGCCAGTGGGCGGCTTGGAATTGGGCCTGGCCAATATAACAATATAACAATAGTAGCTAGAACCGACAAATCTACAATTTGTATTTATTTGTGGATTTTACGAAAATTGGGTGTGTCTTTTATTATTATGCGAAATGTATAAATATTTGCAGTCAGAGCCAGACAGAGACAAATGGCTTAAATGTTGCTGTGCTACTTTCCTTAAAAATACGCCCAAAGAACTGGGCAACACTTTTGGTTATTTGCTGCACAGTTGTTGCTGCCAGAAAATCATACACAAATTTGCGGTTCCAACTGGCCCCCACCCGCCAATAGCCGCTTCGTTAAACACATACGCAAATTTGTAAAGTGAAAATCGCATATCAAAATACATAACTTGAAGTTTGCTTAGAGGAGAGTATCTGGAAGTTAACGCACGACTTGCCACAGCTGAAAATTGCGTTGCAGAGCTCATTTCCACTAACGATAGCATTTATGGAGTGGGCCAACGTGGAGCAACAACGAGTTGTTGGCCAGCAGTGGGGGAATTGGGCACATTGGGGAATTTGCTAGCCAGTAACGAAATTGTGCACAAATTGACTCCATGACAGTGCTAACAAAGCAGCAGCAGAAGCATTTCCATTTTCCGAAGGCACAAAATCAGAGTTGAGAGGACCCAGACAGACCCAAAAGTGCAAACCAAGATCATTGCTATGCTCGCAATTGTTTGCCCAGCCAAACAGACAACTTGACTTTTCACACCACTCCACCCATGCACACATATACACCCGCACACACACACTCACACACTCTATGCTGCTGCACTTTTGAAAACTGCAAAATTTGCGTGCAGATAAATTGCAATCTGGCCAAGTTATCAGTGTGTGTGTGAGCCGCACTTTGACTTTGTCTACTTGTGAGGCTGTCAACGTCGTTCCAATTGTTGTCTTTTAATCACCCAGCCAAGTTGGGGCAACACACATATCCATAGATACTCACGATTGCACTTCATAATTTTAATTGCCTCGATATGATACTAGGATACTTGGGAGCACAGCCTGTTTGTCCAACGCATTAAAGAGTCGGACGTGTCTGGTCAATATGCCAGCTGAAGGGGAAGGGAGCCTGGTTAAATAAACAATCAATTGCAACTGCAGGCTATTTGCTTGGGTCAATAGAGTGAAAGCTGTTTAAGCACATGATAAGTGACCTGTTGAGATACAGTTACTTTTGGAGGTGTGTAAATCAATCGATTCATCTAATGGTGTTTCTCAGACCTGTTTAATTATATACAAATATTTGCAGTGTAACTGAGAAACAATGGAGTAAAAAGACCACTAAAACAGTTAGATTTGACATATGAAAATTCCTCATACTCTTGGGGCCAATTTTAAAAGTATGTTTGAAAACCAAAGGATATTACTTTCAAATATTAATTTTTAAGATATTTTTCAGAATTTTGATTAGATTAGTTTTATTGTTGCTTATATTGTTAACAAGCCTTTGCATTTTTAGTTTGTCGATATACAAAAATTTAAAATAATAAATAAAGCTTTTTTTTTAATGAGTAATATTAGAATTATTTTTTTAAATTAATAAATATATTTCTTACACATTGTGTAATCTTAAAACTATTTGTAAAAACAATAAAAGTGACTAGGTTTTATGTGTATTTTATTTAAGTGTAAGAGAATTGATATTTTGAGTTTTATTAATGATAATTTCAAACACATTTGTGATTCACAAAAGACCCATATATTTATTTAAATCAATGGCATCAATCAAAACATAATTTGATCACGTTTATGCCAGACATAGATATACACGCATTAACATATTTATCAGTTACACTTTATTTTTCATTTTGTAAAAAAAACCGCAGCTCAAATTTGACTGGTTGGTCGCGTTTATTGATGTGTAATAAACCAATTGGATTTGTTTTGAATTTATAAACAGACATAAAAAAAATGCCACAAAGTTGAATACAACAACAAATGAAATTGAATCCATTTTTTGTTTTCTTTTTCCGCTTTGTTGCTGTTTTTCATCTTCTTTTTTTTTTGATACTGTTTTGTTTTCAATGTTTGAATAATTTTTGTTTTGTTATTTTTATTTTGCCGAAACGTGCGTGGCATACTAATTTGGACTAAATGGATACAAGTTTATAGACTTATATGTACTACATGCATATGTATATATATATATAGTACCATATATATTTATATATCTTTCAGCAGCCCTCTTTAGCGGCTATGCGTGTGTTGGTTGGCAAAACGTTTGATTAATCAAACAAAAAGTGTGGAAAATGTTATTTTTGCCAGCACTGCAAATGGCGCATTTGGATTTTTATGTGCCACACAGATTTACACATACAAAAAGATACACACATATATTCTATATGGCCAGTCTATATAAAAAGCCACAAATGGCGCCATTTAGTTGTTCAGCAAATCTAGCTATAAACTTGCCAAGGCAAACATTTGCAAAACATAAAACCGACAGACAGAAGGAGCAGTCAGCACAATTGAGTGCCTGGCCGAGATTATGGCCATTTGTGTATTAAAATCAATCAGCCATAAAAACGGCAATAATTTGGCTATTGAGACTTGAAAGTGCGATAACAATTGCTCGAGCTACTTAATTAAGTCCACGAAAAGCGTTTTGCAGCCCAAACATAAAAATAAAAATTTGTAAATGACCAAAAAAAAAATGAAATTAAGAAAAGCGGCTTCATTAATGCCAGGCAAACTGCAAATGGGAAATGGGAAATGGGCAGACATACAACATACAACGTGACGGAGAACGTGCCGCGCCCAACTGCCACTTTGTCATTTAACATTTGGCAAACGTATTAAAACACCCCATCATTGCCTTAATTAAGAGCCATAAAAGCACATTTACTTATTGGACCACGGTGCAGACACTCGGCTACCTACCAACCAGCCGGGCAAATGCGGCACGTCTTTACGCTTTATTTATGCCGGGCTCGGGGCCACGGCCAACCAGTCAAAAGCGGGCAAACACAACCAGCCAGCCCAAACCACCCAAAACCACCCAACCACTCGCGCCACTCCTGGCAACCAACATTTGTCGTGCTTAATTCATGGCTAAAGTTGGAATTAAGTGAATTTTACGTTCATTAACGTGCGAGGGTTGCCCCCAGTACTCTCAAAGTGTGTGCGTCTGTGTGTGTGCGTGTGTGTGTGTGTGGCATCTTACTTGCTGCCAGAGTAAGTGTTGGGGTTTCGCTTTATCGCAATTTCTGCTGTATGGGCACTTTTTGTAGTGGCTGCTTTTGGCAGACATTGTTGATAATTAGCAGTGCGTCTAATGTTGCCCTAATAACGTATATTTGTGGCTTATTGCAGGAACAAGGCCAAACATTAGAAATAAAATGCTGATTGGTATGGGTATGGGTATTGGCAGCATTACAAAAGTATACGTGAAATATTTTCAAAACAATTTTATTTGCGCAAATAAAGGTAATAAATTTTCAGTGTCGATAAAAGTAACAAAACAAAAACATTTCGATTTATTAAACAAAAATAGTTCCCATATTATTCAAAATTTATGGCAGTTTCTAAGATGCAAAAACATTTTTTACGCTCGAACTTAAGATTTATTGTTCTATTTATTTTTTTTTAATAATAAAGAAATTAATTATTTTAATTCTTCAGCTACACATTTGATAGTTAAAAGTTGACTTAAAAACTTTTCAACTAATTGGGCACAAAAAAGTTTAGCTACAAATAGAAACTTGATGGGAATAAAGTTGTTAAAGGGAAGCTGGTTGTTTGTGTGTGTGCCTCTTGGCCACTCTGCATGCTATCAACCAACTAACTAGCCCAAATTGTTGACTATGTTAGCCACTCAAACATCCAGTTGGAGCACTCACACAGAGAGTAGTACTAAGTGAAACTAAATCCAAAACCCAAACCAAAACCCTACAAAACTTTAATGCTACGAATATCCTGTTAATTAGTCTCACTTAGAAAATAAACTGCAGTAATTAAGAGAAGGCAGACGAAAACTCAAACGGAACTCCACCCACCAAAAAAGCCCGAAAAAAACTATTCGCAAATGCTGCAAAAAAATATATATAAATGGTTTATTTTTTTTATTTTCTAAAATTCCACAGAGTGCAGAAGTGAGAAGTGGGCAGGGAGGGGAGTGAAGTGGTCTGGAGTTGAGTGAGCATTTTAATTTCAACGCTAGAATTCTAATTAACAAACAAATCCGACAAAATACACAGCAGTAAAGGAATGCCCAGGAGAGTGACAAGCAGAAAGAGAGAGAGAGAGAGAGAGGAGGATGGACAGAGAGTGAGAGAGGGACGGAATAAGATGAAGCTGGAGCTGGAGTCAGCAAAAAAGTATGCTATATAAAAACGCTGGTGAGTTGGACGGGGAGCAAAAAGCGAAACGGAAAACCCTGTGAGCCATGATCTCCCAATTTAATATTATAATTGCTACAATTATCATTCTCATGCCATTTACACAGCAATTGCACAAATACAAAAACAACAACAAAAACAAAAGCGATGTCGGCGACGTCGTCAAGAAGGCAACAAAAAAGGGCAGCACGTCAAGTGACTGGCTACGGGATATGTACGGTGAAATAGAGGCAATTACCGGAGCACTGCCTACCCTCCAGTTTCCTATACATATATAATGCTCTATATAATGCTGACTCCACCCACAACATTCTCGCGTGCTCTCCAACTTTCTCTCTCTCTCTCTCTTTCTATAGGCATTCTCTCAACGCATGCGTTGCACGGACACAGGCAGGTGGCAGAGACGGAGACAGCGACGCCAACAGCTGCCGCAGCAGAGGCAGCATCATCATGGCGGATAGAATGAAGATGATGATGGCGTTGATTATGCGTCAATGCTGCTAGCGATAGCGGCATCTTCTAATGGGCGTATTTTTAAATTAATGGCTCAACTTTTCTCGATTTTTTGACTATTTGCGCTAAATAATGATAATTTTGTCAATTTGAGTGCAGAAAAAAAAGTGATACACTTTTTAGCTTTGTCTCGTATTCATTTTAACTAAATGATGCTATTTGGTTGAGTTTAACTAAAGCCCTAAATTCATATGCGAATTCCACACAAAGTCCACATAAAAAATATGTCATCAAAAATGTTGTTTGCAAAAGCAGAAAACAGCAAACATTAATTGATTGTACATAGTTGATAATTTGAGCCGGGCTAAATTGATTACAAACTGTTTGCAGCTGTTATTATGAAATTAATTTGTCATCAAACAAACAGACAAACGACGAGTATACAATATAAAAATCTGCATAAAATCAACCCCCAGTTGGATCGCCCAGTTGTTCATGTCTAAAAATCATGTATTTTCAGTTAGAACGCAGCAAACATGACAAAATAATCACAAATGTTATGATAAAGTCGGTGACAAGGGTATATGTTTTGTATGATAACACTCATTGAGCCCATGTAAATGAGTTTTATCGCTTGGGTGGACTAATTGAATTTGATAAAATTGCTGACACTAAGTGTTAAAGTTGCCATAAGTGGTGGCAAATGCTTTCTAAGAGCCCCCACTCGTTTCGAATGGGGTTTTTCTATTTTTATCTATACTCCTTGCCTATATCTATACTACTTTTATCTATAATACTTTGCCGTTTTGATAGCCTTGATTGTTGGATCATCAGTGGAAAGTACAAAGTTCAGTTCTGCATTAATCAATTGCTTAGCAATGGTTGTATTAATTTCAGTAGGAAAAATATTTTTGTTGCTCTTCTTGTTCGACTCGTCACTATCTTGTTGCTGTTGTTGTTGTAGTAGTCATTGGGTTTTCAACAGAAGTCGTTTGGTGTTTTGGCTACATGTCATGTTTGTATTTCATAGATAAAATAGCGCAATTCTGCCAGCACAAAATATGTGTAATTATCGTTGTCACTAATTAAAGCGTTTGGGCGCGTGTTTGTGTGCATTTTTATTCTTTTGATTTGTGTGTAGACTAAAAATTACATCTCATAAATATATTGGGACAATCCACAGACAAATTTTTATTTTCAATTAATTATTGATTTATGCTAACAAAGTTATTGCACACAACGTATTTATTACTAATCCGGTCTACTTGCAATCAGTAATATAGCTTTTACGATGAAGTCGTATTATCAGAAGAACAGATATCTACTTATTCTTTACCATATAGCAATAACTAAATATATGGTAAATAAAACTGTGCAACTTAATCATAGTAAAAATAACTGCCGTTTAACATTAAAATTTAAATTCGAACCTCTTGCACCGATATCACCGACTTATCGATAACAAATTGTGTAGTCGTTCTGCTACCATAATCGGCAAAAGTTCATATTATACAGCACTTTTTTCATTTACAGTTGCTCTTAACAGCTGTTAGCAATTCATTAGCAGCGCAATAGCTGAAATAAAAAGAAGAGAAACAAAAACAAAAGTGTATAAAACAACTTGACAACTAATTTTTTTAGTAACAATTAAAATTTCTGGATAGAAAGCCATTACAAGTGCTATTCAATATTAAAAAGAAAGTGTGCAACTTGCATTAACAAGAAATGCACAAAACCTCAATATAAAATTTTGCTTACGATACGTTTTTTTGAAATAAGAGTCAACTATGCAGAAGCAACAACAATATTTACTTACTTTTACGGTTTTAATATGCAGCATTGTTGTGACAAAAACGAGTCCATTCAGGTGAGTTGTATTGGGCATATTAGGCAAGCAAAACGACAAACGAACGCAGCGAAATTTTCTGCGCTTTTGTTTGCGTAGGCGGCGCTAATGAAAATAAAATAGATATAAAAACAGAAACAAATGCAAAAGACAAACATTGGAAATCTTAGAAAAAAAGGAAATAGGTAAAACAGTTGGAGCAAAAGACGAACCGTAATCGATATTTTGATAAGCCAAGTACGCTGCGCCCTTTCTTGTAGAGGTATCAAGTTCAAGGTTATCCCCCCATTTACCCACACAGCTCCTTAACTAATCGAAGAGACAGAACCACAACAAATTACTCATGAGGTGGTTATTTTCTTTGTGTTTGCAGCGCTCTTGACATATCGGACTCGGGCATCGCTTTGAGCAACGCCTCGGATGAGTCAAGCAGCTCAGCTGAGCAGCCTTTGAAAAGACCCAGTGCCGCTGACTTTTCCGATGAGGATGATGACGATGAATATTCGCTGTATATGAATGACTTGGGTCGAGATGCACAGAGCTGGGATCTATTAATATTCACACAGCAATGGCCAGTTACGACCTGTTACCACTGGAGGGAGCCGGATCCGACGCGTGAATGCACCCTGCCGCAAAAGAAGGAGTTTTGGACCATACACGGCATTTGGCCAACAAAATGGGGTCATATTGGGCCAAACTTTTGCAATAAGACGGCTGAATTCGATCCGGAGCAACTGCAAACTATTCTCGACCGTTTGAACACCTACTGGATGGACTTGGAGGGGGATTCGCCGAGGGAAGATCTGTGGAAGCACGAGTGGCTCAAGCATGGCACCTGTGCCGCTATCCTGGCCGAGCTGGACAACGAGCTAAAGTACTTTGAACAGGGCCTCGAGTGGAGGCAGAGGTACGTGATATCCGATCTGTTGGATAATGCCGGCATACGTCCCGACTCCAATAACACGGTCATCGCATTGAACAATGCCATTGTGCGCGGCCTCGGGAAGAATCCCTCCATCCATTGTATATTCGATGGCACGCATGGCATTAGCTATTTGTCGGAGATACGCATCTGTTTCAGCAAATCGCTGGATCTGATCGATTGCGATGGCGTCAAGCTGGGCGATGTGGTTGCCATTAAGTATCCAGGCGGCACGGTGAACACCAATTGTCACATTGGCAGTCCGGTGCATTATCCCAGTCTGGTGCCGCCGCTGCAACGCAAAGAGGATTGGAAATTCCCAATGGTCAACGTCTACAAACTGTTGCAATTCCTGATTTGGTTCACATTGTAGATGGGATCTGTCATTGATATTGTTTTTTTATTTCCCTTGTTTTTGTTTTTTTTGTGGACCGTCTCTCGACAGAAATTAAGTTAATCAATCATTTGTTATTCCCCACACAAAAAGATTATTTCAAACTAAAATTAAAACTAATTTCACCAATTTTGTATGGCACTAAAATGCGCATCAGCTGCAACGTTGATTTGTTGTTCCCCTGACTCGAGGCTAAATTGTATTACAACGTGATCGGTACACCATATCACAATCACTATATATATATATATAATTATACATATATAAAATGACGTATGCGTTTATACGGATGCCCTGCATTGCGATTAGGCATGAAAGAGAATTCATTTTAATTCTTGTATATATGTATTTGTAATCACATTGAAGGAACTCCGCATAAGCGTAATTATAAATGCAAAAGTAATTAAAAATGTTTTGCAATTACATTTAGAACAAATTATTGAACTATGTTTACTCTTTGCCCATTTGATAACTTATCACAATATTGCGTCTTTAGACCAAACTGCTGATAATATTTTTGCTTGTTTATACCATAATAATAATATTAAAAATAATAATAATAGTATAAATAATAATAAAAAAAAACACGACACACTCACTAGATATATATATATATATATATATATAGATGAATATATATGTGTATGTTATTTGAATATTTTAGATTTTGTAACTAGGTTTTTTATATTTTTAAGGCTTCGTCATATTTAGAGAAGCTGTGAATGTAACGGTTAATTTTTGAATATCGAAAGCTTTAACTGTTTGCTATGGATTACTACTGCTGCTGCGTTGAGTTGCCATTGTAGGTGGCCTTATCCTCATCATCGTCCTTAGTGTCCGCCAATCGACGTATATTCGATTCACCATAACGCGTCGGCTTATATCCGGCGGAACGGGGCTGCGCCGCTTCCTGTCCCTGGGATGAATCCTCGGTCGGTACTGATTTTGACTGCGACCCAGACTCAGATCCCGGTGCCGATTGTTGTATGCCCGGTTCCTGCGTTGAACGTAATAGAAACATGTCCATATTACGTCGTGCGGCACTGTCAAACCAAGGCGGTAAATGAATTAATAAATCAAATTTGCATCAGGTTGTTTGGGGGTTTTAGCTTACGCATTATCGGGAACTTGACGATTGACTTCATCCGGTGTTGTCCAGCCCATTAGTTGGCTGAACCGCTGTCGCAGACGCTGCAGTCCCATGCGATTCATATAGTCAAGGGCCACAGTGGCGGGTGTAAAGATAGCCCAGATTATGCTGGTCAGCATGTTGAATAGATTGTTCCGGCTACGCACCACGCGATTGGATTGCTCACTTTGGAGCACCAGCAGCACCGCATTGGGTACCAAATTCAGTTCCTTCAACGTTTTTACTTCGTCGTCCGCTTTGAACTCACGCCTCGGATAGCTGGTGGCCATTTTGAATTCGCGTATATTGCTATCGGTTAGCAGCTTGTCGATTATATATTGGCGCACCGTGGACAGCGGCTCCGCGGCTGAAAAGGTTTTGGTGCGTGTTGTGCCGCCGGGCAGACGGATTTGCAGACGTGTTTCCGTTCCGGAGCTGAGCGACGAAGCCGCCGATTTAACTGAATCCGTGGTTGCCGTTGAGTTGCTGGTGGTGCTTGGCAAGTCTGTCGTTAGAGATCTTCGATTCGCATGCTCCGCACGATCTGCGGCTATTTGGGCTAGAATCCGTTCCCGAGTCTGCTGCTCCTGCTGGCGTTCCCGCTTAATGCGATCCTGGTGAAGTTTACGAGTTCTAAATAGTTCAATAATTTTTTCATTTTTTGTTTTTTGTTTTCAACTTACTTGTAGCTTTTTTAGCTCCTGATCTCGGGTGAGCGTCTGTTGGACCTGCGATTCGCGACCATCGCGCCGGCGTCGCAGCTCGTTCTCTTTGTCGCAACGCTTTTGCTCCTCCTCGCGATCCTTTCTCCTCTGTTCAACAAGACTCTGTATGTCCGCTGCAGGTGCCTCCTCTGGCAGCGGTGTTGGCACCAGCGGCAAAGGTAACCCAATGTTTTGAACAGGATTGGGCAACATCGAAGTGGCGGCCACGGTTGCTGTAGCAGAAGCTGCACGTTTCTCGGCAGCGGCTGCCGCTGATAGCGAAGCTGCAGCTGGCTCTTGTGGGACAACAGCAACTGGAGCAGCTGGTTCAGTCAAAGCTGTTGTTTCCACTGATTTGGCCTCAGTTTCAGCAGCTGAAGCAGAATCCAGATCTGTGACTTCCAGTGTCTTTACCGGCTCTGTTTTTTGATTTGGTGCACCATCATTGTCTGATCCAGCAATGCTGCGGATACTGTCATTATTAACTACTGCTCCGCTGCTGCCCGTTGGGGCATCTGGATTGGATTGTTTGCCCGCTAAATTCAGCACTTTTTCGATTTTAGCTACGAGCTCCTCAACGCTGGCAACGATGCCAGTGGCAATGTCCAGAGGTGTTCCAGATTTTCCAATGAAGAAAATTGATGGCACTGGCACGACTTTGTCTGCAATCAGTTGGGTTATTTATACGTATAAAGATAATGATAACAATATTTAAAGTGAAGACCCAAAAGAGCAGAAAAGGGCAAACTAAAAATGAAATGTTAATTTTTCGGTTAAAAACCATTTTCATTTTAGCAAGTTCTAAATTCCTGGGATTTAACTCTTATCGAGTGTTCACTGTACTCACATAGCGAACTAAATTGAATGTAGGTTTCACTATTGCCTTGTATTTTGACGGCCACAAAGTCGGAAGTTTGCAGCTTCGTGTGGACAAGCGAGTCATTTAGCAGTCTATCCAGATTGGCGGACATCTCATCTTGACCTATGATTTAAATACAAGAATGCAGTTAGGCAAACATGACGTGGTGAAAATTTAATTTAATACTATATACGATTTGCATTTTATGGTTAATACCTGTAATGTACACAACGAAGATGGCATCTTTGGCCTTGGATTCAGCCACAGCTTCAGCAATGTTGCCTGTGTGCCAGTTCATGTTTGTTTTCTTTCTGGGATATGCTATTACAAGCAATAATTATAGACTAGTATTTCACAAATAACTTTTTCCACCTGACATTTATGGGATAGTGATGAACTTATCGTTCGAACGTTGTTATCGATAGTCAGGAACTTTCAAAAGTGCCAAGTCGAGACAATAAATATCTGCATTTATTTATTAAAAATATAATTCTAAACATTGAAAGTAATTTCTAAATACACTTAGTCAGTGCGGGAAATTCACGCTTCTTTATATACTTTGTCCTGTGTCAATTACAGCTTTTACTCAGCACGAATATCTGCAAGTACGGAAATATTAAATGTCTGCATTGACTCCCAAATAGTAGAGCAAATACCATCGTCAAAGTCCGAGCAGACAATGGAACTGGCTGGCGTCACAGATAAATCGCTGCGGTCCAAATTCGGCAGTCGAGCAACTCTAACACAACATCGTTTTGGCTTCGTTTTCAGTTGAAAGGAGCGTCCTCCCCCACCTCCAGCCGATGATGCGTGTTGTCCTTTAATGCGCTCCAAATTGACGCGACATTTGCGTAGTGAGATATGTTCGTTGTTTTTGACATCACTCTGGTCAATTATAAAGGGATGCCGAGAGATTTTAATGATCATCTTTTTCGTTTTATTTTGATGTGACATCTCGTCAGGGAATTGAGGGAAGAAATGGTTTAAATGACGCTATGCGATCAGCTGATCTTTTATCGATATTTGCATTCAAGGATATGTTACAAGAGTTTTTAATTTACTTATAAATACTTTGCGTGGATAATAGTTATGATTATGTCTAGCTAATTAACATTGTATAAATTGTAAATTAATCAAAACCTGAGAAATAAAATTAATCGATTAATTCGAAGTAGTAATAACTAAGCTTTCGAGTTGAGCAACACTGGCTAACAGGCATTGTTTTTGTGTCATTATTGCAGAAGGAATATTGAGAGAAAAAATTAAATACTTGCAAAAATTTAAGTATTTTTTAATCATAGGCCCTCACAACAGCCGACAGCAATGAGCGATATACAAACACTGATGGACATGGGTTTTCCCAAAGATAGAGTGTGAGTGCATCTTCAATAAATATTGTCTGTCTTCGCCGGCTTTTCAATTATAATTTTTTTTTGAAGTGAATACGCTTTGAAGGTAACTAACCATAAGGGCGTCGAGATGGCCATGGAATGGCTGTTGGCCCACGTTGACGATGAGATACCAAGTGAAGTGAGTGCCGCCGCTGCACCAGGAGCAGCATCCACAGCCACTGCCACTGCAACCGAAGATTCAGCGCCGAGCAGCAGCGGCGCCAGCGAAGATCCCATTGCCAAATCGTTGAAATGTGACGATTGCGGAAAGGTGCTCAAAGATCAGACAGAGGTGGAATACCATGCCGCCAAGACGGGTCACGCCAACTTCTCCGAGTCCACCGAAGAGAAGAAGGCCCTCACCGAGGAGGAGAAGAAGGCCCAACTGGCTCTCATTGAGGAGAAGCTCAAACAGAAACGCGTCGAGCGTGAGGAACGCGAAAAGAGTGAGGCTCTGGAGCGTGAACGCAATCGCATACGCTCTGGCAAGGACATGACCGAGGCCCGCCGCCGCATGGAGGAGGTCGAAATGAAAAAGATCGTCGATCAGCGCAAGCGCGAAAAGGATGAGGAGAAGAAAGCACGCGATCGCGTTCGCGCCCAAATCGAGGCTGACAAGGCGGCTAGGAAGGCCAGGTGAGTCAATAAGCCCAGGCTTCAAAAGAATTCCTTGATTTCTACAAGCATTTTGCAGGGAATTGAAGAATAGTCCCGCTGCTGCTTTGTCGGATGCTGTGCCCTCGGTCAGTTCGACTACGACGGCTACATCGCCGACGGGTGTGAAATCACCACCTCGTGATTACACCGAAACACGCATCCAGGTGCGACTGCAGGATGGGTCCACGCTCTCCTCGGAGTTCAATGTGAAGGAGCCACTGTCCGCTGTGCGCGTCTTCATCCAAGTCAAGACTGGCATTGACACACCCTTTGCCCTAATGACCACTTTTCCGCGCAAGATATTTGCCGATGATGACTATGAGAAACCGCTGGAGGCATTGGGCCTGGTGCCCTCCGCTGTCGTCATAATGACCAAATCGACTGCTTAAATCGAATCCCACACAAAACCAACCGCAGCAGCAGCAGCAACTAAAACTAATAAACATTTATAAACGATATTATATTCATAAAAAGCATATTTCCAGTCGCCCTATGAACAAAGGGCGTTAAGTGTACGATTTTAAATAAAAGCTTAAATTAAACTTTTACAATTTATACAATTGGTTTCCGTTAATTTATTTAGAAAACAATCAACAATTCGGACTAACAAACATTTTTGATTGCAATTTTATCAACTTGGGAAATTACTCATAAATTAATTCATGTAAAGAATAAACAATTCTGGCTAACAAACTATACAAATTCCCGATTTCTACGAAGAATCCGGTGTTAAATTCATTTATTCTTTGTTTTATTTTTATAAAAAAGTTTTATTTAAAGTATTGCAATTTATAATTGTGACATTCGCGTAATCAAAATTTAATTCTGTTACTAGAATAATCAAAAATGATGGCCAACAATACTTTTGATGCGTATCCCACAAAAAAATAGCCACAAATAAGTCAATCAAAACACAGAAAATAAAAAAAATGTCAGTTTCTCAATTCCAATTTAAAAAATGATTTTTATATAAAAGTTTACTTAAATTAATTATAATTAGTTTTTTAATTTCTCATATTTTTTGCTACATGAAAGGCTCCACATAGCCTTTGATTTTCTTGACGCTGCGCTCCGCTGGCCGCACGTTCAAATGCTGTCCGAAAATGGTGAACTCCATGTTGCCCACGTGCATGCCAAAGACGCACTCGCTCTTGGGCACGGTGCGCACTTTGTGATCCTCGCCCAGGAGCTTGAGTACGTTCTTCGTATCCATTACACAGATGCCGCTGAGGCCAACTAGAGTGGAGCATTTGGATTGTATTACGCGCAGCTTCGCGCCATGCAGATCCATCTTGACCAGCTGCCTGCTGAACTCCTCGTAACGCTTCTCGTGCACCTGCGGCACCTCGTCCCCCTCCTCCAGCTCCAGATGCTCACGCATGTAGCCCCGCCACAGGCGGTGCAGTGGCAGCGCCTGCTCATATCTCATCTGCCGCGTCGGCAGCGTATTCAATCCCAGTTTGGCATATTCGCGGCGATTCAACGTGCTCGATTTGTGGGTGCGCCGCTTGCGACTGTGTTGCTTCTTGATTTTGGGCCCATGGAGCATCGTTATGTGCTCGGGTATAATGTTCACATTGCACCGATGATGCGGCACAACGAGATCGGTGATGAATTCCCTTACAGATTCTGTCTCCCTTTCCATTTCCTATATTTACAATTTGCAATTTCAAATGCGTTCAGCCAGGTACGCACCTCACAACAAAAGAGCAAAAATTCTGTCGAGTGTTTTCAAATTACATTCACTTTAAACTTGATCAAGTTCTACACTTCACAATGTATGTATAAATTAATTGCATTTGTATTTATATTTCTAGCTACATTGTTTTATTTTTATTGAAAATAACACAGCAAATGAATATGAGAAAATTGTGTTTAGCTTGATACCATCCTTGACAATCGTCGAATTTATCGAAAGAAAACAGCTGCATATGTTAATAATAATAACATCCAATTAATTATTAGATGCTTTCTTTACAACTGACCGCTTTATTCATGTACTAAGCGATTTAAAATTGAAAAATTGAACACATTAAGAGAATATGAAAATTTATAAAATTAAAGCGAAGTAGTATTATACCTATATGGCTATGTTAAATTACATGCTGCTACATGCTTGGCAACATGTTGCTGGTCTGTACATGTCAGGCAACATGTTGCAATGCGTCAGCTGTTGATAAAATGCCAAAAATATATCGATTGGTCACACCGCTCGTGTAAGCCCGGTCACATTGCCAGAAATTTTGTTGTTGTCAGTCCCATCACGACTTTCGCATAAACGACACGCATAATATCGGTTGAAAGACGCCGCGTGTGTTTCATGCAAAAGGCAAAGGAAAAAATTAATACATACACACATATGTATCGCAAAAGCCATTTCGCTGCTGCCTACCAAACTTCGGGCTTGTGCGTGTGATAAATTGTTATTAAAAAGTAATATTGAGCCCCCTCCAACACGCCCCCAAAAACGTGACAACTGCATAAGTAAAACAACAACAAAAATTTTTATACAATTGATTGCTGTCGGTCTCTCTCATTCGCTCGCTCTCTCTCGCTATTCTCTCTCTCTGTCACCGTGTGTGTGTGTCGAAATTAATGTGTGTGTGCGCCAATAAACCACGAATAACAACAGGAACAACAACAACAAATTTGAGAGACTTTCTGCATTTTAGTCGCTGTCGCGTTTTAGTTCGCTTTGAATTTTGATTTGTGTAAATTTCATATGATTTACGTCTCTCATACCGTCGTCGCCGTCTCAGTCGCTGCTGCCGTCGCTGCACACACACACACGCGCACACGTACGTAGTTACGCACACAATAATCAAGCACACGACCCAGACAGACAGACAGACACGCACACAAATGCGGAAGAGTAGCCGCAGTCGTCGGAATCAGCTTCCCCCCCACCATTGTTGTTGTTTTCAAACAAAAAATACCGACGCCGCCGGCGCCGCTCAATAATTTGTGTATTTCTCCTAAGGTAAGCCGATACTATAAAAACAAAAAAACAGTAATTTGCACTTTTTTAAATATTATTTTCTTAATTTTCTTGCACTTTATCCTTTATTTTCAATCATTTCACATTGTTCCTCCGGCGTCGGCTTTGCCTTGACGTCGGCAGCTTCGCAGCAGCAGCATTAGAAAAAAGTGTCAAGTGCGCGTCGCTGACGGCGACGCCGACGACGACTTTGCTCTCTTATGCTCTCTCTTCTGCTGCTACTACTTTTGTTGTAAGTGCAGCAAGACATGTGCACTTATTAAATATAAAATTAATCTTTTTTAAGTTGATTAAACTGTCTACGCTCTGTAAACAACACTTTAAAAAAACGGCATACAACACTTTGTATCTTTGTTTGCTCTCTCTATCCCTCTCGCTTAACTGTCTCACGCATACATGCGCACACACGCACACTTTTACACAGCTTACACGGACGCGCCCCTGTAGCAGCTAACGGCACTTTTCTCCTCTTCCTTTGCCTTTTGAATGTCGAAAAATGCGCCTAAAAATCTAATTCTCATCTGCTTCATTTTTTTTTCTTGCAGCCGCAGCGGAAAAATCTTCGACACCATTAAAAATAATATGGAAAATGTGCATTAATTAAATTCGATAAAAATCATTTTTAATGTGTTAAATCAAAAATAGATAACTACAAATTTATGTGCGCTGAACAAATAAACATAGCAACAATAACAACAACAACAAAATTACAACAACCAAATGGGCAACTATTGAATGGCGGCCATTAGTGGCCCCAAGCGGCATCCATTGAGCAATCAACACCATTTCTCCCATCCAACTAACAGCAGCAGCACCACCACCACCCCCAACAATACACCCAGCCACACTACAAGCACCACCAACATCCGCCACAACAGCAGCAACAGCAACAAGCTTTATAGCTATAAAACACCAGCTAATCCACAGCACCACCAGAAGACAGCACCAAGCTACTGCAGCACCAAACTCATCAAATCCTCCACTGCCAATTCCATCAACAACGCCACCACCACCAACGCTGAGAAGAACAAGAGCAACAGCTGCCCAAATTCTTCAGCTGCTGCGCCGCGTAGCTCGATGAGCGTATCGATGTCACTGGTACAGGGTGGTGCTGCCGGTGGTGCGCCACAGGGCGCCAGCGCAATACTAGCAGCTGCGGCTCCATATTATCAACCGCCAGCGGTGCCACAGGATGTTCAACCGGATCGTCCAATTGGCTACGGAGCATTCGGCGTTGTCTGGTAAGCTTTTTTTTGGCAATAGCCTTCAATTTTTTTTGAGAAACTAAAAGCGGGAAATATAGGATCTAAAAATGTGGTTCGATTTTAATTAGAAAGTAGCCCAAAAGTTTTATTATTATTCAAATTATACAAACCCTAAAACTCGATTAGCTCCTTGAACTGAAGATTTACATCTATAGAATATATTAGAATTTGGTTTGAGTTTATAAGTTTTCAAGATTTATTTATAGCTAGTCAGCAGTGACTATAAAATTTGTCAAAAGTTTCTTCTTAATATTCTTATTTATAAAAATTTAAAAACTAGAGTAACTCGCTAATCTCTAAAATCTATTAGAATTTCTTAATATGTCTACCGATTTAATAGGCATAAACTATTTTGTGTAATCAATTATGCCCAGTTAAGCAAGTAATGTAAAGGTATGTAACAGGCAAATGTATATATATATATATATATATATATCAGATATTCAGATTGCTTTAAGTTACATCTTCTCAACAGTCCAAATCCAAAGCTAGTTGCATATTTGATACTTGAAATATGTTTCGCTTAGTTTTTTTCTTCTATTTTCTGTTTAGTTTGTTTACATGTGTTGTGGGGCAGCTTGTGGCTGGATAGGGGGAAGGGGAGGTTGTGTGGATATTATTGTTACTGGGTAGCTGCTTACCAGACTTTAGAACAAACATGTAACTGGGTTCAATGCCTTTTTGCCTGGCGGCGACCTTTGCCTGTGCGCGCTGCAATCCTTTATGCCATGTGCCTTGTGCCTTATGCTTTATCCATAGGCCTCACCATAGGTCCGTTTCGTTTCGTTTTGTTTTATATTTTTATTTTTTTTTATTATCCCCCTTTTATTTTTTGCTGTGCGGTCTGTCGTCGCAGCGTCAACATTAACATCAGCTTGGTCGTCCTTCGGTCTTTGTGCCTGATGCATTTTGTCCCAAGCGTAACGTAACGTAACGTAACCAAACGTAACGGTAGGGTGGTTTTTCTATAAAATGTTGCTAACCCCTCTCCTCCCTCTCTCTCTCTCTTTGTGTTCTTTTGTGTGTTGCTGTTTTTGGCCCGCGGCTCAGCAAAAGTTTTTCCGCATCCTTTGATTTGAGATTTTAGCTCCGAATGAAAATATTTTTTTACAATTTTACATTAATTGTTGCTAAACGAGTTTGTTGCTTGTCGGATGTAACGGTTGATATTTTTGAGTTGTTTTTGACAGCTGAGACTGAAATTTGGCAACGGCGCATAAGAAAGTAACTTACAACAAATATTCATTCACGTGTAAAACGGCATATCCGGCACACAAACAACGGGGAGAGGGGTGTGTGTTTTGGCAGAGGGGGGCACAGTGGCTTGTGTTGAGTAAACAGCGAAGAGAAGCCAGTGAAAAACTGGCACACGCTAAGTGACGCCAAATAGAAGCAGCAGGAGTAGGCAGGGGCAGAGGCAGAGGATGAGGAGGAGGAGGAGCAAAGTTGAAGTTAGTGCTTAAAAGTAGGCACAAGGAAGCTTTGCACCGCATAAAGACGACAACGAATTGTGCCACAAGTGGTGGGTGTGTGTGGTAGGAGGGTAGGAGGAGGAGCAGAGTCAGGCCCTAAAGAACGAGCTAAGAGAAAAGCCGGCTTGGCTTAAAGCACACAAACAGAACCCGCAGAATAGAGTCGTTGACGTTGGATTGGCTTTTGAATGCAATCATCATGTTCTCGCAGTGCTCTGGTCTTTGGTCTCTGGCCTGGGTCGCAGTTGCAGTCATAGTCGGCGTTGCAGTTGGAGTCACAGTCAGAGACGGAGAGAGAAAAAAAAAACTATATTAATATATTGCTACGGCGCACTGTAAATGCAATCAAGCGTTAAATTTAAGTGCCAAATGTCGAACTTGTTAGATGCCGTGTGGCCAGATGCCAGGCTAGTTTTTTAGTTTATGGCCACTACGGAGCAATGTGCCGTTGTGCCGCCTAGTAAGCAACAGCAGCAGGTGAGCAGACCTACCTTTGCAGACCTACAAATATATATATATATATATATATACTGATGTTGCAGGAAGTTAAGCAGCATTGTTGCGAGACAGTGTCATAGACTGATTTTATTATTATTATTTTTTTTGTTTTTCGGGGTCGTTTCCACTTGATATGCTAGCCTAATGAAGTTTGGCAACAGGGCAAAGGTTAGCACTTAAAATGGCTAACAAATATGCCTTGAAATTAGCAGCAAAACATAATATTGATTTTTGACAGTAGAATTTTAAATGCGGCAGACAGCAACAATGCTTAACTAATTAAGTGAAATTAATGTTTTGTCAATAAACTGTAAGCGGCTCCAATTAATCAGTTAACAATTCATTTCATAGAATTGGGAAATCATTTATATGCACTGCTTAACCAATTAATCCTAGGCCAACTTCTACGAATTTTTCTCACTGCATTGCAAGACAACAAAAATAAAAACCAAGCTGGGAAGGGGGTGGAGGGAGTATGGAGAAGGAATAGAGTATGGTAGGGAGTCGGCGGGGGGAAACGGGCAATGAAAAACGCTCGTTTCGGCCAACAAAACAAAAATATTGGACACAGTCCCAGAGTCCGACGAATTCAGTGCTGGATTGCAGCGTCTCTTTGGCCTGTGCTGCCTGCTGCAAATGCAGTTGAAAAAGGAGGAGAAGGAGGCAGAGGAAGAAGCACAAGAAGAAGAAGCAGAATTGTGCGGCATGAGCCGAAAACAGCCGCAAAAGATGACCGAGCGAGCAGCGCACATCTTGGGCTTACTTAAACTACCTGCAACTGGTTTTTGAAGCAGCAGGCAGGCAGACGAAGACGACAAGTCCAAGAACGGACAGTCGTAGAGTTAGGAGTAGAAAGGAGAGGAGTGGAGGGGAGAGATGTGTGTGTAAAAAAAACCTTTTGCCTGAATACAAAACTCGCTTCCTGCTGCACGACTTGTGGCCTGCTCTCTGAGCTCTGGGCTCTGGCTAAATGTATCTGGCCTGGTCAGGCACCAGCACCAGTACCAGACACAGGCACAGGCACAGGCACAGGCACAGGCAATATGCCTTCGCCTTAGCGTTAGCCTAAGCCACAGCCTCTGGCTAGCAAGGTGTCGTCGTCTTCGTTGTTATCTGTTGCCCAGGCTAGCCTAGCCAGGCTTGCTTCTCGTGTTCCTGTTATTTTGTATACCCTTTGCTCTGGGGGTATTCCTTTTAATATACACCAAATGTGTTGCAAGAAGAGATCATTTTTTTTATATTATATTTACAGTTTAATAAATTTTATATGGTTTTTGCAATAATTCTTAGTTTTATAAGTTTCAACTTTGCCACTAAATCGCTTTGTTTTTGCAACTTTGCTAAACATTTATTTCTAATCTGCATTGTTCAGTTTTTTTTTCTTCTTTTCTAAATCAAATCTTCTGTTTGGTCAGCTAAATCCTAGGGTATCTGCTGTTCGTTGGCTTGCATTTAACTAGTTTGGCAGTAGTGCTTTAGGCTTTTAGTCTTTGATCAGGCGCAAATCCTGCTGCTAATCTTGAGTCCAATGGCCCTGCCCAGCTCAGCTTAGGCCCGCATCGCTGACGCGCGATTTCGATGCGATTCCCTGGCGTTAATCGACGCTGCTGCTTGCTTCCCTTGCTTCTCCCCTCTGCGCTGCCTGCCTGCCTGTTAAGTGATTCCTCTCGCTCTCGCTCCCCCCACTCTCTCTCTCTCTCTCTCTCTCGTTTCTTTCCGCTGCACCACCGAAAACAAAAGCAATGCAAAAGCCGTGCATGCGACAACAGAGCATTGACTACATTGAGTACCACCGGGACACGTAGTTTTATTTTACCATCCACTATTTCTTTTCACATCGCTGTTGTTTTCAATTCTTTCAGCAGCCGCCGGAACAGCTGCTCTGCTCTTGGCTGATGCTGTTATTGTTGTTGCTGTTCTTGTTGTTGTTGTTGCTGCTTCTACTCCTGGTGGTTGGTTGAACAACCTTCGACAGTTTTTAGCTATTTTGTCTGTCGCACAAACACACACACATTCTGCAGACAGGCCCGCTTACAGGATATGTAGTCCCGCATATGTTTATCGTCTGCCACCACATTTCCATGACTCCTTTCTCATCTCCTCTCCTCTCCTCATCATCCTGCCCCGCTCCGTTCCGTCTCATCTTTCGCTTCGCTTGAATTGTAGTAAAAACTTCCCTGAAAACAGTTCGACCATCCCTTGCATTGCAGTTTTCCGTAACTAAAGTTTTTCCCAGCCAGTCTCTCGTTGATTTTTCCAAAAAAATATATAAATTAATTTTTTCTATGTGTGTGTGCATGTTTGTGCTTGACTTTGAAAGTGTTTGAATAATTATCCTGTTTTGCATTGCATTCGTTGCTCTTCATTTGATTTCCCCCTCTCTTCCTGCCATTCCATTTTATAACTGCCATCGATTGGCAGCCAGAGTTTTTCACATATATATTTTTTATTTGAGTTTTCAGTCATTTTGGTACTATTTGGTATTCATGGGCTCGAGCGGGCTATAGTTGGACTTACGGCAAATCCCTGCATATATTATTAAGTTTTCTAGCTTATAGTTCACAGAGAAGTTTCGGCGTTAGCTGCCGACAAGTGAAGTTTGGCAACAGCGCACAGACTGTTTACTACCAAGAAAGAGCAATATTTACTTGCACAACTTATGAATAATTTTTAAAATGGATATATACAAATTGCACGCAGGGTATTATGTTTATTTATAAATTAATGGTATTATTTTTCCAGTGCAGCTCGTGACACTTGCTGATATTTAATGGAATTTATTGCTAACGTATATTTCCCAGTAAGTCATCTAATCTTTCTGATTGCCTGCCTGCCGGTGAATTGCGGCAACAGCGCTTAAAAAAAAGCAATAACAACAATCCTAACTCAAAATAAAACGTTCAACGCCTGCTTGCCGTAAATGCAATTTTCATCCATAAAACCCGACTCAAGTGTTGCCTCGGCTTTAGGTAGCGCCCAATAACAAAGTGTTTCTAGTTTCTTCCTTATATCCTGATGATTCTACTGCTTCTCCTCCTGCTTCTGCTCCGGTCGTGCCCAAAACCATTTTTGTGCTCTGCACTCTTTTTTGTTTTTGGCCAAACATTTGCTGTACGTTTGGCAAAGAATTACGCACGCAATTTTGTCTACAGCTTCATTGCGCCCTCGCATCGCAAACATACAATTTATATGTATACACACACACTCACACACACACACATACGCATACTGTTACACATGTGAGTCACTTGCTACGGCCAGCTTAGTTTTACTTGAATTACGTTCTATGGTTCAAGTGAAGCGCAAATGTATCTTTGAGGTTTATATTTTCTATCTTTCTCTCGCTCTCTCTTCCGCTCTCCCTCGCTCTCTCTTTCTATCGTTCAGTTGCCTGCAGCTGCGGCTTTAGGTATCATGTAACAGTCACAGCAAACACTCTGGCAACGTGGTATGTTTGCACACTGTGCGAAATTAGGCAACCAGTTAGAAATTAGCATAATTTTGTAATAGACAGCGGGAAGTATCTATGACCAAATAAGATATATATGTATATATCAGCAAAAGACTATATAATTTACAGACTTTCAATTTGAAAAATAGGACTTTTATCTTCTTTACTTTAATCGAGCTGCAATCTTACTTGTTTGTGCGTAGTGTGTATCTTTTTTCTCGCTGTGTATTTAGCGTATCATGAAATAGTTTTCCATTGCGTCTCGCGCCGCCCAAGTTGGCTAGCTCTCGTCGCAGCAGCAGCAGCAGCAGAGCAAACCTTCTGCGTGAGTTCAAAATGAGAAATAATAGTCAACAAAGTGCCACCAACGAAAAAGCTTTGGCCCAGCGAGACTTTAGCCCCCCTGCAGTTCCCCCCTCCGTCCCTGCGATCGACCTAGACTCAGTCTCAGTCTCAGTCCGTTGCAACAGCAGCAGCAAACCCAATTCACCTACAGCAAAATTCATTTACACGCGCAGGTAGCTGTCAAGGTGTGTGTGTGTGTGCATGCGTATGTGTGTGTGTGCCAAATAAATCATCGTGTTGCTGTTGTTGGACAACAGAACGAAACGTCGAGCGATGAACAAAACTCTTTGCTACAACCAACAACGGATCGTAAACTGCATTTGAAAACTGAAATAGACAATTCGTCGAGTCGTAGATAAGACGAGGGCTCAGGCGTGGTGGGTGTGGTGGGGTAGCAGCAGAAGGGAGTGTGTTGGGGGGATGCAGTTTGACAGCTGGACACTTGAACTGGCAGCCGGCGGGCAACTACTTTAACCCGAACTTAATGAAGCCACTCCGATCCACAACCAAAGACAGAGCGAGATAGAGAATGAGAATGCTATCTGGGTTGGGGTGTGAAGGGGGGTATGTTGCGGAGTTGCTGCCAGGCGTTAAGCTGCCCAGAGGGCAACACCCCGCTCCTCCAGCTCCCTCCACCCTCTGCGAGAAACTAATTAAGTTTTGCGTCAAACTACGTCAAACAACTGCAAGAAAATGTTTGAGACAATTTATGTATACGTTTCCGCAAACCATGATTTAAGGCTAATAGCAAAGCTTGTCAAAAGCGACTCGTCAGCATAATTTGAAGCCACTGTTTTTTTTGTTGTTTTTTTTTTTCCAAAGCATTGGTAAAGATAGATAACTGTTTGCTGGGCATACAAGAGAAATGTCAGAGAAGACTGTAAAATC
Source organism: Drosophila fungiperda (assembly GCA_035042345.1). Lineage (NCBI taxonomy): Eukaryota > Metazoa > Arthropoda > Insecta > Diptera > Drosophilidae > Drosophila > Drosophila fungiperda. The sequence continues at coordinate 5,006,762 of JAWNLM010000028.1, read as the reverse complement.
ATTCTAAAAAAATACATGCAAAAGCTGAAGCATTTTATTTTATGACATGATGACAAAATTATTCGCAACACATCCGATATTTTATTTCGTCGTTAATGTGTGAGTGTGGCAGAATTACTGCTGTATCATATGACCAATTTCTCCTATTATGGCTCGCATAACTATTTGTTATTTTTTTGTTATGTAGCTGTAGATTTTCTAACATTATTATTAATATCGTCGGCTCTTCAACTTTCATAATTTAATTGCTGCTTTTGATCATAATCGCTATTGAACATGTGCATTTTAATCACACCATTTACCCCCTCGCCACAATCAGTGCTATTTATAGCCAAAAAAAAAAACGAGAAGAAAATAAGCTAAAGAAACGTGCTAATTAATCGCCGCTGCTTCGTCGTCATCAATGTGTACAGGATTTGAGGTGGCTTTCAGCAGATGCTTTGGATGATGCTGCTCCATTGAGCCAGAGCTTCTCTTATATTTAGCACAATGCATGAGTCTTTTATTTTATATTTGTTGTTGTTGTTGTTGTTGCCACAAGCACGACGGCACAAGTCAGTCAGCCGCAACGAGAAAATCGTGCGAGCGTTTAATACGAGAAGTATCTGGAGTTGAAGTTGCAAGCAGTCGCAGCAGCAGAAGCAGCAACAGCAGTAGAAGTAGCAACAGCAACAGCATCCACCAACTGCTGTCATTGTCTGAGAGTCTGCTGCTGGGCCGGCTGTTTATGCTAAATGAGGGTTAAAAATGAAAAGGCAATGAGCCAAGCTTCTGCCTCGTCTTGTGGCTCGCTCTGCCACGTGCAACTGCAACAGCAACAGCAACTGTAAATGTCTGCGGGCTGCCACGCAGAGAGTGACAGCTGTGTTGCACTGTGTTGCATATGCGCTGCCCTTCTATCTCAAATCTTTTGTTGTATGAGTTTTGACAACATTTGCCACCACAAACCACCCCACACCGCCCCCAACCACAACTCTTTGAATTGGTAATGCGGTTCAGCATTGATTTATCTGCTGCGGCTTCTGATGCCTGCTGTCTGCTGCCTGCTGCCTGCTGCTGCAACGTGCAACGTGCAACGTCTAAGCCCAATTTGTTACCACAATTTGTGCAGATTTTGTGTTGCCTGTGGCAGTGTTAATTAACAATTGTCTGATGCCTGCTTTCGAACGTTAATCGATTTCGATTGACAGACATTTCATGCGCCTCTTGGCCAAGTTAGCCACAATTATGTGGCAAACTCAAATTTCTGCCGTTGGCCTTTTGTATCTTTGCTTGTAAAATGTTTCATTTAGCAATAAAATTTATGCATTTTATTTTCTTTCGTAATTTTGAAGACATATTTTTGCTTAATTACGGTTTCAAATTTCGCAAGAGCTTTTTTAAATAATGTCAAGTTCAGGCTAATAGTATAAATAATAATGCTTGCCACTTTTGGTTTGTTTGGCAACATTCCAATAGCCTTCTCAACACACACACACACACACACACTTTAAGTATACCTTTGTCGCACCCAAAATAAAAAAAGGTTAATTTATAATGCTTTATAGACTTGCCTTGTGCCCGCTTCTAAAATCGCTTTTAACTGATGCTCTTAACATATTTCCTTAACCTCAATAATGCCACAATCAAATTCTGCCGCATTGCCGATTAAAATTCCAGTACCTGGCCGTTCGCCAGTTGCCAGTTGCCAGTTGCGTTTGCCTGCCACTGCAATTGAGACTGCGGCAGCGTCCTCGGCTGCAGCAACTGTGCGGCATCATTGTGCTTGCCACACTAAACGCTTTTGACATTTCAATTAAAATTTTACAAAGTCTCGTCTATTACGATGCGATAATTGCAGTCGCACTAACGACGACGACGACGCCGACGACATCATTGTTATACTCTTTAATATATCTAGAATATATATAGTATTTATCAGTTCAATTCCAACTCACATTTTCAATGAAAAGTGCTTTCAAATTTGATTTAGTTGCTTATCAGCATTTTGACTAAGTTTAATTATAGCTTAAGTTAAGTTTTAAAATAAAGTTTTGACTGAGCTGTTCAGCATGTATTTCAATTTACAGGGCATCTGCTAGTCAATCATTGCTGCCTCATTGGTCAAACATTTGGCAAATGTATTTGAAAATGGTTCGGTTGGCGCCACTGTCTGCAGTTTTGTAGGCTTTGCTGTTTTCCTCTGTTTTTCCTCTTTAGTGTTTTTTTCCACATTTTCCATGTGCTGTCAACGCTGAGAGATAATTAGACGGACGCGTTAATTGTGGCACTTTCAAATGTTTTGCGACATGCGAATGCTGTTGCTTGTAGCTTTGACTCATCCACAGTTGCATGAGCCACGCCTAAAAATGTTGCACATATACATTTATATGATTGCTGTTTATCTGCAGCAGCTGCCTCTGCTGCTGCTGCTGTTAATGTCTTATGACAAATGAGCAGCCGCATTGACTGCAATAAGCAACAGCCACCTCCTCCGCCTCCCTCCAATCCTACTACTTAATCCCCTTTCGTCTCCGGCTGCAGCTTTGGTCGTAACTTCATCTGTTTCCATCTACTTTGTCAGTTTTCCCCATTTAGGTGCCGCTTCACAATGCTGTTGCTGTTGCTGTTGCTGTTGCTGCTGCATTGTTGTTGCAGTTGCTTTTGTTGTTGTCATTGTCAGGCTGCTGTTGCATTTTAAGCCGCTGACATTTGTCTAGTCTGTGGATGGCAATGGGCTGATCTGGATTTGGCCACACCCAAAAGGAGGCAAACAAAGCTGTGTGCGCCACCTGCAACATGCCTCAAGTTATTCTGCCTTGGATGCTCTCCAATTTATACATATCTGCATGGCTTTTTGTTTGTCATTGCTGCCTCTGATTTGCCTGACATGTTGAATTTTCATTACATTGAAAAATAATTTCAATTGGCTTTTTTCTCTCCTTTTTTTTTTTGTATTTATTTGCATACTGCCTTTTTTGTATTTTGAGTCAGCAACAGCAGCAGCAGCAGCAGCAGCCGTCGGCTTCTCATTGTCAACTGACGTTATTGATGTATGATCTTGATTTCCGTACAATAAACAACGTATGTAAATGACAAAAGATTGCCAGCTCCACTCCCCTTCACACCCCTCCACAACCCCACCGATGACCGCCGTCGCTCAACTCCTACGTTAACTTTTGTTGTTGCTTTGTGTGTCTCAGTTTTTTTTTTATTTTTTTATTTATTTGTTGCCTTGGCGCCGCCTCCATCTGAACGGCGTCAGCTGGAAGATTATTGCAATGGAAACGCAGCGATGACTGTGCGCGACGGCGCTTTTGGGGCAGGTTAACGTTGCGCTCTGTTGCCAATTTTCCATACATTTTAGCTGTTTGTGTATCGTTGCACAAGTCTACATATGAAATGCCAAAAGCCACACAACAAAGCAGAATTTATCGATTATTGCAATTTAAATTGAAAGCCAATGAATTTTCCCGGAATCAAATCATCTCTTTTGTTTCCCAAAGTTGTTTTTAATTAGTATTATTATTATTTGTAATTACGTTTTAACATTTGTTTTAGTTTATATTTCATTTATAGCCATGATTAAATGTCGTGTAAGCCAATTGTGTAACAATTTACTTACAATTATGCATAAAAATTGTAATTTGCGGTATTGTTTTAATTTATTCTTGAAAATTTATATATGTTTGCGCAATGTTACAATTCAATTACATCAAATTGTTCAATTTAATTAAAGAAAAATAAAAATAAATTCGTATTAAAACATTTGCACAATTTCTCGGCCCCAAATCACCATCAGGTTTTTTGTTATTTGGTCCAATTAGTTGTGGACTACTTAACATTGTATTACGACAAGAAACGAAGTTGAACAAATAAATAAAGCAACACAGACTGGCGGAAAGCAGGTGCAAAAGTGTTTTTACCAAAAACTGCTGCAGGTAGCAAAACAGATCCTCAGAAAACTGAAAATGTGTTGAGGCAAGTAAAAAGTGTTTTGCTTTACAAGAGCCAAACAAAAGACGAGCACTCAAATTACAACTAGGGGTTGTTTTTGCAACACTCAGACAGCGATCCGAACAGGATACGCACATGTGTTGCTCAAGTGCCTGTGTCCTTAAGCAGGACTCGCTCTCTCTCTCTCCACCCCTCTCGCTGTCTGTGCAACAATTGCAGCTGCTCATTGATTTTATGCACATGTCACAAATCGATTGAGTCTCGCTGTGTCTGCCGCTCTGCCTCTCTGTTATTGTGGGAGCTGAGTAGCTATGTCGGTTTGGACTTGATCTTGGATACACGGCAGATGCTCTGAGATAATAGCGACGACACAAGTGGGCCGTTGACCCTGAGGGGTAGTAACAAAAAAAAAAAGGATGAGCATCAATGTTAATATTGACGCAAGGTGAAGCTTGAAGAAGCTGTGCGCAAAACTGTGTGTGTTGTGTATGTTGTGTGTGTGTTACCTGCACCGTTCGGTTAGTCAATTTATTAACGAATTTTTCAACGAATCGGGCAGACGACCGACGACCAGCCAGCAACATTGTTCTTGTTGCTGTCGCTGTCGCTGCCGCTGCTGCTGCCGCTGCTGGCGGCACGCATGCGCAGCAGCGCCAATGACGACGACGACGCAACGTTCATTGCACCCAAAAAAACAAAACAAAAAAATATATATACAACACAAAAATATAAAAAAAAGAACAAAAAAAAAGAATGAAATTTTCGTTGTGGTTTTTATTGTTGTTGTTGTTGTTGCAGTGTTTTACGACAACAACTGAGAACCGGATGGTTTGGCAGTGCCCAGCTTTCTTGTCTGGCACAAAAGGGGGGAGTGTTCTGTGGGGCTGTGCGGGCAGCGGTGGAGGAGGAGGAGGGTTCTACATGGGCAGCTATGGCCAGGGGGGTCGTCAAACGTTGACCGATGCGGCGGCGGCTTATGGCCATTGCGAGGCGTTCGCTGTGCAGTTTTTCATTGGAGTTGCCTTCCTTTTTGCCTGACTGCCTCACTGCCTGTCTGGCTGCCTGTTGCAAGTTGTTGTTGTTGTTCTCTTGCTCGTTGTTGTTGTCGTTGTTGTTGTTGTTGTTGTTGCCTTGCGGGAGCTCTCCAACCTATCCCAAGTTGAGTTTTGACACGCATCAGGCAAACCGAATGGGTTGCGGATGCGCACACTATGTAATGTACATGTGTATGTGTGTGTGAGTTGTGTGCTGTGTGTTGTGTGCTGTGTAGTGTGTGCGTGTGTATGTTGCCCCTCCCCCAGGCGGCAAAAGCGCAGTTTAAAGATTTTTAATTGAACTTTTGCCTCCACACAACAACCGACAAAACAACAATGCGTCTTAACTTTTCTTTCTACACTATCGAAAACCGCAAGCGGGTGGCCGAGAGGGGCGAATACTTCTAGTGTTGGTGTGTGGCAAAGTGCTGTACTGTGCTGCTTCTTCTTCCTGCTGTGGTTAGGAGTGGCTCTTGTGGTTATTGATTAGATAGATATCATAAAACATGCATAAAGTTAGGTGGTAAACCTCGAGAAGACGACCCCTGAGACCCCTCCAAATCGAGCGAACATATTAATAATGATTACATACCACCAATTTACAGTTAGCCTTTAATGACTCACAATTGGGGCAAGCTAATTACACGAATGAAGTGCGTTAAACTTATTTAGCTGAGGGTGCAGCTGTGCGATATGCCAATGAGTAAATTGTTATTTATAGCTAAAAAAAAAAATTGGTTTCTTATTATGAAATGTGAAACGATGAAATTCTCAGACTACTTATTATTAGCAAGAATCGAATTTATGTTTAATTGTGGGAATAAAAATTGACTCATTTCAAAATCAGATGAAATTACTTTAATCTATTTTCACAAATCATATAAATACAAGTTGTGCGTTAAATTTATTACTTTTATTTGTTGTTCACTAAATAGCTCTAAGAAGTTATTATTAGATTATATAAATTAATTAAATGTATTTTTCTTATTACATTTTTATATTAAATTACTAATTTTGTGCCTTTTCTATTTTTACAGGTAAGTCGATGTTAACTTTTATATTGATTCTTGGATTCTTGCGTAAGTAAAATAATTAAGCCCAACAAAAAAAAAAACGACCAACTGGGTTATGCATGACTAATTAATGGGTATGCCCAAAAAAGGAAGGGGGGGGGGGCGGCCGGCAGTGTGGTTTAATTAAGTAACGCCTTAAACCCGCATGCGACAGACACTCAAAACGTTAGCGCTTTTAACCAAAAAGTTTCTATAAGTGAGTAATAAATGGAGAATGGACAGAGAATGGTGGGGAGGAAGTGTGTGTGTGTGTGTGTGTGTGTGTTTGTTTGAGAAATGGGTAGCCAATCAATAGACACGACACAACTTGCATCGTAAAACGCATGCAACAAAAAACAACACAAACTAAAATGCATTAAATTTTCAATAAAAATGCGTCATAAAATAAATGTAGAAATACATAACAAAAATGCGCAAAGCACATAAATATAAATAAATAGAAAGAGACAAAGACAGAGACAGTGACAAAGAGTGAGAGAGAGAGTGAGACGTGTTGATAGTGGAAACATCTTTTTATACATCTGTGTGGCTAAGTGTCGACAAAGTGCTTTGGCTCTGAATGTATTCAAGAAACTCAGGCTACAAAATGTTCTTCGAGAGTCAAAAACAAAAACAAAATAAAAATGCAGCAGAAACACGCATCAAATTGACACGCACATGTGAAGTGTGCGAGTGTGTGTGGCCAGAGTATTGTATGGGGTTAGGGGTTGTCTGCCTTATAGCTAAGTGGATGCCAACATATGTGCACACTCTCAAACACACACACACATACACACAGTCTCACGACTAATAATTGGTAGCGTACGTTGGAATGCATGTAGAAGTGCAGTAAAAATAGCAAACAATGCGAGTCATCGTGAAATCAATAAAGAAAGTAATTTGAAACGTGGCAACCGACAACGAAGCTGCGACGTGGCAGCAACCAGCACCAAACAGGACAGAGGATGGCCGTCGAACACCAACTAAACAACTGGCAACGGACAACGGGCAACTTGCAACTGGCAACGGACAACTGGCAACTGGCACTCGCCCAGTGTCCAGTTCATGTCCAGGCCAAAAGGCAATTTATCTAATGGTAATATTGTATGGGCTATAAAACAATATTGGTGAAAGGCGAGGCAAGGCTAACTAATCTGCTAGAGACAAGGTGTTGCGGGCGGTGTTGGTGTTGTTCTTCTTCTTGTTGTTATTTTTGTTTTCTTGTGGCAGTGGTAACTATTTTTAGGCGAGGCAATATGCAAGCTTCATTCTTGAATTACAGTTGCTGCTGCTGCTGCTGTTGTTAGCCGTAATTAAAAAAAAGTACGTCTAGAACGGTGCATAAAATTCTATATTATCTGCCACAACAGACAACAGAGAACAAAAACCCAAGTTGGCTTTGGCTAACAATTGTTGGCAGGACTTTGTGTTTTTCCTTGAATTTTGAAATATTGTTTTCATTGTTTTAAGTTCTCTGTAAGAAATCATTTTTTAGATTAAAAAGAAAATAGTTTTCAAAGAAATTCCCACACACATATTGTTCGCTTTATTAATTACAGATTACTATTAATTCAAGCAAAATGTTGACAGACATGTGTCGACGCCAAGGGAACGATTTTTACAAAGCTAAACATTTTTTCCCTACATTAAATGTGGGCAGGCAATTTATCGATCTTATAGCGCATATGTTGTTCATCTATTTGTCATAGCAATGGGCAAAATGTGTATTATATTTTTTTGTAAAGGCAGGCAACAGACAGCGAAAAGTATATACAAAAACAGTTCTTGTATATCACAGATCAAGTTTATTTTAATCGATTTATATCGATTTCCGATTTAAGCGCAGAGCCTTTCATTAGAATTGATAAACTGGATATGCGTATATGAAAGGTTCAGGCAGAGTCCAACATATTTTTTTTTTTATATTAAGCATCAATCTTATAGCATCTCTTCTTTCTCTTCGTCTCTTTGTCTCTTTGTCACAGTTATTTCAGTTGTTGTTTGTTTTATTCTTTAGATATTTGCTAAATTTAAATGGAGCCACAAACAGTCATTGATGATTTGTCAGCACGATTTTCGTTGTCGGCATTCGCTTGATAATTTCTCTTGACTCATTCTCAACGTCATTATTATGTACATATTGAACATCATCATCATCATTAGAAACTTTGTTGTTGTTGTTGTTGTTTATTTTGTTTGCGCTGACTTTCGTTGACTTTTCTCATCTGCTGCACTCTGCACTTGGTATTTATCCAGCTGTTAATTGTGCACCCAGCACAACTTGGAACATATTTTCACTTTGGGGGCACAGTTTAACTATTTTTATATATACACACACACACACACTCGCACTCGCACATACACATGCATGTTTGTATATATATCTTTGCTGCCATATGTGTTCGTCTTGCTCGTTTAGATCTTTGCTGCCTGCCTCGCTGTCAAAGTTTGTTGACCTTCGCAGTGAAAATTGTTGTGCGACGATAACTGAAGTGTGTTGGGGGGAGAGAAAACTCTTTGCTCCCCTCTCTCAATCTTTCCCTCTTTGGGTCTGTTGTGTAAACAAAACATTATCTTGCAAATGGTTTTTAGCTGTCTTATCTTTAAGACATCATCTGAGCAGCTTGTTTCCTTTTTGCTATTCCTTGGGCCTTTGATAAATATCTAAAAATATCTAAAAGGTAAATTTCACTGTAAAATTGATCAATTGATATTTTTTGGTTGGCTCAACAAAAATCCAGCAACACCGCCAAAAACAACAACAACAAGCATTTTCTTTTACTCTCCTGAGAATACCAAATATAATCGGATTTATTTTTTCCTGCTGTGTTTTACCTGCTGTGCGCTAAATTTCCACATTTCCAACAATTTTCATTTTTGGGTTTCCTTTTTCCCATGCCTTCAGTTTTGATTTGTTTTTTGTTTTTTCTTTTATTTCTTTATTTTGTATGCACTCAATTTTGTTGTGTGGGCGTGGCAACTGCAGTTGGCTAGTGGTAAAAATCTTGAAATGTTGCGGACATGCTGCTGCGGCTAGTTGGGGGTGGTGACAATGGTGGCAGTGCTGGGGGTTGTAGGATGTGTGGGCTGTGGGCGTTGGGCTCTGAACCCATTCGGCTTGTGTTGTCTTTGCCAGACTTTGGCAATTCTCAGCAGCACAATGAAAATTTCCACCCAATTTGCCCATCGCGTAGCTCATTTTCGCCTTGCCAATCCGCCAACTCTTCTTCTCTAGTCTTAACTTTTCTGCTCGTTGCCGTTGTTGTTGTTGTTGTTGTTGCAGTTGTTGTTGCATTATGCTATGCTGCTTTTCTCCAGTCTCCAGAGAACTTTTGGCTTGGCTGGCCAAACTTTGTTGGCTGCCAGCGGGCATTTCAATCAAAAAACAAAAAAGAGATATATATTTATATACATATATATATATATATATATATATATTCACTCTATATACTTTACACTCTGACTCGGCCTCTGCTGGCCTCGTTACCCACAAGTTTTATTATTTGGGGGCGTGGCATTTTGTAAAGCTATTGTTTTGCTTGTTCGCTCTGTGCGACGCGGCACCGAAAACTCATCTTGAAAACTCATTAAACAAAGTACACACTTCAACGCCAAAGCTAAAGTCGTTGATGTGCAATGTTATTGTTTGTGTGTGTGTGTGTGGGTGTGTGTTGCTGTTATAGTTGCTGTTGTTGTTATACTTATTACTGTTATAATGCCTGAAAGTTTGAGCTCTCGACTCTGCCTGGTTTTGTTTTCACACCTATTTTTTTTGTTGTCCTTACTGCTGCTCTAACAAATATGTTCAAAATGAAATTTGCATACCTAGGAGTGCTTACCACACACATACACACACACAAAACCACATCTTCAGCTTTACCTATTCAGAGCTGCATTTGAGCGGCTTTAATTGTGAACACACCGAGTAAAAAAATGTAGCACAGTTTGCAGCGTTGCAGCAACTGCTGCTGCAGCTCATTGTTGGGGTTACCATAGTTTTGCTGCACGCATGTTTATTGTTTTGCTTGTTAAGCACATGACGCACAACTACCTCGGACTACCTCCTCCCTGCCCTGCCCCTCTTCCCTCGTTCCTTGGTCGCTCGTTAAACTGATACCTTGTAGGTGCTGCATTCAAAAAACTTTGGCACATAACTCACATGTAGCCCTTTGCTACTCACTCTGTTTTTTGTGTGTGTGGCATAAGTTGTTTTGCTGTTTTTTAACCACTTTCCAACAGTTCGCTGTACATTCCTGGAACACCATTTCAATTACATTTGGCGAATTCCTAGCAATGCTTTTAGTTGCAAAAACAGTTTAAAGCAAATCACAAAAGTTTCCTTAACTGTGTTTTTTGTCCCCTCCTTCTCGCTCTCTGAATAATTGCCACGCCCACAGCTCAGTTGGGGCGCAAGTATAAAAATTATGCACATAAATCCAAGCGTTGTTTGTTCAATTCGAAAATGGCTGCAAATGGCGCTGGAATGTCTCCAGTTGAATTGTCCGTTGTTTACCATTAAAACAATTTTCATTGTTTTTCGTGTGTTTTGCTTAGTCATTGCTTGGCATTTGAAACGCCTTTGTTGGGTTTTCCAATGGCCCAGTTTTTTTTTATTTTCATGTCATTATAGATATAGTTATATATATATCTATGTATATATAATATACCTTTTATTTTTCTTTCTGAAATAAATTACTTAAACTTTATGCAAGCAAAAAGGCAACATTTGAAACATTTTGTTGTTACTAGTTCTTTTTTAGGGTTTTAGGGGTTTTCCAATTTAATTTTACAAAATGCCAAAATGAAAAATAGCAAATTTGTTGGATATACATTTTGAACGGGTTGATCAGCGTCATTCTTGGTGGGTACAAAGGGGGAGTAGTGAAAAGTGTTGCGTCAGGTCAAACTAATGGAAAATATTTTGAAAAGTGTAGAAACATATATATATATGTATATATATATTTTTATGCGCATGTATGCAAATTAGTTGGGGCGAGAAATTGTTTAGCAAATTGTGGGCAGAATAACTTTTCTCATATGCGGGCAAGAATTGAAAATTTGTTACGAAGTGCGGCAAATTAAAGTTTTAATTGGATTCCCCGAAAACTTTATATGGTTAATCGCAGTGGAAAAAATGTTACATTTCATACAAAACAATGATTTTATTTGCCACCATAAATAGCAAAATGCTGACAATCCATTTTGCAGAATATATTTCATAGAACATCTATCAAAATAATAGTCAAATTTCGAAATTCAAACATGAATAATAAAACAAGTAATTTTGTTTGGGAAGGAAGAGTTCAATAAATTAATTGTTGAATATGGAAATGCAGTTAGCCACAATTAATAATCTAAAGTCAACCAGTTTTTGGCAATTTGTTAGTAAATGCATTATCTGTTGTTAATAAAAAATATATATTATATTAATGGGTTAATGTATTCTGTGACACGAAGATGGAAAAAGGCAGAAAACTCTAAAACCATTTATAAACAGAGTTTTCGTGTCGAGATGCGAAATTTAGATATTCTTGTGAGCTATAAAGGCAAACGAACACATTTAAGTTTATATTTAATTGCAGTGCATTTTTACTGTAGTTTTCGCTTAATTTGCTTAAGTGTTCTATACTTAATTTAAAGATTTATACGCCCTCATGCAAGCTACATTTATTTAATAGCTGTTACTTGAAAATGGTCTCGTTTAAATTATTCCTAAGCTTAAATCTTGGCTCTTGCCAGCTATTTCTCGCTGGTTCGCCTCTAAGATGCTTATAAAACTTTAGAGAGCTGGGCGCAAATAAGAATCGTAGTCACACCCCTCAGGCCTCCCCCTCCTTCTCCACGCCACGTGCAGCAGCATGTTGTAAGCCCCCACACCCCGTTAGCAAGTTGATTAAGATCATAATCGTTAAAATTACTTGTGCGCAACTATTTTACGAGCAAATTACTATTTTTATTACTTATGCAGACCAAGTCGCCAAGTTCAGTGCCTTCAATGCGAAATTATATATATATATATATATATATATATATATATATATACATTTATATATGTATAGTATAAATATATATAGATATATATATATCTTTGGTCAGGTCTTAACCCCATACTTTCTATCTCTTTCACACACACGCGATGGCTTTCGCTTATTGGGCTGTAACTTTTATGGCTCCACGTTGCAGTCTTCGTTGTTGCCTGCTAAAATTTATGCCGCTCGAGTAGTTGCTAGATTACGCAGCCATCGGGGGCGTATGGGGTAGCTGCAGAGCCCAGGAGGGTCGCGGGTGTGGCAGCTTCCGGATGCCTGACTTTAGCCGAGATTCTCGTTGGCCTCGACGCAGCCTGGTTCTGCCTGCCTGCCAGCTTGTGTTTTGTTTAATTTTAAGCGACAGTTTACGTCCTTCCTCGCCACACTGCCCCTTCCTCTCCCTCCCCCCTTTCCGGCCCAAAAAATATGCAAAGTTCAGGCAAAAGTTTTTCCAAGCGGTGATTATTTAACGTATTTCGCATTTTATTTTCTTTTATTTCTGTTTCTTTTTCCCTTTTTCGTTTTCCTTTTTTTTTTCTTGTGTGTGTGTGTGTGTGTGTAATTTTGTGTGGCGACAGATAACCAAAACGGCAAAACGAATCAACAAAATGTACAAAAAAAAATATATATATAAAATTTTCTGCTGAACATTTTTATATGCACAAAAATTCAAATATTTCATATTTGACTGCAACTTTCTCCTCGATTTAGGTTTATAGTTTTTTTTAAAGCATATTTTGCACTTTATTTAAAACTGAAATCGCATAAGCGATTTACCGTAAAGCGCTTAAAACTAGGCAGGAGCGTTTTAGTTTCGTCTTTGCCAAACAACAACAATAAACAGTTATTCTGCTTCTTGCTGCGTTTTTTTTAGGCAAACACACGCGGCGTATGCGTAACGTAAAATTAGCCAACCCACCAGTGGCGGCAGATAGAAAGCACTGCCAGACCAAAACTCACGTGGCTTAAAGCTGGCCTAAAAGCGCAACGTGAGAGAGGGATGGGGGGGGGGGAGTGGGCGTGGCACTGGTCTGGGGGTCGCACAAAGGACAAATAGCAGCAGCCAGCAGCGAGCAGCTAGTAGCCAAAGTGACTTTGTAGAGAGATGCGAGAAGCGGGGCAAGGATGACGATGGGAAATTGGCGGTAACGACAGCGCCAGCGGCGCGTGCACACCCAGCAGGGGTGTTGTTGGGTTACAAGCGAGGGGGAGGTGGAAAGATGAGGAGAGTTGTTACGAAGGTGGACTTGGGGGTGGTAACAAAAGGGGGGTGCGTGGCTAAACAAGAGGCAGCCGGGCTATGCTCGAAATTTAACCGCTTATAACACCCTCGTTGTGTAGTCTCACCCAAACGCAAACACACACACATACACATACACATACACCTACGTATACACACACACACACACATACACCTACTTATACACACACAAACACACGCGCGCACACACAAATTTTTGCACCCTTCGCAGCATCTGCTGCTGAGTAGATTTTCATGTTTCACTGTGTGTGTGTGTTTGTTTGGAAAAGTTGTGTTGCGTTGCGTGCGTGTGCGAGTGTGTGTGTGTGTGCGATTGTGTGTGTGTATTTGGGTGTGCTTGTGTGTGTCCCTGGATGCAGCAAATGCCCGGGCACACGCACAAAATGACAGATAGAAGGAAGCCAAGGCAGCTTCAGTTCGAGTCCTTGTCCTCCTCCCTTCCCCCCAACACTCGCCCTTCGCCCTTCAGCCTACAGCTTATTTCCTTTTTCTCTCTCAAGTTCTATTGCCGGCGAATTTTCCTTCTTCGATTTTCCTTCAGTTTCCTTCTGTGGCGATTTGTTATTGTGTTATTTTAGCTATTGTACGTGTTTTGTGGCGCATTTTCCCATTGCTTTTTGTGTCTGTGTGCGTGTGTATGTGTGTGTGTGTGTGTGCGTGTTTGTGTGTATTCGAATTTATGTATTTACATGATGAATTTTTAGCTGGCAGCTATGAAAATTCATTTGCTTTTTAGTTGAGTTTTATTCGCCTGGTCAACTGAAAAATTATTTGATTTACTACTGATTTTAATAGCATTGACAATATATAAAATTCATTGATTTTTCATGCAAATAAAATCACATAAATCTTTATTTCTTGCAGCTGAAATATATGCAAAAAATCGAAATTAGAGTTTTATGAAAATATCAAATCGAATTGGCAACGATTAAAACTCTGATTTAATAAAAAATTAAAATTAAATTGTAATTGTAAAAAAAAAATTTCAAAAATTGTATTTTAAATAAATAAGAGCCATGTATTTTTTATAACAATCTGTACATCAACTCAACAAAATGATTAAATATTTTACTATAATCTTTTACAATTATAGAAAAATCATTCAATTTTATAAATTAAAAATCAAATTTACAAATATACATTTATTTAATTTATTTTAAGTAAATAAGAGCCATGTATTTTTTATTACAATCGATAAATCAACTTAACTTAATTTATAATTATAGAAAAATCATATAATTTTATAACAAATTAAAATGATTTAACTTGACTTTAATTGAAAATTATTAAACAAATTCAATTAACTTGTTCACTTTCCCCTTCGCGCACAAGTTGTTTGTTTTTGTTGTTGTTGTTTGTTTTTATTTTTGTTGTTGTTTGTTGTTGAAGTCAAAGTGCACTCAACTTTTCTCATATTAAGTGTCAGTCTCCAAAAGCACTTATCACACAGCTTGTTACTAATTTGGTCGCTGTTTTGTTGACTTAAGCTTCATATAATCCAAACACCACAACTCTTATAAACTACTGCATATTTTTTTTTTTCGCAATTTTAAGTTTTACACATTGGTAAAAAAAAAACAGAAAGCCAGAAAACTAAATAGGAAAACCAAAAAACTTTTCTGATTGTAACTGCAGTTCATAAAGCAAACGATGCTGCTGCTCCTGTTCAAATAAAAATCAGTAGTCCATCAGTTGTACTATCTGACTGACTGACTGACTGACTGTCTGTCTGTCTGTCTGTCTGTCGGTCTGTCTATCCGTTTGTCTGTCTGCCGTTGTGTCAGCGTCCTTCAGCTATTTTTCGCTGTGCCTCTCATGCATATTTACAAAAAGTCGACGCCGCAGGCAGTCACAGCCCCATTGGCAACACCCCCTTTGTCCAGTCTCCTGGGACTTTCCATACCTCAAGTCCTGCCCCTTTCTCTCTGAATCTCTCTCTCTCTCTCTCTCGCTCTCTTTCTCTCTGTTTTTCTCTGTCTCTGGCCTGATGTGTGTGCATAAATTTCAACACAATTCCCGTTCGCCTATGTTCTGCAGGCATATTCACTGCTATCTGTTTGCTACCTACACCCACTCACTGCCACGTGTGGCGCCCCCCTTCTCAGCGTGCCACACACACATACGCAAATATATTCCACTCGCATTCTCTTATTTGCTTGACATTTTTTGTTGCTTTTTAGCCAGCAGTTGACTTTTTGCTTTTTGCTCTGGGGTAATGCCTTGTCGTCTATAATTCTCTTATTTTTTTATATTTTTTTTTGTGCTTATTTTGTGCTTATTTTGTTTGCTTTTTTGTTGGTGTTTTTTTGTAGTTTTGTGATATTTTTTCTCTGGCTATGCATCTGCCCCTGTCAGACTCAGTGCTTTTGTTTTTTCATTGCATTTTAAGGTTATTTTTTTTTTTGGACTGAGCCTTCTTTCGCTCACTTGAGACCATTTTAAGTGTTTGCTGAATTTGCTTTTGACAGTTTTGTTTCAGCGTGCTTCCCTGCCTCTACCAACGCCCCTCTTCAAAAACATACCCAAATGTTGTATTTCATGTGGCGACTGCTGCCGCTGCTGCTGCTGTTGCAGTCACTTGAGATTCATTTTCTTCTTTTATGAATTGTTTTGATAAAGCTCCTCTGCGCATTTATGCCAATTGACTGAGATTTAAAGTCGATAACTATGCATATGGGATGCCTGCTCTGTTCTATTATACAATTATTGTTTTTTGAAACTCAATAAACTGTTGAGCTAACAAATCTGTTTTGAATGGAAAATATTATTATTATTATCTTATATCTCGTCTAAAAACTCTTTACCTTATCTGCGTTCTTTAATTGTAATATGATTACTATAATTTACTTCCAAAACTAAATTTTTTCAAACTTTTCATGCTCTCCTTAATACAAATAGTGTCAACTAACAAAACAAAGTATTCCATTTCTAGTTGTACTTTTAATTTATGCCTGTTATTAATTTTGCTCATGTTTCTATTTTATTTTGTTTCTCGTTGCAGGTAAGTGAAAAACTACAAATCCCACTTATAATTTCTGAGTAGACGACAATCAAAACTAACAATGTCATGGAACGTTGACCAGTTTAGCAATGCGGCTCCCAAAAAAAAAAAATTTTGTAAGTTTAAAGTTGAACATACTCACAAAACCGCAAAGATGGCAGATGAAAATCTTAAACAAAAACCCCCTTCGCCCCCTCTCCCCTCTTTTTACACACATGTGCGTGTCTCATTAAAATAATACAGCTACGGCGAAAACAATTGAAATTTCATATACTTTGTTGGGGGAAGTACTTGCGGCAAAACCACAATAAAAGTTTTATAAAAAAAAAATGTATTTCAGCTATTTTCTATTTTTTTTGCTGTCGTTGACTTTTACGCGCTGCTGCTTGGCGGCACTGAACCACCTCCAACATTGCCGGCAACAATAACAATATAAAAGTAACTCTCAGCAGCAACAAAAACAATAAATTTAGCCTAGACTCATTTACAAACTTTATCTATGCAAAAGAAAAGAAACGAAAAACAACAAAAACTTGCAACGTTCGCATCCGCAAAATCCGTTGTGAATTTCCTATATTGTAGTTACAATGCATTATGTTAATACCAAGCCACGCCCCCTGGCCGCCCTCAACGCTCTAATGCCTTTCGGCATTGCATTTTTTTTGTCAGCTAGGTTTTTGGCTAACACTTTTTTGTGGGCAGCGCGTTTAAAAACGCACTGGAAACGCGTGTAATTTTTTCTTCTTTTTTTTGGGCTTGGTTTGCTTGGAAAATAACAAAGCGTAGGTGGCTTGTAGCAAGCAGGAGATGATGCAACGGGTCTTAATTAACTCTGTATTTTACTCTAGCTTTTTACGGACACACATACACCTAAAACACCCCACTTGTCTGTCTGTCTGTCTGTTAATATCATTTATATTTACCGAGCGCGACGCATATTAAAATTTTATAATTTGTCGAGCTTGTGTTTGTCACACATGGCACTGAACCTTACTCCATGGATGAGCTCTGGTCACTCCCCTATCAGTGCTATTTTTCATGATTATGATTATAATTGATATAAGCAAATTTAATTAGTGAGCTGGACATTAAAAATGGCTGTTGTAAAGTGCAGTTCGTTGAACCAGCCAGCTGGTTGTTGACTTGGCTCAGTTGCTGCTACTGTTTTTTATGGGATGTGTATGTGTGTGTGAGGGGGTGCTTTTGTTAAGTATATACTTGCCACTTGGCGTTTACCTAGCAAAGCAATTACTTGCCTCGGCTACTCTATGCTAAAAATTAACCCGTTTAAAGTTTTGCTTGCTAAAAAGAAATAACATGTTACACACAAAAAAGTAGAAGTAAACTGAATACCCAAAATTATGGCTAAAATGTGTTATGCTAGTAGCTATGCTGTAAAGCAAAATAAAATAATAAAGTGCAGTTTTAAATAATTTAAAAATTATAAGCGATAGTTTTTAAGGAATCAGCGGAGCTGCAACAATCTTAATCTTACCCCGGCAATCATCAGCATGGTTGTCTCACTTCCATTTCCATAATGAGTAACCTAAAAAACTGCAAAAAAAAAACCATGAAAAAAGTAAAGAGTTGTGCAACATTTTGAAAGCGACAAAATGCAACGCAACTTGCAGCTGTTGACAAAGCGTTGAATCGAGTCGAAATCGCGTCGAGTTTTCGATGCAATAGAAAATTATGTTTATTTTTATGGGCTGTTCAGTTGAATGGCAGCTCTCCGCTCTATCGGTGGAGGGGGAATGAGGAGCGGCGAGTTGTGTTGATGAATCAGAGCAGTCCAAACAATGGCCAACCGCTTGAAGTTTTTTTTTGTTTTTTTTTCTCAGTTTTTGTTGATAGTGCCAAAAGAGTTTTTCAAATGCGCTCGCGTCATTATCTTTATCTTTATTTTTGGAGTTTTGTTTTTAGTGTGTGTTGCTCGAGCACTTTGTGGTTTCTTGCGATGGCTGTGGAAGTGTGGTCAAAGTGGTTTTGTGGTTTCCACACACACACACACACACAAAAACACACTCAACATTTTTGGGTCATAACTGTCGACGGCTGTCAGTGTGATGGGCCCTATAAATAAGCTTTCAATTGAGCTGTTTTTCCCCCACAACCCACTTCTCCCCCAGCCGATTTTTCTTATTCCTGACAGCTGCCAAATGCGAGCCATTGAGCAAATGATCAAATGGCCCAGAGACTTATTTATCAAGCTGCAAGCCCTTCAAATCAATCAACGCCATTTGGGCGCGCTTTAAGCTGCTAATTTGTTTGGGGAATTAAACAACAGCCCACACCCCACCCCCCTCTAAACCGTCACTAAGCAGACGCCTGATTAATTTGAATGCTTTTTTAGGCTGCATTTTTTTTTTACTTTTGAATGTAAAGAATTTTCGTAATAAAATGCAAAAAGCGAAGGCAGTCGCGTTGTTGTTTTTGGTTTTTTTTTTTTTTTTTTTTGTCAACGTTTCACGTTGCGCTGTGCAAAAGAGAGAGGGAGAAAGAGCTGCAGTGCGGCAGAGAGAGACGGGCGAGTTGAGTTGTCTTGAAGTGGGTTAGTGGCACAGACAGCGGCAGCGGCAGCAACGTGACTGCGACGTCAACGTCGCGATTGTTGCATGTAATTTATTTACATTTGTGTGCAGCGTATTTTTGTTAACATTTTGCTGCAGCTGACAGCAAAGCAAAAAAAAAAAAAGAACAAAAAACTAAAAGAAAAACTGCAACTCAAATCTAACAGCGAATATTTTGTATTTTTTTTTTTTTTATTTGCTTTGACATTTTATCATTTATTTTGTAGTCTCGAATTTTGTTTGTTGTTTCTTTGCAATTGTTTGTTATCAAGGCCAATTCTGCTTTTATTCAACTTTTCTCTGTTGTTGTTTTAGTTGTTGTTGTTGTAATTGTTGTTGTTATTGTTATTGCTGTTATAATTAGCTAATTTATATCGTTTGCTGGTCGTGTCTTTAATTTCCACTACATTGCCATGAATTAAATGCCCAAATTGGTTTTCAGTTTCGTTAGGTGTCATTTTAAATACACCAATCTATACTTGGTATTGTTGTCAAGGCGCGGTTTTTGTGTTTTTTTTTTAGGATTGGTTTTTGTTAATTAATGCTGGCAAAAAACACAGAAACAGGTATGGTTTCTGTGCAATTAGTATTTATTTCTTAGTCATTGAGGATATGCATCAGTTTTGCCGCTTAATTTGCATAAAATTGTAGTTAACACCTTCGACGACGACGACGAGATCTAGGCAAATTAATTCAAGATTGCCTTTGGGGTTTGGCATTTGTAACTTAAGTACACATTTATATATTTCAACTGCAGACTTGAATATAGAAATGATCTAGCGAATAAATCATTAAGTACGAATTTTAAATTTATCTAGTTATCAAACTTGTTTTGAAGGTTATTTTAATACTTGAATCTTTTATATACTTCATGTCAAAGCTGCTTATTATTTCGTACCATATTTAATAAAATAAACAAAAATTGCCGCGAAGCGTAATTAACTTAGTTTGTAAATAAATGCAGCATCATTGCTTAACACCCGAACCGAAACTGATATGCCATCAACACCCCTTCCACTGCCCCCCCTGGCCTGCCTTGGGGCACAGACAGGCAGACAAATAGTGGAAAAGGCTTTTGCCACTGCAACATTTGGCTGTTTTGTTTGCGGCGTTGCAATAAAACGAACACAAACAAATAGTAAATAAAAAGTACTAAACAAAATAATAAACAAAATCTACAAAAAGCTGTGTGGGTTGCGGGGGTAGGCAAAAGTGCAACTCTTTGGCTGCGTCTGCCTTCAAAGTGCAGTCTGCTTTTTTCTATATATATATATGTGTGTGTGTGTGCACTTGTGTGTGTGTGTATGTGTGTAAACATTCGTCTCACAGTCGCCGTTGCAACGTTTTTGTTTTGTTATATTTTTTCTGTTTTTCTGTTGCAGCCGCTGCTGCTTCTTCTGTTTTTCTTTTTACGCTCGCCAGTTTTCTACACTTTTCTTTTTACTTTATAATTTTTCCAACTTTTGACCCAGTTTTTTATGCGCCTGGCAGCTAAGTTGTTGTGGCCGCTGTTTGCTTTTGGGCTTATCTTTTGCTTAGCTTTGTCCAAAGTAGTTTCAATTTATTTCATTAAAATTTAAAAATCATGAAAATTCCATGGAAATAATTGTGGCAATATTTTTCTTCAATCGGAATACGCAACAAATGAAATACACAATAAAATGTTATCTATCAAATGCCATACGTAAAGCAAAATTCATAAATAAAAGGCAATAATAATAATAATAATAATAATAAAAACAACAACAAAACTTGGGCTTGTTTGCTGTGTGTTTTTTTCTGCACACGTTTTCATGTCATGTGCATAAATTGCTAACAAAACTTATGCCAGCACCTCACCTTGCCCCTCTCTTCTCTAATAAAAACAAGTTGCCAACAAGATGTAGAAGTTGCCAAGAAGAACAAGAATAAGAACAAGAAAATATTGCTAAGTGCATTAAATGTAGATTAGTGCGAATCAGATTCCGGGCAATTATTTCAAACGTAAATTGGATACACTCTTTTTACATATTTATATATATATAAATATTTTTTTTTTTTATGTACTTATTTGCATATGTATTCGTTTAATGACAAGCTCAAAGCTTAACTAGTTTGTGCACTTGTGGCTAACTTTAGCTGTAATTAAACGAAAATTTTACTTTAGTTTTAATAGGCTTAAACGTAACCAATTCTATGTGCAGAAGTTGTAACATTTAATGTATAATGACTCATATTAAATATTTTAAAACTTACTTAAAGTGTATAAGGTAAAGTCGAGTTTTTAATATCAATCTATTTATAATTTATTTATACTTAGCTATATATTTTCTTTACTTCCTGCTGCCTGTTTGCTTACCTTTGCACAAAAGCATTACCCATTTTTAATTGGGTTTTAGGGTATAAAAAGCACGCTTCTTATGTTTGTTGCTCCCTCAATCAATAATTCAAATCGCAACGGGGAAAAAAGTTCTTAAAACCAAGTTCTAAAATTACAATGCGCTCGCAAGTCGTGTGTACGTCAATGGATTCGCAAAAGGGTGGTTGGTGAGGGGTATGGAACGTGCTGCAAAGCACAGAAAACATTGGAAAACTTACCAAACAATGAGCTTGAGATGCCGCTGTCTTCCACTCCCCTTTATCCTCCCTTGGCTGTGTTGTACTGTTATCTTAGCTGACAAGCTGCAAAGCCGCTGGAGTAAATCTATTTAAAAGGCAGACACGTCAAGCAATGCACAAAACTTTTAGCCAACATATGCAAAACTACGTCAAAACTATTTCCCATGGACAAAAGATGAGAGATCGAAAGAGAGAAGCGAGGCAGAGAGAAAGAGAGAGAGAGATGAGAGTAGCACTGCTATAAACCAGGGCCAATAATGTAAAATCGCATAACACTTCAAAACTGTCAAAGCAGGAAGTAGGTTTTGGGGTGGCATGGGACATGGGGCATGGGCATGGGAATGGGGCATGAGGCACGGGGCACGGGTCCATAAGCCACTCAAAAGTTGGCAACCAATGCCAATGAGAATGACAATGATGGGGCTTGTGCTGGGTTCGACTGGAGACTGTTAACTAAAGTGAAGTGAGATGTGAGAGGGACTGGATGCAGTGGCGCTGCTTGTGGCCAAAAGGAAAATCATTTGATATAATGACACTTGTCGACGTCAGCATCAGCGTCATGGCGCATTGCGTGCGAAAGCCGCAGATAAAATGGAAATGAAGTGAAGAGAAAAAGCGGAGAAAGGAGAAGGGAGATTGGAGACGGGAGAAAGGAGGAGAACAAACTAAGTGCAAAGGTTGTTGCGATAACGATTTAAAAATCGTTACGCATTCGAGTTGTTAACAATTTGGGTGGGGGGGTGCAGCTTGAAGCCAATCCCCCCCCTCTGTTTCCACTGTCTGTTAGTCACCTCAACTGTGGTCACAATTGGCCTGCGGTGCAAGCCCGGATGGCGCTTTGATTGTTAGTGGCCCATAAGCTTTAACTGCTAATTGAATGGCAGCCGTGCAACTCGCATCGTTCACATCAAATGTAAACATTGTTATAATAATTCAACTTTAATGGCATCTATTAATGCGACTCCCTGCGGCTAGATTCGTGTCTTAATCGTTTAGGGACGCCTCCAGTTAGCCAGTCGAAGGTTCTGGTTAAACCAGTCCAGCCACATTATTAATTGCTAATTGATTTTTCGTTTTATTATTATTATTATTTTTTTTTGTTCCTTGGCTTTTATAATCTGTCAAAAGTATTTGGCATTCAACATTTTTATATTAACTTGACTCTTGACTCTTTTGACTTGACGCGGTTCTGACTCGAAAAACACTTTGGTCCCATGCCCTTAAAGGTCATTCGGTTAATAATCTGTTTCTGCCTGCCTGCCTGCTGTGCTACTTCTACTTTTAGCCATTCTTCTGTGACTCTGACTGAAAATTGAAATGCCATCATAAGTTTTTGAAGGGCCATCATAATTAACAGCATTAATAATTATATTATATTATCTGCTTAACCCGCCTCTTTTCAATGCAAATTAAACAAAGTGGAACTGTGCCGGAATTTATTTTTTATTTCATAATCGTTTTTTAAGCCTAGTTTGAACTTGACAAGCTTTGACTTAATGATTGCTGCTGTTTTCAAGTAAAAACATATCTTAAATGGTTACTTAAACTAATCAATTTCAGATATATATTAATCATGTATTGTACAAAACATGTTGTTTAGTATTTAAATAATAATGTTTTTGATTGTGCTACTTATCTGTTAGTTGACTTGAGACTGCCCCCATCTCAAATTTTGGGGAATGTGCCCCAGGTTGAATATTCGCTTTAACACATTTATCAGCAATCGGCGTGGAGCTTAGTCATTTGTCAGAGACGGAGACGGAGATGGAGACGGACAAGATTAACCCCTGGGTGGGTTCGATTCATTTGTGTATGTGTGTGTGTAGCCTTTATGCTTCTATTCTCAATTCTTTTGTTGCACGCTTTGTAACTAAGGCATTTGGTCGGTATTGCCTTGCCGCATGGCTGCCTGAGTGGCTTATTGAGTGGCTGTTTGGCTGGCTGGCTGGCTGGTTGCTCTACTGCCCATTGTAGCATTGCACCAGCCGTTGTCAATTACCCTACAAACCTCAACTGCTGCAACAAACAAATGCAACAACTGCAACAGCAAACTACAGCAATGAGGCAGCCAGGCACAGCTGATTGTCTTTCATAATCATCGTTATGTTGTTGCTGCCACACGGCTGTTGGAGGTGTGGCTAAGGTTGAGACTTTTGCTGACTCAATGCCTACTTCTACTGCTGCTGCTGCTGCTGCTGCTATCGTCTTTCCTCTTCCTTGCTTACCTTGCTGCCTTTGCTGCTTATTGCAGCTGCACCAAAGTTCAAGTGTTGCACTTTTTTTTTCCCTTGCTTCTCATTTGCAATTTGTTGTTGGTTTTATTTCGCACCACGCAAATTTTTTTATTTATATATAAATTTTTTTATCTTGCTGCCATTTCGCAGGTGTGCAATGATTTCTTGTTGTTGTTATTGTTGTTGTTGCTGCTGTTGCTGTTGCTGCTGTTGCTGCTGCTGTTGCTGTTTTTACACTGCTTCCGTTTGGCTGGTCTGCTCACTCAGTTAGTGCTGTCCTCGCTCGCCTGCTTGTCATAATTATTTGCACTTCACATCACATCTGCATATGCCCCCGACGACAATCATCTAACTTTGCTGACGTTTTTCTCACCCTTTTGGCCAAGACCAATGTACTGCGAGAGCCCTCTTTGGTCTGCTGGCCATGTCATAATCAGCAATCGGCTTGGTTGTGGTCATTATTGCTGCTGCTGCTGCCTCTTTGTCTTTGTGGTCAGCTCCTGTAAATTGCCACTAAAAGTGTTGAAGTGCTGCACTCGGTTTGTCATTAAGATTGTAGTTGGGGGCAACTTGTGAGTGTGTGTGTGTGTGTGTTGTGCGGGGTGAATCGACCTTTTTATATCTACTTATAATATTCATATTAAATTATGTACGCTGCGGGTTTTATGTCTGCGGCTTACACGCCACTCAAATTACACGATATGTTCCCGACCTCATTTCTTGGTCTTCTTTTTTTTATAAATCTGTTGCTGACTCCTTGAAATGTTTTGCTTTCTTGGGTTTTGTATTTATTTTCTTTTGCTCAGGAAGCTTTCAGTCAACAGCTGAAGAATCAGACTGCTTTAAAATCTTACTCAACTTGGCAATGATTTTTTTTTATAGAGGAAGTTGACGTTTTTAGATTTGTTATTCGATATTTTCTTTGTAGCTTTGTAATTTGTGTTAAATTGACAACAAGTTGGCTTACAATTAATTTGAACTGGAATTTATTTACCGTTTTATCAAATTTGTTAAGCAATCTCTTACTCTAAATTCTTCCTAATAGATGCTCGTCTCGATCATTTTCAATTTGCCATGTTAAAATGTAATTTCATTGGCAATTCAAATCAATTTTGTCGATTTACCCTTCAATTTCATGGTTCGACATTCGCATTTGAGCTGGTAGTGCAAAAATAAGCCAACACTGTAATTGAATAATGAGTGTTGCACCCCCTTTTTGATGCCACTAGCAAACCACGTACTTAACTGACTACCTTTTAGGCCCACGGCAAAAACGTGTGTAATCAATAAGAAAACTTGCAACGTGCAACTTGCAACTCTTGCAACTGACGAATATTTTTTTTGTGTGTGTAGCCGTACAACTTACAACATGGCATTTTGTGATCCTTTGCAAATGACAAATTGCTTAATTAAAATGCGCAAACGCCCCAATAAATATGCAACTGCTGCAGTTGCAGTTGCAAGGCTGCAACTCATCGCTCACAGTCTCCGCTTGGCTTGGTTAGCTCTCTGCCTCGATCAATGCTAATAATTGTCTATAATTTTAGTTAATTTATAGCAAATGCTTTCAGCAACATGCTGCGTGGCAAGTCATCTAGCTAGTATGTTGCAAATAAAAATCTTGTTGTTGTTGTTGTTATCGTCGTGTGCGTGTGTAATCGAAACCGTACCAAACCGTACCGAACCGAACCGAGTCATTGATTTCCTGCGCATTTTAAGAGCTTCGAAAACGAAGACAACAACGACAACGCATCGATTTCACGCCCCCAACACCGCCCCTGCTGCTCCTGCACCAGCCAGCTGCTACTTACCAGACTCTTACTCCCTTCCAACCGCTCCTCCTCCTCCTGCTCGTCTACAGCCGATCTCAGCAACTGCAACAGTTTGTGTATTTTCTGAACTGGTTCTCAAAGCCAATGTTTAGTCTGGTTTTGTTTCACTTTTCTCAGTAGTTATAACTACTTTTTTTAATCTTTTTTTTTTACTCTTTTTTTTCACATGTGCTGGTTTCTTTTTAGAACTCGCCTGCGACTTTGTCTGCGCTTCAGAGAGTTCTACAACAGAATCTTGTATAGAATTCTCTTTGTTGTTGTTGTTGTTGTTATTGTTGTTGTTGTTATTGTTGTTATTGTTGTTGTTGTTAATGCTGCTGTTGCCTATGTTGCTCTGCGCTTCTCTTTCATTTTGAGACATGGAAGTAAAACTAAATTCATTGAACTTTCGCATGAAAATGCTCTCAAGGTTATCAACTTTGCGCCGCTGTCCGGTTGGCGATCGTGAAACGACAACAACAACAACTTAAAAAACAATAACAACAACAACAACAACAAGAGGCAGACGATGACGACGTCAGTCGCACAACAACTTTGTTCTCTATGGTTTAGCGACTTGGCCCGAGTACATTCAACCTGACATATCCACTTGGCGTTTACTTGTTTTTTTCTCTGCTTTTTTTTTTCTTTTTATTTTTGCTCTCAATGCACGACACGCCCTGTGTTTAGCTATATAAACACACCTAACCTAAGCTTGCCTCCCTTCCCCTTCCTCTTCCGCCTAGGAGCATACTTGAGTCTTTACTTAGCAGAGGGTTGCTTCAACTGCTCCACACTTCTTTGACTTTAATACAAATGAAAGCGCACATAAATATATATAAAATATATATATATTTTGTCTACCCACCCATCAATAACTAGTTTTATGTGCTGTTACACATTCAACATGGCCACTCCCCCCCACTCCACATAATATTTATGCCACACCAGTCTTCAATATCAGTCTCCACATTTTTCCCACCCTTGACGCAATTTCTGTTGCCCTCATTTGATTTAAGGCCGCACATTAAATTGAAATGGTTTTCATTTTCGGAGTGGCTGTGCGGCAGCTTGTTCAAAAAATTTCTAAACACCTTTTGTGTTTTTTTTTTTAATACATATTATTTCTGCGAAATGATTTATCAAAATATTTGCCACATTTATAAGCCCCAAAAATGCAATAAACTGAACTGAAAAGCCTTCAACCTTTGAGCTTGCTTATATTATTAACTTCAAATGTATTTTGAAAATTATTTGCCTTCAACTGTAATTACGAAGAGTAGCTTTTTTCCCTTCCCCCCCGTCCTCTTAGCTTAGACGTACAGAATACGAAGTTCAACTTGTAGTTTTGTACTTGTAGTTGTAGTTGGCTAACCATAATTACGTGGCGGGTTGGCTGCTAACACAACTCAACTCAACGTGTCTTATATTTGTTAACCAAACTTCTCGCTGTTAAACAGCATAATTACATGCCCCAAACCCAAACAACTTGGCAACTGCAGCAGCAGCAGCAACTGCAATTGCAGCAGGTAGACAAGACACACACGAACAAAAAAACCTAAAACCAATGAGGAGACACACATAGAACGGACTCCCGACACGGGACACGGGAGTCCGATGGACGTGTACGTGTTTTGTCTAACTATTGCGTGTCAGTTGAAGTTACATAGTTTCAGTTCGAAATCGTCTAGTTGACTGTCTGTCTGTCTGTCTGTCCGCTCCTGCTAGAAGTTCTGCCTGACAGCCCTTTTCATGTGCTTAACTCGGGTTTTTTTTCTCTTTTTTTTTTATTGGTATAACTCTTTGTACGACAATTTTGAATGCCAGGCACGAAAGAAACGAAAAACGATGCAGCAGCAGCAAAAACAAGCAGCTATTCAAGCAGGTGACTTCCTGTGCCACAAACTCTATGTAAATTTCGAGCCATCTAATTTCCAGCAACAACAACAACAACAGCAACAACAATTCAAAATAAAGCTGTCTGTGTGTGTGCTGTAAAATCAATGCGTCTTTGTTTGTACAGTTTGTGGCACGTTTTCGATATTAAATATATTTTCTTTAGGAAATTTGTATTCATCTTTTATTTTCGGCTACGTAAATAGAATTGAAATGTATAGAAAAATTATTGAAAAAAAAACTACGAAATTTGATTAAAATATTAAAGAGTTGCACAAATGATTTACACAAAGGCTCTCAAATAACTTGAAACTTGAAAAATATTAGCAGATTTAGCTGCAAAGTGATTTCTTGGCAATTATTTTATAATCTACATTAAGACACTTTTAAGCGCTTTTCCTTCTTTTTGTCTTTTTGTCACAGCTAAACAGCTTTCCGTTCACAGCTTTATTTTTTTCTCTGTTTTTAACAAATCCTTCATTTCCTGCTGCTGCTGCTGCTGTTGCTGCTACTTGCGACAAGCTTGGGGCAAATAGTTAAGTCTCAATTATGTTGCCTTATCGTCTAATTGTGCCGACACACGCCCTTCTGCTGTCCTTGAGTCAGCTTCTAAGCTGCTGCTGCTGCTGCTGTTGCCGTTGTTGTTGCTGTTGTGTTCTGCTGTGTAGCATGTGCCACAGTCGACATCCGTTTCCGCTTGCTAGCTGCATTTGAGCATGGCACAGTGTACACAGTACTCTAGTACAGACAACTTAAACGGCAATTAATATGTTGTAGCAATCAGCACATTTTTTCCATTTTACTATTTTTAGTTTTAGTTTAATTTTGTTTAATTTTTTTTTTTAAATTGTTATAGAGTGTTTATAAATTTAAATGCTGTTGTGCAGCAACAATCAACGGAAATGCACAAAGTGCATAATTATATATATTACGTATACGTAATGGCTTTCAGCCTTGTTAGCCAAAGTCGCTTTTATCAAGCCCTAAGAGACACGCACAGCAGCAGCAGCAGCAGCATCAGCAGCATCAGCAGCAACTAAGCAGGAAAAGGCGTTGAAAGTAAACTTGAGAGACAGTCAACAAAAAGCAATGGAATGGTGGAGGGGGGTGTAGGTATGTGTGTGTGAGTGTGTGTGTGTGGCTGTAAGTAGAACTTGGCTGTGGTTTAAAATACCAGTTTGCACATGCAGTTGCAGTTGCAATTTCCATAGCAGTTGTTGTTGTTGTTGTTGTTGCTGCTGTTTGGCATTCATTTATTTAACTATTTATTTATTTTGCATTTGTCGCTTTGCTCTTTCTATCTGTTCTTACCTTGATGTTGGTTTGTTTTTACCATGTTGCCCCGCAGCAGTTAACTTGTTAAATTTAAAGGATTCTTATGTCCAACTGCGGGCAAAGTCTTTGTTGCTGTTGTTGTTGTTGTTTTTGTTGTTGCTGTTTTGTGTATATGCGAAAATGCTCAAAGAGTTGTTGTTTGGCTGCCTTTTCATTCGCTTCACTTTAATTTGGTAGCATATATCTCTCTCCCTCTCTCTCTCTCTATCTCCCTATCTCTCTATCTCTGTATCTGTTCTTACTCTAACGGCTTCCACTGAGATTTGATACCAGCGAGAAGCTGCAATTGTAAACAGTTATAATTACATAGCTGACTTATGCTCTAGCAGCGCTGTCGCGGTCTTGGTAAAGAGGGGAGCGGGGTGTGGCAAGTGGAAGCAATAGCTATAGTTGTTGTGCTGTGGCGGTCACTGTCTGGGGCATAACCTCATCAAAACTAATCAGCAATCAACGGCGCGCAGCACTTGGCAACAAAAACAAACAACATCATGATAATGCCAATGATGAACGTGGCAATTCACCTTTATGTGAATGTGTGTGTGTTGGCGACTGTGTGTGAATAAATTGTAATGAAATTCAATTCTAAAAGTGCCCAGAATTGCACATATTTTGGTAGAGAGAAAGTGTGTGGTTCTGTGGCTATTTCAATTAAAACAATTTGTTTGCAACACAATGCGGTAATTAACCATAACCAATTCATAACTCGGTTTGTTCGTACAACAAATTTCATTTATTTATTTCGAGAACTGCTGTTGGGCAGCTATCGATTATAATATTACTCTTAATTTAAAGTAGTTATTGCTGGCACTCTTAACTATTGCTTTGCCTGCAAGTCGTGTAACTTAACATTTATTTTATATAATTATAATTACACCAAGAACTTATTGAAAATGTAAAAAAGTTTATAATGTCAACAGTTAAGTCGTCTATAAATGCTAGATTCTTCAATGTGTAATCGATAACTGCACATTTATACATATCGATATATTTACATATGATTGATTAACTCAACAAATTTCATTCTATTCGAATAAGAAACATAAAGGTCATCAACTAAAATCCATGCCCCGCATGCTTCCATTTGCTGCACACACTAAAAAGGCAAATTTGGACATAAAACTAGAATATATTTAACAGACATCGTTTCTAATGTGCTACTTACATTTTTGTGTGCAGCTTTGAACAGCTTTCAATGACAGGTAGAATCAAAATTAATGATGGCTAATTAGTTCCGAACTCAACAAGCATATTTGGCCAACTCTGATGCGGACAAATATAGAATGATGATTGCATATTGGCCAAAAAAATAACTGATGACTGCAATTATCAGTGTGTGTGTCTGTGTATATGCTCAAATTGCAATTAATCATTAAGAGCCAAACAAAATTTCATTGCAATTCAGCATGTTTTCAGACCCATCCCAAAACTAGTTAAAAGAAACCACGCCCACCATCAACGGCAAATCAACAATAACGGAACGGAAAGAACAGCAACAGCTTTTTATCGATTTTGTTGTGTGTGTTGTTGTTGTTATTGTTGTGACGACAACAACTCAAAAAGCTGATTTTGTAAATGCATTTTGTGTGTTAGCTGCCACTTTGGCCTGAAGCTGAAAAAAGCATGCTTAATTAATGAGTCGACTGTGACAGCAAATGCAGGCATTGTATTTTTGCGACACATGAAGTGACAATTTTTACAGCAACTTCTGGCAAATTGTCTTATCGCCGATTAATTTTTAAATTGTTTACTCGTGATAATATTTGCATATTATATTTGTTAGCCCCGCTGCAGACTTTCAGTTTTCATCTGCCAACTGCTAAGCAATCAAACGGGTTGCTCACATAACTATTATAACTATCAGCTGAATGCATATAAACACATAAATTATGACTACACTTGTCTAAAAAAGACAAAACAAAAAAAACAAAAACTATAAAGAAAAGAGAAGAAAAACATAACAACAAAGTTGGTCCAATGCATGAGTTTTGGCCAAAAGCGCCGACATGGTGAAACGATTTAAGATTTGTGATCTTGAGTCGAGCTCCAGCCTCGTTTTGGAGTCACTTTAATCGTAATTTATGACACTTGCCACATGATTTTCTGGCTAATACTCATAAAACTACATAACTGTTTTCACATTTTGTATTTCATCTATTAACTATACACTTGTAGAGCGTATTACCATTTTTCAATTTATTCAGCTCAAAGCGATTAAGGATAACAAATATCTAGCAAAAAAGTGTACTTAAATCGTTAAAAAATTAAAATTATTTCCCTTTATTCAAGTTTCCTCAACATATTACATTTTATAACTCTTATATTATTTATCATATTATTTATTTATTTCTTTAATTTAAGGGTACAAAATCTTCGGTGAGCCTAAAATAGCCACAATTTTATTTTTTTTGTTGTAGTTTTTGCTTTACAATTTATGAGTGTTGGTAGTGCATAAAACAGTTTTTAGATTAATTAAAATGTTTCTTTATCTTTTTCTCTTTGCAGGTAAGCGAAATACTTGATTTTCATATATATGGTTGATCAGTGAGATTGGGAACAGGTAGGAACAGTTGAATTAACTGGCTGAGAGGTATGTTTAATTGTATATTCGTATTTCATATTCCGTGCAGCAGACTAAAAAGTAATCAAATTAATCAACAAAAAAAAGCTACAACAACTTTGGCAAACATTTTTTATTGGTCTTTACTATCTGCGTTGAACTATCAATAACTCAAAAGGCTTTTGCGAATTAACAATCAAATCGTTGCTCGTAATATATCCAAATTTGCACACATATAATTGCATTTAGGTGACTTGCACTTTGCGCGAAATAATCATGAGAAATGGATATAGTCCAATTCCCAATTCTCAGTAACGATTTTGTTTTTGGGGTCGTCGTCGCTTCTTATCTTATCCACGATTCTCTGGCTTTGGAGGTAATGTGTGCTGAGCAATGTTTATTTGCTTTTTTTTTTGGTATACTTTTATACCCTCAACCTAAATGGGTATTATGGTTTTATTTTGTTAAAGTGTATCACAGACAAAATAAGACATCTTCTACTCCATAAAGTACTCATATTGATTAGCAATATCAACAAAATCTACAAAATCTTCTCATGAAATGAGAACACATCCTCGCATGCTTACATTTGAGTGTGTTAAACTTTTTAAGTGATAATAAAACTAGAATGTGTTTAAATGCTAAGTTCTGGGTATATCGTAGTCGAGCGCACTTGACTACAACGTGCTTGATTTTTGTGGGCATCGCATTTATTTGACAAACGCAACTCGAATGACTAATTTGTATTTGATTATTTACCTTCTACGTGCACTCTTCTATCGCTTACCTGCAAAGAGTGCATTGAACTTTTTATAATTGTCGTTACGATTTGGTTATCTCTAAGCAAAAACCCCAAAATACAAATATAAAAAAAAACTAAGCTAATCGACACAAGCTGGGAAGCAAAAGGTCTGGCAAATGCACACAAAATAATGAAGTGTTGTCGAAATCAGACTCACACGAATGCCCATAAATCAGCTGGAAATCAAATGTTTTCATCGATTGATATATGGTTAAACAATGACAACAACACAACGAGGAAGTTAACACGGTGCTAATGGGCTAGAGAACAGCGTGGGAACATGAATAAATATAATACAACAATTGTTCATTATAGATTTCTCATACTTTTGATCAGCTGATAAGAATTTTTAATTTGTTTTTGATATGGGAAACAAATGTTAAAAGGTTTGTTTATATATATATATATATATACAGCAAATTGAGCAACTTGACAATGAATACAAAATTAGCATACTCAAAATAGAAAATACAAAAAACAGTTAAAATGAACGAGACTTGCGCGACTAGTAAATACTCTGTAAAAATTTTATGGACTAAAAAATATGGTGTATTTTTAAATTCAATTTGTTTTCTTAAGTTCTCATGGAAAAACTTTTTACCAAGCTGACAATTTAAATTAGGTAAATGTTCAACATGCTTTTTTTCATTATATTTATTTGTACAGGGTACTAAAATTGTTTAAGGTTTGCTAGAGTGGTGCATGCTGCTAACAGGGTGGAGTAGGTGGCCAAGGGAGGCGTTGGTGTCTTGGCAGTCAGCTTGACAAGCAGCGCAGTAATACACACACACACAAAACACACAACATACACACGTGCTGAGATACTTCAACAAATTGCAAATGAAAATGCAACCTTGACAAAAGCGACAACAACAACAACGTTATTGTTGTTGTTGTGGTTGTTGTTGTTGTTGTTTCAGAGAGTTTTTCTTTTCTATGAATTTTGTTTTTGTTATTTGCCTGCTGTCGCGCAATACTTTTGTGTGCACTTCTTGTGTTGTTGTTGTTTTTCCTGCTGCTTTTGCTGTTGGTTGTCAACGCGTTGTCATCAGCAGCAACAGCAGCAACAATACTAGCAACAACAACATTATTATCTGCTGCCCAGCCATGACACGAAAGAGTGCACTTTGTGGCTGTAGTTGTTATTGTTGTTGTTGTTCTTACCTACACTTTGATATGAGTGTGTGTAAGTATTTATTTATTATTTTCTTTCATAAATGTGTGTGTGTGTGTGTGTGTATTTCTTTTTGTCTTGGCTGCCAGCCCCAGCAGCGCCTGACAAGTTGACATACAACTGCAAACTGCAGCAGGCAAATGTAACGCTAAGCTTGTGGCATGCCACAAGCAGACGATGACAACAATGGTGTACCAAACACAATCAGTGTACCCCAAAAACAGCAGCAACAGCAACAGCGGCCATAGGGGACGAGGCAACAACAGAATGAGTTGAATGCATGACTTGGGGGTCGGCGAGTTTTGCGAATATTATGTCCGGAGCACCGTAGCAATTACTTTGATAAACAACCAATTATGCCTGGATAACAATAAATTAATTAATATTTAAGGGTGAGCAGTGCACTGCACTCTGCCAACTAAGCACTCAAATATCTCCAACCATCTTTAAATTACTTTTGCTATTTATTTATGCACATCTCTAGTTCCACAAATAAAAAAAACTTATTCACCACATGCAATTAGTCATCTTGTAGTATAATTAATTATACTCAACTCTGTTTATCAACCCACCAACCCCGAAAAATATTTTTCTGAATCTTGTTGCTAAGCGTCAAATGCGCAACCGCAACTCGTCTGCCGTCCCACCTCTGTGGTTATGCGTCACACACATCTTTGCAACCTCCCATTTCCTACACTCTCCCCATCCCCACACATGTCATTGACTTTCTGCGCGGCACTAAATTATAACACATCCATAAAGAGAGGGAGAGGGAGAGAAAGAGAGGGGCCAACCAACAAGCGACTATTTTTAAGTATAATCCATAAAATTTTATACACTCATCTTACATCAGATCATGAAATTATGTTGATATATATTATATATAAGTCTATATGGCAAGTTTCATTTGTTTTTGGGCTTTGATTTCGTTGTTGCTCTTTCTGGCTTTCTATCGAATTTTATGGCATTTAAAGACAATTCCGATTGTAATTTTTTATGGGCTATTAATGCAGCACAACGCACACAAACACTCACACACATATACAGACAACCGTTTGAATAGGTTAGGGACGACCAACACACGCATATAAAAAACCAATACGCCCACCCGCAAAGATTTCATCATCATCTGCAGCAGCTGAGACACATGTGAACTTTTTTTTATTCATCTCATTTTATTTTATTTTGGGCGTCGTACACTTGACACAATTCTCGAAACACTTCACGAAATAGTTTAAAAATAAAACGACAGCGGCCAATCAACTAAATATGCTTGTGGGTTGCAAGGGCGGGAAGGGAGGACGATTGCACGCAGAGGCGTGTAAAGCGCGCATACAAATTAAATTTAGGCACGAACATCGACGGAACAGAACAGAGCAAAGCAGAGCAGCGCAGCGTAGCGTTCGACCACATGGCGTGGCGTCGACGTCAACGTCAACGCTGCCATCAAGCTTGGCAGGGGAACAGCAATAGAAAGAAAGAGAGATAGAGAGAAGGAGAGAGGTGCACAACTTGGGCAAGGTCATTAAACCACACAAAAGCAAAAGCAGCGACGCGTCGCCGTCGTCATTATTATCAACATTTTTGCCTCTGCGCCTTCTCTCTGCTTGCTCAGCTGTTTGGGTCTTGTTGCTTGTCTGTTTTTGTTGTGGCTGCATTTGTTTTGCTTTGATTTCCGCTTTCGTTGCATTTTCAACACATTCGCTAAACTGGAAATTTGAAAATTGTGTGCAGGTCGCAGCAATGCGGCTTTTTATACTTTATTCCCATTTACATACACATAATTAAGCAGACACACACACACACATGTATACACTTACACGCCCACCGAATCATCGGTTGTTTAGCCTTCCGCGCCAGCTAATTTGCATTTGACTTTGCTTAGGCGAAGTTAAGCTGCGCTTAATTTATGCATTTTTAAACATGTTTTAAATGTGTTGCTCTTCTTTTCCACCCTTTCGTACGGAATGTGCCCTGCTCCTCTGCTTCAGTTGCTGCGTCTCCTCCTTGCCCCGTTTGTTGTGACATTTGAAAGCTGTGAGAGAGTGTGGGCTATTGTGGGAAAAAAAGAAATATATGTGTATAAATTTATAAATATTGTGGCAGTGGCGACAAGTTTCTTGTATACTTTATTTATTTGTACTTTGGCCATGGTTCTGATTTTATTTTTGTCCATTTTTTTTTATTGATTTACTGTGAATTGCAGATGAGCTCATGAATCAGCTTAAAAACAACAAGTATGAATGATGTAGTCGAGTGAGCTGAATAGTCTCTGAGAACCAAGTGTTAATAAAGACAGACGGACATGGCTATCGACTCGATAGTTGATCCTGGTCGACTTTCTGGGTTCGGAAATGTTTTCTTCTGCCTGTTACATACATTTGCACAAAACCAATCTACCCTTTTTTACCCGTTTTTAATGGGTTCAGCGTGTAAAAACAGCGAGAGAAAAAAAAAACCGATTGCATTCGCATTTACATCGAGGAAAAGCACTCTCCTCTTTCGCACTTGAGTCGTTTCCAGCATTGTCGCATTTGCCTCAGGTGCCGCCGCCTTCTTGCTGGCAAAAAAAAAAATGTCAGCAATTTCAACGCTCAAATAAATTCGCTAATTAATTAGGAACACAACAAGCGCAAGAAACGCTAAGCCGCAGCTCATGGCTTCGCTTAAGAGCGCTAAAAAGAGAGGGTGAAATGGGCTGCTTACATAATTTGGCACTTGATGTAAAAAGCCAAAAGATTGCAGCACTTGTGAATTTGAGCAGCCGCAGCAGCAGCTGTGATGCCCGCAAGAATGTGGTAAGTTTTCAGAGCTCTGAAACTGAATCCTGTCGCTCACGTTGTGCGTGAGGCAATCTGCTGTTGCTGCTGATGTTGCTGCTGCTGCTGCTCCTTCTGATAAGAGCCCTTATCACTGCTGCTTTGCCAACAATTTGTTAGAATTTTAAATCGGAAAACATCTCTGTTGTGGCATCTGTTCAAAATGTTCTGTTATTGTTTTTGATGTTGTTGCTGCTGCTGCTGTATGCTAATTTTTGATTTCCCACAGCAGAGTTGAGCACGCAACTTGGGCTACCTCAACTCAATTTTCTCAGTTTCTTCGCTTCGGCAACTTAATTAAATATTTAAATGCAAGCGTAGCCAACTAACAAGCTAACATAATAAATATGCAGTTACAAAATTGCTAGCGAGCTGCCTATTAAGTTTTTCGTTTTCATTTCGTTTTTCTTGACCAACATTCAGTTGCCAAATTGCTAACAGGCAACGGCAACAACAGCTTTTAAAAACTCCCTGGTTATGTATTACCATTAAACGAACGACAAGCCAAATTGCAGCTCTTTTTAATTCAATTTCAACAAGCAGCTGCTAATTTGGCAACAAATAATTGTTCATCAGGCTTTATTATTTTTTTGTAGAGTGCCAGAATTTCTGATCAATTGTAACTTTAAACTGTGAGAACATTTCAAACGATATAAAAAATATTAGCGGCAACAGCTGAACAAACAACGAATTCAAAGTAAACAAATGAAACACAAAAAAAAGTGTTCGTTGAAAAATAATTTGATAAACGAGTGGTGAAAAGCTTACTAAATTAAAAAACACATGGCCCGCTGCCAGTAATTAATGTCAACGATATAAACGTCAAAGATTAATATCCGATTCCTTGAATGCAGTTAACCGAAAAGTTCTGTGAAATTTCAGATACTCTGCACTTAAAACAGAATAATAGAAATTCACAATAATTTCGGCGAGTGTAATATATAATAATAAATATTTTTAGGTAGATTTTATTTGTAGTTCGATTCTTTTTAGAGCATCCATTTGTAGCGAACATTTGTGAAGCTTCTTCATTAATTAATTTTAAGCCAGCCAAAACCATTAACTTTGCAAGTATTGCAACAAACTGAAAAAAAAGGAATATATTTCGTGCAACATAGTTTCCATTTAACGAAGCATGCGAATAAAACAAAAAATATTGTAAATGTACTCACATACTTAACGCATTTAAGCTGCAAACATTTTATTAATGCCACAAAAATAAATCATAAAAAATAGTAGCTTAAAGCACAGCGCTGAATCTTTAATCTACAACCGCAACTGAGCCTGGGCAATGATTAAAAATAACTTGGCATCCAACCACTTACCAATAAAAATATGAGGCTTTTAAAATGCTATATATATATATTTATTTTGTGTTGTTTAAAATGCTTTCGCAAATATTCCGTAGCTATGCAACAAAAAAAATGTATGCCTGTCAGGCAACTAACAAACAATTTCTGTGGTAAAATAAAATGTGCTGCTTGTTAAACGCAATTAAAATCAAAATATTTGCGTTCAAAATTGCGTCATATTTGGCCCAAAGGCAATAAGTAGAAATGTTTCAATTTATAACGAACATGAAATTTCTTTTAACAATTTTCAACTGTTCTGCTGAAAATTGTTTTAAAAATTTTAGCAAGTAAAATTTAATTTCTCTCGGCATCACTGAGTTGCCAGTTGAAATGCTCACAAATTTTACTACACGCTAAAATCAATTTGCAGAGCAATCGAAAAATGCGTGGGCAGCAAATCCATCAATTTGGCGAGTTAAGGCCAAGTTTCAGATTAGTATTTTGCCGGTTCAAATTGAGCATTGAGTCGTAATTGGTAAGCGCAAAGCTGGGAACAAGCTGAAATGCAAGAAACTTGAAATTTTTGCCTGCCTGATCATTAAGCAGCTGTTGCTCATCAGCTGCATTCAATCATCAATCAAAATTTTGTGCTATGTGCGTACGAAGGCAACTTGTTATTGCTGTCGGCTTTAATGATGCAAAAACGTGCAAAATGCAACTGCAACTGGAAGTGGAAGTGCAGCAAATTGCTAGCCTGAGGGCACCCTTCAATCCTCCACCGAGACTGCGTGTCCATTCCTCTCCCCCTACTGCCAATTCTCTGTGTCTGTGGTCTGCACTTCGCTGCACTTTGACTAATCCATCAGCAAATGAGGCAAGTGCCGTCGGGGGTTGCACACACAAACGCACACCAAAAAAAAAATTGCAAGCAGAAGAATACTTCACGCTGACCCTTTAATACACAGCTCCACCAGAGCTCTCCAGCTCCTCTCCATTTAGCACTTTTTGCTGCACTTTCAAGTGCTCTTTTCTCAGCCTCACTGGAAGCTCATTTTATATATACATACATACATATATATATATATATATATATATATACAGTTTTTTTTTTAGAATTTACTTTTTGTATCAGGACTTTGTTGGCTGGGCTCTCAAAGTGTCCGCTGATGGCCACCGCGTTTTTCTATCTCCACGACCATATTTCTCTCTCTCCATTTCCGACACTCTGTCTCTGTCTGTGTCTGTCTCCCTTTCTCTGTAGCCGTGCATTGATGTGGAAAGTTTTTATGACGCATTCGTGATTTCTTCTTCCATTACATTTTTTATTTTATTTGATGATGCACTGCGCCCATTCGGTTTTTTAAGGCCTTTGTCCTTGCTTTAAGTGTTGGCTGCACTGCGGTTTTTCTCAATTCAAACAGTTTACAATTTGCTGTTGGCCTTCAATTAACTAAACTAAAAGTACGAAAGTATACGTAGCAACTATTTAAATTAATTAAAAATATACAAAAAATAACATTTTGACACAGTTGGAGATGCGGGGCATTGATCCCCGTACCTCTCACATGCTAAGCGAGCGCTCTACCATCTGAGCTACATCCCCATATAGCGCAAGTTCGACAATGGCCGAAAAACTATCAAAAAAAAGCTTAAGAATGGCGATCGTTGGCTATGCTACTCCCACTCAGCTTATGATATGATATGCCTATAAATAGACCTGCTCAATAGAGCAGCTGATTAACATTTTTAACACTGCAGTGCGCTCTCAGTCTCTCTCTCTCTCTTTTTATTGACTCTGCAGAAAGTGCGTTGTTATTGGAATTAGTACTTAAAGAACGGCAGCTGCTTATGATTGGCTTATTAATTGCCCATGTAATTTGCAAAATTACTTTTTATAATTGTGTGTGTGTGTGTCTGCTTTTGTGTGCTGATGCAGCAACCTTTATTGTCGTACTCAATTATGGCTAATTAGCAGCGCTGTTATTGTTGATTAAATATACACGGAGAGTGTGGAGAGAGCGCGTGAGAGCGAGTGTAGGAGTAATAGTCAAAGTATGCCAACTCACCTCTCCCTCTCTCACTCTGTCGCCCATTGTCGCTCGGCGGCGGGTCTCATGCTCGAATATCAGTTGCAAAATTAGGTCACACTGCCCTGTTGATAATTATGTTGATGAACAACGTGTCGAACGTGTTTGTTGCTGCTATCTGCTGTCAGCTGCTGCTGTTGGCATCGGAATTGCAGCAGCAGCCAGCTAGCAGCAAGCAGCTGCTGCCCATTTTACTTTCAATATGCGTTTCAGTTTTTTCTTAATTTTTTTTCTTTTCTTATTTTTATCTTCTTTTATTTTTTGTCTTGTGCGCAGCCTGTCGTTTAAATTGGCAACGTTTGGGTGCTCAGTGGCTGGCATCCTGTGACGTCAGCGTCTCGGCGCTGGCCTTATTAACAAGAATTTCTTCTTTAGTCGGCCAACAGCAGTCGCACAACTTAAAGAGTGCTCTAAGACCTGAAGTAGATGGCTTTGTGGTTAATATAAGACCGCAACAGCAACTGGAATAGCAACGGCAGCTGTTTGATTTATATGCAACCATATTTATTCGAGCAATTATTGCAACAGCTGCGTACAAAAAAAAAAACTGTGAACTCTAATAATATGCGAGCAATCCAGCTGGTTTGGGCCAATTTCCGTATGGTGTCCCAAAAGCCCAAAAAAAAGGGAACAAAAAGACCAAAAACTGTGCTAAAACTTCTGCTTCATTAGCAGCGCTTGTGGCAAGTGTGCGGGTGCTGCAAAGGGGGGGCTGGATGCCACAGGCAGTGGCTTGTGGCTTTGTATAATTTATGGCTCACCTTATATAACACACACCAAACTCTTTTTGGCCCACATACTTGGCGTATGCGTAATATCATTAAATAATGCCACATGCCACACACTGACGCGCACACACTCACACAAAGAGAGAGAGAGATAGATAGAGAGAGAGAGAGGGGGCAGGGAGACGCTAGGCAACTACACGTGATTAATCGCATTACTAATCAATACAAATGTCACTCAAGCGTTGACATTTGAGATTTGTGACTCTGTCGCTTGTTGGTTTCGCATTACGCATACGCACAGTAGTCAACCCAATCCACTCCATTCCACACACAAATGCCACAATGCCACACTGCGGCAAACAGCTGTCTTGTTCCCCCCATTGTCAATTAACTGGCGTGTAAATTGACTTAACCTGCAGCAAAATTGGCAAAAATAGACAAAATGGGAAGGAGGTGAAGAAAAAAACACAGTTAACTTCAAATGCAACCACTGATTTTGGTGGCAACTGACAGGCAGCGAATTTCCAAACATTTTTCACATTGTTAGCCCACAAAACATTTTTCACGCGTTTTGCGCAATTGCTTTTTTATTCCTTGTTGTTGTTGTTTCTGTTTGCTGTTGGACTTTATCGCCTGACACTTTTTTTTTGTGGAACAACTGTTTCGTTGTTGTTTGTTGTCAGCTGTGCGCATTGTTCGCTTCATTATTATCAGCCAACTAGCTTTTTAGCTGATATCCGGGCACCGGTGCCAGCTGGTTGTGGATAGGAGGGGTAGGGAATAGTGGGTGGTTCTATGCCTCCACGCTACTTAATGTTGCGTGATTTTCTTGCGAGCCAAGAAATTCATAAAATACATCACAATGGGAATAGAAAATAAGGTCAAACGAGGGTAAATAGGAACACGGGGCAGCCTAAGCCGGAAACGCGTTCCCATTTCCGTTTTGATTACATATTGTGGCCACGAGCTTGCCACTTGGCACAGCCCCTTTTACCTTTAAACGGGAAATGGTTTGCAGGCGTGAAATGTTGCCTGCAAAACAAATTCAAATAACTTCCATAGCCTTGTCACCCCCACCCCCTCCCTCAACACACAGTGCCTCAACCACGTAGCCAAAGTTGATTATAAAGCATTAACGCAATTACAATTTGCGAGCTTGCCTTAATCTCATTTCATTTCGAGTGCTGCCCCCCCCCCCCCCCTCCCTCGTTGTGCGACTCTGGTTCTGTTATCACTCGTAAATCAACATGATTGGCTCTAAAAACAATGCTAAATATGTGCAAACATCATAAAGACGAGTTTGTTGCTTTTTTCACTGTGCCTTTTGCTGTGTTTGTTCGTGTTTTGTGCAATGCGCTAAGAGTTTTAACGTTTACAGTTTCACAGCTGTTCGCTAACTTTTAGCAGCACGACATAAACAATTTTCGAATTATATACATTTTTATCATTCAACGCTGTTTGATTTGGACAAAAAAAGGCACTTTTATCTAACAAAGAAATAGCCAAATAAGATTGATTTCGGTTTCGGCTACAAACTAAAAACTGGAATGTAAAACATAACTCTTAATTTTCCATTACTATCAATTTTGACTCTCGCTGGCATTATACAAACTCTACATAAAACAACGGTTGAACATTAGTCAGCAAAAAAATTGTAACAAATTTGCATTTTGATTGCATTTTATTACCAATGACAAAAACCAACAAGAGTACTGAAATGTTATGATAATTCATCATCATTACCATATTTTTGGTCCAACAAAAGCAAAATACCAAAATGAACCAACGACCTTTCAGCTAGCCACAAATGTTTTATGCATATTTAAATGCTGGCAGCGCCAAAAAAATTTGAATTATTAATACATACCCTACACTATTTTAAGCGAACTTATTGGCTAATACAAACTCAGCTTATAGCTTACCATTTGTAGAGTATTTTCTGGCTTTGCTTTTGCTTTTACCATGTAATTTGTGAGTCATTATTATTTGGATACTGGCATTTAATATCCTCTTATCATCATGAGTTGTACGTGTTGAAATTACAAATAAGTATAAATCCGATTTACTGGAAAAATGGAATAAACCAAAATACAACTCGTAATATTATTATTTTTTGACATGTCCTTTGTCCAAATGGCCAAATGTGAAAACTATGACGACAAAAGAATTGGACTTTGACAAATTGCCAGTTGACATTATGCTCTGCATGCAAATATAATCGCATAATATTCACATTATATATATATAATGTGAATAAAAAGCAGATTTTTTATGTGCGATTTTTATGCGCTTCGTTGTGTTGGACATTAAGTATTAAGCCATTATAAAATACCATAATTTAATAACTATTTAATGCATATTAAATTAAGAGTTATTCAATCAATAATAAAAGTGAATTTTAACTGTCAACAGTTGATTTTGGAATGGCATATGCAAAACACACAATTGAATGTAGAACTTTGTTGAATATATCGAATAATAATATATTTTATATAATTTAATATAATAATATCTATAATTATATATATTTAATAATAAATATAGGCTTCAATATTAGACCTTTCCTTGAGTCTAATTTACTCACGGCTGATAGATTTTACAGTTTATTCTTGACTGATTTTGTTTAAGCGGCGCACTTAAATTCCTATGTCAATTTCAGTTATATAAATATATATATATATATATATATGTATAGATTAATATTATAGCTATATATATACGCATGGCCTACATACGTAATTGCTCAAATGAAAATGCGTCACATAAATAGCTAAGCGGAGCAGGCAACACAAGCGTATAAATTGTTGAGAGTCTTCTAAAGGATTGTGCGTCGGTTAGTCCTCCTGAGTCCTTATTGTCCCTGCTTGCCTGCCTCTCAGTCTGTCTGTCTGTCCTTGTGCCTGCCTTTACGTGGCTTATCATCAGCTGGTGTTAACTGTTGCGGCATTGTTACAAATAGTCGTTGCACGTCATAGCTAAATTGATGACAGTTATATGCGCTTCTCTGTTGCACACAGCAAGTGGAGGGTGGTAGTGGGTGGGTGTGGGTGGTAGCCAACTTTATTCAAAACCATCCATTGTTTGGCTGCGCACAAATTGCATAGAAACCCAGTGAACTTAGTTACTAGCGCCAAGTTCTCCAAGCAGCTGTTCTCCACCGGTCAATATTCTCATGGTTGGCCGCTGCCATTGTTTGGCTCTAATCTGAAACTTAAACTAACTGAAATACTTACAAATACAAATACAAAGCAAAATTTGCACTACTTAAATGTTTTTTTACTTTGATATATTTTTCAGCAACGTTTCATTAATATCGAATAAGAAACTCTACAAAATAGAAAAAATTCGTTGCCTTAGTTTTTTCAGCTTTTTAAAGGAAAATATGGCAATAAATCTAAACTGCTTCAAACATTTATTATTAAATATCACATTTATTGACAACTAAAAGCATTTTTTCACGATAGCAAAGAAAAACTGAGGCATTATTCTTGAGTCGCTTTTGCTATGCGCTTACAGCAATCACTAAGGCACACACACACAACAAACACACACAAACACACACGTATACAATACACGTAGCCTGGCAATAAATTTGCAGTCAAGGACCAAACAAAAATGTGGCACGGATTTAGGCGTTTGCCACTTTGCCGTAAAATGCTATTTTATTTTCAATTTG
The DNA here is from genome assembly GCA_035042345.1 of Drosophila fungiperda. NCBI lineage: Eukaryota > Metazoa > Arthropoda > Insecta > Diptera > Drosophilidae > Drosophila > Drosophila fungiperda. The sequence goes on along the minus strand of JAWNLM010000028.1, from coordinate 4,962,870 downwards.
TCAGCAGTGTGTGCCGAGCGTTAAGCTGACAGCCACAAAAACGAAGTAATATATAATTTATATGTTATGCATTATATATATATATATATATATATGTATATATATATGTATATAAATATATATAAATTATGTATATAAATTTAGCTGGCCTTGGCCAGCAGTCTAACACATATTAAGTTATTAGTACAACGTGTCGTATGCGTAACTTTATATATGTTGTACTTGTGCTACAACTGAAGATGTGTTTGTTGTTGTGTAATCAAAAGAAGCAACTGAAACAGTGACAGCTTGTTACACACACACACACACACACACACACACACACACACACACACAGAAACACACACAGACATCCATTCCTGTTGTTCAATAGTCGCCTACAGTTTATATTTCTCTTATTTTTTATAAAAACTCGCTCATGAATAGCATTCAACGTTGTCGTACGCATAGCAGCACCACCCAACCACCCAACCATGCAACCACCCATCCGCCCACCCACCCACTTCCTTTTGCCTTTTGTTATTGTCACATGGCATATGAAAAATGTGCTTGGCTTTTACATTTATAGTCGACATTACGCGCTCCTCTCGCTATGCAACGCATCTCATCTCATCTCATCCCATCTCATCCTCATCCTCATCTCTGGGCACGAAGGCAACCAGTTTATTTTAATCAGATTGTTGACTGCTTTTTGCTGTTTCCTGCGCGACGTGAATTTTAATAAATAATACGCAGACAACGCCGCCGACTCGCACAATTTTTGGTTGTTTTCTTGCCTTTTACCTGACGTATTTTTTAATGAGCAACACACACACACACACACACACAACTTAAGCTTTTGTAGGCGAATCAACATTTGGTAGGAAATTGGCGAAAATGCCTAGCCAGGTGCATGAAAATAGCCTGAAGATGACAAAAGAAATTTTGCTGGTTATATGAGGTGGCATTGATAAAAGAGGCGTTGGCCATTGTGAGTTGAATGTGCCACAGATAAGTCACACCAGACGGACGACTTGATGGAAATGATGATGCCATTAAGTGTTATTGCGGGCAGAGCAGGACAAGAGCAAGAAGAAGAAGAGGAATAAAGTGCAGAAGGACGCAGACTATCATTAGTCTTAACAAATTCTTTGGTATAATAATTACATAATTAATGCATAATTAATTTAAAACTAACTTAACTCAAGGCTAGCAAATGCGGCATGTCTGAGTGCCACGCTACATCCCCCCCCCCACACCCCCCAAGTTGCAAAGTTGCGGTTTTCCTTTCGACGCTTTGCTGCTGCTCTGCTCTGCTTTGTGTCCTGTGCTGATGATGGCCAGGCTAAATTAAGCATGCCAAACACAAAGCCACAGCATGAAGAAATCGTTCGGGCATGCAAAATGAAATGGATGCGTGGTTGTTGCAGCAGTGGTAAAGAGGAGTGAGTGGAGGAGTGGAGGAGTAGGCGAATGAGGCGCTGCTGGTGTTCATGAGAAATGCTGATGATGCTCTTAAGTGAGCAACAGTAGCACCAGGTTCGTTTTTGGGGTGGCTCGGGAGGTGCCTGGCTATTTTAGGGGCTCACGTTTTGACCGCCCACTCTCAAAACGAACGAAAAATTAGTCAGCCGCAAAGCGAAGCTGAAAACGCCCACATGGAGTGAAAAAGCAAAACGTGGGGGGGAGGCTCTATTTCCAATCTGTGCTGCTCCTGCCTGCCTGCCTGACTGCCTGCCAAACTGTTATGTTCAAGGCCATCATCATTTGTGGTAGCATCTCCAGCAGCAAAAAGTTTTTCATGTGTCAAATGCATGACCAGTGATTTTGGCCCGTGTTTATTTCCTTCTTGCTGCACGTCTGCGTTGCGTTTCAGTTACTGATTTGCCTTCTGCTTTTGCTCCTACTCAATTATGCCACTTGTGTGTGTCTCTCTCTGTGTGTGTGTGTCTCTCTCTGTGTGTGTGTCTCTGTGTGTCTGTCCTTTTGCCCGATAGTTTTCCATTATATAAGTTGCACACAGTTTGCGTCAGAGGCCGAGTCACGTTTTGTGCTCATGCGTTTGACTCATAATCACTCAGCAGCTGCCAGCTGCCAGCAGCCAAAGTTAAAAGTTACAAATATTTATTTCAATTTATTTGAGCGTCTCGCGTAGGCGCCTCTCAATTCTGTTTTGAAATTTGATGATGTTGGCAATTTTTGGGTTTGGATTGGAAATTGTTATGTTCACCTTGCCGCGACCTTTGCGACTACTGTCTTCATCGTGAGTTGACTATAAAGTATGAAAATTAAATGAAAACACAGGAAAATCAGCCTCTTAACGACTAACCCTTTTTTCGCCTTTGTTTTTCAACTCATTTTCCTTTTTAGGTAAGCTGCTTGGATTATGTAAAACTCAAGCAAACAAAACAATATATACCAAAAGAGAGACAGAGATAGAGAAAGAGAGAGAGAGCGAGACAGATAGATAAATGAAAAGTGATTTATGGGCTAAGTACACTTGAAAGAATTAAGCGTATTCCAAGAATTTCAGCAAATCAAATTCCAATTTCAGATTTGTAAGCTTTTTGGGGATTTTCTTAAATTGAATTTTGCGCAAAATTCTGCTCATTATTGTAGCCATTATATATATATTTAGTCTAAGCACACAAATTTCAATTCGTGCAGCGTTGGCAAATAAATAAATAAATATTTGCATTGCCTACTTTGCAGCGCTGAGCGAACAGTGAAGACAGAAGAAGAAAGCGATGCAATTAGGTCGAAATGGCCTCATTTATTATGCGGCCAAAAATTGTTGTGGCCCCAACACACACACACACACACACAACAAAAGCGTCAGCAACTACCAAATCCCCCTCCTCCATCCAGCTAGGCACTTGGCCATTGGTCAGCGATTGTGTGGCTGCCAAATGATGCATAAATTTATGTCAATTTCTCTTTTAAACAATTAAAAATCAACGGTTTGGGGGAAAATGTAAACTGTACAAAAAGGAAAATGAAAATGTGAAAGCACAACGAATGCTCTGCTTTATTCTCTAGACAACAAAAAAAGTGTCTGTCACTGTAGGTGTTTGGCGGGCGGGGGGGGGGGGGTAGTTGTTGGTTGACAAGCCACGCCTGGTTTGCTGCCCACTTTTAAATATTTTATGCCTTTGCAATTTGGCGCTGTTGCTATTTTTCATTCAGCGTTGCCAAAAGTAAGAAATTAATGTAAAATATTGTTTCACATTGTATATGTATGTGTGTGTGCGTGTGTATGTTGCTTATTATTTGTTATGTTTTTAAGTGGCAACAACTTTATCGTTATTACTGTCAGCTTTTGTGTTTAAGCCGGGGCAACAACAGCTGTCTATTAAATGCCTGCCATGACTTTTAATGTGCCTGCTCATTGCTCATTTGTGCTGCATTCATTACTGCACCTCTGCCCCCTACTTGACTCTTCGATCAGCCCTCGTTTTTGCATAACTATCTCGAAGCGTTTATATAAATATTTATGAATATTTTCTCTACGAATTTTTAGCCCTTATTTAAAGCTTTTAGCATTGAGTAGTTTAAAGCAAATTTCTTAAGCACCATATGCTTCACTTATTTTGTGTGTGTGTGTTGGTGTGTCGGTGTATATGTTTAGGTGTGTGTGTGTGTTTGTTTGCTTGTGCTCGGCTTAGGAAGGCGCACATAATTTGCCAAGAAGTATGCAATCAAAATGATTTTAATTGATTTTAGTCGTCGCGTCGTTGCACGTTGTGCTGTAAAGTCAATGACTGCTATACACACAGACATATATATATACACACACACACACATAAACATATATTTACACACAAACATATATTTACACACACACACACACATGGTTGACAACTCAGGCATCACTTGGCAAATTCTAAATTGCATAAATTTATTTCTTGCTTCGTTCGTTCAACCACCTCCCTCACTTATCCCAACCCACATCGTGCCACGCCCATCGGCCTGCAGGCCATTTGTAAAATTGATTACGCGCATAAATTGAAGCAGACGAACGACGATATCTAAATGTTGCCACAGGCCTTAAAGGGGGGCAAAGTGTGTGGGAGGGGTGGTTGCTGGGTGTTTGCTGGTTTTTAGCATCATTTTATTTTTAGGCTAGTTTCAAATTGAGTTTCACATATAAAATTTGTGTAATCAAATTCAATTTGCTTTAATTGTGTTTGTTGCAGTTGCGTCTCTTTCTCTCTCTCTCTCCTCTCTCTCTTTCTGTCTCTCTCTCTCTCTCTCTCTCTTGCTCTCTCGCACACTATTTGTATGTGCCGCTCTTGTTTGTTTGTTTGTCAATTAACAATAGCGAAATGTTGCAATTAATGTTGCGCATTGTGTGGCACACACACAAACACACCCGCACTGGTGATTATGTATGTAGTGGCAAGTGGCAGGCGCCTGCATGAATGCGATATTAGAGTCTCCCGCTGGTATTGGCATACATTGCCATAATTATAGCAGCGGGCAACGCTTGAAATGCTTGCCCAAAAACATGCGAATTACGCGCAGCATGCCTCATGTTGCGTGGCAAAACAGCGGGCAAAATTCAGTCAGGCGACAAATGTGTTGAAATTGAAATAAGATTTGGTTTAAATGAAGAACTACTTCAACTGTTCAACTTATCTGCAAATTCATATTCTTGAAGAAATCATAAGCGAATTAAATTGGAATTCAAGTTAGGAACTGGCTTAAAGAGTGTCTTAACTTGTCCAACTTATGCAGTATAAAACCAGTCAACGTTTTTTATGTTATTTCTGTTTCCTTCAGTTAACTCTGACTAATCTTTCCATCTCTTTGCCGTCTGTCAAATTTGTCGCCTGGATGCGGATTCGCACAATATTCAAGTTTATATACATATAAATGTGTGTGTGTGTGATGTATGTAAGCCTGTCGCCTCACAACTCAGTCAGATAAACACAAAAAGACAGACAAACCCAAATTGATGGATATTTGCAGTGACAATCAAAATGAAGCCACTACAAAGTTGCAACAACATAAATGACTAATTTACACGCGAAACACAATACACCAATGTGGCACCCCCCCTCCTTAGCTGCAACAGCAACATCAATCGAGGAGGCAAACATGATTTCCTGGCAACTAGTTGTGATATGGCATGCGTAATGAGCCATAATTATAGCCAAACTGCAATTAGTAATTGAACAGTTAAGCATTTTATTTGATTGCAACAATTGCCCGTGTTTTACATGCGATTTATGACGCGTACAAAACGCGCAAAGAGACAAAAAAAAAATAAAGAGCGAAAGAGGGCAGGAGAGAGGGAGAGAAAAGGAGAGAGAAAATATGACAGCCGACATACAAATTAAATTTAAGACCGCGCCTTCAAAAGCTGTTCATAAAAATTATTTAAAGAAATGCGCAGTGAGCTGTCGACAAAGTTCAATGAACGGCTGCAGGAGCTGCCAAAGGAGTTTGACTTTGTGGCGTGGTGCAGCGGAGGGGCAGACAGAGGGGGAGACAGGAAAAGCAGACGAGCAAGTTAAGGCCTGCAGGCAACGGGCAACGAGCAACGAATGTGCTCATTTTGTGGAATGTGATGGAACAGTTTAAGAATTGGATAAAGCGGCAAAGGTGATGAGTTATTCAAAAAGCATGTGCAAAATGTCAGAAGAAATCAAATGAGATTAAAAAAAATAACATATATATGCAAAAAAAAAAAAAAAAGGAACGAGCGACAGTTGGTCAGAAAGATAAGGCAAATAAATGCAAGAAATGGCTAACTAACATTTGTGCTGGCTGCTGGAAATAAAAGAGGCAGCTGGGACCGTTAGGATGCCGTCTGGATGGATGGGTGCCTGCCTGCAGACGAGGACAGGAAACCATTCAAATATGAAGTCAAGTTGAAAACTTTCCAATGCCAACAACGCAATTTGAACTTTTCGTTTCATTTCGTTGCAAGCTGACTTTTTGCCAATCACGTGCCAAACGGACATTGGTGTCTGATTTGATTTTAGCCATAGACATGGTCACGCCCCCATTTGGCCAGCCAGCCAGCAATCCAGCCAGTCGCAGTCAACACTTGAGCACGAAATGCGCTTGGCTTTGGCAAAGCACCTGATGAAAAACGCAAGTTGCAAGCTCGAAAAGTAATTTCCAATTGTGCAACAAAATGAACACTCATTTTGACTATATATACCCTTGATGCCAAAATGGATTAGAGATGGGAATAAATCGGAACAGAAATTTTTATCTAGTTACTTTATATATATATTTATTTTGATTATCTATTTATCGTATATGCAGAAATGGATTAAAGCTGGGCAAAATTCTATATCTAGTTATTATAGTTTATATTTATATTTATTTTGGTTATTTATATACTCTGTATGCAGAAACGGATTACACATTAAAGTATAAATCAGATCAGATCCATTATATAGATATTCTAGTTTATATATATATATATTTATTTTGATTATTTATATACCCTATATGGAAGAGCGGATTAAAGATATAAGTAAATCAGGACAGAAATCTTAATGTAGTTATTATAGTTTATATATAAATTATTTACCCACAAACTTTATATGCGATATATATAAAATATCTATTTATTAGTTTGTCAGATTTTGTATTTCAGAATAAAGCCAGTGCATTCTCCACATCATTCGCTCTTCTGCTGGAGAATTCATGTTTAATTTTCTGAAATCAATCAGAAAACCAGAAACGATTTGCTACACTTTTCACATTGCGTGCACAAATTGTCCAACACAAATTGATGGTACCCAACACAAAAGGGCCAAAACGACAACAACAACAACAACAGCTAAGAGAACAGAGCAGAACAGAGCAGAACAGAACAGAACAGAACAGATAACAATCTTTTAGGATAGTATTTCAGTTTTTGTGCTGCCTTGGTAATTATCATTTAGTTATGGCACTTTTTGTTTCAACGGACTCTTAAGATTCTCGCTTTTTTTTTGCTGCTGCTGCTGCTGCTGCTGTTGTTGCTGCTGCTTCAATAGGTTCTACTTGAGTGCCTGAGACGGCGACACGCACATAATAAATGATTTTCCATTAACTGCCATTGAGGAAAGAATTCAGCTGAAGGGCGTAGCCGAAGGGCAACAGCAGGACAAAGCCAAGCATAGAAAAACCGACTCCGACTCCGACTCCGAATCCGAATCGAATACATGCTGTGCCTGACTGGCTCTTTAAGTGTACAAATATATATATATATATATATGTGTGTAAGTGTGTGTTTGTGTGTCTGTTTGCTACATTGTAATGTGCTTGCATTTGTCATCCATCATCAACGAAGACGGCGGCGGCGGCGGCGGCATTCTCAGTGCTCTATTATTGCTCCGCTTCCCCCTCCAGCACCACCCCACACAATGCATACAATATTATCAACTCGAAATTATTTGTCTTAGTTTTTCAAATGATTTTTCAAACAATTTTCTTGTGTGTGTGTGTTTTGTGTGTTCTTTTGTGTGGTTTTCATGTACAAAATTTGTTTAACCCAATTTCAACTGAAATGCGTACAAGTTAAGAGAGAATAAGAACCGCTGGGCATGTCTTAATGTTGATTTTCTTGATTTTCTTGATTTTCTTTTTTTTAAATTTTGTAACTTGATGCTTTGGAAAAATACGATAAAAAAAAAGACAGAGGAGAAACGGGAGACTAGAGCCAAAAGTGACCCAACGACCGATGTTTGATATTTTTTTTCTACAGATTTGATAGATGACCGTAAAATATTAATGTGCGTAGCACACATGTGTTTGTGTAGCTGTGTGTGTGCGCGCATGTGTGTGTGTGTTATTTAGTGTATGTTTGAATATTCCTTTGATTTGACTTTGACGTCAAGGTCTTCCTTAGAGTGACCACTAAATGGCTTAGTTTTTTGAAGAGGCGACCCTGCTGCATAAGCAAATAACTCAAATTGATGAGATTTTGACAAAATATATATTTCTTTAATGCTGTTGACTTATTTGCAGAGGCTCTTATGCCATAGAAAATTGGCTAAAATAAAATTTAGATTATTCATGCACTTAACCCAACTCTTTTTAACACTTGAGCCTTCGAGTAAGCCTGCAGAGATTACAGTTTAATCCGCTAAAAAAAAATGGATCTTAAGCTGTTACTTTTTTAGTAATCGAAAATTGTGCATGGAAATTTGTATGCAAATATGGCCAAAATGTGAAACTCACAGTTTGGATTTTCGCATAATCAAGTCATTATCATTAAGAGGCCGACAGTTGGCCCGTTTGCTATTAGACATGCAAATGGCCGAGGCAAGCAGCGCCTAAATGTAGACAACAGAGAAACACCAAGAAGACAAAGAAGAAGAAGAAGAAGAAGAAGAAGAAGAAGAAGAGCAAGATGAGGCAAGAGGCAGCCGCCGCATGTGGGGGCAAATTATGAGTCATCTGCCCGCAAGGCAATTCAAACCAATTTACAGCAATTTGCCATAACTTCAACGCTTAACGACGAGCGGAAAGATTTACGGCATCCAACTTTTCATAGATGAAGGATAAATAGATGCGGAGCAAGGAACGCAGGATGAAGTCAGGATGAAGGAACGAGTGACAAGTCGAAGCCAAAAAAAAAATAATGATGCTGCGTAATTTTTTGGCTTGTTTTTTTTCTTGTTTGCTGTTGACGAAAACCATAACAAAAATATTTTTCGACTGCAACTTCGCAGCAGCCAAATTGAGAAAGAGGGAGGGAGGGAGAGAGACATGTGTGAGAGGGAGAGGGAAAGTGCTCATCATGCGGAATGAGTCAGACAGACGGCGACAAAGATGCCGTCGCCCTGCCGTTTGGCCCAGACATTCGCACTTTTTGGCCATGGCCAATGGCATCATAAAATTCTAGCTAGCTAAAAGCTGTTCATGTTGTTTTTTTTTTTTTTTCTTTGCTGATGTTGTTGTGGTCTTGAATTGACGCCGCTGCGTCGACAACTTTCCCGTTGTTTGCCGCCCAGCACGCACTTGCCTCAAATTAGCAGGTATAAGGGGTGGGTGGGGCAGCTAGTAGTAGACAAAACTGTGGCAAGAGTTGTGTCTCGTCTCAACTAGACTCGTCTCGATTCGTTATTTGACCTTTTTGCAGCGTTTATCAATTCGAATGAGAGAAATATGTGCTTTTGAATGCTGCCTACTTCTAGGCCTCTTGCCAGTTGCTGTTGGCCAAGTTCAGTGAACCCCTTTTATGCGAGACAAAAACAATCGACATTTATTGTTTGTCTGTTGGCTTATTTGCTGCGTTTGTATGTAATGTTTGTTTGCTGTCTGTTTGCTGAGTGCTTCGCAGCTTTTTTGTAACGGTCTATTGTTTCGGCCATATTAATGCAAAGTTAAGTTCCCATTCTAACCACTAACCACAAAAAAAAAATACTTAAATCTCTTTGTTATTTACCCAAGCAGCTGAGAGTTTTCTCTGACTTCACTGCAATTTATATATTTAACTGGTTATTCTCATCTTATCTATAAAGGAATCTTCTTGCCTTTGATTTATATTTTAGCCATTTATAATTAACTTTTTCTTCTTTTTTCTTCTCGCTTACAGGGCCGTTACAGATCCCCGTGATGGACGCCGTGTCGCACTGAAAAAGCTGCCAAATGTTTTCCAATCGTTGGTCTCATCGAAGCGTGTTTTCCGTGAACTGAAAATGCTTTGCTTTTTCAAGCATGAAAACGTGAGTACACAGACACATATATATATATATATATATATATATATATACATATATTTCTTATATATATTTATATTGTAATTCCATCATAAGTCCAGCAAAGAATTGGCCTACATTTAATTACGCGTTTCGTTTATGACATAAAAATTCAATTAAAAAATTCAATTCGATTTTTGTTGTTGTTGTTTGTCTTGTTTCGACTGACACTTTCTGCACACAGCGTGCAAATATATTCAGCTCAGTTTCCATTGTTTACACACACGCACACACACACACTCAAATATTACGCATGCAGTGTCAGGTCTTCTGGCATGGATACCCTGTAAATGCCGCAAATATGCAGCATGCTCAACTAGATGAGCTGAAATATTTCAGCGCTTAAACTGAACATGAATATTTGACACTTTTCTAAAGGGTATCTGGCAGTCGATTCGCTATTTTTTTTTTTGCTGCTTGCTTATTCATTTATTAACAATTATATTTAATTTCTTGTATTATTTACAACTCAAACGGTTGTCATGGTTCAGCATCCAGATTCCAGATCCTTTCACTGGCCACTCTTCGCTCTCTTCACACATATATTGGCACTAATTGCCTTTTGGACACAACTTCACTTAAATATTGTGTGTGTGTGTGTGGCAGTGTGTGTGTGTGTGTTTGTTGTTGTTCTTTGATTATTGTCAGTGCAAGTTTCGTTTATGTGCTGCATAATTAATGTCGCAATTTAAACACTTCTCATAAGCCTTATGTTAAATTGTATGTTAAACTTATATCACGAATGACTTGCTTTAAAAAAATGTGGTTTGTTATTATAACAATACGTTGAATAACTTAAGCTTTACTCATTCAAATATATATATTGTTTATTACACATTATTACTCAATGTTATTCATATGCAAAGTTGCGCAACTCTGTTTATCGATATAAAGAACAGAAATTTATTTATATAAAGAAAAATGGCTCATTTAACAACTGAGTAATTTTTGTTTCATTCTTTATATTAATATATAATCAACAATACATAAAAATATCTCACAGATTAATATCTTATATTGTGTTATGCCCAAGTGACGCTGATGTATTAGTTGCATTGTGTGACAGTTGTGAATCAATCATTCATAGCACTAATTAACTCATTCATATTCATTGTGTACGCACACCAACACACACACTTACACACACACACACACACACACACACACACTCACACACGCACACACTCACACACGGTTGTTGCTGTTGGCCGCACAAAAGGCTGTCAGACCCAAAATTTATGACATACAAATTTTATGCACAACAAATTGCAAGCAGAAAAAAAAAATAATACAAAACTGAGAATGCAAAACTGGCCCAAACATTGCATGCAAATTTGTTAACACTGACAAGCAGAGCAGAGCAAAGAGAGAGAGACAGACAGAGAGAGAGAGAGAGGGAGAGAGAGACAGACAAAAAAGGCATATGGACAGGCTACAAAAAGTCAAATGGCAGCAAAATGTATATGAATTATTGTTATTCACATAACATTTAGAATTATTAATATAAAGCAAAAAGTATTATAGCAAAGCAAATTGAAGTATGTTGGCAAGGGATTGGTGGGGGGGGGGGGGGGAGGGGAAACACTGGAGGTCGACAGCTGCATTGTGTGCGATTTTATGGCCAGTTTTATGTGATTTTGTGCCGATTTGCCTTAATTTATTTTATCTGAAAACATTCGTTATTCATTTTTGTTCCGTTTTGTTCACGTGCACAAAAGCAAAGCGTTCTTTGAGCTCCTTTTTTTTTTTTTTGCTTTTTGTTTTGAGATAATAATTTTATGACATTTGGCCAAAATGTCAATGGAGTCATTAGTCGACATCAAATTGTTGTACAAACTTTCATGTTATATTTGACACACATGATTGGAACGTAAATGTCAGTGGAGGAGACTCTTGAATTGAGCAACATTTTATTCAATTCGTTCGACCTTAAATCAAAACGTGGGCAGTGAGGGTTCAAATTATGAATATTGAAAACTGAAGACTGATATGGGAAAATATTAGCATCTCAAGTTTCCATATTGTTTAGTTAGTTGAAAGTCTAAATTATGTAATGCATTTGAAGAGAAACGCTAATGAAGCGAACTCTGCCCACTCCACGCAAGTGCAACACCTATGCAAATTGCTATTAATATGCAAAGTGCTTTATGGAAAAGAAGAAGAAAAAAAAAAAAGAGGCGCAACATGTGTGTGTGTTGCTATTGTTGCAGTTGTTGCAGTTGCCAATGCGGCTCTGTTGTTTGTTTCCTGTTTCAATTCCATTTTAATTTCCTACATGCAACGTATTCATCATCATTATCATCATCATCATCATCATCATCATGTCAAACAAGTGCAATCAACCTAAAATGGGAGTCGAGACGTTTGCATATTCAATGGGTATTCAGAGACGGCGAAGGTGTGATCAGGTCTCCAAGCTCCGCACGTGGGTGGAATAAATGTGGAATGCAGTAGCAGAATGCTTGATGCGATTTTATTCAAATTTACTAATTTATAAGTATATCGAAATTGCATTTATATCTAAAAACACGTTTTGTGTTGCTCTTCGAAATGTCTTTTTTGCTGTTTGTTGCAAACGGAAACTGGTTGAATGTGGCATGTTCGATTTAGTTCCGGTTTGTACTTTAAAATTGTTACGCCTTTCGGCTACGTGGCTCTTTTTATGCCCTGCAATTATTCCTTCTTACCAATTCCCGAGTCACACAATAATCCGAGTGACAGTCAACACAACTGGCAATCGTCTCAATTGCTTTCGCATTATTATGGCACAGAATACCAACTGAGTGTGTGCCTGGGTGTGTGTGTGTGTTTGATCTGCATTGCAATTTATGGAGCGAGTGTGTGCAACATACATTTTAACAAATCGCTGTAAAATGTTTGCCCCATTATTGTTGCTGCTTATTTCAATAAAAGATTGTGCAACGAACGTGGCGCAAATTTCAAAAGCATTTCTCACATGCAACCGACGTGTGTTTTTTTTTTTCCTTCTTCTTTTTTGTCGGCGACGAAGTGTTGCCTTTGATTTGTGCCATCATTGCAGGAGCAACAACAGCGCACACCTAACCCACACACTCACACACACCCCTTCATCAGTGATGTAAATGATTGAGTTTCAAATTTGACGCCAGGCATCAATTGCATGCAAATTTTGTTATTAATATTTGCCGTTTGGTTGGAATTCTTCTTTTAGCCAAGCAAATTGCAATTGAAATGTCAATTTCATTCGTCAGTTTGGATGTTTTATATGTGCATCGATTGCCAAAAGAGATTTGATCTGTCTTCTCTGACTGCCGAAGCAGGCCATGTGCAAATGTGTTTTTTGAATTACCCCCTAAGTAACGTCAAATCAAATCAAGTCAAATCTGACGTTAAAAAAAACAGCAACTGCTGCTGTCTGCATTTTTAGCTAGAAACACATTACAACAGTTTTGACCTGGCTCAGATCATTCAAGGTCTTCACAATAATGTTTTACACAAAAATTTGTGGCGTTTTAATTAGTTAGCAAGCAGCCCGAGCCAGAAACAACAAAAACAAGTAGAAAATATGTTGTCAGCAGCTGGTTGCAACTAATTTTTTTTTTATCTAGAAAAATGTGGCTAACAACACTTTTGCTTTTGTTTAAAACAACTTGAGTTGCCACTACTTGAAATTCAGTTGAACTTATTTCAAGATTTTGAAGAGTGCTGGGTCGAGGAGAGGAGAGCAGGAGGAGTAGCGAAAAGATGTTCTTGCTGATTATGATTGCCTTTTTGTTCTACATCTACAACAACAACAATGCTTGATGTGGCACAGCTGTTGCCAGTTCGGTTGCACCTCAACAAAGTTGCTGTCTAAGTTGTTATTTCTGTTGCTTGGTTTTTTTTTTCTCTCGTGTATTTTATTATAATTTCAGCTGAGAGAAACTCACTTTACGTTTTCCGTGTGGCACCTCAGAAAAAATTAAAAAAAAAAAAGTAGAAGGAGAAACATCTGTTAACTTCAAGGACAGTAGCCAAAAGCTTGCCAATATAAGCCGCATAAATTTGGTTTTTGATTGCCTCTGCCTTGCCACAACGAAATGTTAATTAGCTGCAGCGGCGACGCACGTGTGAGGCCAACAGTTCGGAGCCCAGCTACCAACAACAACAACAACAACAACAACAACAGCGGCTTGCAACAAATTGTGTGTGGAAAACAAGCAGCCAGCAAGCAACTAAGCCAACTTACTAACTTGAAGGTTTTTTTTTATACACTGCCCCAAAGTGCAGTTACCCCAGCTGTGGCAACAGCTTTGCGCATCAAGCTTAAACCCATAATTCGGATTAAGTTTATATAAAGTTAGTTGCAAGAATGCAACGCTTAACTTTAAATCTGTGTGCAATTTTGTAAATTTTGCTACAAATTTTCACATAAAATTCTAAATCAACTGCGAATATTAAAGTTAGTATGAAATAAAGTTCTGAAAACTAAAGTATTTAAGCTTCGCTCTGCTGCAACTACAAATGTTTCACTTTGTTGTTATTGTTGTTGTTGTTGTTGTTGTGGATGTTATTTTTGCTTGTGAAACCACAAGCGCAACAAATGCAGTCGCTAAATTACAGCAGCAGCGAGCAGCGTCATTGAAATATTGCGAGAACTGTTGCAAAAACAATGCCAAAGACGATGAAACGAAAACCCTGAAAGACTCCTAAGTCTCAAAGCCAGCTCTTGTAAACTTAAAAACAACAAAAACAACAACAACAAAAAATACTTTTGCCACTTAAGAGCACGACGAAGTCGACGGCTTAGCAACTCGGCGGCACTTTATGCTTGCGTGTGTGTGCGGTGTGTGTGTGTTGAGTGTGTGTATTTTGAAAAGTGCGCAAAAATTTGTTGTGGCCTTTTTGCCGACAGACAAATGCAGCAGGAAGAGCAAAGGGGCAACAACAACAACAACAACAGCGGCAACAAAAGGCTAACAATAATGCGAAGTTGTGCAACATATTTGTTGCCTCATTCGCATTCGCATTTTCGTGTCTGTGGTTTTGGCAATTTTCATATACTTATTTTCGTTGGGGGGGGGGGGGGGGGGAAGATGTGAACTGGTTAAACGATATTGAAAATTGATTTTTAAAGCTGAGTTGCTGCTGTTGCTGTTGCAAGCACTCGCATGTGTGACAGGCAACTTGCAACTGCCAACTCTTCCTCTTGCGTGTGGTTGTCTCATTGTTGTTGTTGTTGTTGTTGCTGTTAGATTTGTGCTGGGATTGTGGCGAATGCCGTTGACTGCTTTTTGGTTGAAGTGGAAGTTCCTACATCATTTTGACCGCAAGCAAAATAAATCAGCGCTTGTCTGCAGCTCAGGCTTTGGACGGGACAAAAAGGTTAGCGAACAGAGGAGGGTCGGTGCAGGGCGGGGCAGTTAGCACAGAGGGCTTTGGCTCTGTCGACGCTTGTCGCAGGCATTGTTTTTGTTGCTGTTGTTGTTGTTGTTGCTGTTGTTGTTGGTGCTCTTTGTGTTCTGCTGTCCATCAACTTCTTGCGAGTACGTCCCGTTTTTTATTTATATTTATATTTTTTTTTATAGAGCCGTTGCCTTCTGCTGCTGCTGCGACTGCTGCTGTTGCAGACAATCAGACAGCTCCCCCGAAGCGCGGCACAGACAGTGGCGTGTTTTGTATCTGCCCCTAAACATCATCAACGGGTCAACGTTGTTGTTGCAAGTTGCTGCCGCTGCTGCTGCTGAACTTTGTGGCATTTTAGTCCCTGGCAGCGACAGTTAACATCCAACTAAATGGCGCATTTGATGTGCTGCAAGCGTCGAGTTTCAAGCTTGATTTTTATTTATATTTTATTGGAGTGCATAATTTATGATCCTAACCAAGATGAGTACCAGCTCAAATAGGTGTTGGATGCTGACGTTGTAGGTGTAATGTTGCAGTATTGTTTTTAAGATTTATGTTACTAATACCACATCCAATAAACCCCACACTCGCCGTGTCTACTCACATTCTGTGAGATTTATTAACGAAAATTTATTTGATTTTTGCCTTCCTTTCTCATTGCAGGTGCTGTCAGCTTTGGACATTTTACAGCCACCACATTTGGACTTCTTTCAGGAAATGTATCCTTTTTTTAAACAACACAAAAAAAAAAACATAAAACATAAAACAATGCAATGTCAAATTTAGTGACAAAAGTTATTGCCAGATTTAAAAGATCTTAATTAACCTGCGTAGCCTTAATGATAACTGGTAATCGTTGTAATATAAATATGAATTGTGGTTAAAATTCCTGGTTTTTTGCAAATCAGTTCATCTTTAAAAAAGATTTGGAATTTGTAGCTTAGACGAGTGTCTGCTAAATTTGAATTTAGAGGTCAAATCATTATCAAAAATCCTTTAAAAAGGGAAATTTTGAACAGTCGCCAAGTGGAGATCTAAAATCCATTGAATTTGTAGCCATTTAAATCTTAGCCATTTCCAAAGTAAATTTAATACACTTTACTAAACTAAACTAAGAAGCTTAACAGCTGTGAACGCATTTAAGCCCTGAAGACTTTGATATATCCAACATGTAAAACCACATCTCGGCTTGAGTTGCTGAAAGTTGTTTTTCTTTAGGGGATGAGTGGGGGGGAAAATGAATCTATTTTCATTTTAGCGCGTAAAAGTTGAACCACAAAAACCCCAAAACGGGTAACTATTTAATTGAAAAAGTTTAAAGCTAACAAACAAACCGAAAACTTTATGTTGGAGGATGAAAAAGGTGTGTCAGCCATATGGCTACGAGTCGATATTAACTGTTTTTTTTTTTTTGATTGATTGGTTGAATCCTTAACCCGTTTTACTATAGCTATGTGATAACTGAGCTGCTGCAATCGGATCTGCACAAGATCATTGTGTCGCCACAGCATCTATCCGCGGATCACATCAAAGTGTTTCTATACCAGATACTGCGTGGATTAAAGTATCTGCACTCGGCACGGATACTGCATCGCGATATTAAACCCGGCAATCTGCTCGTCAACTCGAATTGTGTACTGAAGATATGCGATTTTGGACTGGCGCGCGTTGAGGAGCCGGATCAGGCCAAGCACATGACCCAGGAGGTGGTCACACAATATTATCGAGCGCCCGAAATTCTAATGGGTGCCCGCCACTATTCATCGGCTGTGGATGTGTGGTCGGTTGGCTGCATCTTTGGTGAGCTGCTCGGCCGACGCATATTGTTCCAGGCGCAGAATCCCGTACAGCAGCTGGAACTAATCACCGAGCTGCTGGGCACACCCACCATGGAGGACATGCGTCATGCCTGCGAGGGGGCACGCACACACATGCTGAGGCGAGCGCCCAAGCCGCCATCCTTCTCGGTGCTCTACACGCTCAGCTCACATGCCACACACGAGGCGGTCCATTTGCTCTGCCAGATGCTTGTCTTTGATCCGGTAAGAAAGCGTGAGGAGAGTCCCCTAATCTAAGCTTGCTCTAACCAATCCCCTTCTTCGTCTCTCAGGATAAGCGCATTTCAGTGACGGATGCTTTGGCGCATCCCTATTTGGACGAGGGCCGTTTGCGCTATCATTCGTGCATGTGCAAATGCTGTTTCACTACCTCAGCTGGCATGCGTCAGTATACGGCGGACTTTGAGCCATCCGCCGGGCAGCCCTTTGATGATCTGTGGGAGCGCAAACTCACCTCCGTGCAGCAGGTGAAGGGTGAGTCGCATCAATGCTAAAAAAAAAACCAACCATTGTCGAACCCATTTTTAATATTCTCTTTTTTGCTTTCACAGAGGAAATGCACAAATTTATTGCCGAGCAGCTGCAAACTGGTCGTGTGCCGCTCTGCATTAATCCGCAGAGTGCGGCATTCAAGAGTTTTGCCAGGTGAGTTGCAATCAACCATAAGCCACGCTGCACGTTGCCAACAATATTATTTCCCATTCCCAAAACAACAAAAACCCCTTCCCACAATTCTCAAACAGTTTCTTATAAACAACTCTCTATCGCTCTCTACCTCTCTCTCTCTCTCTCTGTCTGTCTCTATTTATATTTTGTTGTTGTTCCGAAAATTCGTAATTTGCTTTTCAGTTGGAAAAAAAAACTCAATCTTATTATCCCTTTTTTACACACTCGTCTTTCTCTCTAAAAAAGTTTTTGGTTTTTTGTCACTGCTTCGAGTCCGAAACTGTTAAGCCTCAAAACTGCTTTAGAACTCACCACTCTCTCTCTCTCTCTCTGTATCTCTGTCCCCGTCTCTCTCTTTCTCTCTCTCTCTCTTCCCCTCTCTATCTATCTCTGTTACCTAAACGTTGTTTAATTTGATATATATTTTATACAATTTTTTAATTTTTGTTTCTCTCTTTTTTTTCAATCGTTTTTTGTGTTTTTTTTATTCGAACATCGATATATTAATATTGAAAAATATTCTATTAAATTTAATTATTATATTTGCGTTGTAAAGCCAATGAGAATGAGAATATCTACTACTACTACCACTACTACTACCACAACTTGCACTGCTGCTCCTGTCGCTGCTGCTGCTGCCGCTGCTACTGCGCCGCCGCCGCCTCTGTCGCTGCACAGGCAAAGAACAAGTAAAAAGTACATGAATACTAGGCGCGAACCGATCAATATATAATACCATATATATATTTATATATATGTATATATATTAACCAATAAAGTCAAGCAACACAGAATACAGAACGAGTCAAGAATCGAGCAGAAGTCACAAATATAATAAAAATAACAATAATTATACAATAAAATAAAAACTGCCGCCAGAAACAGTAAGCAGATAAAGGCAAGAAAGCAAACGATAAAGAAAGAAAGCAAGCAAATACCAAAATCGAGAATCGAGATACGAATCGATATCGATAAAGATAAAGATAACGATAACGATACATGCTACAATATGTTGGGGGCCCCCTCGGCAGCAGCAACACTTCCCAAATGCGCGCGATCTTGAAATCTTTAGGTCTGTTAATAAAGCAAAATACATTTATTGCTATACATTTGCTAAAAACTCTATCATTTCAAGTTTTTTATAATTTATATATATGATTTAACCCCTATGTTCACCATGTACATTTTTTTCCGTTTCCGTTTTTTGTTCCTTTAAATGCAAATGTGTATAAAGCTCTTATTATTATTAGTTTTAAATATATAACTTAACTCATCATTTATCCTTATTTTTACTATTAAATGGGTTATTTGCGTATCTATTTGTGTACATAATTGTTAAACGAAAATAATAATACCACAAAAAAAAGGCAATTCCTAACTAATAATTGTTTAAAAATGTCAGAAACTGGTCAGTGAATTACGAAAAAGATGATGCAAAGCAATTGGCATAAGCAAAAAAAAAAAATACCAATATATTGGCACCACAATTCACAGACTTTTCTAAAAAGTACATATAATAATTATCATAAAATTCCCAATGCATATACATATATCTCTATCTCTACCCATAATCGATTTATGTTTATGTTTTCTGTTGCATTTCATATATCATATATATCGCATATTGTGTACAGCATTAAAAATATCAATTCTATTCAATAAACGCATAAACACTTTATAACTCTTCAAATTACATAGCAATTGTGCACCCATATATACCCCATATATATACACAATCACACACATTAAATGTAAAAAAAAAAAAAAATTATTCACCCAATTGCAAAAATATGTAACACAATTTTTAATAAGAATTAAATTTTTTCCAAGTCAAAATACACTTGCAGTGCATATTTATAAAAAAAATACCTAAAACATTAAAAGAACATTTTTCGAAATCGCTTAGATATATCTTTATCTTTACTATGCAATAAAATCTTTATAAAAATAATAAGTAAATTATAAATCGCTTAGATATACAAAAATACACTCAATTATAGCTTTTATATTTAATAACTGAAAACATAGGAAAACAATGGAGGAAAAATAGTTCATTTAAGTTCATATAAATATAGTCTGCAATGGTATTCATTATTCGGCATGCCGAAACTATCATTTTATGTTTTAACACTAAAGAAAATCCTGACTTTTACATTTTCTAACTAGAGTTATGACAATCACAACCAATCAGAACTACACACACCCGCTCAGACCGTGCCCCATATCACCATTTGTGTCATGCATTTGCGACCCCTTTTCGATTGGCCACATTCCAAAATAAACACAGCTTTAACATTGAGAAAGATCCTTAAATAAATATTAAAAAAAACACTGCCAGCAACAACAAACAGCTAAATTTATATTAAAAACCATCTATAAAAATAGTAAAATTCAGTGCAGTTGAGCAGCAGTGACAATGGTCAAAAAAGTAGTTTGAAAACCCAAAAAAAAAAAAACTCAAAGAGATGCTTGAACAAATCTCAAATTCAAGTTGATAATAACTAAAATACTATTTATCATTTATTTTTGTTTCGTTTGTTTTGTTTTGTTTTGTTTGTTGTATTCCAAATCTATATTTGTAGTTTTGAATTTTCACATATTTCATTTTATATCCATTTTAAGTATAAACTATATATATATACATATGTATTTTGATTTTTCGTTTTATTTTTTTTGTTTTTGTTGTGGGTCGCAAGATTTTATTGTTTTGTATTGTATTTATTGTTGTATGCTTAATGCTTCTACTACACAATTTAACTGTGGCGTTTATATATATATATTTTATGTTGTATTGTTAGTTGCTAGATGTTGCATGTTCTTCTCACTCTCGCTCTCTCGCTCTCTCTCTGTCAATCTCTCTCTCTAGCTATCTTTCTCTGTATGTTATCGATAATCGATATTGTGATTGGTTAACTAATTGTTTCTTGCCTCTTGTGTTCACTTTAAACAGCTCAACTGTGGCACATCCTTCGGAACTGCCGCCATCGCCGCATCAATGGGAATGACGGCAAAATGAGGCGATTGCTGCCTAAAATATGAAAAGCAACACTGAAACAACACCAACAACAACAACTACAACAACAATAACACTCACACCTAGTTAATTAAAAAAAAGGAGGTACAACAACAACAAAACGGTTTGAAAATGAAACACTTTACGGACGAGAGACTTGACGTGGCAAGCCGCAAACTTGAGTTGCGCCACTCATCAAAAATAAAAAGGAAAACAACGATTAAATTTTAAGCGCCAAACACTTTTAAGTAGCGCTGTCTGTTTAAAAGTTAAAGCATTCCACCACCGAAATTAAGTAAATAACAAAAAAATAGGCATTAATGCAAGAAAGAAACACACACACACTTACACACACACACACACACACACACACACAAAATGTAACGTAACTCAACTGAAACTAGTCTAAACAAAAAAAAACAAAAACAACAACAAGTAAAATTGTAGTTAATGCTGCAGAAAAGTTATTCAACGTAGAAATATTTAAACAAAACGAAAAACAAAAGGAGCAACAAAACAAATTAAAACAATTACGCTATAAAAATTGAAAGCGTAGACACGATTAATTGAAACAACAACAAAGCTAAATATTTGTTGTGCTTGACAAAATTGGTAAAAAAAAACTAAACACACAAAAAAAACACAAAATTTTTGGTCTTATAAGCAAATTACAAAATGTTTTATGTTAAGTGCTTAAAATCTATGTAAATTAATTAGCAATTAGACTAACAAAACAAAAAACCCATCCAGACGTCATATTCGCCCTCGAAAACTAAGCAACTCATGCGAATATTGTAAGAAATAAATCAAATAAGTAAAACACATAAGAATGCTGTAGACGAGTGATCTCGACTACGTTATACCCTGAACCCAGCTGTTAAATATATTTCAATTTTATTGGCAAATTTCCCTTTAAACAATATGAGAATATATTTTTTTAGTATAACTTGTGTGTTTCATAACCGATCTTAATGAAATTTTAATAGTTCATTTATAATATGCCTATGCATATTATGCAGATTCTGCCTTTAAAATTGTGGCTTCTATTACTATCGGAAATCGAAATGTATCTATCGATAAAACGGACGCAAGTTTTGATAACATAAAGCAAACATGATCTGCGCCGGATAAACGATACGATATATTCCAAAAATCAAATCTCCAGCTATTATAGTCTAATGGAGTTGTAGATGCTTCCTTCTGCCTGTGACATACATTTACCCATTTTGATGGGTTCGGGGTATAAAAAAAGAGAGTAAAACAACAAATTACATTTTATCAAAAACTTACAACTATAAATTTGCTTACCAAATTTACCTCACACAAACTCACACACAGCATTAAAATAATTAATTTTTTTCTATTCTGTGTATAAATTAAACTATAGAGCTAAATGTGTAGTGTTTGCTATAAATACTAAACAATTTATATTTCTAAACTAGCATAAAAAATTTATTTCACATATTTGCGCTTCAATTTTGAAACTGGTTTCTAAATATATAAAATGGCAATAAAATAATGCCGCACACAATTCTATAACAAACTATTTATATATACAAATATATATATATATATATATATTAAATGTATGTTCGTTTGTTTATGTTTTGTCTGACTGTCTGTCTGTCTGTGTCTCTTGGCAACAGACATTTGCGATAAACGATAGAAATCCTGTAGAAACCAAGGCAAACTTTTCGAAATTAGTTAAAAAAAAAAAACCAACGCAAAAATATTTTAACCGTGGACTGAATAAATTGCATAAATCAGACAATTATGCAATTAACCGATATATATATTTTGTACTAATTCTAATACTAAAACTTATGCTTAGTTAATGACAATTATGAACATTATTATTAATATGATTTTGTTTTGCCTTTGCTTTTAATGTGGCAGGCAAATGTTTAGTTTCCAATACACACAAACATTTCAACTTAATGTGTATTTCATGCATAAGTTGCAAATGGCAAAAGCAAAACCAACAAGTGGACGACACACTGCCCCCAGTGAATGTGCACAGGCGTTCAAAATGTTGTAACACCAACACACACACGCAACACACACGCACACCCCTCACAGATCGTGGCAAGTAAGCCCAACTCGAACCTCTCTTTGAGTGTGTATGTGTGTGCTTGTGTAAGTGTGTGTGTGTGCGTGCCAAACAATTCATATTTGAACGCCTTGCCATTTCAAGTTAGTTTTATATTCTCAATTAGTTTAACGTGTAATATAGTTTAATTTTCTCTTATGTAAAACACCCCCCAAAATGAACCCATCCTCCAAGAAGTTTCATCATAGTTTCGTATTCTTTTTAAGTAGCAACAAATGCTCATATGCCAACTAAATGCTATAGCTAAAGTAAAAACCAACTCTAGCCCCTATACTTATATTATTATAATATGTATGTATTTTTAAGACTGAGTTCTCTCATTTTCTTACAAAAAGAGATGGTTGACAAGCGCGCCTATATGCAATAAATATAAATGTCAAAAGATTTTCGAAGAAGGAAGTAGAAAATGCCCATGTCTGAGGAATTTGCCAATGTTCGATGCTTGATATGTGTATTAAAAGTGTAGCAAACCAACTATATATATACATTAATCTATATATATATATATATGTATATGTATATATATTATGTGTCTTTGTATTCGTAATTTTAATGTCTTTTGGACAGATCGTGTGTAATTTCTTGAAATTGTGCTCTGTTTACTAAAATCGCTCACTACAAAGGAGACTATTTCCATGCCCCATTTTCTTCAAAACTCTTAACTGTGCTGCTTTCTTATGTATGTAGTTTTTAATTATATATATATATATATGTATTCAAATATATAATATATATGCATTAACTAATTTAGCATACGCTTACAGACGATATAAATGAAAAGAGGAAAAGCGAAAAAGTAAGAAAAAAAAAAACAAAATAAAATAAATATGAATTCAAACTTTCACGGAGATCTCATAGCAAAAAAACGAAAAACATGAGTCGTTGGCTAAAACAAATAAATACAAATGGCAAATGGCTAAAAAAAAAACCGTTCGATAGCCGCCAGTTTAGTAGGCGATTTCATTTTAACTTTTTTAACATAGCCGCTACTTTTGTTTATAAATAATATTTTTTTTCTTAAATATAGACTACAGTCTTTGGTCACACAAACACACTCACACACCATATACACAGACACACTCGAATTCAAAAGCATAAAATATACACACAGCCACACACACACACATCCACACACACATTGAATATATACTTTTAGTTTTTTGTTTGTAACATGTAACTATAAAATATACAACTGAAATAATAAAAAACGAATACAATGCAAAATTAGCATCTACATTTAGCACCTAAGCACATTTTACATACATACATAGAGACAAGCATAATTATTGTATTTTGACTTTGTGTAAGCACCATGTAAATAACATTAACACCCCACCAATACATATTATATTAAATAACCCAAGTAACTATTAAGCCGTAACTAGTTTTTTTTTAGTTAAACAATCAACAAATATGAACTATACGATTAGTGAATCAGATTCAATTATGAATCTGATTGAGAAACATGTACATTTTTTAGCACACCTTTCATTCAATTGCTATCGAGAACACCCAAAACAAAATAAAAAACAAAAAACAAACCATACAAATCTGAATATAAACCTAATAATGGAGTTTCTTAAGGATCTGTGAGTTGAACTACTTTGTCTATATATACATTTTAGGCGCTTATGTTTCAATAAGTTCGACAAAAAAAAAACGCATATGTTTAATTGTTAGTTAAGTTAAGTATACAACTAAAATAAAAAACAGATAACTGGCAACAACTGCATTAGTATTTGACCTAAACCAATTGTGGAGCAGTACTACTTATATATATTTATATATATACATATAAATGTGCTAATTATACAGTAGAACCTACGTATAAACTACCTAAAATACAAGTTAACGTTTACGTTTGTGGTAACGTTTTCATAATGGATGCAGAGCGAAATAAAAATTGTGTAAACCTGTTTGTATAAAAACCGAAAACCACCTTATTGTTTTATTCTAATTTTACTTTTGATTTGATTTAATTATGAATTATGTTTTCTTTTTAGAAGTTTTGTGGGCACACATACCACACCCTGTTGCAAGAATAGGGGGCACATGTGCCTGCCTGGACGTCTAGTAAACCGCAGAACCCAATGCATTTGCAATTAGAATTTATAGCTATAAAATACGTATATGCATTTTTTTCCCCAAGAATACACCAAACCAATTAGCACTATATACGATATATTCTATATAAATATATATGTGTATGTATGGACAATATTTGCAAATAAACAAGTAAAACCAAAAAACCAAAACTAAACTCATAAAAAACACCAAACCAAACAGATATTCAAGTACAGGTAAAAAAAAAACATTTGGTATATGTGTATTTCCAATGACAAGAAATATATATAACAAATTAGTTTGGAACATAATACCTATTATAGAGCATTTTTGAGCAGTTCATGAGGCTGCTGTTAAATATTTCTCATAACTAATATATAATATTCAATTGGTAATTGATAGAGACAACTCGAAATTTATGAAAATTTGTGCCAGAAAGCCAAAAAACCAAAAACTACAACAATTAAAAAAAATACAAAAAATTTTTGGACAGCATTGAAAAAAAAAACGTTTTCTTAAATGAAAAAATTGCGCTCAGGTTATAAAGAAATGAAAAGAAAATAAAAAACAAAACATGTAAAAACATTATTATAAAATGTATAAATTCAATTCAATGAAACAAAATGAAAAACATAAATATTGCTTACAAAATACATAAATAAATGTACGTTTAACATGTTTAACAAAAGGCTGTTTGTAGAAATTGTAACACAGTTTTTTTAACCAAATAAAATATATATATATATATGTATATAAATATATATATATATATACAGGAACAACAACTACATAGATATATATATACACATGATATTCAAGGCATTACCAAACTTTTGCTGTAAATGTGAGTAGAAAACACGCTTAGAAACTTGCACACAAGAATAATTTCTGATTAATAATTATGCAACAATAGTTGCTTAATCTCAATCCTTGAGTGGAACATTAGAATCTTAAAAAAAAGGCCGCTTTGTGCACCGCTAAAATTTTGTAAATACATAAAGCGGATTAATTATAATAACAAAATACATACAATAATATCGGTGTATGTGCTTATGTACTTATAATGGAATATAATATATATATATATATATATATATATCTACATATATATATTTATATATTTATATAGAAAACTTTGTGATTGCTTCTCATTGATGATAGTAGATATTGAGTCATATGTAAGCCGGTGGGTGGAATTTTTCTTATACCACATATACCACCCATCAAATAGCAACGTGTAAAAATAGCGCTCGATTTGCAGGCAAACTAAGAAATCAATTCGTCGTATTATATATATATATATTTAAATAGCAAACTCCTTCCTAAAATTCCAAAAACGAACAAAATAAATTACAAATAAAAAATGAAATGTAGGAAACAACACAATGTACGAGTAGTTAACAATAACACATATATTTAATATATATATATATATATATATATACATATATATATATATTATACATATATATATATATATATATATATAAGCCTATTTGAAGGCGTGCTTATTAATTATTATGATTATTACATACAGATATCGATAAATGTTGTAAAAAGTATATATCTATAACGTAACTCTATATATAAAAATATATATATATGTATGTGTATATGTGAAAATAATATGTGGCACGAAACCAATGAAGAAAATCCCCTTAAGTAGATGCACTCAACAGAGCTGTCCTTTCCAATTTTTAGTTAATCAAAGGAAAATTGAAAAAACAAAACGATTGGAATGAAATTAAACAAGTATTGTTTAATTGTATATATGTAATTATAAACAATATATTCACAGGTATAAAACGTAACCATTAAAATATACACTCACCAAATTGATACATACGTTTTTTCGTATAATTAAGCGAGCGACGCTCGCAACCACAACTTGTAAATTATAATGCAAATTAAACACTTTTCCAAAATTACATACTTAACATAATACCATAATACACACTAACCCATTGTATTAACTAAAATACAACAAACATAAACCAAACATTAGACTTACTAATATTATATTATAACGTAAAAGTGAAAAAAATGACAAAACAGTAAGAAATGCTTTCAAACTAAATAAAGTTCTTTGGAATTACAATGCAAAAAAAAACAAAAGATACGAAACCAAATTAAACTGTTATTATTATTTCTGAGAACAGTCGATAGCCAAATTCAAATACTGCTTTGCCCTGCTTATGTGCTCATATGTTCACCCTAAAATTGTGCTCATTTCCGGTATCCACATGAACAGACCAATAACAGAACAGTCCAACATAATCGAACTGCTCTACACTGCTTGCATTTCAAGCAGTGCCGACCGCATGTGTTTAACAAATTTTAGCAAAGAACGTTTGAGAACATCTAAAAATTTAAAGCATACTTCTGGGCATGCAATTTATATTCATCTAGTCAGGGACGAACACCAAATCAAAATTTGTTAGACATTTTTAATTTCTTAAGAATTTTTACTTCTTCTCGAAAAATCTTTTTTTCGCCCGTTTAAAGGACTTTTATAACATATTATTATTCCTAGCCGCCGGACAAGTACTATACTAATATGGCCCAAAAGGACATTCAGGTAACCAATGAAATAGCCAAGTTACACCCAATTATTTAGCATTTTTCTCGAATCCAGAATATCATTAATTGCCTCTCGATAGACATTCGAACTGAGAGTTGAGTAATATTTGTTCTTCCAAAATCCAAAATGATATGCAAGAGTTATGACTATAAAACTTATGTCGTTTTATAAAAATAGCTCTACCACTGCCAAATCTTAAAAGATTTTGAAAGGATATGTTACAATTGCATTCTGCATGATAAAGAATCCAAGCATTTCTCTGAAAATTCTGAAAATCCTTAGAGTAAATAGATAGATCTACATCTCTTTTAAGACTAAGAAGACGTAGAATTTGTCATTCAGTTCGTGGCTAAAGAGCTCTCAAATATTTCTAATTCAGAATTCAAGTTTTCTTTTATGGCTACAAATATAAAGGTATGCCCATTATTTGGGTCGATCTTTGATCGGGTTCCATACAATTAGCATCTTACATCTAGAATCTGCACCAGCGCTGGGGTGCTCTATAAATACATAAAAATATATGTTGTGTGTGTTACGTTCTGAATCAGTCTTAGACAAATAAAAATGTTAAAATGATTTCTTAAAATAATCCTCAAGGGATGAACTTATAAGCAAATAGTACACACTAAAATGATAAGTGAACATTTCTTGTTGTTGTGCTAATATTTTTGGCCATAATGGCTGAAGCTCTCCTCGATGAAGATCTGTATGGAACGCTTGACATGCTGCTTGTGCGGTTCAGGTATATGCTCCAACTTGGGTAATATCTTCATGAGAAACCGAAAATCGGGCGATAAATTGATACTGGTCTCGGTTTCTGGCGGCGGCGTCGACTCCTTGACGGGTTGCACCACGGGCAATGGGGAAGCATTGGTGGGTGGCTTAATGACCACAGAATCTTCCAATTTAACAAAGTTTGTCGGATTTTTCTTCGGCGGCAACGTTATGTGCGGCTTGTGGGATATGCTTGGAGTTGGCTTCGTTGGCTGCTGTTGCGGCTTGATCATCGGTTGCTTCACTGTTGCCTGTGTCTGTGCCTTCGCCTGCGCCTGCTCCTGCGCCTTCTCCTGCACCTTCTCCTGCACCTTCTCCTGCACCTTCTCCTGCACCTTCTGCTGTGCCTTTTCCTGCGTCTTCTCCTGCGCCTTCTCCTGCATCTTCTCTTTCTCCTTGGCCCTCTCCTTAGCCCTCTCCTTGGCCCTCTCCTGGGCTTTCTCTAGCGCCTGCTCTTTGCCCTGTATGCAGCTGAGTATCTCGGGTAAAAATTTCTCCAAATGCTGGGTGAGAGTCGACTGCTGTTTATCTGTGACAATCATTAGTTTTTTGCCAGATGAATCCTTCTCCTGCTCCACCAATACAAACATCTTACGCTTCTGGCCATTGGACTGGCCATTAATGCCATTCTTCTCATCCGACTTTTCAGTTATCAAATACAATTTCCGTTTCTTGGCCAACCCATTGTTGGTTGCTTTGCCCTTTCGGACCGGTGCTTGTGTATTGAGTACAATGTTGAGCGGCAAGTTGGCCTCGTAGTCGGAGCCAATCGACTGCACATCGCTGGAGACGGATGAGGACGAGCACGTAGAGTGGGAACGTTGGGGCACAGGTGTTATGGTCGTCACCGACTTTTCCATTGATGACTGCTTCTCCGCCTTCCCAGTGGAACACTTAAGATAAAATAATTCAGGTTATTTCAATGAGTTTTTGTTTGCGATATAAGATTTTACTCACATCGACCAGTTCAATGGTTGTGCTGTCTGCCAAGGGATTAACAGATGCTTTTGTCTCAATTTCTGTTGTGGTTGCTGTTATTGCAGATGTTGCAGTTGCTTCGCCTGTTGTTACTTTATTTAGCTTGGATGCACGCATTGGCGTCGTCTTCATGCGCGTCTTGGCCATTTCCTTGCGCTGGCTAAAATGCCTAAAGCAGATGCGTAGTTTTTTTAGGCCGCCAAGTGCCTCCACAAGTTGGTCGCTCACAGCGAAATGGCGTAGCCAATGGTTGCAGCTGCAGGAATTACAATTGTTTCATTTACATGCACATATATATATATATGGATTGTTGAGTGTGTGTGTGAGCACGATTCTCTCTGGTAATGCAAGCTCAGCTTTTGTCGTAATTTGATTAACTGCAAAAAAGTTCTTGAAGAGAAAGCTTTCGCAACACTCCAGAAACTCTGCTCGGTTTATTAAATAACTGTTATATGTTGACAAACGTCTTTTCTATGGTATTTATCCAAAACCACAATTGTCAAGCGCTGCTCAACGTTGCGATCGCCTCGGAAGTTCTTTGTTTACTGTCACAAATTGCATTGAAGTTTTATTCTTTTGACAGTGCTTTTCTGTGCAGCTTTAAAATTAGTTCTCTTCTCTCGCTCTCTCACACGAAGTTTAAAGAAGCTAATGAAAAGTTCTAACCATGGCCGCCAAAATAATTCAGCTGCAAAAAACGCTCTTATGCTCACTGCAAATGCACTCACATACTGTCTCTCTCTCTCTCTGTCTGCGGCTCATACATTTGTGTGCATGTGTGGTGCTTTCGCTGTTTTCGCGCTCTCTCTATATCTCTCTGTCTATCTTGGAGCGGAAGTTTGCAACGCCGGCGCTGCTTCTACTTAACCCTTCCCTCCCTCTCACTTCCACAAGCAGCTTATACCACAACAATAACAAGAGCGTATTTGCTGTTTACTTGCTTTATGAATAGCGAAGTAGACTAAACCAATTTGAGGGGGGTCTTATACTACCTTATTAATCGATGTAAGATTATTTACCTAAATAATTGTAGCAAATTTAGTGAAGATAATTTTAACTTTTTCACACTTTTTGCTGCTTTTCAATTTCTTCATGTTACACATCTAATGTCCACTGTAAACTCTATGCTGATGGACAACAATTTCAGAACTGCAAGAACAAAATTGTTTTTGCAGCTCAAACTTCACGGCCAACAGAGCGCGCACCAAATGCATTAACAGAGAGAGAGCACGAGAGTTAAAAATAAACCAATGGCCTATGCGTGTGTGTGTGTTGAGACGCAGCTTCTTATGCTGCTGTCGCTGCTTCCCTCACACCCACAATGTGCATAATTGCAATTCAAATGTATGTATAGCTTCTTGTACTTCATGTTTTTTTTTGCCATGGCATTGAAATTTTTCTATGAAGTTGATGCGGGCGCCGAAAGTTCAGTAACCTTTGGCTTGGCGCAGATGAGACGCGCCAAAACAAAAGCTCATTTTTAAATAGGCAAGTTTTCTGTCGGCATATTATTTGAGTGCATGCTTGACATATGTACACGCATACATACATAAACAAATACATAAATGCATGTTCACATGTATACACATAAATATGTATGCGCAAGAGAATGTGTGATGCGCAACAAGCTCTGATGCAGGGCTGGATGTATCCATAAACTGGTTTTAAATGTAGATCGACAAATGCAATTCTAAATAAATACAAATTTGGCGAGTAGACACTAACCGATTAATATCGTGCACTGGGAATCGACGTAGCTCAGCTGGCGTCGCATTGCAGCCCATTAGACATATCCTCGAGTTTAACGGTGCATGCCCTTCTTCCTTTACTGCTGCAGGTTGAGGATGCCACAGATTGGCGCAGGGATGCAGAGACATTGCCTTGCAAATGCGTAGGTTGCTCATTCTAAAAAGAAAAACCAACGTACAAATAATTACATCAAATTTTTAACAGTGTGGATTATTTATTTACTTATCTATGTAGCTAAAGTATAACAATATTATTACTCAAGTCCGAGTCCAAGACGGAGCGGAATAAAGCCATATACACAAACACGCGCGAAATAAAAGTTAAAAGCTTTAGTACTCTCTGCACAGCTTTCGTCAGCCGTCGCATGCAGTTCTTATTTTTTTCTGTTTTCAAATGAGAAAAAGCTGTTGTGTGCCTCTGTACAGCAATGTGAAAAGCTCGACTAGAACAACGCTTACGCCGTCGCTTGCCTCGCTGATTGCCTGCCTCAATTGTTGCTGAGTTTGCAAAAGATAGTCAAAGACCGCGACACTTGTTGACTGCTCTTTTGTTTTCATTATCACTAACATACATAACTTTATTGCAGAAACTATTTAGTCGCTTATGATACATACATATCTTGTGATCTTCAGACAGATGCGAGTTGAATAACCTTCCTGCAAGCCGCAGACACAACACGTTGTTAGTGAAGCATGCTTTCGCCTGGCACGATTATCAGTGCTCTTTTTGGACTGTTCTCTTCATGCACTCATATAGCTTTTTTCATTGCGTAAATAACGTAAGGCGTTAAGTTTAATTGATATTGTGCAGCTGCATTCGTTACTGATTTATTTATTTGCCTGCAGTTTCACTTTGTTTTTGGTCTGATTTACGTTCTGTCTAAGCTACGTCACGGTATCTGGAAGACTGCCAAAAGTTTCGCCTGCGTCATTTTAAGTGGAATGTAAAACGTACTGAAAAGCTGTCGGGCTGGAGCTTTCGTTTCTCTTTGAAAGCTCATGTACCGATGTTTTTTTAAGCTCGGTTTCGGAGCGCGCATGTGCTTTCTCTCTCTCTCTCGAATCACATGGAAATTTCTATGAGCACAGCGATTTTTATATTTTTCGGCTGTATGTATGTATGTACCATATGATAGTGTGATGGTAAGCGAGATCCAATTTTGTATTATCCAAAAGCTATTCGATATGAAAATAAGGCGTACAGAGCTTTTAGAGACAGTATCGTTTATTTATTTAATGATTAACCAATAACATCTTGTACATTCAATTGACTAATAACATTTCTTATCTTAATTGCGTGTCATAAATTATGGTGACCATTCGGAATGCAAATTTGCCAGTATATCACATTCAAAAATTCAATTAAA
This sequence comes from Drosophila fungiperda, assembly GCA_035042345.1. Classification (NCBI taxonomy): domain Eukaryota; kingdom Metazoa; phylum Arthropoda; class Insecta; order Diptera; family Drosophilidae; genus Drosophila; species Drosophila fungiperda. Next base: position 4,930,678 of record JAWNLM010000028.1, on the reverse strand, counting down.
TGTGTTAAAAGCTTTTCATAATCAATGCTATTTAATTACATTGGAAGTCTCAGGTGTTAAATTCAGATTCGCGAGCGGGGTGCGGTGTGCGAGCTACGAATTTTTATGATCATTAATAATAATTTGCTGGGAGCACGTTTTATTCGCTTTTTAAAAGCCAATCAATTGCCAACTTATGGATGCAATAAATTTCAATAGTTACTCAGTCAAACATAAATATATATTCATTTATAAAAAAAACTCTTGGAAAAACTGCAGATAAGCGTCGCCTTGTCACATCATTCATATTTTTTCTGCTAAGACGTCAATTTAAATTGTAAAGATAGTTTTATTTATTTTATTTATTCAGTTTTTATATATTTTTTTAGTTTTGTTTTCTTTGCTAAGCAGCCGCCTGTCAATTGTTTAGCTGTCAGCTTATAACCAGCCTCAATGTGTCCCTCCTTAAAACATTTTTATTAGTTGTTTACAGATTCCCATTTTATACAAAAATATACATATAAATATCTGTGTGCTATTAAAAACAATAGGCTGGAATTTGAACTGACTAATTGTTTGTTCAAAGCGAGTAATTGCATTTTACGATCATAATGACAAAAGTTGCTGTACGTTTTTATAGCCGCATCAATGTCCAACCGATTATATCCTCAAGAAAAATTTTACGAATCTAGTCTGCTAAACAATTGCATCCACAGTTGTATTGTAAAACGGTCGACTGACCGATTCTCTATTTTGATTGAATGAATGATTAGTTGCCGATTTGAAAGTGTTTGCCATTGACGGCGTCTAGGCGATGCCAGACTGCAGATATAGTAATCATCAGTGAGCTGTGAGTGTGGTCTTAACTGTTAGCCTGAAAATGCTTGAAGGCAAACGTTTGCCGATCGTAGATTGTATGTGATTAGAATATAGACAATTAAGTGCACATAAATTGATTTACTTGTAATTTTTAATGGTGCCTACCGCTGCACATTTACAAAGCAATTGAGGCAAATTGCGGAGGCGAACAAGTGATGCCCCTTTTGAAGAGATCAGGGGATCAGCAAAAAGTGGAATTGAAGTTAAGCACAAATTTGATTATCATTAAATGATTTCCTATAAAATAATAATGCCTGCATATATAATATAACTCAAATATGGACATATTTGCTTCAAAATATAATAACAATTTCTATTGTAAAAGCAGAGAAAACTTAAAAAATACACGAAAAAAGTAAAGTTTTGTCAGAAGTGGGATTCGAACCCACGCCTACAGAGTAGACTGCGACCTGAACGCAGCGCCTTAGACCACTCGGCCATCCTGACTGTTCTTTTGCACATGCTTAAAAACGAACCGCATTCGATGGCACCGCAATCAAATCGAAAATGGTGAATAACAGAATAAAAAAAATTAAATACAAAATATAGTGTTGCCAGCTCCCTTTTTTATTTTTAGTTGACACGATAAGTATACGCCATGTCTTACATATGTTTGCCAATCACACTTAACTCTTTTGAACTTGGGCTGCCTACGCGACGAATGAAAAATTGCATGTGGCGCCCGGAGGCAAAGACAAATTGCACTCGTCTCGTCATGGAAAGGTGTGTACTGACTGACAACATACAAAATTAACAAAATAAAAACAACAACGAAACATAATAATAAATAAGATTAAAACATAACAACAAAACACAACAAATTTTGTACGTTTATAATTTGAGCATGAAAAATGAAACGATTGGAATGATAAAAAGAATAAAAAGTAACTTTAGCCTGAAATGAGGTCAAATACATATATCAAATTGTGTAAGTTCGCCGATTTGCAAGTGTCACTTTTTATATTTATTTGCATTTATTATGCAACAAGTGACAACAGTCAATTTTAAATACAGGCATATATCAAAAAGGCGGTGCCCACCCACTGGCTGCTGTTGTGGTTGTTAAAGTTTAACGTGCATTTTCAATGAGCTATGCAAAATAATTAAATTATAGTCGAATAATAAGTTAGCCAGTGACAAATGTCAACTGGCCAGCGGCCAAATTGCTCCCTGGCCAATGCTGTTGACATTTCACACGCCGCAGCTGCAATTCACGCTTAACGTCCACTTGTTGTTGCTGTTGTTGCAACCACTTGTTGCTAGTACCGGTCGCACGCACTTTCAATGCATTTCAATTAGCCGCTGCTGCTGCTGCTGCTGCCGCTGCTGTTGCTGCTCCACTTTGACTTTGAGCAGGCCTCGAGTGATATTTTCATTTTTATAGCTTGATTGTAGACATTTGATAGGCATTTATATATGTTAATCAGTTGGCTGACCTGACAGCTAAAGTTAATTAAAGTTTACGCTTTCGGCCGGCATAAATTCAATGCATACAAAACAAGCACTGTGCGAGTTATTTATCCATTAATTCACATGTTTACTTTTGCAGACACACATAACCCATCATGGATATAATGTATGCACAAAGATATGTATACATACCTCAACAAATGCGTACTTGTGCCCCAACATAAATTCATTGTGATTAATGATACCACACAAAGTTCTTAGACAGACTGACCTATTTCCTATGCATGTCGGTTTTTTTTTTTATTTATTATGCTCGGCTCGTATTTGTCTAATAAAACTCAAAAGCAGTTGAAATAAAATTAGCAAATTGCCCGAATGTCAATCAAAAGTCATCAATCAAAAATTGTGCTACTGTCAGCTTGACACAATATGTATAAATATAAATAATAAAAAAAACATACACATTAATATATGGATTGCATCGGGGAGCGGCAGTGGCTGTGGCAGTGGCATTAACTGCACTCTGCTGTTGCAATGGGTGCAGCTTGTAAATTAGCATTACAATGGCCCAGTTAAGTGGGTCAACAAGTACAACAACAATAATAACAACATCAACAATAACTGTAGCAAATTAATACTTATGATATGGACGTTAATAACCAACATAAGTAAAAGAAGACATTTCAGAGACTGAAACATGCGGAAAACATTTCAATCAGATGGTTTGACCATCTGCCCTTTTTTAAAGTCTGAATAAATTTTTGTATTAGTTACTATTTTGGTATAAAACATGTCTTCATATAAAAATTCTGTTCCTTAAAAAGAAAAAATATTGACAACGGTTCCAAATTTGGCAAAACCATAGCCTCAATAATGATTGATCATGATTTGATCAGTAGATTAATTCTGTATTAGTATTTCTAAATATTCGCTCAAAAACGAATTTTAGAGATCGTTTAAAATTTTCCATTACAATCACTTTGTTAAGACTAAACCTATTTCCAAAAATTAAAGCATTTTGATCATGATCTTTAGAACGATACAACACTAAGTATTCCAAATATGAAGCTAACATGTTTAAGCTTTATTTGCAAACTTGATCTTATCTTAATTCACAAAATATTCCCAAAGATTTATATAAAAAAATGTATGCCTTGAGCGTTATCTGCAAACCACCCGCAACAACAGAGGAAGGAGTCAACAGACTCTTTCAATTTCAAAGCATCCAAAAGTAGCAGATGCTGCCAGACAATGGAGTCACAGTTTGACCACTTGGAGCATTAATCAATATCTCGATATATATATATATATACATATATATATTTTGAGTGTTCTTAGTGCACAGTCGCGACATTTTATGCCAAATTTGAACAAAGTTAATTAACATTAACAGGTTTCATTGTTTTTTTATGCCGGCTAGCATTTTAGACGTTTGTCAGTTCTGTGTTTTGTTTTTATAGCCGCAACACAAATAATATGTATGTATATAAGCGATTATGGGGGCGTATACGCGATGTCTAAGCAAGAGCTCTCAGGCACAAAGAAAGCGAGCTGAATTCAATTTGCAAACGTTTTTAAATGCTTGTTTTTACCGCTTGCCTAATAGAAATTTAATTAGCCATGCAATTTTGTATTTTTCCTTCTTTTGACATTTTTGTTTTGCTTTGCGGTTTGGCTCATGAGCGTTGACGTTGCACGTGCAGTCAAGCTGTGACATATGAGCACTCAATGCTGGTGTGTGTGAGACTGTGTTTGTGTGTGAGCTGCCCACGCATTTGTGGGCTTGACGCTGCCTTTGGTGTGTCAGTGTGCGAAGTGAAGAAGCCAAGCCAAATAAAAGACATGAAATAAAAACAAAACTTTATGGCGCACCACACAACACGCAAATGCTGCTTGCTTGCAAACGCGCGCGCTCTCTCATATTACGCTCTCTTATTCTATCTCTCTCTGTTGTTACGGTGCTCTTTTGCTGCGCGTGACGTCACATGTTTAGCTACTCGCACTCAGAGCAGCTGGTGTCAAGCGAGAATGAGAGAGAGAGAGAGAGCGCAGCAGCTGCGCTGCACAGCCCACACTTTATTACGTTGTGCGATCGGCTTACTTTGAGTTTGCTGGCTGCTTGCTTGCTGATTGCTGCCGCTGCAGTCAGTCAACAGCACAAAGCGCAACGCGTCGGTTCGGCAATTGTTCCAACGTAAACTTACATCCGCGCGCGTCGTTTCTCTGCTCGTTTTAAGTTAGTTTGAACGTACGTCTTATCGTTTAAACTAAAGTAAACACAAACGCAATAATAAATCATTTTCCAATAGTCTGTCAAGTGCTTGGACTCAAATTTGTAGCTAAAGAGCATTTCTCATTTTTCCTGCTATGCAATTACGAAATCTTACGTTGAAATTTTATGTGCGTTCCTCCATGTGTCTATAAATATAAAAGTGCCAGCGCCAGCGCCAAAATATATGAACGATACAGTCCGGAAAAGTCGACGGTCCGTCATTTTGGGCGTCTGGTCAAAGTAGCAAAATCGCTAGAAACACGCAGTAAAAGAAAAACAACAACAACAACAATAAAAACAAAACAAGAGAAAATGTCGGGTTGATTGACTTGCAGGAATTTGAGACTCCAACGGCCGACAGCAAACAGCCGTCAGCATCCCGAGATTCTTCAAAATCTATATCCATATCCATATTCGCCTTCACAGCGACCATCATCTTCAGCAAATCCGCAGCTTCCGTTGCTTATCTGCCGCACGAGATTCTGACGGGGGCTGGTTAATGGGCGCTGGCTGCCCTTTCTGCTGATGATGATTATGGGAAGGTGCATGACTTGCGTTTTCTGTAAGTTGCACATTCAATTTATAAGCCAAATATATTCCCATAGCCACAAATATTCATAAGCGAGCAAACACAAAGAAAGTTAAACAGACTTTGTATACATTATATGCATGTCGAAGCTGTCTGGCTTTTTTTTGTTTAATTGCACATCAATATCAATAAGATGCGCATAAACATCATACATAAAATTTAATTGCGGGAATAAGGGCAGAGCTTCGAAACACAGATAAATTGAACAAAAACATGCATATTTATGTCTAGTTCATAAATAAAACACGTAATTAAATTGTTTAACACATTGGCAAAAAACAGACCGTAAGTTATTAAGTTGCTGATTATTTCCAAAAAAAAAGGTGCATTAAAACACAACTGTGTGCGATAATTAGAAAATTAATACCATGAATACTTCGGGCAGTGGCTGCTGTTTTCCATCAGCCCATCAGATGACACCCACACAATATCATACAATTCGAAATTAAAAAGAAAACAAGCCACACAAAACATGTGTTAGCCATAAAAATATGTTTTAAACAAAAAGTAAATACTTTTAACTATAACTACATATAACTAAATTTAAAAAATTATTTCAGGAAGAAAACCATTGGATATGTATATAAAAAACTAGAATAAACAAAAAAAAAAGTCTTGTCAGAAGTGGGATTCGAACCCACGCCTACAGAGTAGACTGCGACCTGAACGCAGCGCCTTAGACCACTCGGCCATCCTGACTGTTGGCACGATGTGCGCCAATGCTCATGTACAACATTTTGCTAAAGCGCTGTAAATGCGCACTGTCAACAGTGCTTTGCTATAAATAGCTTTTTATAAACTGTTGTTGTATTGCAAGGGATTTTAAATTCTTATTATATTTCGCAAACGATACTTTGTATCTCAGAAGCAATTTGCTATATTTTAATTTGTTACCATATTAGGTCTTTATGACATAACTAATTGGCAGTTAACTAATTTGTATTGCCCTCAGGCTTGCAACTCTATTAAATATATAATTCTAAAGCAATTTAATGGCATAATAAATGCAATTTGATCTGCTGTTTTGTGAACAGACGCCGACAAAGTTTTATTTCCCTCGAGATAAATATTATCGCTGCCGTTGTTGTGGGCTGGGCCCGGAGACAATCGTATTAAGTCCAGTAAATGAAAAGAAAAAACCAAATAACAAGCCCAAACCGAGAGAGATTAGTCATTGAAGAACATATACAAATTTACTTGTATAAAAAAAAAACGCTTGCCTTATAAGCCTTCTAGCCCTGAACAAAAAAATTAGTTTCAAAAAATATTCAGCTCAGTTGAAAATGAGGTTAACCCGCATTCTTAAAAAAAAAAACACAGCAACCCAAGTCTGGGCGCTAATATTGCGGTTTGGAGGCGTGTCATTTCGAGACTTCAACTCTCACAATACTCTCTCATTAAATAGCGGCACTTTTGTTGTTTTATTTACAAATATATATATACGTGCATCTTAATTATGAAATAGACAATCGCCGTGGGATATTTTTGTTTGGCTTTTTATCTTGGCAGACATATTTTAATGAGTTTCTCGACACTTGGTGACATTTTCACTTGATTTATGGCTAAAAAGCCCGGTGTTCATTTAGCTCTATTTGTATTATGAATTTTCTGTTATTTTTTGTTGTCACTTTTGCATAAATTAAAATTGGAACGCTTTCAGTTTCAGTTGCGTCTAAACGCGTCTGCCACAATCAATGCAGATGTAGTTGTAACTGAAGAATGGGCGAGCATTGTTCAAAAGGTCTTTAAAAGATACGCTTTGACTCGATGCCGACAACAAGTATATTTTCTAAATGCTATTTATAGTTGCTGTATATGAATATTAATGTGTGTATACACACATATGTAGTTGGGCATGTTTTCAAAAGTATTTGCCGTCGAATTATGCACGCGCATTTCGAGCTAATTGTTTGTTTATCTGAGGGGAAAAAACCAAATGGCATGAAATGTTTTGACATACGCGAAAAAATCTTTCCTCAAAAGCAAATCTGTTTGTAAACAAATTTCATTTCCAATTTTGTTATCAGTTTTTCCAGAAAAACAAACCGAGAGAGAGAGAAAGAGAAGTCAGCAAAGCTTGTCTCAATTCAAGCGTCTCTCCTTTTCTTTCGCCTTTGATAATATATTTATAATCGTTAAATGGGGTCGCAAACTCGATTTCAGCACGCAATTCTTCAATCACACGTAGAACACACGTGAAAATGTAAATTTAGCGAATATCGTATGTCAAAGATCGCACCGACAAAGGTGTGGAAATGGTTTTGCTATAATATGTTATGACAAATGGGAAATCTGAAACTGACACCATTTTTATTAGTTTTAATAAAAAAAAAATATAATTTACTTTGGCGCATTTGTTTATAAACAAAGCATTGCCAGTTGACACAGTTAAGTTTTAATTCCAGGGCACGGGCTCAATGCCATTTTGGTTGGGTCAGTTCTGTTATTATATTATATATAAATATATATTATTTTGCTGAGTTCGATTCCGCGAAACAACTGCGTCAACAGAACTGAAATCAAAGCAAGGTCTGAGCTGTTTTTATCTGTAACCATTTAATGCTGTTTTATCTAAACAGTCTAAATGCAAGCGATAAATATGGCAACAGGTAATAGCCAAACTTACCTAGTTCACACGTACCGCGGATGTGCATAAATACATATATATATATATATATATGTAATTTCATAGTCCAAGCTATTCCCGTGGTATCACATTTTTTATGGAGCTATCTATAAATATTATAAAGCCCTTCGCAGCACATCTAATGCATTTTAATGCGTTGTCCATGAACACAATTCTATTATAAACGACAAAGATAAGATTTGTGTTGTTTTTATTGCGGGGTTGTTAAGTGCTTTGATTTCTTTTATGGGCTGCAGGTTATTCAACTTGTGTATATAAATTAAATCATTAGCTGCATTAATTGCAAGCGCACAATATTAATGTGCTCATAAAATGAAATATGTAAAAGCTGCAACAAAAAAGTCTTGTCAGAAGTGGGATTCGAACCCACGCCTACAGAGTAGACTGCGACCTGAACGCAGCGCCTTAGACCACTCGGCCATCCTGACTCTTACGGTCACTGGGTCCAAAGTGTTATACAAGCAACAGGGAAGTGCAAATTATACGAGCAGTGCTAATGGAAATAATTGAATTATATTTGACACACTCACAATTTGTATTTCAAGCCAATTGGGGACAAAACCAATTAATGCTCAGTGGCCATAAATGTGAATTAAAGCTCTGATAAGATCAAAAAGAAATGCGCGATTTATATTAATCTCCTTATTGGCCTTCATGTGGGCGCGTATAATGTGCTCAAAGTAGTCCATTCTCTTCATGGTGCAGAGACGGAGATTTACCGAAAATCTGAACTCAAGCAGGTCGTTGGCCAGGTTATAGAAATCTTCAACAAACTGCTTTAATTCCTCATTGTTTTTGACTTTGGCCGCTTCGCGATGCTTTTGGAATATCTGACCCACCGTATTTTGTTGAATGTTGCCCTGCATTATCTCGATCCATGCCAGTTGGACGTAAGGATGATTTGGATATGATTTTCGGATCGCATTTGTATTAAGAATGAAGGGAAACGTATTGAACAGTTTAGACGTCTTGGTCGATTGTGCAAACTGATTTAGAACCGCATTGTTGAGCGGATTATTACGGCACAGGATAAACTTCATCGAATATTCCTTTAGCTTTGGGATATCAGCTCTGATCATATTAGCCAACAGATCGCATATGAACTGACTTAGACTGTCTATCCGGATATCCTCAATGATATTCATATAGAGCACATAGAACGCATGATGTGTGATGCCGCAGAGACTGAAGAGAACTGTGCTATATTTAAAATTCATCGGGTAGACATCAAAGCAGAGAAAGCAATCGTTATCTATCGAATCGGGACTTGCCCGTTTCTTTAACTGAGCGGTACGCTTCATGTATTTATTCTCCAGATTCTTATCATCGAGTTGGTCCGTTCGAAAGCTTTCCAGGCAGAGCTCCTGATCCGCCGCAGTAAGCTCAAGGAATGAGGGAAGAGTTCGAATATTGAAGCGTTCAGTTCCCATGGCTTTAAACAAATACTAGTTAAATTTCGCGAACTATCCAAACTGACTAAAAAAAATAGTTAAAATAAGACGTTACTAAAAGTGCCTACTAGAAACAAATATACACAGAACTTAACAATTTATATATACTTGATAAAAGATTGTATTATGCAAATTTTATTAACGAACTTAAACCTGAACTTGACCCACACCCAGAATTAGGACTGACTGACAAATGGCAGATCGAAACGAAATTAAATGAATGGATACGCTTAATCATTTATCAAATGGCTAAATTGACACACCCCGTCAATATATCCATAATTGCTAAATTGTGCCCAAGTAATATCAGTGATTAATGTTAGCATTTTTATTTCATGTATTTATTTTTTTAGTTTATTGCTGATAATTTAAATAAATGTACCGACTCTCAAAGTTCTCGCGTTTCTCGCTGCTCGCCTCATTTGCATAATTGCAATTTATTGTAAATCCGTGTGCAAATATGCCAGAAATTCAGATTCAGCTAAGACTTTAAACTCTAAGGCTCTCTGAGGCATGAGGCATGTGCGCACTTGCCGCCAAAGGCCGACTGCTTTTCACAAATTCGCATGCAAATTTGTTTGTTGCCTGCTAGAAGAGAATCGCAGAATCATTATAAAAAAATGTTGGGCAAATAGTGTGTGTGTTGTGTCTAACAGGCCATGTCGCTGTCAACTTTTGACAATTGAACCTGACACTATCCATCATCTGTGGCAATCGTTTGACATTCAATCGGTGCAGCCAACTGACATCGTTGCTAATTAGTTGTCAGCTGGCATCAATTGATTTGAATACACAAATGCAACAACTGCACCCCAGATTGACAAGCGCGAATCGAATTAAATTACACGAAATGACAACTCAAAAAAACAAATAGTTTGCTAGATATTTGCCTGAAGTTGAGGCAAAATGTACTTTTAATTAGTTATAAACTGGTTCGCAAGGAGCTTAAACTTAAAATTAGCTGCAACTATGTAAATGTTTAATTTGATTTATTCCAATAAGCTCCACTTAACTGACAGCTGCCTTTTTGGTTATTTTTTGTCGATTAATTAGAATAACAGATTTATTAATGCTGTCTAAAGTGTTGAATTTATTTCTAACGCAACAAAAATATTAAAGCACATTCGCTAAGCATTTATCGCTCTAAGCTTGAGCTTAAAGCTCATGCGCCTGAAGTGCAGCCTTCAAAGCTGCAGTCTCTTCTTCTTACGCGCACCTAGCAACTCTTTTTTCTAGAACTTTCAAGGTCAGCGGTGTCGTTACTGTCTGAGCAGCCAACGCACTTTTACACACACAGACATATACATGAAGCTTTAACAATAAGATTCATTTACGCTCTCAAGATTTGATGTGTGATATTTAAATTAAATTGTCATTGTGTATCGCGCAATCTGGCTCATTCTACCTCTTCATTCATTTGTTTATATTACAGATAAAACACGGCATTAAATGGCATATGAACTATTATGGCAACTCCTACGCAAGTCACGAAAATTAAGCAACGCCACATCGCGATTTCTCAGTGTCAGAATCTGAGACACAGTATACGTCTTCATCTTCGCCCGCCTTCTAGTCTTCGTCTTCGTCTGCGTGTCGCGTCCATATTGAAGCCGACAACGTAAAGCTCAAGTTCAAAACGACGACGACGACAATCAAAACAATAAAAAGTAAAGAACGCACCAAGCAAAAAAGTCAAAAAGCAACAATAAATTAAAAGAAATAACAGAAAAGGTGTTGGCTGCATTTTGCTGTCTGCCACACAAAGTGGGTCAGGCAGACAGACGGTCAGAGGGACACAGAGAAGATATCACTGACATCGAGACAGGGGCACGTCCCAAGGCATTTTGCAGTTTATTTAATTTAAATAAATTGGAAAAATGCACAGCGAGTTGTTCTAAACTTCACTGTGCGTTTTCAGAAATTTGTTATTTCTTTTGCTTTGTTTGGTTATTGTTTAATTGTGCAACTGCAGTGCGGCGCTGAATAAAAACCACAACTAAAAAAGCACGAAGCAAACAATAACAATCAGAACACAAATTCATTGATAAAAGCGAAAAAGATAGAAACATAGATAGAAAAATTGCGCATACGACGCATGCTAAAAAATATTCAACTCGTGCTCTCTCTCTGCCGATCGTAAACAAAATGAACTCACCACAGCTCGTCAATTCGACGGCGCAAGCTCACCATAGCAGCAACAGCAGAAACAACAACAACAGCAATGCCAGCAACAACAACAACAATGGCAGCAGCATCAGCAATCAGACCACAGCAAATCAATTTGCGCCTGCACGTAGGCTAGCAGCAAGACAAACGCTTCGTTTGGCCATACCGAAGCAACAGGGTGACTCGGTCACACTGCCCCATGCCCAAACGAGCAATATTTATCGGCACTCGCCATCACAACTGCCGCCAGCACCGCTGCTCAAACGTCACACAGCCGGCGGCGGAAATCTGAATGGTGGCGGGGGCAACAGTTTTATACCCAAATCGGCATCGCCACTGGAATCGCACAAGTTGCCAAATGTGACGCCCACTGGCAGCAACACAACTCCATCCATATACAATAGTGCCGGTGCCAGCAGTAGCGGCTGTTCCTCGGCCTCCTCCAGCTTTCTGGGCGTACGCAAGCCCAGCTTAACGCTCAACTCATCGGACATACGCAACAACAACGATTTGTTTTCCTTCGCCAAAGACATGTCGCCAGCCCTGGAACTGAGTGGTGAGTTTGAGAGACAATAACTTAAGCCATAACTTTACTAATTAATTCATTTTATAGATCACTCGCATTCGCCTCTATTCACCGATATTAGCGCTTCCTGCTCGCCAGCTAATAGCAATGGTTCGCCCACTCATCATCATCAACTGGGAAGACTCTTTAGCCTGAGTCCTTCCAGTATGAGAAATTACGGAAATGTGAGTACCATTTCCAGTATAGAAATACGAGTGAAGAAAACTTATTTAAAGGACTCAGAAATGTTGCTTGTAAAATAATCTATAAATGTAAACATTTAATGTAAACATTTACTATGTATTCCATACAAGTTCCAAGTTCCATTTCATTCTACTTACAACTCTAATGAATACCACTCAGAATGCCTAATTAAAACCTATTTATAGACACTGCCCAAAGGTCAGGTGAACTTAAACTTGAGCACTCAATTGAAACGCTCATTCTCTCTCTTACTCTCTCTCTCTCCGTCACTACCCAGCTGCGAAGTAATGAAAGACTATTCATTACTAAATGCAACTGGTCTGCATACAATTTAATTCATTACCCAGCAATACTCTTCTATGCAGAATTGTTTTTCTTTTATTGGTAATGCAATTTGTGTTTATATCTAAAATTGTTATATATCTTTAAATAAGTCATTAACTGGTTATATAAATATATATAACTAGACTGTGAATATAAATACTGCACAGCTAGTTCATTACAATAGTCCATCTTCATAAATGGAGTCGCATACTATTTCGTATACATAAATTTATCACCCACAAAGTATGTATTTCGAATTGAATTCGTAATGGGATCTTTTTGCTGCTGGGTTGCTGACACGCACTGTGCATGATTTTGCATATTCTGTTGACCCACAGCGAAAAGCTTTACAAACACAAACAGCGTCGTTCATAAAGCTAACACCTCACGCGACCACAAGTAAAAGTGGGTGCGGTGATATTGTGTGGGGGGGGGGGGGGAAGAATAAGAGAGAAAGAGAGAAAGGCTTGTCGGTGACACTCCCAGCGACTTTCGTCAAACCGGCAGGGCATATTTTTTCGTTTTGACCGAGGTAAATAGATAGAAAATATCGTCAACTTAAATAATAAATAATAATGTTTAACACTACCTGATTAAGGGGTGCGGTAAGGGGACTGAGTAAATCAAGAATCGAGTCGACTAACGATGTGCCTGGCAAGTTCTGCTGTCTCTGCCGTATAGGAATATATATGTAATATACATGACAACAAAGACATTATGAATAATATGAATAATCGGCATGCGGTTAAACCTGTGCTTTGATTTTTAGTATGGCTTGACTCTGTATGCCCTACTCTTGATTGGGTTGATCGATTCCCAAAAACAGTTGCGACTGATATGAAACTGACACAGATTAGCTCGAGCGTGAATCAATCATCAGCAGTAGCTGCGTAAATATTTTATTGAAGTCAAATGTTGATGAAATGATAATGCAACATATTAAATTAAAAACAATTTATGATGACCCATAAGGGTAAACCCGAGTTATAACAAGCGCTTTTGTTAGTCATTCAACATTACAACTAATAAAATTATGACAAATAAAAAACAAATCGCATTATTTGTTGATGAGCTATTATACTCGTTAATTTTGCTGATTGGGAAGAGCATAAACAATTCAGCTATGCGGGTGCTAATAAGCTTTTTCTTAGTGTTGGTTTTTTTTTTTGTTTTTTGTTTTCTTCGCAAACTATTTGACAAGCTCTTCATCGCTCAAAACGTGAGCGCGAGTGCTGCTTGCTGTTTATCACGTAGCTGTTGTTTCTGTTGGGGAGTTAAAAGATTGTATGTGTATATAGCTCTACAGGTACAGGCATCTATAGTATATTTATATATACACATACTTCTATATGCTTGGGCTCTGGGCATATTAATTTGCTGCTTGGTTTGGCTGTTGAGAAATGACTCTCGACCGGTACGGACAAAAAATCGATTAGTTCGCCAACAAAAGTTCGGGCAAAAGGAAGTTTGCGCTTCGAGCTGTTGAAATACAGATATAAGCAAAAAAAAAAATATATATATAAAAACCACATTCTGCTGATGATGACGCCGACTCTTTTTTTTCGGGCATTATAAAGCACAAACACAAACACACACGGAAACAATCAGAAATGAACAAACACAGAGAGATATGCGAGGCACAAACACATATGGAAAAATAAAAGCTACTTACAAACTGACATCCATTTTTGTGTGGCATTTTGTGGTTTTCGAAAGAATTCCATTTTCAGTATTTGCCGAATTGAGATGCGTGCCGGTTGCTTCTGTTCTGAAAGTTCTAAATCTCTTTTCGCTGTCGTCGTTTTTGTTGATATTAAAACAATAGTTAAAAACGCATTTGTCATTTGATTAATAACCAAACCAAACTATTGATGAGCATGTAACGAGAAGTATTTCTGCCTCGTGTTTATTGTTATTTTTTTTTTGGCATAATAAGCGTTATAATAATCGCGCGGTTAACCAAAAACCTGTAGCATGGGCAATCGTTTGAGTGGTTTGTGGTGTAAAAAGACAACAACATTGCACATAAACGGTGATTCAACGCAGCCACAACAAGAGCAGCTCAACGAGAATAGCATTTGTAGAAACAATAAATCAAACCGAAAAAAATCAGGTGGCGCTGCTAGTGGTGCTCGTGCTGGTTTTGGTGGTTTTGGTGGCACATTTCGCTTTGGCAGCGCTCGTCGTTTATCTTTAACAAGCTGCAACTCCAAAGATAAAAACACAGCGAATAAAACGTCGAATTGTACAATTTCAACAATTGAAGAACAATATAAGGATCTGGTTAAAACAAAACCAGCTGCACAGCAGCCAAGAGACGAGAAGGCCAACATGAAGCATGACATTACTCAATTGCCCACTGTCAAGGTGAGTATGCGACCCAAAAATAACAAAAACCACATTCCGCACTCGAATACAAGACGAGACGAACTGCACACAACTCCTAAGGGGCAATTGTTGTATAGACATCCATTTACAATTCGCTGCGCCCAAAACCAATTATTCGTGGCAGCAACATAAACAACAACAAACAAGATCAACAAACAATCAAAACAACAATTATGTCATTTTGCTGATGCTTCTGGGCCGGGTTTTTTTTAGTGAGGGGTGTTGAAAACAATAACAATCTTGTCGCTACTTGAAACTTGTAGCGTATTTCAGGTTCAGGGACTTGTTAAGGTCGTTCTGGGGGAGGTATGCACTATGTCATTAGCATGACATAAAGTCGAAAATTTGACATTGCTGTAAAACCGGATGCTTAATTGTCAAGCTATTAAGTGAGAAGATTTATACATTTAGAGCCGAGCTAAGTCATTGAAATAAGCTTAGAACTGAAATTAATATTTTCCAATGACATAGAATACTCTATACTATGTGTCTTGAAAAGAACACCTTTAATCTTTAACATATCCATAGAAAATAAAACTATATGCACAGTTTTATAGTTAAGTATATATATATATATATATATATATATAATAAGTTGTACTTGTCAGAATATTAAAGAGTTGTGTTGAGTACACTCACACACGTCATATCAAATGAATCAATCAATATCAATCAGTGTAGCGCATTAAAATTAAGCAAATAAAAGCTTATCTATAAATTTTCGGGAATTTTGTCCAACAAATGACCCAATTGACAGTCAAACGCATAAATCAAAAAAAAAAAACGTGTTAAGCACGCTGTGCATATAAATAAGATCGAAGAGGCGAGCAAAAAATAAAAACAACATTAAAAAAAAAAACAAAACAAAACAAAAATTACGCATGAAAATTAAATAACAAAAAATAAAATGATAACGATGATGATGATGATGATGTTTGACGATGATAATTTGAATTGGGCGCAAACGCAACTCACACACGGCTCGCTTGAGTTATAAGCATGGGCCCTGAAATAGACTGGGAAAGCTTAAGTTGGTGTTGGGTTCTGTTAGATGAAAGCACTGGGATGAGTCAGCGTGCACATGTTACCTCGGGCTGGGACTTGATACACGTTGATGATGCGATGAGTCAGCGGCAACTTGAAGTTAGGCGAAAGTCATTCATTCATGCCGTAGTAGATACCAGATACAAGCTATAAGATACAAAATATACAGCGCGTAATTGAAGATACATTTCTTCATTTTGCAGCGACTGAGCGAGTGAATCAGCAACCCAAGTATCGAGCGCTAAATTGTGCTGGCTTTCATTTGGTGCATGGATCCATTTAAAAATGCTAATCGCTGGCCAAAAAAAAGAAAAAATTGACAAATAAGTTGAAAGAGCTGTTGACACATTTGTGACTAATTCGAATTCTTCTTTAAGGCGGCAGCTGCTGCTTCTGATGCTGCCTTAGCCTAATTTCACATGAAAAGCGAAAGTGGCTGACATTTTGGTCAGCATTATTATAATAAATTATCGCATTTATTTCAAGCAGTCGTCTCGTGATTGTTCGCCAGTTGCTACAGGTAATATTCTGTGCGCTGCGGCTAATTGCATAACTAATTGTATTATTATTGTTGATTATATATTCGCTTCCTATAACTCAATTAAATGTGAGAATATGCAGCGTGTTGGCCACGCTATCAATTGACCTTCTGCCTGTGGCGTGGTTCAACAACTTTGCAGTAACATGTATCTGACAGATTCAGATACAAATACAGATTCAGATACAGATACACTTGACACAGCTGCCTGTGCGTGTGGGTGGCGCCTACAGCAGCAGCAGCAGTAGCAGCCACAGCGGCTGTTGTGGTTCATGGCAGCGCTGCCTTGTAATCAAAACCAGAGGCATAAACAACAATTTGTAAATATTCAAGAAAAAAAAATCCACAACTAGCGTCTATTTAGTTGTTTTGTAGACTTTCCTGGAAACATTAACGTTTTCAGCTCGCTGCCAAAAACTTGCGTTTTGAAATGTTAAATAAACAACAGAACTAAAAAATAAAAGTAATAAAAAAAAAATAAGCAAGAAAATTAAATGAGGCGCACGTGGTAGACATGATCTTAAATTCGTTTCAAATGTTTTCAATCATCTAATCCAACCTGAGCTCAACGTCCATTCGGCAATCAACAATATAAACGCTTTTGTTTATTTGTTTTGCGTAAATAAAAACGGTACAAAACGGATGAAAAAGTAGCTTAAGGTGAGCTAATGTGTATATTGTTTATATTAATGATTCGATGTGCGAAGCCAAAAGTTTACTACAAAAATAAAAAAACATTTAAAATGCATGAAAAACTGAAAAATGTTTTGTTGGTAAAATCTCCGCACGCCAAATTGCATTGGGTCAAAAATAAATGCGTAAAAAAAACAAACAATGCTATGTTGTTCATAGGGGATGGCAGAGAGAGAGGGACAATGAGAGAGATTCATGAACACGCTCTGCATTATTCTCTTTTCTTATTTCGTTCGCTCTCCCGATCGCATTTCGTTCTCTCTGCTTGGCAACGCTTAAAACGGCTTCGAGCCTTCGCTGAGAAACTGAATTTATTCAGTCTTGTGTCGAACACTCAACGGTTTAGTTCAGAGAGCGCAATCGAAGACAACGACGGCGTTTTGCTAATATCCAACAACAAATAATAAAAATAACAAAGTGTTTATAAATATATACTGCATATATGTGTATGAAATTGGTTACGCTAGATAAAAGCGTTTAATAATATTGTGAAATATGTAGAGAATACTCAAAATAAGTAAGAAAGAAAAACCCCAAGTGCACCGCGCGTAAAACTATAATTTAAGCGACCAAATAAAAAGAAAACACACAAATTTCCCAAAATAATATCTCGTGTTTATTGTTAATTTTCTGACGTGCACAAAATTTGTGAGGGAAATAAAATGGGCTAATTGAATGAATGGCATATATCTGTTTTCATATATTTGAGTTTAGCATAATTAATGTAAATATAGAATGTACGTTAATATACGTAATTGGACATTTATGGTTTTCCTTTTTTATTAAACAAACAAAACCAGTTGAACAAAAACAGGCTCGGAAAATTAATGCCAATTGCGTAGGCTGTGTAAGTCGAACGCAAAACAATCAGAAGACGCCCAAACTAAAGTCGCTAAACGCGTTTATTGGGTAACCTAAAGACACAAAAAAAAAAGGTAGACAGTTGCGGGGGTAGTGGGAGGGGTGACTAAAACGGTTAACGCCTTGCATTTGGCCAAGCGGAAATTCATTAGCCAGTTGTAAAAACACGCGTGCAACTTGACAGTGCAAACGGAAATGAGCAATAACAACAACATCAGCAACCAACGTGGGCAATCGGGGAAGGGGGGCATGTGTTGAACTTGCACCCACGCTGATTTCAGGCTTAGACACAGTGCTGTAAATGGTCAAGGCTTTTGGCCAGGCACACACTCACACACATACACACGTATGTGTGTGTTATAATCGGCGTGTTTATGGCATTTTATCTGCTAGATTTATTTATCAACTGACAAAAGGCCGCAAACCAGTTTTCTGGAATCTTTTTGTACAGCCTTTCTCATTGTCAGCATCTGTTTTACTTTTATTGTAACTCGAAAACATTTTCGGTTAACGGTTTGTTGTTGTTATTCTCATTCTTATTCTTCTTTTTCTCTTTCTATACTATTATTATTGCTGCTTGTTTTGCTTTCGGCGCACACACATACAAGAGTGAAAAAGTATCCAGATGTGCCATAATTGTTTATAACAATAACTCTGCTATATGCACAGACACATTCATTCATTTATTCGTATAAGTGTTATTATCGATTTCTGGAAAAACGCTCGCCTTGTGGAATTCTAATTTTTGGGCTTTGTAATTAATGCAAATGAATTATGTTTTGTTTCTGGCAGAGAAAAGAATTATTTTAAACAGCAGTTCGCCAAAATGCCAGCCAAACGTAAAAGTGACTAAAGAGAAAACGCAAAAAGAACGCAAGAAGAAAAAAACAAAAAGTAAATATAAATATAAAATAAAACAGTTATACTGGGCTTCACTTCCAGTGTTCTCAAGTGTTGTGTAGTGTTGCAGTATTTGACGGCAATTTAAACAATGGTTGTCACCACAACGCGTAGTCCGATGCTGGCGCAGACGCAGCCCAACAATCCAGCAACAAGTGGCAGCCACACGGCCGCAATGCGATCTCGTTTGATATTTCCACGACAACACTATCAGGTAAAGTTCCATTTTCCCCCAACCCCAAAAAAATAACGAGTCTAAAAAAACTCCATCCAATTGAGCGATTACCAGCGAACCCTAGATTTTGATTATACACTCAGAAAAAGTAATAAATAATATTATTAAAATAAAAAAATATTATTACAAAATTAATTTATAAATGCACATATAAGCTTAATATTTATTGGCTAACGAGATTTACATATATATATATAAGGGTATCTAGAAACGTTCTACGACTAAGATATTTTTCTAAGTGTAGCTTGACGTCGTTCATTAACCCCGAGGCGCCGCTGCAAATGACCAAAGCAAATGACGACGTCGACCCCTAATAGTTCCAGCTCAGTTCAGTCTAGTGCGAGTGAAAGGCAGACTGGCAATAAATATAAATATATATATATATATATATATTTGTGTATACACTGGTCTTTATGATTATTATCAAGTTCAATTGTGTGTGTGAGTGAGACGTTTTTGACCCTTGGCCAGACACCAACCATCAAAGCAGACAATGCATCTTAAACTGTGCAGACGAAAACACGTAATTCACTTCTCATTATTATTTAATGACGATCCTCTGTGGAATTGTGCAACAGGCGATCCCTTCTCAAGAAGCACCCAACTCTGCTCAGTTCCATAAACTTAGATAAACACTACAATTGCAGATGAAAATGCGATTTCAG